>PUFA01000230.1:0-600000 GCA_003508835.1 Eonycteris spelaea
CATATCTGAAAATCTATTTTATTCTCTTACACAAACATTGGTTTAACGAGGTATGAAATTCTAGGATTTCAATTCTGTATTTCAGAATTATGCAGTATTTTCTGGAAACATTGCTCTGTGATATTCTAGAAGTGAGCACTGTGGATGCGAACTCTGCTTCTGATCTGGTCTGCTGCCCTTTTCAGGCAACCTGCTTGTTTTTGTTATTTATTCTTCTTTGTTTCTCCTGCAAAGTTTCCTTTTATCTTAGAATTCTGATATTTCACCAGGTTACAGAAAGTAGGTTTGTGTCGTTTTAATTAATTATTCATTATTTCAATGGGTGAGCACTTGCAAACTGAAGACTTACTTGTTCTCTAGATCTTAAATAAAGTCACATTTATTTATAAGCAGGGATCTTAAGTCATGGAATAGGTTCTTTCTCTTTACACAGCAGAGTACAGAACTGAACAATTATACTTTATATCTCACAAAATTTGGGTCAAAATTCCATATCTTAATTTTTTCTTTTTTGCCTTACAATTTAAAAGTCAACAAGTTGCACCAAAAATTCATGATTTTTTTATTCTACATTAGATTGCATGGAAATGTTTTCTGGTTGTTAACTCGTAGAACTATTATTTTTGCTACAGCTGAAGCTCTAAGAAATAATAGCAAACCAGGTACCAGTTTATTACTTTAAAACGTTGGTGATTTTTCGCCCACTTTCTTGCATGCAGTTAGCACCAGCGAACAACTCTGGGGAGCCTGCCACACCATTCTGCTTCCGAAAAAGGAGCAAACAGTCTGAGAACACCAGAGTTGAACTTACTCAATGAAACAGAAGTGCCATATCTTCAGCTGTTGAAGATATTTTTTGAAAGGGAACAAGACACACCTACCAACTCTATTATTCTGTGATTGGAATAAAAGCTTCGTGGTCAAGCTAAAAGGCCTTATAAATCTCCTTTTATTTGTGTTCTCAAAGTGCAGCATGACTACTGCTGCAGGATGTGCTCGAGTTAGCCGTCTCTGTGGATTACATACTGTGGAAATAAATCAATTGAGGAGGAAAAATTCCCAGAGAAACTCATTAATTAGTCATAAGTAAGCGACTGGCCAAAACAGTGGAGTGTGGAAAAGCAAAATAACCGGGTAGTGTGTTCTCCTCCAAATCACAGAGGTAAATACTGTCAGGGCAAAAACCATTCCGCGCAGGATTTGAGACTGACAGCCCCGCTGCATCGCGTCTGCGCGCGTCGCCCGCCCTGTGCAGGGATGACAGCGGCGCTCCCCTCGGGGACCGGCCCGGGCTGTCCCTCCCCGAGCTCGCGCGCGCCGGGCGAGTCCCGGCGCTGTCCGCACCTACCCAGGAGCAGGAGCCGGTGCGTCCGCTGCAGATCGCGCTTCTGTTCGCGAAGCATGCGGTCGATGCCCCGGCTCACTTTCCTCGCCTCCCGCTCGGCTTCGCGCTCCTCCGCGCGCAGCTGGTCGGGGCGCCCCGCCGCTCCTTCTTCGTGTCGGCTTTGGGCCGCGAGCAAGCAGGGCTCCGGCCGGCGCCCCGAGGGACGGGGGTCCGGGCCGCGTCTTCCCAGCCGCCGGGGCTGGGGCCGGGCCGGGCCGCGCGCCCTCCGCGGGCGTCTCCGAGGCCGCGCGAGAGGTGTCCTCTGAATCCCCGAAGAGTAGCGGTCGCAGGCTGTAGCACAGACCCATGTGGGCGCGGCGCGGGAGCGGGGCCAGCTGGCGCGGGGTTCAGGCCGGGGCTCCGGCTGCGGGGCGGGAGGGGGCTGCGCCTGGACCTAGGGCAGGCGCGCGGCGGGCCCAGGCCAAGGGCCACGGCCCCTCACTGCCGAGAAGGGCCATTTTGCATCTTCTGCCGGGCGGAAGGGGTGGTGGCCGCCTGGGCTGGAGATCACCTGATAAAATGAGGGGCCGGCAGCGCGGACCCGCCTTCGCGAGCCCGGCCCTCCTTACTGAGATACCGCCGCCTAGTGGCCCTCGTTACCGTATATACGGCCGCATTGGTCGGCTTCTGTTACCGTAAATACCTTAGCCTTGGCCAGTTTACGTTACTGTAAATGCCGCCGCCGGGTCCATCTTTAGTTACCGTAAATATTGCCGCCTCCGCCAGCCCCCAAGACAGTGGACAACGCTGCGCGGGCGGGTCTTGGAGACCGTAAATACTGCTGCCCGAGCCCAGCGCGCAGCTGCGGACGGTGCCGCAGTGGCGGCGGCGGCGGCGGCGGCACCACCCAGAGCTGCCATTGCAGTACTTACAAACGTGCCGCGGCTTTGATCTCGGGACAGTGGTAAATAAGAACGGAAAGGCGGGTGAAGGGGTAGAGATGCTAGCTTTAAGATTTTGCATTCCTGCATGTATTACCTCCTGAGATCTCTGCACCTGGACGCTCCTTTTTCAAGTTCACTTACATCTTACACACAAGCACACACATCCGCACATTTTTTGATCCCTACCTTAATACTATATTATACCTTTGATCTCGACAAACTCTCCAAATCAGGAGGTCCATGGCATTATTTTCAACAATTACCACTTACTAAGAAATTGAAAATGAGCACCTTTAATTGTCATATACTATTTGTACTTGTTAAAACGAGAATGTGAAATTACACTTTGTAGCCTGTTTTTTAACCCCAGAGAGGAGTAGAGGCCCATTCAGACCCGTGCCCTCTTTCTGACCTCTTAGGGACAAACCTGAGTCGCCACTTTCTCTGTTATCTGTCACTTCCCGTATGTCATCTCATAGAGTTTTTGCAACGGGTGAAAATTTCAATAGCTTTTAAGAACTCTACTATGTTACAAACATATGTAAGATCTTGATCCAGAAAACGAAGAAACTATTGCGATAAATTGAAAAAAACCTAAATAAATGGACAGATATGTAATACTTATGAGTTGAAAGATTCTGTATTGCAAAGCTATCATTTTTCTCCAAATTAAACAATATATTCAACCCTAATAAAAATTCCAATTAGGTTAAAAAGAAAAGAACTGTGCTGTAACATGTATTCCTTCATTTTGAGCAAAATGACATGGAATACTATAACTGATAGTTAAATATAAGTCCATCAACACAGGAGTTTGGCCTGTTATATAAAAAACAGCATGCCACACAGTTTACACGGTACCAGTTGGCACTTGGTGTAAATATTACATTTGATTAAATTTTAAATAAATTGGAGATCCATAATTCATGTTTATTTTAAGGCTCTGTTAATAACAAATGAATATACCATGTAATGTTTTGGATGTAATGGTATCCCAAATTTTTGCCAAAATTATGCTGTACTTTTAGATCTTTGAGTGTAGGAAAAAGGAGGTCTATAGAAAATCTGAGAAAACAGAAAAAGTTACTAAATATCACTGTCATTTTCACATTCAGTCACACACCCATCCTCCATTTATCTATTCATTTATTTAATATTTATCAAGCACCTACCATGTGCTAGGTATTCTGGTTGATATTGGGTGAGACAAAAGACGTGGGTCCTTGTGGAGTTTATGCACTAGTGAGGTAGGAATACGTTCAACCATATAAATGCAAATCAATATATTTATTACATAATGCAAATTACATAAGTCCCATGAAGAGAAAGAATAGGGTTTTCGAGGAGTAATAAAGGAAAGTCCAATTTAAATTGGAAGGGGAGAGGGTTTGTTTATGATACAGACAAGGCCTTTCGAATGAAGGGATATTTGAACTGAGATCTGAAGGGTATATGCCAATTCCTTTTCTGTTATACTGATTTGCTAAATTTTATCAACTACTATCAGGTGAGATGGATAACCTTTGGTTTATATGTTAAAGCTAGCTAAAAATAGAAACAAATATAGGACAGATTTTTAAAATTAAGTACATAAAATAAAAATATATCTAAACGAGAATTCACTCATGCTTATGAGCACACTAAGAAATAGAAGACAATGTTTTCTATTGGTACCCTATATAGTAAACTGAAAAAATAATTCTTAGTATCCTAGGAAAAATGCTCTGCCCATTTTGCTTACATTTCAATTTCTTTCTAAACACTTGTAATTTCATACCAATGATAAGAAGATTAGAAAATAAGTATTTAATGTTCATATCTCACTGTTAGTTAAATTTAACATTTTTTTTTAATCCAGAGTGATTTTTTAATTCACAAATCATTGGTGTTATAAGTAAGCAATTTCTAATGTCAAAGAATGATTATGGATCTGAACATAGAATGATTATGAATCTGAAATATATGTGAAATATATGAAAGTGTTACAAAGGTTAGGGTGCATCAAGGAACTATACTCTCACAGAGTTCTAATATTTTATGTAAAGTAGTATAGTATTGCACTAAGATTTGTAATATGTTACCCATAGAATTTTCTTCAGTGATGGACATGTTCTATATCTGCATTGTTTTTTAAGGTAGCCACTAGTTACACATACTTATTGTATACTTAAAATGTGGGTATTGTGACTGGAGAACTAAACGTTAATTTTAGTTAATTTTAGTTAACTTAAATTTAAAATTTAAATGATCACATATGGCTAGTGGGAACCATTTTGTACAATGCAGCCCTAGAGTAACCACTAAAAAATAATGAAAAGTAGCACAATAAAAATAATGAAAAGTAAGATACCTAAAAATAGAATAAAATTGAATGCCACAAAGAAAAAAAAATTCAAGTAAGCCCAAAGAAAGAACAGAAGGAAACAAATGAATTAAATAGAAAACAAATAGCAAAATGGCTGACTTAAATCCACCCATTTTTATAATTACATGTAAATGGACCAAACTTTCCAATTAGAAGGCAGTGAATAAAAGCTCTCACTTTATACTGTTTATAAAGCACACACTTTATATACAGACACAAATGGGTTGATACTAAAAAGAAGGAAAAATGTATATAATGGTATAGTAATTTCCTAATGCTGCAGTAACAAATTACTATAATCTAACAATCTTGAAACAAGAGACATTCATTCTCTCGCAGTTCTGTAGTCCAGGAGTAGATCAAGGTGTTGGCAGGCTCGCATTCCCTTAGAGAAGCCCTCCTTGCCTCTTCTAGCTTCTGGCGGCTCCTGGAGATCATTGACTTGTGACAGCATCACTCAAATCTCTCCCTTTGTCTTCACTTGCTTTCTTCCCTATGTCCCTGTGAATCCTTTTCTGTCCTTTATAAATCAGTCTTATTGGATTTAGGACCCCCCTAATCCAATATGATCTCATCTTTATCTTTACCTTAATTATAATCTGCAACGACTCTATATTCAAACAAGGTCATATTTTGAGGTTTCAGGCAGACATGAATTTTTAGGAGACACACTATTTAACCCACTACACAGGGAAATATTAATCATGAGAAATCTGAAGGATTTATGTTAATATAAAAATAAGGAGATTTACTGGAAATAAGAGGACCATTTTATCATGATGAAAGGGTCAGTATTTCAGGAAGACATAACAAATATAAATGTATATACAGAGCTTCAAAATATATGAAATAATATCTGACAGAACTTAAAGGAAAAGTAAACAAACCTGCAATCTTAATTGCATCTTTTAACTTGTTTGTCTCATTAACAGAAAAACTAGAAGGTCTGAATGATACCACAAGCCATCTTTACCTAATTTATATATATAAAACACTATACCCAACAAATGCAAAATGCTTTTCCCAAGTTCATGTAGAATGTTCACCAAGATAGACCAGACCCTGGGCCAAAAATCATCTCAACAAATTAGAAAACATTTAAAGTCTTGTAGAGTATGCTTCTGACCACGATGTAATTAAGTTAGAATGACAATAGGTATCTAGAAAATTCTTAAATATTTGGAAGTTAAACAATAAACTTCTAAATAATTTATGGTTATTTGAAAAGTTTAATAACATTAACAAATCTCTAGCAAGAAATAGAGAAAATGTCAATTACCAATATCAGGTATAGAAAAGAGAATACTGTTATAGCAATTACATACATCAAATTATAAATGGGAATATTTTGAAAAACTTTATATCAACACAATTGATAACCTAGATGGAATGAACAAATTTCTTGAAAAATACAATTTGAAAAATGAACATAAGAAGAAACAGAAAATCTGAATAGTGGTGTATCTATCAAACAAATGGAAATTGTTACTGAAAGTATCCCCACAAAGAAAACGCCAGGTATCAGTTACTTTACTGGTGAATTATACAAAACACGTAAGGATGATAATAATACTAGTTTATATAAACTCTTTCAGAATACAAAAGAAGAAAAAAAACTCAGTGACTTATCTGAACTTAGGACAACCTTGATACAACACCTGTCAGATAAAATATAAAACCAGGAAATTTTAGGCCAATATTTTTCATAAATGTAGATGAAATAAAGCTTTAAAAATATTAGCCAACAATGTAGGAATATAATAACATGTCATGATCAAGTGAGAATTATCCCAAAATGCAAGGTTGATTTAACATTTGATAAGTACAACTCACCACATTAAGAGATTAAAAAAAAATGGTATAACCACCTCAGTAGATGCAGTAAAGCATTTGAAATAATTTAACATTTATTTATGAAAAAAAAACTCTCAGCAAACTAGGAATAGGAATAGACTTCTGATAATGGGACATTTATTAAAATCCTACAACTAACATCATAATTAATGGTGCAACACAGAAACTTTTTTCCTAACTTTGGTCACAGGGCAAGGATGTCTGCCATCACCATTTCTTTTCAACCTAACCCTTGAGGTCTTAGCCATTGATATAAGTCAAGAAAAGGAAAGTGTAAAGATTGAAATAGATAAGTGAAATGGTCTGTGTTCCCAATGACATAGTTGTTTACATAGAATACTAAGAAATAATTTTAAAAGCATTCTAGAACTAATATGTGAGTTTTGCCAGGTCTCAAGATACAAAGTCCATATGCAAAAATAAATTATATTACTATATACTAACAACAACAACAACATAATTAGAACATGAAATTTAGAAATTCCATCTACAGTAGAATCCAAATCCACAAAATATTTGGAAATAAAAAGAGGTGAAAACCTCTATACTGAGAACTACAAAACATGGCTGACAGAAATTAGAGAACACATAAATAAATAAAAAGGTATAATATGAAAGATTCAATATTGTTAAGGTGCCTATTTCTCCCAAATTAATCTATGGGTTTGTCTCAGTATCAATTGTCACCCTAGAAGCCATTTTCATAGAAGTTGATAAGCTGACTATAAAATTTATATGTAAGTGCAAATGACCTAGAATATCAAAAGGTATCTTGGTAAAGAAGACCAAATCTGGAGGGCTTACACTATTTTTCTTCAAAAATCACAGTAATATCACAGTAATTAAAATAATGTGGTACATAAAGACAGGCAAATATATCAATGAAATGGATACTGAGAGCAAAAATAGACCTATACTTATTGGTCTATTGGGTTTCAACAAAGGTGCAAAGGTAATTTAATATGAGAAAGTTTTTTCAACAAATAGTGATGGAACATTGGATGTCCAGATTAGAAAAACGGATCTTGTTCCCTATCTTACACCACACACAAAAAATAACTGGGGATTAAACATAGGTTTAAGTATAATAGGTGAAACCATAAAAACTTTAGAAGAAAATGTAAGTGGATATCTTTGTGACATAAGAATAGACAAAGGTTTCTTGGGTAGGACACAGAAAAATTAATCATAAAAGAAAACTGATAAATGTGACTTGGTAAAATTAAAAACTGCTCATCAAAAGATACCATTAAAATGAGTAGACAAAAAGTATTTGCAATACATACATTGATAATGAATTCCCACAAACCAACAAAAATAAGGCAACTCAAAAATGTGTGAAATACTTGGACAGACACTCTACACAGGTAGACATGACTGGTCAATAAGTGATCAACATCTTCAGTCATCAGCAAAATGCAAATTAAGACTATATCTACTAAAATAGCTAAAATTAAAAAGACACTAACATCAACTATCGGTGAGTATGCGAAGAAACCAGAGCACTCATGTATTTCCAGAGGGAAAGTACGACTGTCCAGCCACTTTAGAAAACAGTTTTGTAATTTTATTTTATAAACTTAAACATGTTCTTATACTTTTACTAGCAGTTCTACTCTTAGGTATTTATCCAACGGAACTTTAAAAGACTTATAGGAGAAAACATAGCAGCTTTATTTACAATAGTCCCCAAATGGAAACAACACGAATGCCTGTCATCAGGACGGTGACCAAACAAATTATATTGTATTCATACCATGGACTTTTACTCCTGAATAGAACAAATTTTAAAACATGAATAAATTTCACAGACATTATGATGAGAGAATAAAGCCAACACAAAAGACTACGTAGTAGTCCACTTACATGAAGTTATGGAACAAAACTAATTCAAATTGAAAAAAATTATAATAGTGGTTGCATCTGGTGGATAGTACTGAATGAATTTTCAAGGAGATGAAGGATGCTCATATGATTACAATGTGGGTTACATGGATTTATCCATTTTTCAAAATTGTACAGCTAAGATGTGGGCATTATAACATATGTGATTTTTACCTAAAAAACTAAAATCTTAGTGGGGTGTGGGAAGTGGACGGAGTTACAAATGACATAAGAATGGCATAATGTTTATAATTGTTGAAGCTGGGTGATGACTACATTTGGGTATATTATTCTGTATACTTTGTATATATGAAAATTTTTATAATGGAATGTTTAAAAATCATGAACTACAAAAATTAAATCTATTATGCCACATAATAACAATAAAAATGTCGAATTTTTAAAGGACACACACACAAAATATTCATAATAAAAGGAACTTAAAAAAATAGTACACTTTGAAAACAAACATCTGAATGCATAGAAAATCACTGAAAAAGCTGCATTCTAAAGTATAAGCAGTGTTGTCTCTAAGAGGTTGGATTTGTCCACTCGAGAATAAATGTGCCTTTTAAGAAAGACTCCTGGTGGTTAAATTGGACTCATATTGATAGAGGCAGTCTTATCAAACACCCTTTGCTAAATAGGGGCCTCTCATGCTCTCCCAGCTTCTAGGAAGAGCCACAAACTGGGCTACCAAGCCCCTGATCTGTGTTCCTGCTGTCTGAGCCAACCCTTCTAAAGGAATTCCTCCATTTGTAAACCAGCCAATGGGCTGAAGACCTGCCCTAGCCAATCAGGGCTCTGTAAGCCTATATCATTTGCATCTTTACTAACCAATCAGAGAATCTCTATTCTGAGCACTCAGAACAGTGCTATTTGGACCAATCAAACTGCGCATTTGGAGTCCATTTTTGCATATAAAGGACCAGTCAGGGACCAGGGGCAGCCACTCTTCTCTACATAAACCAACTTCACCTCTTCAACAGAGCACATTTTTAGCTTCCATAGAAGACTGAGTTTCCCTGCCCAAAGCTGTGGCAGAGGAGCTGTAACAACTGAAGCTGTTAACAACTGAGGGGCCTCACCTGAGCCGCTTGGCCTGCGGCACCTGGCCCTTGATTGAGCTGTTTCACAAACCAAGCTGTTTCACAATCAAGCTATTTCACAGTTGAGCTGTTTTTCACAGAATAAACTCTCCACTTCCACCACACCTCAAATTGGGGACTCTTATTTGGTGTTGAATTGGTGGCAACAAACTTTAGTTGACAGATTACAGGTTATTTTAATTTTTTTCTTTGTGCTCTTTTCCAGTTTTTTACTTTCCCCAGTGAACATTGTTAAACAAAAACCTTTCAGGCCAAAAGCTTTTCTGAAAGAAAGGGTTTATTAAGCCATATGCTAGCCAGAAAAAGGACTAATCCTGGGACATGCAATCTAAACCACCAGCAACAGGGCTAGATAGAGAAGACAATGTCTTGATGACATCCTGAGTCTGAGGGGACTCTTTTATACAATGAGTTTAGGGAGGAAAAATGTAAGTTATTTTGAAAGAATTTACCATGGCTATAGATAAGGGGAGACGGGAGAGAATGATGGTAAAAAGTGAAGCAGGGCTAGTTCTGATAGGTGTATAGTCCATAAGGAAAAAGTATTTGCTGCTTTTGCATTGGTGGTGGGCAAAAGTCTGGAAAGATTGTGCATTAGTAGGATGCAGTGGAGTCTGGTGGTTGGCTAATCCTTTTCAGGTAAGTGTTGAAATAGCTGCCTGGAAGTTAATTCAAAGTATCAGCATACATTCTGGAATGTGAGCATTCTTGTTGTTTTCTGCTTGTGGCTCTGCTAACTGAGTAATTCCATGTCTCCCCACTCTCTGGCATGCTGTAGTTTGATTTAGGACATCTCAGAATTTTTCTGTTGTCAAAATGTCTAGCTTCATTATTCTATTGATAGGCTTCTTTGAATGCTTTTTATAATTAAAAAGAATTTAATGGATGATATATTAATTTCAGGTGTACAACATAGTGATCAGACATTCATATAACTTGCAAAGTGATCACCTCAATAAATCTAGTGCCCCTCTGACACCATACATAATTATTACAATATTATTGACTATATTCCTTATGCTATACTTTACATCTCAGTAACTATTTTATAACTACCAATTTGTACTTCTTAATCCCTTCCCCTTTTTCATCTACACCCCAACGTCCTTTCCATTTGGTAACCATCAAAACATTCTCTTAATCTATGAGTTTGTTTTATTTATTTTGTTCTTTAGATTCCACAAGTCAGTGGAATCATATTAATGTAGGGAGGTGGCAAGAGAATTAAAACATTAATAAAGCCATAATTAGAGATTGCAATGTGCCATTAGCCCTGCATCCAGGGCAGGAGGACACCTTCAGAACAAAGGAAGATTTCTGCTGGGATTGCTAACAGCCCATTCCCCACACCTGTGAAGGGGAAACAAGAACCAAGAGTCATTCCCTATGGCTAAAACCACAGGGGAACCTGTGGATTAAAGGCTAGGAACTGCCAGAAGGACTTCCACTCTACATATTCTTACCTTTTCAAGATACATACCCTTCCCCTTCCTCACTGTATGTCCATATCAAAGGAAATGAGTTAACAAAGTATTTAAAAAGTAACTTGCAGGAACTAAAGAATGATATATAAACTGAATTCCCTGTACTCAAACCCCTACCACCATCTTTCCAAGTCTCTCTTGGTCCCTCTCAGTCTCTGTCTCTAAGAGGAGACCACACTCTGTGGAGTGTTATCCTTTTTCTAATAAACCTTACTTTTGACTCTGGCGTGTGTGTTGAATTCTTTCTTTGCTCTCTGCTGAAGGACCCTCTTCTTCTCTCAGTGCAGGGCTTTGTCTCCCCCCCACCAACTCAGGGAAATTTGCTCTGTTCTGCATCAATACGGCATTTGTCTTTGTATGACTTACTACACTCAGCACAATACCCTCTAGGTCCATCCATGTTGTTGCAGATGGCAAGATTTCCTTCTTCTTCTTCTTCTTCTTCTTTTTTTTTTTTTTATGGCTGAGCAATATTCTATTGTATGTATGTATCACCTCTTCTTTATCCATTTATCCACTGACAGACACCCAGGTTGTCTCCATATCTTGGCTATTGTAAATAATGCTGCAATGAACATGGATTCACATGTCCTATCCCTTCGAAGTAGTGTTTTGGGTTTCTTTGGATAAATACTCAGAAGTGGGATAGCTGGGTCCTTCTTTGTCTCTTGTTACAGCCATTGTTTTAGAATCTATTTTGTATTTTGTCTGGTATAGGTATTGTCACCAGCTTGTTTCTTTGCTTCCATTTTCATGAAATCATTTTCCATCCCTTTACTTTCAGTCTCTGTGTGTCTTTTCATCTGAAGTGGGTCTCTTGTATGCAGTATATGTAAGGGGCTTATTTTCTTATCCATTCAGCCATACTTTCTTTTAATTGGAACATTTAATCCATTTTCATTTAAAGTAATTGTTGATAGATATGTAATTAGTGCCATTTTATTATTTACATTTTTTATCTTTTTTTCCTTCTTCTTAGAGAAGTCCCCCCAACATTACTGTAATGCTGGCTGGTGGTGATGAATTCCTTTAGATTTTTTTGTTGAGGAGCTTTTTACTTGCCTTCAATTCTAAATGACAGCTTTACTGGGTAATCTTGGTTGTAGGTTCTTTCATTACTTTGACTATTTCAGCCAATCCCTTTTGACCTGCAAAGTTTATATTGTGAATTCAGCTGACAGTCTAATGGGAGCTCCCTTGTAGGTAACTGACTGCTTTTCTCTTGATGCTTTTAAGATTCTCTATCTTTAAGCTTTGGCATTTTAATTATGATGTATCTTGGTGTGAGCCTCTTTGGGCTGCTCTTGTCTGAGACTCTGAACTTTCTGAGGTTGTATGTCTATTTACCTTACCAAGTTATGGAAGTTTTCCGTCATTAATTCTTGAAATAGGTTTTCAATTCCCTGCTCTCTCTCTTCTTCTGTTACCCCTATGATGTGAATATTGGTACAGTTCATGTTGTCCCAGAGGTTCCTTAAACTATCTTCATTTTCTTGATTCTTTTTCCTCATTGCTGTTCTGATTGGATGTTTTCTGCTACCTTATCTTCTAGATTGCTGATTTTAACCTCTGCTTCATCTAATCTACCTCCTAAGCAGCAGTTCCCAAACTTTTTGGTGCCAGGGACAGTGCTCCTAGTGCTCCTATGAGAATCTAATGCTTGATGATCTGATGTGAAGCTGAGGTGGTGATGTTAGTGCTGGAGAGCAGCTGCAAATACAGATGAATTTTTGCTCACACACCTATCATTCACCTGTGGTGCGATCTGGTTCCTAACAGGCCATGGACCAGTACTAGTCTATGGCCCAGGGGTTGGGGTTGGGGACCCCTTTCTTAAGGTATTCTTCATTTCTGTTATTGTATTCTTCATTTCTGGTTATTTCTGGTTATTTCTTCATGACTTTTTTTTTTTTTTTTTTTTTTTTTACATTTTACATTTCCATTTTTGCCAGAGCCAGCCGGCTAAAGTGGAACAGCACCTAAAAGAGGGGGTGAAGCCTAAGGAAAAAAGAAGAAGACAGGAAAGCGCTTCGGGAGGGCATACAGTCAATGCTGCAGCCTCGAGTCTATTTAGCCTAGCCCCTATATTTCTTTTTGATCACAATAGCAAGGCATAGAGTACAATACCATAGGAATGCTGGCATTTACCTAAGTTCCTATACATCCTTCCTTCAGGGTACAAACATCCTAGCTATTTGTAAAACATTCCACTATCTTATAAGGATTACTTTAGGAGGCATACCTCTCCTTCAGGGTCAGTAATGTTTAACTCAAATCCCTGCTTCCTTGAACCATTATTTAAGCAGTCTCAGCAACTGCTTTATGGCTATAAGCTACGTGACTTCTTCAGTGTCTCATAATGGCTCCCGACACATTTTTATGTTTTCATCTTTGTTAAAGTTTTCACTGAGTTCTTTTACTCTTCTCCTAAGTTCATTGAGCATCCTTATCACCAGCGTTTTGAACTCTATATCTGATAGATTGCTTGCCTTCATTTTGTTTAGTTCCTTTCCTGGAGCTTTGTTCTGTTATTCCATTTGGAACATATTTCTTTGTCTCCCTATTATGGCTGCCTCTCTGTGTTTGTTTCTATGTATTAGGTAGGGCTGCTATGTCTCCTGGTCTTACTAAAGTGGCCTTATGTAGTGGGTGTCCTGTGGGGTCCAGTAGCACAGTCTCCCTGGTTATCTGATTCAGGTCCCTTGTATGGGTTGTGTGTACTTTCCTGTCGTAGTTGAGCCTTGGTTGCTGTTTGCTTGTCAATGGGAGGGATTGACCCTCTGGTTGATTGGTTGTGAGGACTGGCAAGGGCTAAAGTAGAGGAGTTGTTGTGCAGTGGCTGACCCTATGGAGTAGGATTCATGTTAGCAGGGCTCTGGTGCCTGCCCAGTCTGCCCTTTCAGTATGTTGTCCTTGGATGTGGCCCTGGCGGTGCTCCAGATGAGACCAAAGCTGACCACTGGGCATGTAGGCATGGTTCTCCTGGGAGGGGCCCCACCACAGGCCAAGTTCAGCTACAACCTGTGTCCTGCCAGGGTCCACCTGGCATGAGCCACCCAGCATTCACAGATGGCCACCACCTGCACCAGGCTTGGATGTGTTTGAGAGGCCAAGCTGAGAACTGAGAGGCCAGCTGCTGCTAGTACTGGGATTAGGGAGGCTCAGCAAGAGGTATGGGACATGCCCAGGCAAGATGCTGCTTGTTTAGGTTTTGTGAACCTTTGAGTTATTTTAGGAAAGTCTGCAGCATAAGCCAAGACAGTCTGTTTGTATGGAAAAGTCACTGGAAATGGCTTGGGTGGGCCTACGAGTTGGTGTGGGGTATCAGGAAATCACCCAGGTAAGGAGGGAGAACTGTTAGCTAGGTTGATGAAGACTCATATATGGCAGTCGCCTGTGTCTGCACACTGAGAAGGGGGAGGGTATCAACAAAGGACAATGGCTCCTGCCAGCACTCCTGTCTGGGAGAAAGCTGCCCCTCCAGCCCTTGCCCTGAAGTCAGACAGCTCAGTTCCTCCCCATATATCCTCTGCACCTTTTGAGCTGCTGCCCCAGCACTGAAGCTCAGAGCATCTGAGTCCATCAGTGAGTAAGTCAGTGCATGGGCCCCTA
Source organism: Eonycteris spelaea (assembly GCA_003508835.1). Lineage (NCBI taxonomy): Eukaryota > Metazoa > Chordata > Mammalia > Chiroptera > Pteropodidae > Eonycteris > Eonycteris spelaea. The sequence goes on from PUFA01000230.1 coordinate 14,577, forward strand.
AAGAAGCAGTCCTTAAATCACAAACTCTAGTGGTTTTCACAGTTAGAAGTTGTGAAGACTTCTCTTCCTGATACTGGAACCCTGTGCTGGGGAGGCTGGTGTAGGGCCAGGACTCCTCGTTCCTCCAGGGAAACCTCTGTAGCCGAGATTTCCTCCTGATTATCAACTGCCACATATGGATGTGTGACCAGCCCATTCCACATTTCTGCCCCTCCTGCCAGTCTTGAGGTTGCCTCTTTTCTGAGTCTCCAGTTGTGAGACTTCTGCTTACCTAGATTTCAGGTGATTCTCAATGATGGTTTTTCTGTGATTTAGTTGTAATTTTGATGTGTTTGTGAGAGGAGACAAGCAGAAGCCCTTAGAATTCTTCCACATAGTTGATATCTAGTTCAATCCAAGGTCCATTTGGGCATTTGCTTATTTTGTATCTCCATTAGTGCAGAAAAAGTCCCTGAGGTAAACCTAAGACCCAGGAAGGATGTATTTGTTTCTTCCAACCAGGTTCCAGATAGCTGAGATTGAGTAGTGGGTAAATACACCCAGGCAGTGTGCATAGTGGTTTGCTGGAATTCCAGTAGAAAATATGAGGACATCTGTAAAAATATTAAAATCTAGATTCTAATAATATCTGTTTTTGTGTGTAAATTTCATAATAATCATGATATATTAGTAAAATTGATAATAAGCATACAGTAAGGTTTTAGATTGAAATAGTTTTTCACTGAGTAAAACAATTGGAAAATACCGATTTAGAGGAAATTTGGCCAGCTACGCCATTTGGGGATCTCTCTTGCAAGGCACTCTGTGAGGCCTAGGAAAGTAGATGGGGACTTCTTGGGTTGTTGGAGTGGGTCTCTGATGGGTGAGCTGAGACCACATTTGTTTCTGGTTGCTCCTCACTGAACAGAGACTAGCATGAGCCAGATTGCTTCTCACAGCCATGGTCAAGTTGATGTCATGAGGCCTGTCCCCAGCCTGATGGAAGAGGAATGGACATCAAGACATCTTTTACCCTAAATTCACCTAAATCCACATGTTCAATACCTTGTATTTTATAAGTAGTTTTGATGACCCCTTATAAAACTTGAATGCAGCCAATCTATTTTCTGATTAGGAAGCCTACTATTTCTTATGCAAAATAGCTTTTTGTTCCAAAATAGTACCTCAGGAGATTCAACGATCTTCTGTAGTTGAGGAATAAATGGATAAAGTGAGACATCAAGAATTATAGTCATTAACATCAAAGTACACACATTGAAAAGGACTTATATTCTTGATATTCTTTATATTTAAACTCTGCTGGAAAAGCGCCAATTAGAAAATTAGAACAACCATCCAGACTTTATATCTCCAAGAAGAAGGAAAGCAGGAAATAAAGGGAGAACGTAATTACTAAGCTTTTGTTTAATGATTGATAAAATATTATAACAATACAATCTAAAATTAAGATGTTTTCCTGCAATTTAATTGACCTAATCCAAGATTATCAGCTTGAATTACTCAGGAAGATACTACTTCAGCATAGTACTAGTCATCAAATTATAGCTACATAAATATCAAGTTATGAATATGTTTTCTAGACATCATGGGATATGATGAACATTTTTTAAACAATGAAAACCAGAGAGGAAGCATTTTGACAACCTAGTGAAACCTGAGACACTGCGCAACTTTCAAATCTCTTAGCTTTCATAAACTGAGCTAATTGTCTTGCATCTTAGACTAGGTTTTTATTGTGACTTTCAGATCAAATGTAAAAACCAGCTCATCATCCACAAGTGTGGATAGATAACTTATGCATATGTGTTTTGGAAGTGGTATAATATGTAAGTGGCTGACTGCTCCCTGATGTACTTCTGGTATTTAGAGGAGTGCCTGGCACATATGAAGCCCCAGGAAACATATGTTGTGCCAGCTATGAGTGACCCATCATCTCCCAGAAACTTCTTTTGTTTAGTTTTATATTTATCAAAGTTGTATACACATAATTCTGAGGCAAATTATTCTCTAATTCATGAAAAACAGCTTTCCTTTGCCAATCTTCCCATCCATTTCTTGCTCTTAGGAGGCAACCAATTTCAACTTTTTAGCTCTTTTTTAAAAATCTTATTTCTATAATTTACAAAATTATATTTACATTTATAATTATATATGTAATTTAAGTTTATAAAATGTATAGGAATTTTAGAATTCCATAATATTTCCATTCCTACTTCTTGATTGTTCAATTTCAGGTACAATCTATGGGATTCCCATGAGGGAAGTTGGGACTTCAGTTCACCCTAACACCCCCTGCTTCCTGCTTGCTCTCTCCACTCCAAACTGCCCCCTCACATTCAGCATTTTTTAAAAATTGAGGTATAATTAACATATACTGTAACATTATACTAGTTTCAGGAATAAAACATGATTTGAAATTTGCATTAGTTATCACCACATAAAAAGTTATCAACACAATAAGTTTAGTTAACTTTCATAGTTAAAATTTTTTTCTTCTGATGAGAACTTTTGTGGTCTACTTTCTTAACACTTTTCAAATATACAATATGGCATAATTAACTATAGTTGCCACTTGTAAATTATACCCAGGACCCATTGAATTTATAGGTGGAAATTTGGACCTTTTGACCCTCTTCACCCATTTTTCCCACCCTCCACCCTCTGCCTCTGGCAACCACAGTCTGTTCTCTGCATCTATGAACTTGGTGGTGGTGTTTTGCTTTTGTTTTTAGAGTCACATATGAGATCATACAGTATTTATCTTTCTCTGTCTTACTTATTTCGCTTAGCATTATGCCCTCAGTTTATCCATATTGTCACAAATGGCAGGATTTCATTATTTTTTTTAATCTATGACTAACATTGCATTATATCTCTATCTCTATCATCTATATATCTCTCTATCTCTATATCTTTATCTGTTGATATATATCACATCTTCTTTATCTATCCATCCATCAATGGACACTTAGGTTGTTTTCATATCTTGGCTGTTGTAAATAATGCTGCAATGAACATGAGGGCACAGGTGTCCTTTCACATTCACTCTTTATGTCCTCTCAAAGTTTTATTGAAATCTAGATCAGTATTTACATCACTATGACTAGGCAAATTCTATTTACAGTTGAGCCACTTACTATATTAGAATCACTTTTCCATTTCTACACAGTGTTATATTTCTTCTGGAGTGAGTAATCCACTTTTTCTACTTTGGTTTTCTACATTCTTATCACTAATTCACCTCTACATTCTGCCTCCATCTCCCCACCATTGTAAGAATCACCTCTGCACACATTCAGAATATTAGTATCGTCAAGTCCATTGTCTCCTTCTAATTGGATGGGTTGCTCTCTCAGCCTGTTACATGGGTATTGCTGAGCTCTCCCTCCACAAGAAAATGTTCTCATCCCAGGTATTATTTTCACCTCTTTCCTTTTGGTCTTTTTGCCCCTATTTTATTACATAATGTTTTTGGGTAAAAAACCCAAAATTCGATTATTACATAACATTTCATCATTTAGATATACATTATTTTTCTTAATCCTGCTGCCATTTTCTTTCGAAAATGTTGCTGGAAGCAGTATTACAGGTTGAAATAAGTTAACTTAAAAATAGACAATTTTTTTAGAGCAGTTTTGGGTTCATAGCGAAATTGAGAAAAAAAGTGCAGAAATTTCCTATGTACCTCCCAACCCCCACACATACATATCCTCCCCCATTATAGACATCCCCTACCAGAGCGATGCAGAGCATTGCATTTCATATGGCCGATGGACCTGTGGTGACATATTAGCATCCCAAATCCATAGTGTACATTATGATGCGCTCTTGGTGGTGTATATTTTATGGGTTTGGACAAATGTATAACGCATATCCACCACTGTATTATCATGCAGAATAGTTTCATCCCCTTAAAATCCTCTATGCTTTTACTATTCATTTTTCCCTCCCCCAACCCCAGCTCTTACCAATAAATGATCATTTCACTGACTCCATTATTTTGCCTTTTCCAGGATTTCATATAGCTGGAACCATATAGTACGAAGCTCTTTTGGATTGCTTCTTTCACTTAGTAATATGCATTTAAGGTTCCTTTATGTCTCCTCATGACTTGATAGCTCATTTCTTTTTAGCTTTGAAAAATATTTCATTGTCTGCATATACCACAGTTTATTTGTTCATTCACCTATTGAGGGACATCTTGATTGCTTCCAAGTTTTGGCAATTATGAATAAAACTGTTTATAAGCATCCATATGCAGATTTCGTGTGGACACATGTTTTCAACGTATTGGGGTAAATACCAAGAAAAACACTTGTTAGATAGTGTGGTATCACCTTTCTTTTACATAGAAGTTTTTATTTTCTGGCTGCTATGAACTTCTCTTTTTTGATTTATTCTGTTTTGTAAAAAACATCCTCTAGTAGCTTCTTGAAAATGGTACATTGGAAGTAAATTTTCTGAGAACTCGCATATCTAAAAATGTTTCCGCTCATGCTTAATTACTACTTTGGCTGGATATGGGCTTCTATATTAGAACTATTTTTCTCTTAGAATTTTAAAGGCATCCAGTTGATTTTTAGTTTCCAGTGATGCTTTTGAAAATTTCACTGCCATTCTGAACTTAATCCTTTCTATGAAATTTGTGGTTTTTATTTTTTCCCTCTGGAAGCTTATGGGCTCTTCTTGTTTTCGGGGCTCTGAAATTTTACAGTGTGAGTGAGTTTAATTGTATCCATTTTACTAGATACTTGTTTTTTCATTTTTAAGCATTGCCTACTAGCTTTCTTTAATCTAAAAACTTGGTGTTTCAGTTTTGAAACAGTTTTTTGATTTCCTTGTTTTTTTCTTCCTTTTTTTCTCTATTCTTTCTAGGAAATCTGATCATTCAGATGTTGGTATTCCTGGTTTTATCATAATTTTCTTATTTTCCCTCTTCTATTTATCAGTTATTTGTCATTTTGTTTTATTTTTTGGGTGGTTCTTCTCAACTTTATATTCTAAACATTCATTGGTTTCTTAAAATAATACACACATTTATTAAGAGATATAACTGACATGCCATAAAAGTTACCCTTTTAAATTGTACAGTTCAGTGGGGTTTTTTTTGTATATTCATGAAGACGTACAATCATCACCACTTTCTAATTCCAGAACATTTTTGTCATCCCAAAAAGAAACACTATATTCATTAGAAATAGCTTTCTGTTCCTTTTTTCCCAGGCTCTGGCAACCACTAATCTTTTTGTTGTCTCTATGGATTTGCCTATTCTAGACATTTCATGTGAATGAAATCATATAATATGTAGCCTTTTATGTCTGGTTGCTTTCACTTAGCATAATGTTTTCAAGGTTCATCCATGTGTAACATGTATCAGTGCTTTGTTCCTTGTTATTATGAAATAACTTTCCATTGTAGACCACATTGTATTTTTCTATCAGTTGAACATTTCAGTTATTTTCACTTTTTGGCTATTATGACTAACACCATTATTAACATTTGTGTACAAAATTTTGTGTGAATCTATGTTTTCGTTTCTCTTGGGAATTGCTGGGTCATGTGGTGACTCTAAGTTTGACTTTTTGAGGAACTGCCACACTGTTTTCTGCAATTGCTGCATCATTTTACATTCTTACCAGTAATGTATCAAATTTCCAATTTGTTCACATCCTCTACTGCTACTGTATTTTTTATTAAATCCATCCCAGTGAGCGTGCAGTGGTATCTCATTGTAGTTTTGATTTGATTTTCCTGATTATTAATGGTGTTTAGTCATTGATTTTAAAAATCTGCTATTAAACTCTTAATTTCCAACAGCTTTTTTCCCTTTGGTTGTTGTTCAGATAGACATAAAATATAAAATCATTCTGTTCTTGTTTAATGGGGACATATCTTTCCTTGCATCAGTGAGGTTATTAATGAGAATATTTTGAATTTTTCTAATTCTTGAATTTCTTTCCTTCAAGTTCCTTTTTACATGTTTGTTTTGGTGTCTGTCATTCTACATCTTTTCCTTCAAATTATCTAGTCATCCTTTGAACTTCAAAGAGTTTTGAAAGCTCTGTGTATGTGGGCATTACTGTTCAACTCTGTCATCTTTCCTGTAGGGAGATGTGGCTGGAATGTTTCATTGGGGCGGGGGGTGGGGTGGGGAGGGCACAATTAAGTATCTGTAGATCTTTTCTCCTGGACAATGAGATTCTCCAGAAAAGTTGCCTCCATATTTTTGTCTAAAAGGTCTAAACTTGGGGTTGGGCTCAAGTATTCTGACAGCTGAATGCGTGCACACGTGTGTGTGTGTGTGCGTGTGTGTGCGTGTGTGTTGGGGGGATATCTCATTATTCAGTGTGGAAATTTTCAGTCAGTTCCCCAATTTTCAGTACCATAATTTCTCTTTCATTCATGCCCATTTTAGACGTCCTGATTTATTCTCTTCAAAAACAAGGCTGAGGTCTCTTCCAAGATGAGTGAGGGGTAGTTGTTCAGCTGTGTTAGTGGAAAAGGGGATGTAATGAGCCTCTTTTTAAAAATATGTTTAACTTCCCAAGTACCATCACTTTTAGATTTACCTTTCATGTCTGTTATGTTCTTAAGTCTTTGGGAGTCTAAGAATGTAAGTCAGGTGCTTCTCCCATTTTCCTTCTGCTGCCTTATGATACAGCTTTCTCGCACCTGCTATGTCAATCACAATTGATCTTTCTGTCTCTGGCTTCTAAAATTTCGTTGGTTTTCTTCTTTCCTACTATCTTTTTCTTTTTAGTTTTATTTCAGTCTAGCAGGGTTTAGGGAGACAGCAGATGTTATACACCCTTAATCAATTTCAAACTATAAATTAAAAATTAACAAGTATAACAACTTATTAAGTCTACAATCTTGCTTCATACCTCTCTAAGAAACTTAAAAAAAATTTAACAGAAGACTTGTTTTCTTATGGCCAAATTCATTTTATTTTGTCTTCCTCTTGGTAGTATCTCTACTTCTATCAAAGGCCACCCCTCCACCCCTGCTGGGTGTCAGCCCTCAGTCTCTCCAGCATTTGTTTTCTGCATTATCCTCTCTCTTTCTTGTACCACACTTCTCTTTGCTTTCTGTTGAGTCATTTCCAATAGGAATTCAGATCCAATTTACTCTTTGAACTCCTTCCTTCTGGCACCTGCATCCACCATCCACTGAAATGGCTCTTGTTGAAGTCAGCAGGGACCTCCCTCCCTGATGCCATACCCATTGGGCACTTCTGTATCACTGTTGAACTCAGCTACATCTAGTACAATTCTTAGGATCTGTCTCTCAGCTTTTATGACTACACTCTTCTGATTTTCCTTCTTCTCTAGCTGCTCCTCCTCCATCTCCTTTGTTATCTCCACTTCTTTGACCTACTCTCTAAGTGGTGGTGAATCCTGGGCTAAGTCTTTAGTCTTTGCCCAGGTCATGGTTAAAATTCAGCCCCAGGTTTAAATACTTCCCACATGTTGATGACCCCATATTTTTATTGTGAGCCTGCACCTCTTTCCTGAGTTTCAGATTCCCACAGTTAATGAACTACTTGACATTGCCTCCTGGATGTCTAATAGTTATCTTGTTTTAACATGTGCAAAAATGGAATTCATACTCCTCTTACTTTTTTTTTTCTCTCATCCTCAACTTAGATAAGGACACCATGGCCCATGCATTGCTCAAGACAGAAACTTAGGGGGCCTCCTTTGGTCCTCTTTTTTATGCTCCACATCAATCGGTGATCAAGTCCTGTCACTTCTATCTTCAGTATGTACCTCAAATACTTCTGTCTCCACTGCTTCTGCTCGAGTTCAGACAACTAACTTCTTTTACTTGGTGTCTGCACAGCCTAATCTGAGTGACTTTCCTGCTTCCACTACAAAGTGGTTGCAGTAATCTTATAAAAAGAAAAATCCAAATATATTACTGTTTCTTATAAACCTTTAGTGGTTTCCCTTTGCATTTGGAATAAAAATCCTACCTCCTTGCCCTGGCTTATGCACCCTGCATGATGTGGTTTCTGCCTACCGCTCTGAGTCTTATTCTACTACTCTCCCTATAACAGGCATTGGGCCACTCTCACCAGCTTTCCTTTTGCATCCTAAAACACCAAGTTCATTCCTACCTCAGGGCCTTTGCAACTGCCCTTCTGCCTAGAAAGTTTTCCCAGGTAGCTAGTGGCTAACATGGCTGAATGGCTAGAAGTAAGGAACAGGAATTGAATGGGAATAGGAAGCTAGTTTATCTAATTTACTGTATCTTCTGTGTCTAGCTTAGTGGATGAATGAGCTACAGTTATTTTAATCATAGCATCCCAAAGGATGACGATATGGGACAAAATGCTGAGAAGCATTCAGAAATAAAGTACTGTGTCCCTGGCCCCACTCCATCATACCTACTATCCTGAGAGTGTATTCTCTCCAAGCTTGGGGAAGGAGACAGAAGAATAAGAAGATGTGCCTTTCTTCCTTGGTGGGACACTGGGACTTCAGCAAGACACACAGGGAGAGAATTATGAGCTCATGCTGCAGTTTGAAAACAGGGCCACAGGCAGCCTTATATGTTATGAAAGTAGCTGAGTCAGCAGGCATGAGGGACCATGTAGCCATGAATGAGGAAAGTCCCTGACAGGTAATTCAGGACAAGGTAGCCACCATACCCAAGGCCACTACATCGCATGTGTAATGTAGACAAAACACCCAGAGTGGGGGTTGGAGGATGAAAGGTGGTGTGCTGGAGCTGGTTCTCCTGGTTCATGAGAGCCCACTGTGCTCACTTTTCCCAGGCCCTGTTTGGTGCCATTATAGCGAGAGTTTGAGATTAGCCATGGTGGGAGTATTTATATCATGGAAATTAGCAAATGCTAGAAATTGGGACTTTTTATTTTTCGTGGAGATCCTGGTTTACCAGTATATCATTGGGAACAAAGTGAGGAATTCATTCAATCTGAGGGAAACAAGGTCTCTAAATAGAACTTTGACTGGGTTATAGGAAAATGCATATTGTTCTTTGCATGCATGAGGCTGACAATAGACATTTTTCTTTTATCATACTAGAAATTGTCACTGGTGGGGTCCCCAGAGGCTGACTCCAGGACAGAGATTTGGATGCAAGTGATTTGTTAAAAAATTTCTTCCAGGAGAAGGTGCTTACAGAGGAGGGGAAGCAAGGTAGGAAGGAACTGTACCAGGTAGGATTTCAAGTGATGTTTCAGCTTCGGCCTGATCTGGGGAGCACTGGAGCCTGAGTTACACCCAGGTCTTGGTCTTGTCTCGCTGCACAGTGATCACCTGCTGGCTATAGGCTGCTCAGGGGGCCATAAACGTCTGGCTACTTCCAGCTTTCAGTACAACTACTTGAAGCCACTCCAATAGCTCAGAAATCATCTTCTGAAGAAGGTTCCAGAAGCAGAAGCTGGAGACAGACATATATCCTGAGGATACAGTCAGAGCAGCAGTAGCACCTCTTTCAGGGGGCCACCCGGAAGATGAGATTCTTGATTTATTCATACTCTTTGGTTCTTGGCCCATCATCATCACCGGTCTGTGCAAAGCCCCTATCTCATTTTATTTTCCCTGTTTTATTCCTAATTCCCACTTCTATGTGTCCTAACAGGTACCTACTCTAATATGTTGGATGGAGATCAATACAAGTTACAACATGTGGACATGTTTAAAGACTACAGGTTTACCTAAAGTACTTGTGTGTGTGTGTGGTGAGGCAGTGATGCAGTAATTCAGGTAGACTTTAGTTTTAGGAAGGTACCCACATAGTCTCAGAAGGAAGAAGGAGCAAGGTGGAGACCCACTCCCTAAGAATATGGAAAATGCTTCCTGCTGCAAAAGTTGGCCCAGGTGACTCTAGGATGAGGACTGAGCCATCTGCATCATGGTGGGTCTACCTGGTACGGGATATTCTGACAGAATTCAGGCAGCTATTAAGAGAAGAACACCCACCCAATGTTGTGAATGGAAAATCCATGGCAATGCTCTTTGTGGAAGCCAGGCATGGCTTTAGTCAACATTAGAATAGCTAGCTGATCATAGTGCAGCACCCTTTGTCTAGAGCAGTCAGCTCTAGAGAAGCTGAGTGGTGAAGAGATTTGGGAGGGTTCCCAGTCCTGGACCCCTCGACACTACTTCCTGAGTGCCTATGCAGTCCCAGAAATCAAGTCAGACTCTCAGAAGGTGATCAGAGAAGGCTCAGCCCCTGGAATGAAACATATTCAGGTAATTGTTAGCATAGCAGTTCCCAGGAGTGCTTATTAACAAAGAAGACTCAAGAGCAAGAGGGGGTATACATGAGGGAGTTTTATTCTATTATTTAGGAGATAGAGAGCTTATTATGTGAGTAACAAGATTAAATTCAAAACCTGCTCAATGGTAGTCCCAGGTTACCAACTGCCTCTCAGGTAGGCTCAGGTTCTGGTCTGCCTTTTCTTGGTGCCCCTTGATCCAGGGTGGGCTCCCATGGGACATTCTTGCCATAGGACTCCCCCCCTCTGCCCTGCCTAATTGGATCAGGGTAGAGCCTTGACTTTGGATGAACTAATGACAGAGTCAAGAATTAGTATTAAGAAAGCTGTTCATTCTCTGTTTTGACATGTTATGCGCAAAGTCAGGAGCTGCCGGGCAGCCAAGGGGACTGGTAATCAGAAGAAGACAGTCCGCAGAGAGGAAAGGACATGACACATGTTCAGAGAGATGCACAGGTAAGACAGGAAGAATCTCCAGGGGTTTCAGGGCTTAGTTCAGTCCCCTTTTGACTGAGGCCTAGCTAGGACCTTGCCTTTGGGGTCTATGAGACAGACTCACTGGCAATGAAAGCCCTCATTTTTACCTCTCCCATTTTCTTTATTTGGGGACTTCTTCTTCATCCTTTAGAAAAGCCTCCCAGATCCTTCTAGATTGGGCTAGGAGCTTCCCGCTGTGTTCCTACAAGCAGTCTTCATCTTCTTCCAGACTGGGTACCTCTTGAAGGGGCCATGTTTAAATTCATGTTTAGCCCTATTGTGTATTTTCAAGCTTGACAATACCAGGAGCTCAAACAGAGTTTTAAAACAAAGTGCTCCTCAGAATAAGAGGCCCCAGGCATGTCCCAAGATGAGGACAAAACATTTTTGACAACGAGTAGTTCACTGGTGTCTTAAACAGAAGAAAATTTGGGCCATGTTGTGGTAGGGAAAGCCAGACAGTGGATTAAAGAGTGGTCAGTAGGGATATAAGAAACAGGAGAACAAACAGCAAAATTTTCAAGAAATTTGGTTGTGAGGGGAAGAGAGTGACGTACCTGGGGGAGTGTGGAGGATGTGTGACAGAGGAGGCCTGGGCCAGCAGCATGCAGGTGAGCCCAGCTGGAAAAGCATCAGCATCCAGGGCATAGCAGGCTCTAGTTCTGACTGTGCAAAATTTGAAATGATAGATTTCTGGACATCGAGTCCAGGTGTCACATCCTCGGTGTTGAGGAAGAAGGGAATGGTAGGTCCAAGACTGGACTTCAGACAAATCTTATGGTGATCAGCCTTGCTAGAACAATGTTCCATAGCATCTATTCTTTTCAAAAATAGTTTTCGTGTGATCCTGCGCTTTTGACAAAGTTTTTAAGTGTGTCCTCAAAAGACTTTAGAGTCTCTAATGGAGACAATCACCAGTGCTCAGCACTGTTGAGAGACTCAGAAAACAGGCCAGTTCCAGCAGAGGAGGGTGGGAAGCAGAGCAAAGATGATGGAGGAGGTGAGGGTCTGGCCTAGTTTGGGGACGTGGACAGAAGCAGTTCTGAGTTAGTGGCAGTTGCTTGGAAGCAGTTGATGGGTGGGGCAGCAGTTAGAACCCCAAGGCAGTTAGAAAAAGCTGGTTCCACAGCAGCTGGGAGGGTGCTGCAGGCCACAGGCGGGCTTAGGCATAAAGACACTGTCATCCCACTTTGTGTTGTAAAATTTCCCAGCCATAAGTTTGGGTTTGCAAAGCCCTGAGAACACAGAGGCTAAAGGGTCATGGACCTGGTAGGAAGGGTGTTCTGTTCTGGATGGTCAGCTTTGGGGCGGAGACCTCTAAGGACAAGTTTCCTCTCTCTCTCATGTTTCCTCTCATGGTCAGGCTGGCCCTCTGCACTTAAAGCTCCACTGTACCAGTGGAACAAATGGATAGACAAGTCATTTCCAGAGAGGGACTTGGTCTCGGCAGAGCCCCTGTCAGGCTTGTTGGACTTGACAATACTGTTGGCTTCTGTTCCCCATGAACCTGCCTGAAATAAGAAAAGAACAAAGTGGGGCAGGGGGGAGGTGGTTATTCAAACCCCCAGTTCTCACAGTCGGCACTGTGCTCTTGGCATTTTTCAACTGGGGGATAGTTACCGCCTTTTTTGGTTGTTTTCCTGACTACTATCTACTTTCCACAAAGCAGCTAGAATTTAAAAAACAATAAAATCCAGTTCTGGCATTCTCAAAATTGTGTAATGTCCTCTTAGACTTACAGGGTCCACAGGCAATTCTGATCTGGCCCTGCCTCTCTAGAACCCTGTCCTCAGTCATGGTGTGTTAACCTGGGCCTGGGGCCACTGTCCACTGACAGAGCAACCCTGTTGCCCTGTCTCAGAGTTTGTTCTCTTGTCCTGGAAACTTTCCTGCCTCTCTCTGGGCTTGGTCCTTCTCACCCTCCACCTGGGTCCAAGCAAAACCACCTAACAATACCTCCTTGTGAAGCTCAGTCTCCACATCCTGTTAATTCACTCACTGTTCTCATCACGAAGTGTGATATTTATTTGCCCAATGTCTGTTTCCCGAGAGGAGGAGGCCATCACATCTGGCTTCTCAGTAGCATTTAGCACACTATTTGTGTCATGTGTGATTACATGAATGTTAGGGCAGTGATTTTTTAAAACTCTGCTTGGCGCATTAATGAATAATTAGTTGAATAAATCTTTAAAATATAGTGAGGAAAATATTCCATGAAATTTTCATATTTTCTAATAATAAAAAGAATCAATGGGAAAGAAACATTTCTAACTTGTCCTAGGCAGTAGTTTCAAGTTATTTCAAATGTTACTATAATTTATCAGCTGATTTCTACCATACTGAATTCAACCAAATAACCTGCTAATGGTATCAATTTGCCATTTCATCAAAAAAGTCAATGAAGAAGTTATATTTGGATTATAGGATTTGCTTTACAGTCAGACATTTCAGGGATCATGATCCTTAGGCACAGTAGCATATAGTTAACTCAGTTTGGGAAAGAGGGACAGCAGGAGAAGGAGTTTGTGAGTCAGGAGATGTGTTCCAGGCTGAATTTTGTGCTTAACCAGCTGTATGAGTTTGGACCAAAAACATAACTTCCCTGGCACTCACTGTGTCATAAACACAAGGGGATATTAGGTTCCTTCTAGTTTTAACAACGGGGGTTTATTTCCTCATCATGTAAGGTATCTCTGAAGGTCACCCCAAAGCAGCACAAAAAGATCTGGGATCCAGGAGCCTTGAGACCTTGGGATGACAGTAAGACATACTAGGACCTTAAGTTTAACCTCAGGGACTTAGAGGTGCATCAAACACAGATAAGAGATGAGGTCAGCACTTGCTAACATCAAAATTGAGTTTCTAGGCTTACAAAGCTAATGACTGGAACTTAGGCTTTGAGTTCCAACCAGGGAGTAATCATTTGGCCTCTAGAGATCCCTACATGTGCAGAATGGCATGTAGTTAAAACAATCTACAGAAGAGGGGGCGGCAGAAAATATTTTAAATTTAATTCTTCACCCCGTGGCAGGCTGCACCCCAATTTCATCATTAATTGTACAGTGTTGGTGTACTTACTTGCCCTCAACACTCTGAGATGACATTTCTGGACCTCATTTCCTTTAAAACAGAGGAGTTGAAATAGTTAATCTGCAGGCTCCTTTTCAGCTCTAATAAGCTGCGGTTTAATTTTGCATCCCTGACATAATAGGTAGCAGACGAATTTTGACCTCATCCTACCTTCATTGGTGTGCCAACCTGATATTCTTTGTTGATGAGAAGGTCTGGGGAAGCAGGGTGGAGCCAATGCACAAATGCCACTGTGAAGATGAGCTCTGTCATCTCTCACCCACAACTTCACTTCCTTTATCAATGCCGATGGTTCAAAAAGAAACCCTTGTGCATCCAGACTGCTTGTTTAATTGTTATTGGTAGAACAGATTGGCTGAAAAGGTGTTTAAGAAATTCGCAAGCATGCTTGGCCCCATGAATCCTCTTTCTATCCACAACTGAAACTTTCCCTATCTTTTCCACTGAATGAATGACTCCAAATTCTATCCCAGTTTCTTCCTCCCTCTGGTGAGATGAAACAGTGCAGCCTTTTCCTCTTTATTTTGCTTACACAGCCATGTTAACCATGCTCACCTAATTTCCAATACATTTCTATTAGTAATTCTATTAATAATGATTGCCATTCATAATAACTATAACATATAAGGTATTCTCAAATATGCTATGATCACACGATTATAGTTTTCCTTTATTTATTTCTAACAATAAATTTAAAACAATAATTTAACTCTACCACTTCACAAGCATTTACTTCTCATCAGTACCAGTTTTATAGTCAAGACTCTTGGTTGCAGATGACAGAAACGCAAAATGATTTAACCTTAAAAAAAAGGAATTTATTGGATTGGATAATTTGAAGTGTTGGGATGTAACGGTTTCAAGCTTGACTATGTCCAGGGACTCAAACATCATCAGGACACTTGCTGTATCTTTTAGCTTCACTTTCTCTCTGAGTTGGCCTCATTTTCAAGTAGGCTCTCCCTACATGGTGGCAAAGATAGCTTACTTCATCCTTATGTTTAGTTTTCTAAGCTCAAAAGTGGTGCATATTTTTTGATAATTACAGCAAAAATTTTGGGAAGAGGTCCAACTGAACAAATTTGGGTAACATGCTCACTCATGAATAAGTCACTTGTGATCATGTTGATAAGGCACCCTCATGGTCTGGGCCAGGGGCATGTGTCCACTCCAGAGCTGGGGGCAGGCATCAGCTCCTCTAAAAGCTCAAGGTGTACAAATGGGAAAGGGGTAGGACCTCAAGCGGATGTTGGGCTAAGTGGTTACATCTACAGTTAGGGAATGAATGAAGCTGATGCCTGTCTCCAAGCTCCCTGAGGTTCCCAAATACAAGCAGTGCCCTTGGAGAAGCCATGTTAGTGTAGGTCATGATTGCTTTGATGTTTGCTGAGGAAAGCAGAGGTGCTCAAGGTTCAGGCATGGATGCCTAACATCCTGTGGCCCCTCATGCATCTTCTAACTAGTTCCCTCCAGTACTGATTTTGTTCTAGATTCCAGAGTGTTTGCTGATATCCAACAGACCATTTAACAGAATTATTTGCAACTGAGATTGCTGTGTTTTCTTGTAAATAAATGAGAACAGGTTTTGGTGCCCAAAGACTACTCAGTGAAGTGGGAAAAACCCAAGTTCTCAAGTCAGAGACCAAGGGTTCATCATTTAGATCTCCATTTACACATTTTGGTACTGAGGCTTAGCCATCTCACCTCAGTTTCTGGATTGGTAAACCAGGGCTGAACCCATCAGTTTCCCCTACCTTAGGGGATCTTGTGGGGATCAAATGGGATTACACGTGGGAAAGTGCTCTCATAAAATGCAAATAGGTACATAAACAAAGGTCATGTGATTAACAGTTTAAGCAATTATATAAATGATATGCTCTCAGATATTTGCTTGAGTGAATATATTTTAAATATTTTGTCCACTTTATAAAGCTCAGGTTATGTTCAGTCAATATATCACTACCTGTATTTGCTGCCCAAATAAGTTATCACATCTTTATTCTGTGCAAGGCATGCAGTGGCTGAGATTCGAGACAGAGCCTCCAGTGAGGATTAGTGTCCTCAGGAATTCCCATCTGGGGAGCCAGTGAGTAAAGGCAGGCTTGGTTTAGGCAGCTAAACAGATCTAGAACACAATAGGCCGGAAAGTTACAGATCTCTGGCCTTTGACCCTCTCTCTCATTTCTGGGGTAGTGACTGAAGGGATGGATGACACCATTTCTGAAAGAGAGATGTATGTCCCCGTAATCTCCGTTTTAAGTGACTATTTTAAAAGGTTGTTTTATAGAAGCGAAATAAGCCCTGGGATTAATTGTTCATCTCAGGGAAAAACTCTGAATGACTCCACAGCCCAGTCTGACATGGGGTGGTGGTAGCAGTGCTACCCTGTGAGTTTCCATGGGACAGAGATGGTCCTGTGGCACAGACTTACACCTGTGCCAGCAAGGGCAGAGTCAGTATTCCTTGAACTGAAAAGGACAGCTTTAAAAATCTTACCTTTCATCCTTCATCTTAAAATTATCTTAAAGGAATTTTGTGGATGTAAAGCACCTACATTTTGAAGCTGTAATTTAGAAATAAAGCATATCTACCCTTTTGCTCACCTTGCTCCTCCCCATCCTCCTGAAAAACAAAGGGGGAACTTTACTTAACTTTCTAAGGAAAACACTAATTAAAATATTAATATGAATGGTAATCAGATGAACAATCAGTTTTGGGAAAATCCTTCAATGTTCCTTAAAAGAGAGTCCAGGAGAAGATATTGCTGTTTTGACTGTGTATTTCTGTATAAATGGACTCTCACAATTTCTATCCTAGGAGAGTTATCACCCACCCTGGGTGTGCACCTAAACAAAATGAACCACAGGAAACGGGAACCTCAGGCCCAGAGCCATGGATCACAAAGCGATACCTCATCGGTCATATGGTGTTTTTAAAAAGTTTGCATTGGTTCCAGAGTTTAGAGGTCATGTGAAAATTTGTGTTTCTGTTTTCAAAAAACTAGAAGACCAGGTAGCCTTGGGCGCTCATGTCCACATGAAAAAAGCTGCTTTTTGCTGGGTGACGGCTCCTGCCTGGCTCAGTGGGGTCAGGACCCTTTCCTAGCTCCTGTATGGGCCCATAGTTTCCTGAACTTGTGACTGTGCTGCTCAGATTTTCCCAAGAAGGAGGGAGAATAAAAACTCAGAAGAATGGAGACAAGACTTGTTTCTCATTCTTGGGAGGATTTTGCTTTTATTTTTGGGGATGAGGTGGGGCGTTAAAAGCATATAAAAACCTTTAGATGGAAAGGTTCGTGACTTCTCTTGTCACTCAGAGTGTAACAGTTAATATCTCCAATCAGGAGGAAGCTTGAAATAATTTTCTAGGTTACGACCTGGCATAGCCCTGGATAGGCAGGCATTAGTGGGAACTATTAAACCATAACTCACTGCTTGAGTCAACTAGTTGAGTACTAGCCACTGTCTCAGGCAACCATGACCCCCGTGTGCCTGCTTCGTCATCTCCCTGAGGGACGATGCCTGTCAGCGAAGCCCAGGACCATTTCTTTGGTCACATCCACCATCCACCTGTTGCCCACCCTCAGGTCAGACCTGCTGTGTTCTTGTTTTTGAAAAACAAGCACATGTAATTGAGCTCTGCAACGATAGATAGTATGGCTGTTATTGAGGTTTTGAGGAGAAATGGATTCCATTACTTTCAAAATTCCTTCTCTCTCTCGCTCCTTCTCAAATCCCTGTTACATCTCTTTCTTCTAAGTGTCCTTTCCCTGAATATTTTCTCTGACATTCCTTCAAACTCACTCACTTTTCTTTCCTGTCTCACTACTCAAATCTTCTCTGCTCGCATTCCTGTCAGGAAGTAAAAACGTTTTGCTAAACCCTGATTACCTGTTCTCTTCAGCAAACCTCTTGGGGTTGGAGTTGGAAGGATTTAATTCTTGCCAGTTAGAAACAAAAGTTAATTAATATTTGCTAAATGACATTTTGATTACTAGCTTTCAAGTGTCCTTGAGACACGGACCCCAAAGAAGAGACTTACTTTTTGAACAAAAATAAGCCAAACCTTGTTATTTTGTGTATAACCCAAAATAAAAGTCAAATAATAAAAGTTCAAAAGCTTTCTTTGTAATTTACGACTACAACTGGTCACCTCCGTTCTGTGGAGGGGACCTGGGCGCATCTTGCAGGGAGGACTGTGATTTGCACGTGCAGCCCAGGTGAGGGCATGGGAAGACTTTGGAACTCACCAGGATGGATGCTGTGTGGGGGAGGGGGAGCCAGGGGCCATGCCTTTCTCCCCCAAGAGCCCAGGGAATGAGAAAGGACTTAGAGCAAGGGTGATACCTAGTGTGGGTTTTTGGTCAGGGTTGGGACAGACGCTGGTCTTCCATGTCTCCAGCAGAATAATTTGTAAAGTCCACATTGCTCACCAATGCTTTTGTGCAAGTTGGTTCTTTTAGGAAACTTGGAGAAAATACTAAATTTCATGACTTGAGTCAATGGGGTATGAGGAGAGTTGGGGGTGACTGTGGGGAGCACAGGGTGCAGAGCAAAATCACCATGAAGAAAGGAGCATCTGGGAGTCTGCAGAAGTGTTAGCAGGCTTAGGTTCTTAGTTCATGGGGTGGAACCAGGTCGAGTATGAGGTTCAAGGTCTTTCTGTGGCGTCCAGGCTTCAGAGGCTAGGCAGGGCTCTGCGGACACGAAAAGGAAAAAGCCACTTTTATTAATGCCTCTCGCAGTAGTTCTTGATCTTCAGAGTTTGAAAGAATAAGATAGTGGGGTGGTTGTTTGTGGAAAGAGGGTCGAGAGGGGTGTGTACACCGATGTCCCAAAGTCCAAAACCCTGTAGCAACACCAGCATTTTTGGGAGGCTTCTTTCCCCTTAGTTTAAAAGCATAATTTCAATCTCATTAACTGGGATTCTGCCTGTTTTTTGCTTTGTTGAGGATGGTCTGAATCTGCCTTGTGCTTTTAATTGTCAAGCCGGCCAGGGTCTGGCTTGGCCCTTAATGGCTGTGCTTCCTAGACCTCTTTCTATGTCCGTAAACTGGAAGTAATGATAGAATCGATCTGCCCACAGGATCGTGTGAAGAATAGCACATGAGAAAATTAGAGTACCACTTTAAAAAGAGTCCCAAGGGGGTATGCAAACCAAGCTGAATAGCTGTGCGTTAGACTCAGGTGAAGTGAACATGGTGCAATAAGGTGCCTATGATTTCCCTTAGTTCGGGCCTCCTTGATTTTACTCTGAATCGCTGCTCTGCCTTCCAAGATCCTTACTGATCATCCTGTCTCAGATATGGCCTTGTATCCCATATGACTGCAGGAATGATATTTGCACATGCACATCTAACCCTTCATGCCCAGGTGGCTATTTCAGTAGAAATGCACTTCTTTTCCCCGCAAAGTAAGTGAGAACTTTAACTTAATTGCCGAGGTCCTGCAGCTAGCTCCTCCTTGCCTCCCAGCCAGCCCTCTTTGCTCCCTACCTGGCTATGAATCTCAGGTAGTGCATTTCAGTTCCTCCAGTTCACTGTCTGCTGACCCTGTGTGTGGTCCATTGCCTGACCCCTTTTACACACGCTCTTCCCACATTTTGGAAGGCTTTTCCTCTACTTTCCAAATTTCAACCTCTTCCATGTGCTACCACCTCTAATGGGAAAGTTATTCTTCCCATATATTTAGGGCCTGAGAGAAATACAAAGTTGACTTGGGATCCTAAAAAGCAGCCTCCTCCTACCCAGACCAGTAATTACCAAATGTCCAATTGAACATTTCAAAAGGTAGACAGGCATGTGCATCACTTCTAATACTTCTTGGCCCTTCTCCCTTTGTTCTACCTCACCAGCCAGCCTTGTCACTGAAGGCACCTCTCCTGGACTCAGCACATGCATTTGCCACAGTATGTATGTCGGTTTCTATTTTGTCAGCTTTATGGCTGTGTTCTGAGGATGCCCTTCCCCTGAATAAAATCCAAATTCCTTGATTGGGCTTAGGGATTCTGCATGTTCTGGTTTGTGCCTAACTTTCTGAGCTCAACTCAAACTCTTCTTCCCCTGGGTGACCCGCTCCTTTGGCCTTTGTCCTATATGTGAGACATGCAAATGTGTGCCTCCTTGTCCTTCTGCCTGGGAAAGCCCTTCCCCAGTTCTTTGCAGGATGTTTCTCTTCCTGTTACAGAGACATATCAGTTCACATACCTCAGAGAAGAGACGGTGTCCGTCCTCTTCATCTGTGAGAATGGACAGCTATTCTGCATTACATCACACTCCATCAAGTCCACCTTGACTCATCGTTTATCTGTCTGCTTTTGTGCTGTCTGTTCCCCCCATTAGACTGGAAACTCAGCGAGGGCAAGGGCCTCATCTAGTTTAGTTCACTGCTTCTCTAGTGCTTATAGTGATGCCTGACACATAGTTGCTCAATAAATTCTATTGGACAAATGTCTTGTTTCTCCAACTAGATTTTAAGCTGTTAGGCACTGGAACAGTTTAGTCTTACTTTGATTCCTTCTTCAAAGCACCTGGAACACAGTAAGCACTGGGTAAATGTGCATTCACAGATAGTCGAATTGGGTTGTCTATCATTCAGTGGACAATTCTTCACAGACATCTGGAGTAAGAACCTTTCATGCAGGGCTGTGAAATTTTCTCTTACTTGCTATGGAGAAATTGGGAGCATGAGGGAGCATGAGGGGTGGGGAAAGCTTTGATGTGGATTTTAGTTACATTGCTGGCCCTCATTACTGTAAATCCTTCGGCAATATTTCATGTGTTCTCTAAAGGAGCAGGCCATTTTCCCTGTTCACCTGAAATTCTCCTACCTTTAAATCTGGGAATCAGGTGAAGAGGTATCTGATGCTCCCTTCCATCTCTAAATTCCGAGCCGGGTCCTTTGAGGCCAGCACCATTACCATGATCAGGTTGCTGCCATTTGTCTTTTTGAATGGATGCTAACAGATACCAGTAGCTTAATCCCATGCTATGAGAGCCATCATTCTTACCACAAAGGGAGAAAATGTCCAAAGGTGAGAGATGTGGAGACTTTAATGAGAAGTTGAGTCGGAAGATGTAGAAGAGAGAAGAGGGATTCTAGTGGAGAGGCCGGCCCTGCTGTTCACTTCTTGTGGCTTACATCAATGCTCAAAACATGGCTCAGATTGTTTAATTGTGAGAATTGGCCTTACAAGGAAATCTGGTGCTGAAAGTGAAGAGGGCAAAAAGTGGGTAAAAATGTAATTCTGCAATGACTCCCTCCAGGCAATGTAATGCACAAGTTCAACGTAAACTCCACAGAGGAAAAGGAAAAGCTGATTGGTGAAGTTGTTTTAGTGAGTGCTCCAAAGTGCAAATTCCATGCTTCGGAGGGAGGGGCTTGAAGTTGCTGATTTCTAGGTGGATTTAGAACATGTCCCATGTGAATGGCAAATGTTTAGATGAATAAAAAATAAAATTAGGATACATGTCAACAGTGTTTTGAGGAAAAAGTGCCAAAGTTGTGTCTTCCACAGCTTCTCCTGGTGGCATCTCTGGTGGACCCTGGTGCGCATTTCTCTCCTCTCAGTCCTGGGCTTACTCTGACCAGGGCCTGGGGAGTAACAGCAGCTTCAGGCTGCAGCCAGTGGGTCTGAAAGGGTTCTTGTGATAATTCTATCCAGTGACAGCTCCCCATGAGCCCACTGAAGGCATGAAGGCAGCAGCTGCCCTTCTTTTTTTTTTTTTTTAATTTTATTTCCTGCCAAGTTGTTGCCATTTGCTTGAGTAGATTTCTGCCTGTTTCCTGTCTAGCGTCGCAGGCTCTCGCCAGCACTGGAGCAGTACCCTGTGCCGAGGACACTGACCCCTGGCCTAACTTTTTGGTCCTTGTGGCAGGAACATGCTGGCTCTTCCTCCAGCTGTGGCCAGAGTCTGGCCAAAAAATGGCCAGTTCCTGGAAACATAATGCTGCCACCCACACAGCTTCCCAAAGCTGCATTCTTAACCCAGTCGCTGCAGCAAACCACTTCCAACATCAGCAAGCCTGGATTTGCCAGAACCTTTGGGCCTCTCTGTAGACTTAGGTAGATGAATCTGCTTGCTGGGGCCTGCAGGGGCAGTTCCTGCTGCTGCTGCTGGGCCCTCAGAGCTGGTTTCCTTTCCTTTCCTCAAGGCTGGAGTTGCTGAAGTGACCGGACACATTGCGCTGGAGTCCACACTGTGCTTGCTAGTGAAACCTCTGAGGAAGTAAGATCCTCACAGATGAAAACCATCCCAAACTATGCCTTGCTAACATGGGAGGTTGAGATAAACTCTGAATGTTCAAAGCTTCAAAAAAAAAAAATCAAAAATAAAGTTGATAATTTCAGAAATGATCCATTGAAAGAAATGAAAAAAATCACCTTATTTCAGAGAAATATGTTACTATCCACCAGTCAGTGGGATATTCAGGAGAACCATATTTTTTAAGATAAGAGTTTGCATTTATGTTGGTCGGGATTTTTTGGGGAGGAGGGGAGGGGTATGGTTATTTGTGTCTTTTTTCACTTTAACTTTTCATCTTCTGGCCACATGTAGAGAGCAAGAGTATTCATGGAAAACAGTTCTTAGGATACGGTTTACTAACTGAATAAGTATCTGCATTTCAATTACTTTCTGTAACCAGAGAGACATATGAACAACTTTTCACCTAGTATTGAGCCATAGGAACCTCAGGCAGGAAGGCAATTAGAAGCCTTCCTAGGCCTCTTTGATGCCGAAATCCTCTTCACAGTGTGCTGAGCATGTAGCCTCTGTCCCCCAGCAGCAATGGCACAGAGAACTCGTTATGTCTCGAGGAAAGACAAGCTCCTATTTGCTAGCTCTAAGGTCTTCAATTGAACCAAAATGTGTCTTCCCATACTGGCCCTGTCCTCCGCTTTAGTTTTCATTTTTATCTGTAAGGCTCCGCCGGGACTGTGAGCAAGAGCCACAGCTTCGAGCCGCCTGGGGCCTGCCTCGCGACGCCCGCCCGAATCAGCCTATCTGGCAATGACAGGGCGCAACCTCTGACCGCAGCGCCCTGCGCGAAGGACCGAAGGACTTCCCCCCACGCCCCGCCAGCGCAGTCACGACGGGTCGGCCCGCGGTGGATGCTTCCTGGGGCGGCCGCACTGAGCAGCCTCACGGTTTTGCGCGTCACGGGAGCACAGCCCGCGGGACCGAGCGCAGAAGAAAGCCGGGGGCGCGTGCCCGGGAGCAGTGCGGGCGCGCGCGCCTCCGCGGGACCAGCTGCCCCGCAGGGCCGCTCTTGCGCGGGCAGCGGCGCTCACGGAGCTTGCTCCCTTTTGCACGAGCCTAATAAACCTTTGTCTTTCTGCCTGAACTTTCTTGTGGTGATCTCTTTTGATTTCTATTCTGGGAGACCACAAAGACTCAGGACGCTGGTAACAAGTAAAATCCTGCCGGGTTTTAGCCTGGGTTCCTGACTTCCCAATCCACGGACTGTGCCTCGGAGGGCCCACACTGGCCAAGCCCTGGGATGTTCCCTCTGTAGTGAGAAGGGAGAATTTGAATTCACATGGTGGCTCTGGTTCACGGGGATGGAGGGTGTGGGGGTGGGGGTGGAGGTAGGCCTGGAGATGGGTCCCCTCCAACCCGGGCTCCACCCACTCACGCATGGGGTGTGGACACCTGTTGGTGCCAGCCAGTGACATCTTCAGAGTGGGCGACAAGAGGCATGTGGGAGGCACTGTCAAGCTATAGTGCATTAAGGCGGGTGGACCGCAGGTGACAATAATTTTTAAAGTTCTACCAGAACTCTTTCGAGAGTGAAAATGGACACGATAATTATGTCAGAACAACAGGTGTAAATGAGGACTGCCCTGGGCCAAGTGGGATGTCCAGCCATCCTCCTCAGAGCCCATGCAGGGCTGGATGAGGGTAGTCTGAGCTGCGGGTTCAATCATCCATTCAACAGACATTTAAGGAGTGCCTGCTAATGCCAGCACTGCACTGGGTCCTACGGAGGCAGTGGCGAGCAGAGCCAGGCACAGGTTTTGCTCCCACAGACATTGCAGCTGAGGAGAGCAGACAGCTACTTAGCAAATGATTAAATACCAAATTACAGTAGTGGTGCTGTAGAGAAATGCTGTGAGTACATAAAAGGGTAGAATACATAAAAGGGTACAATATAACTGCTTCTGAGGATGGTGGCAATCAGGAAAATGTCTCACATGAAAGGTGACACTCTAAAGTTTGAGCAGAATTGGCCAGGCTATGTGGAGTGTAGGAGGACCCTTGAGGAACAGAGAAGGGAACAGTCAGAGTAGGAGAGAAGGATGTCACAGGCAGGGCAGACTTTGTGGCAGAAGGCTCCTGGCTGGGAGTTTGGTGCCCAAGATGATATGAAATGTGACCATGGGTCTGGGACTTGGTGTTTACGGGGAGGATTGGACGGAGGCAAGACCACAGGGAGGCTGAGGCCAGGTTGCACTGGGCCTGACACCATGCTAGGGATCACATCATTCAGTGATGTAAGAGTTTGAAGAAGTGTTGTCACTATTAACTGCTTTGTGTTGTAGCCTGTATAGGAGCAAGCCTTTATGATGATTTTGGGAGTGTCATATAGTGGAAGTTGTAGGTGCTTTGGTTAGGATGGAAGAAGTAGAGATGGGGTAAAGTGAGTGGGTTGAGGATATATTTAGGAGACAGGATTGGCAGAACTCAATGGCCCATTGGATGCAAGTGGGGAGGGAGAGTGAGTAGCACAAGGGCTTCACCACAGAGGCGGCATTTTGTGGGATGAGCAAGAGAGGGAGGAGCTGTTTGTGTGGTGGGAGGAGATGGATCATGTTTGTTTTGGATCTGCTGAGACTGAGGCGATGTGAAACCTTCCCATGTAGGTGAGAGCCAGGTAGTTGATCTGGAGGGCTTGGAGGAACTTGGAGCAGAGATTTGACTGGGAAATAGAAATTTGGGGCATTCTGACTCTATAAGAAACCACGTGAGTGGGTAAAATCTTTGAGGGAGAGCTTGCAGAGAAGGGAGTCCAGGACCAAATCTTGGTAGACTCCAAATTTAAAGGTTTGGAGAGGAGGAGAAACTCTCAAAGGAAACACAAAAAGTGACTGGAGGATCAGAAGGCAGGCAAAGAGAGTTACTTGGGAAGCTGAGGGAAGGGTTTCAAGAAGGAACAAAATGGATGTTACAGAATTCCTGACTGGTGGCTTCATATTTTCTTTGAAATATTTGAGATAATTAATCTGCCGTATGGTGGCAGAAAAAGCTGAAGGTTTGGGGAAAATGGAGACTGTATGAAACTGCCATTGGTTGGGGTAAGGGATGAGGATATGCATTTGGATAAATTAAGTTCTGTAAGATGAAGATGAACCAGGAGAGTTAACCGGAACCTAAACATTTATAGTGAAGTTTCTCCAAGATGCTGGCCAGCTGAAACGGCAGGATACACGTGGTACTTTCTTGGGTGCCTGTGCTGGTATTTGAGGCATGATGTTTCTGACTCATTCTGGGAAGTTATTCTGGACTCAATCTTATTAGTGAGCATTTGAGATGCTGTTCCAACCTTTCAAAATAGTTCAAAATAGTTTCACAAACTCGTTTTCTCTGCTCCCTGTCCAGAGATCTGAAATTTGAGTAAAAAACAAACAAACAAAACAAAACATTTTTTGGGAACATCTGTTGAAACAACAAAACCTCTACACTTTAGGACACAGTACATTTTGGTTGTTCTTTCTGTAGTTGTTCGTTGGGGTGGGGGTGGATCAGGGCAGGCGGTAGAGGTCAATTTCATTGGCACAGGGAGGCCCCCACATGAACGGAGGTCTTGAGTCTGCTGTACACCTGGACACATCACGGTCACTTCTAATGAGAAGCTATTTAAAGGCTGCTGTCTTTCATGGGAATGCCACACAGATTCAAGGGATTCAGAAATCTGGAATAAAATCTGTTCCAAACCACTATATTGGTGAACGGCCTAATTTTGATTTACATTGGGCTGAGGTGTCCCAGTAGTGATCCTGAGCCCCTTGGGGAAGGGAAGAGTTGATTTGGAAGTTGTGGTTTAGTGGCATAGGACTTCCAGAGAATTTTTTTCTTGAGGAGTGTACACTTTGTGCCCTAAGGTTAAGGTTATGTACTAGAAAGATAATATCTATTCAGAAACATAAACACGGAGGCTGCACACCAACACTTGGCTGCCAACACCACAATCTGGCCAATCTAATCTCTAGGTGCCGACAGGAATCTAATCTAGCCATATGGATTAAATGAAGATGAATCGCCTTTAAGTGTGTTCGGAGCACTCCTGACTGGACTCGGGTATCTTCTTTCACCTTGATATCATCGGTTCCTCGAAGACAGGGATTTATGTGTGTTTATATTCCCAGGATGTTACACTTAGTTCTTTTAAAATGTACTTATCTCCTTGAATTTTCGCAACAGTTGCTCAGTTATAAAGACTGGACATTGTAATTGCTGTTGAAATTTCTAAAGTTGGGGCATTTTTCCTTTTGCTGTGATATGAGAAAATTCTATTTCTTACCTACATTTAATAGACAGCAGCAGCATTCTCCCAATTCTCCTGTTGTTGGGAAGCTCTTCCTCCTCTTTTCCTCTCCACTACTTCTCTAATGCTGAATTAAAAAGATGCGAGATAAGAAGTGTAAACCATTTGGAAAACAGATGTTTGGTACTGATGAGTCAAAGAAGACGTTTAAAGTTTAATTTCTCACATGTGAATTTAATTCCAAATAACGTTCGAATATAATAAGTATACAATGGTGTAGACTGCCCTCTGCTGGTTTTCTTCAGAATCGCAGAGAGCCTTGGTTAACCCGCTTTGCTCACAGTAAGGGAAGAAGTAACTTTGCGTAAATCTAGAAATTCCAGCCTCTTGGAAATCCAAGCACATGATATACTGATGTCCCGTGGGCACCCTTCCTGCAGCTGTGCGTTTTGTTTCAGTAAATCGCTTAGTATAATTTAGGGGAGGTTGTGTTGCTTTAAAAATCAAATGGGATTTCTGCTTTACAGTTTTACCAAATCTAGGCTCTCAGTGAAGCTGTTTTTCTGGGAACACACACTCATACTGGAAGCTACAGTGGGGCCTGTGCTGTCTGAGGGAGACAGAGGTGGCACTGTGCAGGGAAAGGGCACAGGCTTAGCTGGAGGAGATCCTCACTGAACTCCTGGCTCTTCTAAGCTGGGCTTTTCTTTGTGAAAAATAGGGTAGTTTGACTAGATGATTTCTAAGGACCCTATGTGTCTATGGTAGGCAGCACCATCGCTGCCTTCCAGGAGCTTATAATCCAGGTAGCATGTTTACCTGAGCCAGCAGGGTCAGTGTGGTAAAGCACACGACTTAGGTGAAGTGATCCGACATGCCGCTCTTGTGACTAAACCTGGATGGCCTGAATCGCGCGCATGCGCACACCCACCCACCCACACACACTTCCGTCCACGTCACTGACCCAGTGGATTCTTGTTTGTTGAGGTCGCCTGGGTATCCACACGCCTTGCAATTTCATGTAGGTCCCTGCTCAGCGCTCAGCTTTCCCTTTCATTGAGCACAGAAGCTCTTTCAAAACTTCTTCCTGGCCCCTGTCCTTTGCTACTGCCACCTTTAGTTACACTCCTAATAGAGAACTTTGCCTCTCGTCTGCTTCACAGAGAAAAACAGAAGCTGTTGGAAAAGAACGCGGCTGGACTGCCAACCTCTCACTCAGGCTGGCTGGTCCCTGTCAAGATTTAACTTATACCTCCTTCATCTCAAAAAAGCCACTTCTTGGATGCCGTATCTTCATTCTGTATCTTATTTCTCTTCCCTTTTACAGCCAAATTTCTTGAAAGCAGTGTCTACATTCACTGTCTCCCTTTCTGTACCTCATTCTCACTTCCTACCCCACTCAATCTGACTTTTCCCTCATCTCCACTCCACTGAAATGGTCACCACTGGCCTTAGTGTTGCTAAGCCAGTGGAGAACTTGGCAGTTCTCACTAGACTGTTTCTCTCTCCCTCCTGAGCCTTTCTTTTCCCTTGACTTCCTGTTATACTAGATGCTTCTGTTTTCTTCCCTCTCATGTTAGCTGCTTATTTTCAGTGTTAGGGTCTTGTCATCTTTGTTTTTCCTTTGGGTTCTGTCCTAGATGCTTTTCTGTTTGGCTCCACACACTTCTCCTGGGAAACAGAGGCAAGAAGCGAGAGCAGAGACAGACAATGTCTTAGATAGGTTGGCTCAACAGCCATAGGAGAAGGGGATTTGGCCTTGCTTCTCATTTGGAACTGTAGGAGAACAGTGGGAGAACCTTCATTAGATTACTGATGAAAATTCGGCATGTGTAGGCATAGGTAAAGCACCAGTTAGCTTGCCTAGCCACATTAGCTCCTGTGTGGCGTGGGAGGCACTCAGGCACGCATGTGCATCCACAAGAGGCATGCAGAGTTCATTTGAGAGCCTTGATGGGGAGTTTTCTCCAGAAGGCTGCCAATATGGGAGTGGTAAAGGCATTCATAGATGAGGGTGGTTAGGTCAGCTACCTGGATGAAGGATTGGGGTGGGGGTTGTATTATAATTGTGATAAGGGTATCCCAAGAAGCCACAGGAGGGACTGAGGTGGGGTGTATCAGCAAGAGGAGGCAGCCATGCTTTTTGAGGGGAAGAGCATGGCCATACTGAAGGAAAGGTCTCATTTTCCAGCTGGTTCTGGGTGTAGGACCAGACCACTTGGCATAGTGAAACCAGCCAACATGCAGCCGAGACCTGAGCCAAAGTGGAGATGGGAGAAAATATGGCAAGGGTTTCAGCACCATGAGGACACCAGATCTTCTCCAAGCCCCCATGTCCTCTTAGAGAAGGGCAGAGAAGTGGGAAAAGATAGAAAACTTCATTTAGCCCCAAAGTCGTCCAAAAGGGCTCATTTAATTGGTCAGGGGACTGTGTAACATAAATGGTCAAGTTGAAAGTTTAATAGTCTCCATTCTCAGGGAGGTGTGGGTTCATAAGAATATCTGAGTAGCTATAGGAAATAAATAACCTAAATTTTCTTTGCATTTCTGTGATAAAGTGAGAAATGTATTTATTTGGCAAGATACTTGAGGAGATATTTAAAATGCTTTAAAATATTCATTCATTATAATGATAAACCAAATCTGTGGATGAATGTGAGAAAACCTATGAGATGTAATATTAAGTGAGCAAAGACTACAGCTTGTGTGGTTGATTTTAACCATGTAAAATTATATGCATTTGAGTAACAACCTGGAAAAAAGCATGGAGAAATGAAGGCACCCTCACCACGTAGGCATGTGGGTGGGTTTTAAAAAATATTTTCATCTTATTTATAGTTATTTATTTCATTTTATCATTTATTAATAACCTCACTAATAAAAGGAAATTCTTGATAAATTATTTTATGTTTTAAAATAAATAATAAATAAAAATGAATCACATTTTCACATTTTGGTAACATCCTATTGGTTACACGTACAGGTCCTGCTCGTTGTGGAGTGGGAATAAGCAAGGCATGGATAGCAGGAGGTAAAGAGCACGGCGCTGTGCTGGAGGCTGGCCGCCGCAGTCTGCCATCTGGTCCCGAAGGATTCATGTCCTTCCCACATTTAAAAGATGCTCATTTATTTCCAAAGCCCCCTAAAGTTCTCAACCCATTAGAGCATTTCAACTACTATAGATATTTCTGTCCAAAAGCTGGGGGAGGGGGTTATATAGGAGCCACTGGTTCATAGCAATTCTGAAATCCATCAGGGGTACATTTAAAAAAAATACAATGACTCAGACCTACTCTGCCTGGGAGTGAGTCTCCTTGCATCCTGGCTCTGCCCTTTGGCTCTTATTTTTGCCTTTGAATCATCCTTTCCCCCCCCCCCCCCCCATGAAAAGGAGCTTGTGTTTACAATTGACTTTGTTTCTCAGTCTTCCTGTCTGTAGATGCTTGAAGTTCAAAGTTTACTTTTCATTTTGAACTCTCTCTTCCCCTTCAGCCTAAGTTGGTGGCGTTTCTGTCAAAACAATTCTCTAAAAGTCTTCGTGGGTCTCCTGTCTCAGGGGTTTATTTAACTGGATAAAAGTTATACCCACCACTTTCTTCAAGATAAGCCTTTCTCTCTACCTTAAGCTGCTACTGAGACCGCCACAAAGAAACACCTTCAAAGCACTTAGAAGTCCTAAACACTTCTGGACTTAACAGTTCTTTGAGGCCACACAGAGGATTTTGGAGTTATACCTATGGCTTCATTTTTAGACCATGTTTTCTTAAGGGGGCCCTGAACGGGATCTTTATGCAGAAGCTGTTTCTTAATTTTAACATCCTTTGCCATCTGGAGAGCCTGAGGATTTTCAAACCCAACAATTTCTGGGTTAACAGTTTAACAGTACTTCCTTTAGCTTATCTCTACCCCATTGCATTTTGGTATGAGAAACAAAACAGAGTGCCTTCAAAATTTCAGCCATATTACTCAGTTCATTAGGTCCATTTTATGCTTTCCATATTCTGTAGATAACAGCGTTGATAAAATTTTTGCCGCTACATCACCTCTAGTTTCCAATAATTTTATCCTCTTTCCTTTAAGCCCTCACAGCCATTCTCAGATGTCACCAAGCTTTTGCTAACAGTTCCCTCAAAGTCCTCTAGGCTTTCATTAACACTCCTTGACATCCTTCCAGCTTCTGCCCACTGACAAATCCACAGCTTCTCCCATGTTTTAGGAATACCTCACTTCCATGTTACCAAATCTGTTACCTATTGCCACATAAAAAATTATTCCAACACTTAAATGCTTAAAATAACAATAGCCATTTATTATCTCAGTCATTTTCTGTGTGTCAGGAATTAGGGGCTGACTTAGCTGGTGATGCTACCTCAGGGTCTCTCCTGAAGTGACGCTTAAAATGTCAGCTGTAGCTGCAGTCATTTGAAGGCTTTCCTGGGACCAGTGGATCTAATCGCAAGATGTCTCACGCATGCAGCTGGCAAGTAGTTGCTGACTGTTGGCAGGAGATCTTAGTTGCTTGCCACATGGACCCACTCCATGGGGCTGTTTGAGGTTCCTCACAACATGACAGCTGGCTTCTCCCAAAATTAGTAAGAAATTGCTTTTTTGTGACTTAGACTCGGAAATCGCACACTGTCATTTCTGCAGTGATGGGTTGCTCTGTTTTTCATGGGAAAGAACATGCAGTAGGATGTTAATGACAGAAAGCAAGACCATTGGGAGCTATCCTGGAGACTGGCTACCATATAATATGTGTGAACAAAATAATATATAGTCACACATATATGTATTCATGCAAAGAAAAACACCCCAAAACAAAAGAACATACCTGTGCATGTGCGCACGCATACACACACCCAATATATATAGAGTAAGAGAGTAATAAAATAAAAAATAAAAAATATGTTCTCTCAGCCATATTATAATTTCTAAATAGAACATTACCAATAACTCTTAACTTTTAAGCCTTTGTTTCCCACATCTCATTACTTTCCTGAAATGGGTAGAAATTGAATTCTGTGGTTATATTACCTTAGCCTTCTCTATGGTTCTTTTGAGAGGTAATATTCAAAATATTTAACAACCAGTATGATGTGGGCACTGACCACTGGAATGAGGCCATAAACCCTTGGCACAGTCATACCAGTATGTACTGGCAAATATCATGCTTGAGGTTTGTATCTCTAAATAATATGTCATCTAATTTTAAATATTTTAAAATTTCACTTTTTTTATTTACTATTATATTTCTGAGATTTGTTCATGATGAAGCATGTAGCTGTAGTTCATTTTCACTGCTTCATAGTGCCCTGTTGTGGGACATCATCTTATTATTCACACTTTCTCCTGACTGTGGCCATTATGTTTTTTTTCCAGTTTTCTTTTTGCTGTTAAAATAATACTGGTGAAATTATTTATGCATTTCTCCTGATGTAATTGTGCAATAACTGCTCTAGGATCTCAGAATAATTATTCATTTAATTTTAGAAGGTAATGCCAAACTGTTTTTCAAAGTGGACACAGGAATTTATATTTTCACCACCATTTAAAAGAGTTTTCTTTGTTCAACATCTTGGTATTGTGAACTTTAATTTTTTTTTTTTGGTCTGATGGATGTAATATTATATCTTGGGTTTTCTTTAATTTCTATTTCTTGATTAAAAATAAGGATGATCTTTTTTTGTATTTTCGTTTGGGTTTTGGTCATTCTTGTTTCTATTTCTTCTTTGAATGTCAGTTGTGTCTTTTGCCTATTTTTCTATTGGGTTACTTCTCTCTCCTACCTCCCCCAGCACCCCCCCCCCGTCCCTCAATCCACCTGCCTGTATATGATTTATTGGCTCAGATAATTGACATTCAAATTCAATGACTCAGTGATGTCACTAATGACATCAGAGCTTGGTCTGCTCTGTCTTGTCAGCCTTCTGCATGGTGTTTACTGTACTCAAAGGGGCCTTTCTCTGGGTGCCCAAGTGGCTGCAGCAGTTCTGAGCCTCACATTCCTGCACCACACCTCCAGAAGCAGCAGAATATCATTTATCATGGACATGTCAGAGAGTAGATTCTTTGAGGCCAGAGATTATTGCCTGTCTGATCAAAGATGTGTTTCTTGTACTTAACACTCCTGGTACAATTATGGGCACGCAGGAAGCATATGTTGTCAAAATGAGCAAGAATTGCTTTTCCAGGGGATCCCACCAAACTTGCCTACCTGTCTCACTAATCACTGGTGCATCCATGGGCTATCATGTGACCAAGGAATGCCATGTACAGGCACATGCAGGCTTTGATGAATTGGAGGCATGCAATTTCACCCAGAGCTATTGGGAATTTTAATCTTTGTATCCTGTAAAAGGGAGGTAGGTTACTGCTAAATCTGTTCCAGGAAGATTAGGAACACTATCAGAGAACAGTCTTGTATTTCACTTACAATGTGCATTGCTATGAGAACTTCTCCAGGATGACCTACCTTCTGCATCTTCTCCTCTTTGTACTGCTCAGTGTACAGTGCTCTGACCACGTGGTAGGGCAGTGCTGACTGGATGTGGTGAATGACAGCAGGGCAGAGGAAGGGTGGAGCAGTGGGCTGTTTTGCTTGACACCATGTGCAGTTCTCTGGACTGATCAGTGTCTTCAGTAATTGTTTTCCTGCTCTAATTAGTAGTTTCCACTTTTCAGCTCTTTACTCTGCAAGGATCCACTTCCTCTCCAACTGTAGAAGTCAAATATCTTTTCATGAGATCCACAGTTTGCT
The DNA here is from genome assembly GCA_003508835.1 of Eonycteris spelaea. Lineage (NCBI taxonomy): Eukaryota > Metazoa > Chordata > Mammalia > Chiroptera > Pteropodidae > Eonycteris > Eonycteris spelaea. The sequence continues at coordinate 47,636 of PUFA01000230.1, forward strand.
TCAATCCGTCTTTAATTCTTTAATACCTCTCCCTTTACACCAGAGAGAATTTGCGAATTATTATAAGTTGAGTGGTAGTTCCTCCCCAGACCACCAGGAATCCAGGCCAAGATCCTTGCATAGAAGAGATACTTCAAGTGTGTATAGAATAGTCTCTCTTTTTGGTATTTGTCACATCCGAAGGTGGAAAGCAATTGTATTGAAAACACAGACAATAAATTGGAAGAAAGAGCATTTTTTTTGAAGTAACATACATTTCTTCTGAGTGTGAACTGACATGATTAAGGAAAGAATTTAAGGTATTTTTCCATTACCTCGCCACACTAGTTAAGATGACATGTACAGCAGAGCAGCTCAAATATTTTTTTGCCCATTTTTCCCAGTTTTATTGAAATGTAATTATGTAAAATAAATTCACTTGCTAAAGTGAATAATTTGATGAGTTTTAACGTATGTATATATTCATAATACCATCACCACAACCCAATAATGAACATATTTATCACCACCAAAAGTTTCCGTGTTGTCTCTTAGTAATCCATTGTTAGGCATCCACGAATCTGTTTTCTGTCACTATAGATTACTTTGCATTGTTCAGAATTTTATATATATCGATACATACATTACGACACTATTTTTGCCTGCCTTCTTTGACTCAACATAATTATTTTGAGATTTGTCCATTATTGCATGTATCAATAGTTTCTTTCTTTTTTTATTATTGATAAATAGAATTCCACCTTATGGCTATAGCATAATTTATTGATTCACCTGGTAATAGACATTTGGTTATTTTCCAGACTTTGGAAATTACAAAGAAAGCTGCAATAAACATTCATGTCCCAGTCTTTTTTTGGACACATGCTTTCATTCTCTTGGTTAAATACTTAAAAGTGGAATATTGGGTCATAGAGTACATGTATGTTTAACTCTTAAAGAAACTGCCAAACTATTTTCCAAATTGGTCATACCATTTTACATCCCCACAAACTGTAAGAATTTTAGCTGCTCCACATTCTTGCCAACATTTAGAATAGTGAGCCTTTTTAATTTCAGCCATTCTAGTGGGTATGTAGTGGTATCTCATTGGAGTTTTAGTTTGCACTTAATGACTAATGATGTTGAGAGTCTTTTCATGTGCTGTTGTGCTATCTGTATATTTTCTTTGGGTGAAGTGTCTATTAAAATATTTTATTATTTTGTACAGCATAGGGAATATAGTCAATAATATTGTAATAACCATGTATAGTGCTAGGTGGGTATTAGACTAGTTGGGGGGATCACTTTGTAAATTACATAAATGTCTAATCATTATGCTGTACACCTGGAACTAATATAAAATAATATTGAATGTCAACTTTAATTGAAAAATAAAAAAATTAAAAAACAATATTTTGCTAATTAAAAAGTTAAGCTCTTTGTCTTATCATTGAGCTGCAAGAATTATTTATATTTTCTAGATATAAGTCCTTTGTTTAGTATATGTTTTGGAAAATATCTCCTTCAGTTTTTTTTTTCATTTTCTTAATGTATTTTGAAGATAAAAGGTTTGAATTTTGATGAAGTTCATTTTGTAATGTTTTTGTTATAGTTACAGTTTTTTGATTCTCCATATAAGAACTCTATATTAAGTACAGGTTATTAAGAACTTGTTTTCTGCCTTTCTCTGGAAATTTTATAATTTTTACTTTTACATTTAGGTCTATGATCCACTTTGAGTTAAATTAGGTGTATAGTATGAAGTAAGTATCAAGATTCATTTTACTTATTTTTGCATATGGCTTTCCTAACAATCCAGTACCATTTGTTGGAAAGATTATTCTTTTTCCCAAAATCTTGCCCCATGTTTCCATTACTAGAGTCTCCATTATGTTTCATTGATCTATAAGTTTATCTTCATGTCAACATTATCCCACCTTTTCATTGATCTCTCCTCATTATTATTATTATTATTATTATTATTATTATTATTATTATTTTTGGGTTTAATTTGCTTTTGTTTCTTTTGGTGGAAGCTTAGCTCATTGATTTGATATCTTTATTTTTTTCCTAATAGAAGTGTTTAGTGCTGTTATTTTCCCCACTAAACCCTGCTTTGGCTGAATTCCAAAATTTTTGATATGTTGTATTTTCATTTTCATTCAGTTCAAAATACTTGTAAAAATTTCCTTTTGATTTCTACTTTGGTCATGGATTATTTAGAGGGTGTTTCTTTTTTCAAATATTTGGGGATTTTCCACATAGCTTTTCTGTTACTGATTTCTAATGCAATTTCACTGTGATTAAAGAACATTCTTTACTTGATTTTTTTTTCTAAATTGAGACTTATTTTATGGCCTAGATTATGGTTCTTAATAAATGTTGCATGCACATGTGAAAAAAAGGTATTTTTTCCTAGGGTCTCCATTATATTTCATTAATCTATATGTTATCTTCATGCCACTATTGTATTGTCTTTTTGTTACTTTCTAGCTTTTATTACTGATTTTCTTCTGATTATGTTTGGATTTAATTAGTTCTTGTCTCTTCGGATTTAATTTGCTTTTATTTCTGCAGCTGTTGGGTGGATTGTTTATAAATGTCAATTAGTTCAAGTTGTGTTACAATGTTGTTCAAGTCTTCTATGTCCATATTTTTCTTCCCACGTGTTTTTTCAGTTGAGAATAGAGTGTTAAACTGACTATTGTAGCGGATTTGTCTGTTTTCCTTTCAGTTTTATCAGTTCTTGCTCCATGTGTTTTGAGACTCTGTTACCAGTATTTAGAGTTGTATGTCCTCTTGATGAATTGATACATTTATCATTATGAAACAACATTTTTTATGTTTGAAATTTACTTTATCTGATAATAATACTACCATTCCATCTTTCTTCGTATTAATGTAAGAGCATACATATTTTTTATTCCTCTATTTAATCTACTTTTATTATTATATTTAAATTGAGATTCCTATAGACAGCATACAGTTAGACCGTACTCCCCCCTCATTCTGATGGTATTTGATTTTAAATTGGGGTGTTTAGACCATTTACATTTAATATAATGAATGACTTGGTTGGGTTTAAACCTATTACCTTTTTTGATTTTCTATTTTTCCCATCTAGTCATTCTCTCCCCCAACCCCATTACTTGTCTTCTTTTGGTTAAACTGAGTAATTTTTTGCAATTCCATTTTATCTCCAATATTATTTTGTTAACAATATTTTTTTATAGTGTTTGCTTTAGGGTTTATATTTAGGGTTTATATTCTTATAACAGTCTACATTTAAATAATTTAAAAACTTTGTGTATAACAGCTGTTATAAACTAAATGTTTGTGTCCTCCCAAAATTCATATATTGAATCCCTCATTACCAATATAATGGGAGGTAATTAGGGTTAGATGAGGTCATGAGACAGAGGCCTTCGTAACGGCATTAGCACCCTAACAAAAAGAGACACCAGGGAACTTGTGTTTTCTCTTTCTTTTTCTCTCCACACACACTGAAGAAAGACCATATGAGTACATAGCAAGAAGGTGGCCATCTGCAAACCGAAAGAGAGTCCTCACTAGAGCCTGACCATGCTGGTACCTTGATCCCAGACTTACAGCCTCCCAGCCTGTGGTATTTGCTTACGGCAGTCCAAGTAGACCAAGATAATCAATCTACAATTGTATATCTTCATTTCCCCTCACGTAGTCTTTGTACTAGTGTATGCATTTTACTTCCAGGTGTGTTATAAACTCTCCAATACATTGCTATTATTTCTCTTTAAATATTCAATTATTTCTTAAGGAAATTTAAAAGCTTAAGAAATAATATTGTATTTGCCTGCATATTTAAAGTTTCATGTGGTCTTTATGTTTGTGTAGATCCAGGTTTCCATGTGGTATCACTTCCCTTTTGCCTAAAGGACTTTCTTTACCTTTGCCTATAATGTTGTACTGCTGAATTCTTTCAGCAATTGTATGTCTGGGAAAAAATCTTAATTTTGCATTTGCTTTTGAAAGATGTTTTCCTTGGAGAAGAATTCTATGTTGACAACTTTTTTCCTTACAATGCTTTAAGAATGTTGGTCTTTCGTATTCTGGCATATATAGTTTCTGTCAAGAAGTCTGCTGTCATTTAAATCTTCATTCCGCTGTATGCTTTTAGTCTGGATGTTTTTAAGTTTTCCTTTTATTACTGATTGTAAACAATTTGATTGTGATATGCTATGGTATGGAAAGGTGAGAGTTCACTGAGCTGGTTTGATCTGTGGGTTAATAGTTTCCATAAAATTTGGAAAAATTTTAGCTATTATTTCCTAACATATTTTTCCTACCCCCCCCCCACTAACCTCTGCTCTTTTGAGGGACTCCAATTATGTTCATTAATCTAACTTGAGGTTGACCCACAGCTAACTGGTGCTTCATTTAATATTTTAAAGTTTCTTTCTCTTCTGTCCTCCATTCTGGGTAGTTTCTGTTGTTATGTCTAAGTTCACCAATCTTATTTTCTGTAGTTCCTAATTTGCTGTTCATCTGATTCATTATATTTTTTTAGTTGAAAATTTTTGAGATAATTGCAGATTCATGTGTAGTTGTGCAAAATAATACAGATTATTTGCACAATTTACCCTGCTTTCACAATGATAACTCTCTGCAAAATTATAGTATATCACAACCAGGATATTGACATAGGTACAACTCACTAATATAATTTAGATATTTCCAGTGTTACTTGTACTCTTTGCGTGTATTATATTCTATACAATTTTATTACTTCTGTAGTTTCATGTATTTACCAGCATAGTCAATATACTGAACAGTTCCAGTACCACAAGAATCCTTCATGCTACCTTTATAGAAACACATTCACCTCTTTTCTGCCCTTCTACTACCGTTCCTATCCCTAAACCCTGGTAACCACTAATCTGTCCTCCATTTCTGAAAATTTGTCATTTCAAAATGTTAAGGCAATGGAATCATACAATAATCTTTGGAACTGGCTTCTTTACGCAGCATAATTTCCTGGAGATTCATCCGAGTTGTTTGCTATTCGGTGTATTTTAATCTTAGACATTGTATTTTTCACTTCCAGAACTTGAAGTCTTTTTTATATCTTTCAGATTTCTTAATTTGTCCATGCTTATCCCTACCATCTTGAACGTATGGTACATATTTATCTTAGCTGTTTTAATGTCCTTGTCTACTAATTCTACGTCATTTCTGTGTCTGTTTATTACCTGATTTTTATTTTCATGATGGGTCATTTTTTTAACTTGCATATTTGCATCCTTGTTAATTTTTGATTGCATTATAGACATTGCCAATTTTCTATTTTTGAGTGCTAGTTTATTTACCTTATTCTTTTAATTGTTTTTAAGCCTTGTTCTGGGATGCAGTCAAATTATTTAGAAACAGTTTGAGATTCAGAAGCTTGATTTCAAGCTCTATTAGATGTGACCTAACCAGTCTTATTTCATGAGTAATTTGGTTTCCTACTGAAGTGACATCTTCTGGGTTAGGTTTTTCCATTCTCGATGGTAGACACATGAACTATGCCTGGTTCTGGATGAGCCCTAGGGATTGTCCTGCTTGCTTTTCTAGAGTCCCTCCCCCACCATCCTAAACTAGTATAACTTTATATGTACTCCTGCTTTATTTTTGTTGTTGTTCTTTTGGAATGTTTTTGCTATGTTTGTTGTTTTGCACTTTAAAATAAAATTTATAGTTAGCTAATAAACTTTCATTACAATTGGGGTCTTGATTGACATTAAACTACATCTAAACATTTTGGAAGGATTATTTTGTGAGATTGATTTTATCCAATGACAAGATTTATTACTCCATGTGTTTAGATCTCCTTTAACGTATTTCAATAGAGCTTTAAAATTTTCTCCATAAAGTGATTGCATATTTTTATTAGATTTATTATTATTATTTTGCCTTTTTACCTTTTTGCTTTTGAGTTGTAACTTTTTAAATCTTTATTGAAATATAATAGACAATTAGTTGCTTGTATTTACATTATATGATTAAATTAGTTTTTTTAAAAAATTATACTTGGCATACAATAAGGTACTAGTTTTAGTTGTATGGCACAGTGATCAGAGATCCACATAGCTCACAAAGTGATCACTCTACTAACTCTAGTACCCCTTTTCCCTTTACATATTTATTACATTATTAACTATCTTTCCCATGCTACACTCTACATCTTCATGTCTATTCTGCAACTATCCACCTGTACTTCTTAATCCCTTTGCCTTTTTTTGTTCCCCACAAGCCTCCTTCCATCTAGCGTCCCTCTAAATATTCTTGTACCTATGAGTTTGTACCTATGAGTTTGTTTCCATTTTTGTTGTTTTTGTTTATTTTGTTCTTTAGGTTTCACATGTACAAGCATCATGTGGTATTTTTTCGTCTCTATATGACATTTCATTCAGCGCAATACTTTCTGGGTCCATTAAAGTGATTTTTTTTCCCCCATTCCCTTCCTTTTAGTCTGTGTATGTCTTTTAATCTGAAGTGAGTCTCTTGTAGGCAGCATATGTAGGGGTCTTGTTTTCTTACTCATTCAGCCACTCTATCTTTTGGTTAGAGCACTTAATTCTTTTCCATTTGAGGTACTTGTTGATAGAAATGTAGTTATTATTCTTTATTCCTGTTTTTGATACATGCTTTTTCTTCTTACAGAAGTCCCTCCAACATTTCCTGTAATACTGGCTTGGTGATGATGAATTCCTTTAGCTTATTTTGGTCTGGGAAGCTCTTTATCTGTTCAACTCTAAATGATAGCTTTGCTGGATAATGTATTCTTGGTTGTAGATCTTGGGTTTTCATTATGTCAAATATTTTTTGCCAAGCCCTTCTGTCCTTCATAGTTTCTTTTGAGAAATCAGCTGCCAGTCTTATGGATGCTCCCTTGTAAGTAACTAACTGATTTGTCCTTGCTGCTTTTGAGATCCTCTTTGTATTTAACCTTTGGCATTTTAATTATGATGTGTCTTGGTGTGGGCCCTTTTGGTTCCTGGTTTTTGGACTCTCTGAGCTTCCTGGGTTGTATGTCTATTTCCTTCACCAGGTGAGGGAAGTTTTCCATCATTATTTCTTCAAATAGCTCTTAACATCTTGTTTTCCTCAGGTCCCTATGACATGGATTTTTTACCTTTAATAGTGTCCCATAGGCTCCTTAAATTATTTATAGTCTTGGCTTTTTTTCTTGCCATTCTGATTGAGTGTCCTTGGCTTTCCATCCTCTAGATAGGCATGATCCTCTTCTTTATTCACTTTGTTTATTCCATTTAATATACTTCTCATCTCAGATAATGTGTTCTTCATTTCTGACTGGTTCCCTTTTATAATTTCCATTTCCATTTTTATGTTTTTTATCTCTTTGTTGAAGTTCTCACTGAATTCATCTACACTTCCCATAAGTTCATTGAGCATCTTTATAACCAGTGTTTTGAACTCTGCATCTGTTAGATTGCTTGACTCCATTATTTCTGGATCTCTGTTCTTCTTTCTCATATGGTTTCTGCTTCTTTGTCTTCCCATTTTGGCTGCCTTTCTGTGTCTGTTTCTATGTACTAAGCAAAGCTCCTAATCTGAGTCTTATTAGTGTGGATTTGTGTAGTAGGTGTCCAGTGGCACAGTCCTGAGAGGGGTTCAGCTGCAAGGCCAAATTTAGCCCAAGCCTGTGCCCCTCCAGGCCACCTGTTAAATTCAGCAAGCAATCCACAGATGCTGTGCTTATAGTTGCCTCAAATGGTCACACCAGAAACCAAGGGCAGCTGCTTCAAGTGTGAGTCTAGGCGCTGCTCAGCTAGGACCTGACTAAGTGAGGAACACCTGGCTTGGGTGGGGCTCAGAATTGGGAGAGGCAAGGTTTCAGGAATCTGCTGGGCGGAGTGATCTCTGTTATCTGGTTTGATGAGGTCTCAACTATGGTGTGCACTGGTATGTGGGAGGGCTCAACAGAGGAACAAATGGATACCACAGGCACTTCTGTACAGAGTGAGTCTCACCTCAGCCTTTACTTGGACAACTTAGTGTCCCCTGTAAGTTCCTGCTCAGCCAAACCAGCACTGGTGCTCAGAGCGAGCAGGTCCATCACCACGAAAGTCCGCTCGTGGACACGGCCCCTTTAAGAGGTGTCTGCAGCTGTTACTGCCACTGCCACTGCCACAGCCTCAGTCTCACTCAGCTGCTGGAGACTGGGCAGCCCTGCATCCTCGCCCCATCCTACCTTCTGCTGCTGCAGGATGTTTTCTTGGATTTCTCTGTATTTGTTTGGCTAGTTCATCAAGATCCCAGGAAATTTTTCTTTGCTGTTTGCGCCTTGTTCTGTCACTGCTTTGATTTGATTGCCAGGAAGATGAACAGAGAGAGCCTCTATCATGTATGACATTTTTTTTCCTCTCCTAGATTTGTTATGTTTTCAATTTTTTGAAATATTAAATATATTGGGGCGACATTAGTTAATTATATTATATTTTGATTTTAATATAAAATTATATTTCCTAATTGCTTTTCTATTGTAATTTTTAATTGTTTTTTTTATCTGCCCACTTGCTAAAATCTATTAATTCTAAGTAATTACTCCGTAGATTTCTTGTATGTTCCATGTAGATAATCTTTCAGTGAGAAATTATTTTGTTTCTTCATTTCCAGTTCTTTCATTTAAAAATTTTTAAAATTTATTAAATTGTAATTTACTTTTATGTTTTATTATTTTGACTAGGACACTTCCTGTTCATCGATAAATAGATGTGATAGCAGGCACCCTTGTGTTATTTGTAATTTTTAAAAACAGCTTTATTGAGGCATGATTTACATACCATAAAATCAACCCATTGCGAATTTGATAATTTTAGTACATATATAGAGTCGTACTGATTTGTAGTTAACCTACACTCAGTCTTGGAAAACCACTGATCTATTTGTCTCTACAAATTTAGGAAGAGATGATCAGAATCCATGGTAATAAGAGAAATTCAAATTAAAGAAAAATCACTATTCACCCATTAGATTGGCAAAAATTAGAGAATGTGCAATGCTAGATTTGGTGGGAATATGGGATGGAGGAAACTTCACTGGCTGCTGCTTAGCATAGAAAGCAATCTGGCAGTACTTTGTTAAGTACTCACATACTCTGTTACTCAGTTCAACTGCTTCTGAATATTCATCCCAGGGTAATTCTTGCACAGATCTATAAGAGGTCATGCTTGAGAATGTTTATTGTATTTTTTTTTTTTTTGGTGGAAGCAGGGAGTTGAAGGCTATCTGAGTGTTTGTACTAGCAAAGTGAATAAGTAATGCCTGGTGTTTGTACAGCATGTCTCTTCTTATGAAGTCATTAGACACAAAAGATTAGAGGTGTGTGTAGCATGAGTGTATCTTAAAATATTAGAGCTTTAGGAAAACATAGGAAATAATAGGTATGCAATATAATACCCTTTATGAAATAAAAATATATGTCCTCGAGATAAAAAAAGAAGATAAAAATACAAATAAAAAGGATAATATGTCAAGGAGTATGGTTAACTCAATGCACAGAAGTACCTGAGATATGAAACAAAACCCAGAAATCTAGCTTCTTAGCAAATTTCATAGGGATATCTGGGTAACTAAATAATTTGGGCCAAGAGGGTGCAATATGGAAATTCTGAAGTGACACCCCTTCAAAATGTTTCACCACAATCTTCCATGTCCTGGTCACGTGATCTGGAAATTTTACCCTCCTCTTTTCACATTCCATGCTTTTTTTTGCTTGCAACTTGTCTGCTCTGCCTCCCTTCTCTATCATCCAGGTGAACAATTCTGTTTGACTTACCAGAGTGCCACCTGCTGCTCTAGTTTTTGACAATCTAATCCTATTATTGGCAATAGTCAAAGTAGTGATTGTACACTGTAAATTCCTCTTCCTTGGTTTACTCTTTCATTTTGCTGAAGTATATTTCTAGTAGTATTCTCATTAATGGGTACATGAAAAGTAAATGGAGACTTTATATGATTGAATTCATCAATATTCTTAAACACAATATAAATTCTGAGATAGAAGTTGATTTCCAAAAGAATTGTGAAGGCATTGTTCCCCAGAGCTCTAGGAGTCAGCATTGTTGTGAGAAGTTGGATACCATTCTTATTCCTTATTTTTAAAAATAACTTTATTTATAATAATTTTAGATTTATTTAAAGTTACAAATATAGTACAGTTTTCGTATATCTTCCACTCAGTTTTCCCTATTGTTAACATCTTACATTACTGTGGCACATTTTCCAAAACTAAGAAACTGATATTTGTATATTACTATTAACTCCAAACTTTATTTAGATGTTTCTAGTTTTCCATTCATGTTCCTTTTTTGTTCCAGGACTTAATCTACGGTACCACGTTGCATTTAGTTATCAGGTCTCCCCCATGTTCTCTGGACTTTGACAATTTCTCACTGTTGTTTTTCATGATGCTGTCAGTCCTGAGGAGTACTGGCCAGGCGTCTTGTAGGTAGTCCCTAGTCTGGGTTTTTCTCATGATTAGATTGAGGTCATACATTTTTGGAAATAATACAATGGAGGTGAAATGCATTTCTTATTCACATCATATCAGAGGAACATACTATACTATACTATGGTGACATTGGTTAACGGAATCCAATAAGTTTCAGGTGTATACTTTAACAGTAAGGCATATATATATTTACACTGTGTGTTCATCTCTCATAGTTAGATTTCTTTCTGTCACTACATATTTGACCCCCTTTACCCTGTCTACCTCCTCCCTCCTCCTTACCCTCTGGTAACCATTAGTCAGTCTATTGTCTATGTCCAGGAATGTCTGTTGTTTGTCTTGTTTATTTGTTGCTTTTAGGTTTATCCCACATATAAGTGATATCATGTGATTTTCAACTTTTTCTGTGTGGCTTATTTTGCTTAGCATGATTATCTCGAGGTTCATTCCAGGTTGTCGCAAATGGCAGTATTTCATCCCTTCTCATGGCTGAGTAATATTCCATTGTATATATGTGCCACAGTTTCTTTAGCCAAGCATCTATCTTAGGACACTTTGGTTGCTTCCATGTCCTGGCCATATAATGCTGCAATGAACATCGGTGTGCCAATATTTTTCAGATATGGGGTTTCAAGTCTTTGGGGGTATATACCCAGTAGAGGAATTGCCAGATCATATGGTAGATCAATTCTAGTTTATTGAGGAACCTCTATACTGTTTTCTATAGTGGCTATACAAATTTGCAGTCCCACCAGAAGTGTATGAGGGTTCTTTTATGTCTGCATCCTCTCCAGCATTTGTTATTCCTTGTCCTGTTGATTATAGCTATTCTAACAGGTGTGAGATGGTATGTCACTGTGGTTTTGATTTGCATTTCCTAATAGCTAGCGATGTGGAGCGTCTTTTCCTATATTTGTTGGCCATTTGTATGTCTTCTTGGGAGAAGCGTTTGTTCAGTTCCTCTGCCTATCTTGTTATTGGATCTTTTTATTGTTGTTGTTGTTATTGAGTTGTATGAGTTCTTTGTATATTTTGGATATTAGGCCCTTATCAAAAGCATTGCTTGCAAATATTTTCCCATTCAGATGGTTGCCTCTTTACCTTGTTGCTGGTTTCTTTTTGCTAGCACTGGGTATATTGAGATATAAGTCACATACCATACAATTTCCATGTATGTATAATTCAGTGGTTTTCACTATACTCTGAAGGTTGTGCACCATCATGATTTCAGAAACTGATTTCAGAACATTTTTATCACCCCAAAGGAAAACCGCATACTTAAGTACTCATGCCCTGCCTTTCCTTTTGCCTCTAGTCCCTTGTAACCACTAGTCTGCTTTCTGTTTCTATAGATTTGTCTATTCTTGACATTTCATGTAAATGAAAAACATGCAATATGTGGCTTTTGTTCCTGATTTCTTTCACCTGGCACAATGCTTCCAAAGTTTATCCATTTTGTAGGATGTATCAGTACTTCATTTCTTGTTATGGACTAAATAGCATTTCATTGAATACCACATCTTTTTTTTTTTTATCCATTTAAAGAAGAAGGATATTTGGGTTGTTTATGTTTTTGGCTATTAAGAGTAATGCTGCTATGAATGCTTATTTATTTACAAGTTTTATGTGGGTAAACATTTTTGTTTCTCTTGGATCTATACCTAATAATGAAATTGCTGGGTCATATAGTACTGCTATGTTTAACATTTTGAGGAATTGCCAAGCTCTTCCTGAAGCAGTTGTACTATTTAACATTCTAACCATCAATGTATGAGGGTTCCAATTTCTCCACATCTTTGCTAGCATTTGTGTTTTTTCCCCATTGTTTTGATCCTAGCCATCCCAGTGGGTATGGCAATGGTACACATGGTAGTTTTGATTTTATTTTTCTTGATTGCTAGTGATATTGGGCATCTTTTCATGTGCTTATTGACCATTTTTATTCCTTTTTTTTTTTTGAAAAAATGTCTTCAGATTCTCTGCCCATTTTTAAACTGGGCTATTATCTTTTATTAAGTTGTATGAATTCTTTATGCATTCTGGATACAAGCACTTATTAAGTATGTGTTTTGTCCCTATTTTTTTTTGTTGCTATTTCACTTTCTTGATGTCCTTTTATGCACAAAAGTTTAAATTTTGATAAAATCTAATTTATTTATTTTACTTCTGTCATTTGTGCTTTGGATGCATCTAACAAAACTTCGCCTAGCCCAAATTCACAAAAATATGATCTCATGTTTTCTTCTAAGAGTTTTATACTTTAAGCTGTTACATTTAGGTTGATGTTGTGTCCATTTTATGTTACTTTTGTGTATTGTGTGGGTTAATTGTCTCTTTGTATGTGGGTAATTGTCTCAGTACAATTGGTTGAAAAGGTTATTCTTCTCCACTAAATATTCTAGACATCTTGGTCAAAAATAAATTGACTATAATGTAGGTACTTAATTCCGGGCTCTCAATTCTATTCCACTGTGCCACATGCTTATCCTGTACCAATACCACACTATCTTGATTACTGTAGCTCTGTAGTAAGTGTGAACTTCAGGAAGTGTGAGCCTGCCAATTTTGTTCCTAATTTTGAAATCTTTTGGTTGTGCTGGGATTTTAGAATCAAGTTATCAAAAAAGTCTGCTGAAATTTTGATAGGGTGCATTGAATCCATAGATCAATTTTTGGAATATTGTCTTCCTAACAGTATTAAGTCTTCCAATACATTAATATGAAATGTCTTTCCAGTTATTAGATCTTTTATTATTTCAACAATGTTTTATAGCTTCAGTGCACTTGTCTTATACTTTTTTTGTTTAATTTCACTCAAATTATTTCATTCTTTTTAAATGTTTTATTCTGTCATATGTGTCATTTTTAAAAGTCATTTTTAGATTGTTCATTTGTGGTGTATTTGAAATAAAATTTTTAATACTGATCTTATAACCTGAAAACTTGGTGGAACTTGTTTATTTGTTCTAGTGGGTTTTTTTGTGTGTGTGTGGATTATTTAGGGTTTTAAAATATATTAGATTATGCCATCTGCCAATAGAGATAGTTTTTCTGCTTCTTTTCCAAAGTAGATGGCTTTTATTTTATTTTCTTGCCTAAAGTGCTTGGATAGAACTTCTAGTGAAATGTTTAGTAAGAGTGGTGAGAATGGACTTCCTAGCCTTGTGCCAGACCTCATGGGGAAAGCTCTGTCTTCCACCACTGAGTATGACATTAGCTGTGGGGTTTGTTAAAATCCTTTATCAGGTTGAGGAAATTTCCTTCTAGTCCTAGTTTGTTGAGGTACTTTTTTTTTTTATGAAACAGTATTATATTTTTTAAAAATACTTTTTTTTTTTTGCATCTAGTAGGATGATTATGAGTTTTTAAAAAATTTTATTGATATGGTGTATTCCATTGATTTTTATGCGTTGATCCAAGTCTATATTCCTGGGATAAATCCCACTTTTTCATTGTGTTAATACTTCTCATTTTTATGTTGCTGGATTTGATTTGCTAGTTGAGAATTTTTATATTTGTACTGATAAGGGACATTGACTGTGTGTGGTGTTGTGTGTGTGTGTGTGTGTGTGTGTGTGTGTGTGTGTGTGTAATGTGTTTGTTAGATCTTCCTATCAGGCATTGTTTAGGTTATCCAATTTGTTGGAGTACTGTTGTTCATAGTATTCTCTTATATTCACTTTTATTTTTATTTTGTAAGGACTATAATAATGACTCTTCTTTTATTCCTGAGTTTATGTATTTGAGTCTTATCTATTTTTTTCTTTAGTCATTCTAGCTAAAGTTTCGCTAATTTGTTGATCATTTTAAAGAAGGAATTTTAGTTCCTTTGATTTTTCTGTATTGTTTTTCTTTTATTTATTTCTACTATAATCTTTATTATTTCCTTCTCTCTCCTTGCTTGGTTTAGTTTGGGTTATAGTTTCTTTTTCTATATTCTTAAGATTACAGGTAAAATTAGTGATTTGAGTTTTTTCTTTTTTTTTTCAGTTTAGTAATTTACAACTATACATTTCCCTTTGAGACCTGCCTTTACTATATCCCACAAGTTTTTGTAGGTTGCATTTTCCTTTCATTCATCTCAAACATTTTCTAATTTCCTTTGTGATTTTTTTTATTTGACTCATCAGTTATTGAGAGTGTGTTTAATTTTCACATATTTGTAAAGTCTCCAGTTTCCTTCTATTCTTGATCTTTATTTCATTACATTATTATCAGAGACTACTTTGTGTATTTGAATCTTTTAAAAATTTTGGAGACTTATTTTATAGAAACTCTTAACACAGAGTTTATATTGAGAATGTTCCATGTGCAGTTGTTAGGTAAAATGTTCTATAGTTAAGTCTAGCTGGTTTGTTGTGTTGTTAAAGTCTCATATTTCCTTACCATCCTGTTGATTAGGTTAATCTGGTAGCTATAGTAAAAAATTTGTGGGCATAGATTTGTCCATTAAGTTCCTTATCCTTTTAATGTCTGTACACTCAGTAGTAATGTCCTATCTTTTATTTTGATATTATAAATTTGTGTCTTCCTTCTCTTTTCTTAGTTCATCAATTTTATTGATTTTTTCAAGAAGCCTAGATTTCTGTTTCATAATTTTTTTCTATTTATTTGTTTTCAATTCCATTGATTTCTGTTTTAATTTTATTATTTATTTTCCTGCTTTCTTGGATTTAATTTGCTCTTATTTTTCTAGTTTCTAACATGGGAGCTTGTAGTATTGATTTTAGATTTTCTTTCCTTCCCAGTACATGATTTCAAAGCTATAATTATCACTCTAAGCATTGCTTTTTGCTGAATCCCACAAATTTCGATAAATTGTATTTTCATTCAGTTTTAAAATATTTTAAAGTTTTTTTGAGACTTTTTGAATCCATGTGTACTTCAGAAGTTTGTCACTTTACCTCCAAGTATTTTTGTGTTTTCAGCTTTATCTCTGTTATTAATTTTAGTTTATTCCCATTCCCCAAACTACAGACTTAAACAACTAGTTATTTTTAAAAAATATATTTATGGTTATCTTTTAATGTTGGAAATTTCTTTATCCTTCAACATTTTGTTATATCTCTTACCTGGTGTCATCTTTGCTCATTCTCTCTATCTTTGTGGGTTCCTCCCCCCACCCACCCATTTTTAAAAACAAAACTGACATATATGTTTAGGGATAAGCATACATTTGAATGACATACTTAAGTGGAAGTCTCCTCTTTTCTTACTACTATCAAGATCTTTCTGATTCATAAGTTGGAGTGATCCCTAACAACTTCTTACAAAAATCCTGGATTTAGATATTAATTTTCCACAAAATGATGACAATCTTTCCATCTTCTTTTCAATATCAGTAACTAAATTCATTGAAAACTTCCTATGCACCAGATATTGGGCCAAACCATTTACATGTATTATGCCATTAAAACCCATCAAAACCTTATGGAGTAGAACTATTATTGCTCTGATTTTACATGTGAGGAAAATGAAACTTAGAGAGGTTAAGTAATACAATCAAAGTTACACAGCTGGTAAGTGGGAAAGCCTTGATTTGAACCAGGCAACTTACCTCCAGAGCTCAATACATATGGGATACAGATCCTAATATGAAGTAAAAATTAGAGTAAAATAGAAAATTTTTCAGTTTTATCTCTTCTCATCTTTGTTATGGACATGTCATTCTTTTCTAGAAGTCAAAATACTCCATGTTTGCACAATGAGTCTCCTGTTAAAAAATTTTAGAAATAGATATGGAGCTTCCAATATTGACAACAGCAGACTATGTGATTTGGAACACTGCCTATAAATAAAACTAAAAATACCACACAACATATCTGCTTGAAGGAATCAGAGAGTTATAAGATAGTACAAGTGTTAGCCCACATTCACACAGTAAGTCATAGGATCAGGACCAACCTGAACGGTCAGATTCCAGAGCTCATATTCTCACTGCTTTACTATATTTTTTTAGATGGCAACTAAAGTCTTCAGAATATATCAGTCTTGTATTGATAAGGACATTAAGAAAAGGAGAAGAAGGCTTATTTTAATTGTCATGTGAATGTTCCATAACATAATTTTTGATATATGGCTTTGGCTGTGGAAGAGGCTGACATAGTAGTTGGTAAGTTACAGATGATAAAAGTATCAGACAATGTTTCTTATTCAGAATCACAAAGGAAACATCTGCTCTTGACCCTTTACTGACACAGTAGTTGGTAAGTTACAGATGAAATATAAAAATATCAGACAATGTTTCTTGTTCAGAATCACAAAGGAAACATCTGCTCTTGACCCTTTTGTAAAGGGAGTTGTCTAATGATGGAAGGGGATATAAAACCAAAATGAGAAAATGTTATAATGTTTTGGCTTAAACTGTAAAACCTTCTCCCTCTGAATTACGCATGAGATACAGCTTTCCCTGAAACCCATAGCATGGACAATTCCATGTGGCAAATAAAACCTACCAAGTACCTATAAGGCAGATGCATCTTCATCTTTTATTGAGTTACTTCAGAATTACAGCTGTTGGATAGATTGTTCCTGTTCTAGTATAGGGTTTGATTCCATACAAGTGCACTTTCTTGAAGAAAGCAGGAATTCCGCCCCCCCCCAAAGGTTAAATATCAGTGTATTCAAATGTTTTGTTACATCAGTAAGAATGTAGCAGCTGGTGTACCATTGTGGGGAGAGTTATAAGTCTAAAGAATTATCATCAGTAAATCTCCTTGTCAAGTTTCCCTTATTTAACTAGATGACTAAGGTTAAAGAAATAAAATCCTCTTACTAGGCTTCTAAATCTTCCATATAGTTCTCAATCCAGTAAGAGGTAAGGGTACAACTTCCTCCATTATATCATTTAGTAAATCTGACCTACATACTTTACAGCACAAACTTACAATAAATGATGCAATGGATCATAAGGATAACTATTGGCACATTTCTCTGCATTCATTGAAAAGTTTGCTGATTAACTCAACTTTTCCATATTTTGACTAAATTTCTCAGATTCTTTACTGACAGATGGCTAGGCTCTGAGAGTTTAAGAGTGCAGGCTAATTAAGTAAAAACATTTCTTGTTATAATGATAGGTGCTGTGCAACCTGAGAACAGGCCATGCTAAAACAGACCTGTAGATCACCTATTTGATGTCTGCTGGACATTTGAGCTTTAGAGCGTCTTTGAATAGTTATTTTTGAATTATTTTTTTCAGTGGACTTGGGAGAAGGAAAAAAGTCTCCTTGCTCCTTGAAGACCTTTTTTTCCTGATGTTAAGAAAGTGGTCTTTTGGTCAAAAGACTGAACCCCCGAAAACGGAGAAGCTGAGAAGAAACAAGATATGGCCAGATATGTTAGAAGACCACTTGAAAAATTGAAAATACAAACCAGAGCTTTATTATTAAGCAAAATAAATGTAAATTCCTTGAGTAGAGGGTAGGAAAGAAGAGTAGGGAAAAGAACAGAAAGTAAAGAAAGGGCATTCGCTTGGTTCATGTCTCAGCAACAGAGATGAACATGTGAGACTACCACAACTTAGAAATGTATTTGTATTCAGATAGTAACTTACTGTCTCCTCATGTTGGCCTATACCTCATGTATAATTGCCTTTAAGTTTCCCCATTAATCCCACCCCTCTCTACTGAGGCTCGTATAAGCGCTAGCTCTTTTGCCTGAAATGTTCTTTTCCACATTCTTTGCATTGTTTGATTTCTTCTCAACTTTCTGACAGCAGATTAGAGAGGTTTCACTGGTGCAGACAAAATTCTTCTGACAGATAACCAGTGGAGGGCAGGGGCCTACTGAGATTTCTTTGAGCTATCACTCTTCTGCTAATGAGAGGTCAGCTGCATTATTCATTGTACATGCACCAGATGCTTTCCCTTGCTGATTCTTTTGGCTTTTTCTCCACTTCCAGACTGCTGGTGTCTTTCCTATAACATATTCTACAGATCATAATGGCTCAAATTACTCTGTTTTTCCTTGGCTTGTCTTTGTAGCTATTGTGGCTGCCAGTCCCCTTCAGAGGGCAATGAGATGGGCTCTGAATATCATGAAGCTGTAGAAGGGGCTTCCAGAGCCTGGCCTTTGCCTATCCTGTCCCATATAGATCTTTGGTAAGCAGGCTGTTTTGATTACTGTAGCCTGTAGTGTAGTTTGATATCAGGTAGTGTGATACCTCCACTTTGTTCTTTCTCAAAATTGCTGTGGCTATTCGGGTTTTTTATGGCTCCATATAAATTTTAGGATTATTTGTTCTAGCTCTCTGAAAAATGCCATTGGTATTTTGATAGGGAATGCATTGAATCTATAGATTGCTTTGGGTAGTAGGCCATTTTAACAATGTTGATTCATCCTACCCATGAACACAATATATGCTTCCACTTATTTGTATCTTTCAACTTTTTTTCAATGACACTTTTCTGAAAACAGTCTTTTACCTTCTTGGTTAATTTGATTCCAGGTATTTTATAGTTTTTGATGCAATTGTAATGGGATTGTTTTCTTAATTTCTCTTTCTGAAAGTTCATCATTGGTGTATAAAATGCCACTGACTTCTGAATATTTATTTTAAACCTGATACTTTTACTGATTCATTGATCAGTTCTAAACAGATTTTTTGTGTGAAATCTTTAGAGTTCTCTCTATATAGTATCATGTCATTGGCCAATAACCAGAATTTCACTTCTTCCTTTCTGATTTGGATGCCTTTTATTTCTCTTTCTTGAATTATTGCTGTGGCTAAGACTTTCAATACAATGTTAAAGAGGAGTGGTAAACGTAGGCATCCTTGTCTTGTTCCTGATCTGAAGAAATACTTTTATCATTTCCCCACTGAGTATATGTTAGCTGTAGGTTTGTCACATATGACCTTTATTATATTGAGGTGTGTTCATTCTGGTCCTACTTTGCTGAGTTTTTATCATAAATGGATGCTGGATTTTGTTGAATGCTTTTCTGCATCTATTGATATGATCATAATGGTTTTTATCTTTCAATTTGTTAAGGTGTGTTTCACATTAATTGATTTGTGAATATTGACCAAATTGCATCCCGGGAATAAATCCAAACTTGATCAAGGTATATGATATTTTTAATGTATTGCTGAATTCGATTTGCCAATATTTTGTTAAAGACTTTTGCATCAGTGTTCATAAGAGATATTGGCCTATAGTTGTTTTTTTGTTTTGTAATGCCTTTGCCTGGTTTTGGAATCAAGTAATGGTGGTCTCATAAAAGGAGTTGGGAACCTTCCCTCTTCTTGAATTTTTTGGAATAGTTTGAGAATAGGCGATAATTCTTTGAATGTTTGATAAAATTCACCTATGAAGCCATCTGGTTCAGGACTTTTGTTTTTTTGGGAGGTTTTTAAAATTGTTTTAAATTTTTAAAAATTTATTTTAATTAGTTCAAGTATACAGTACAGTGGTTAGACATCTATATAGTTAGTAAAAAGGTCTCCACAATTGCTCCCTCCTCTCCCTGACCCTCCATCTAGCCAACATATTAAAATTGCATCCCATATGTCGTGCTACCCATCCCATGTCCATCCATCAGCCACTAATTTGTAACCCTTCACCTCATTCTCCCAACACCCCCAAACTCCCACCCCTTCTGTCCATACCCAAATTGTCCATTATATTTGTGAGTCTGTTTTTGATTAGTTTGTTCTTTTCATTCCTTATATTCCACATATAAGTGAAATCATAGTGTTTATCTTCCTCTGTCTGACTTAAATACCTTCTAGGTTCATCAAAGCAATATCTTTTTCCATGCCCTTCCTCTTAATCTGTGTCTTTTAATCTGAAGTGAGTCTCCTATAGGCAACATGTAGGGTCTTGTTTTTCCTTTACATTCACCCACTCTTTTAGTTGGAGCACTTAATTCTTTTCTATTTGAGGTACTTATTGATAGAAATGTAGTTGTTACCATTCTGTATTCCTGTTTTTGATACATTTTTTCTTCTTAAGGAAGTCCTTTCAGCTTTCCTGAAATACTGGCTTGGTGGTGATAAATTCCTTTAGCTTTTTTTTTTTTTTTTTGGTCTGGAAAGCTCTTTATCTGTCCTGCAATTCTAAATGACAGCTTTGCTGGATAAATTATTCTTGCTGTAGATCCTGAGTTTTCATTCTGTTGAATATTTTTTGCCAAGCTCTTCTGTCCTGGATAGTTTCTTTTGAGGAATCAGCTGCCAGTCTTACGAGCGTTCTCTTATAAGTAAAAACTATGTTTTTTCTCTCACTGCTTTTAATATTCTTTTCTTTGTATTTAACCTTTGGCATTTTAAATATGATGTGTCTTGGTGTGGGCCTCTTTGGATTCCTGATTTTTGGAATTCTCTGAGTTTCCTGGGGTTTTATTCCATGTTCTTCACCAGGTTAGAAGTTTTCCATCATTATTTCTTCAAACAGCTGTTCAACATCTTGATTTTCTTCAGTTACACTGATCAGACAAATATTTGGAGGCTTAATAGTGTCCCATATTCTCCTTAAATTATTTTTAATAGTCTTGGCATCTTTTTTCCTGCCATTCTGATTGAGTGTCCTGATAGGCTTTCCTGTCCTCTAGGTAGGGCATTTGATTTCTTCTTTACTGATTTTGTTTATTCCTTTGATTATTCCATTTAATATACTTCTCATCTCAGATAATGTGTTTTCATTTCATACCAGTTCCCTTTTATAATTTCCATTTTTATGTTTTTTATCTCTTGTTTGAAGTTTTCTATACTTCCCAAAAGTTCATTGAGCATCTTTATAACCAGTGTTTTGAACGCTGCATCTGTTAGATTTCTTGACTCTATTATATCTCGATCTCTGTTCTGTTCTCTCACATGGCTTCTGCTTCTTTGTCTTCCTATTTTTGGTTGCCTTTCCATGTCTGTTTCTATGTACTAAGCAAAGCTATTTCTTCAAATAGCTCTTCAATATCTTGTTTTCCTTCAGTTAACCCTATGACATGGATACTTTTACATTTAATAGTGTCCCATAGGCTCCTTAAATTATCATTATAGTCTTGGCTTCTTTTTTCCTGCTATTCTGATTGAGCGTCCTTGGTTTCCCCATCCTCTATATAGGTCATTTGATCTCTTCTCTTTATTTGCTTTGTTTATTACATTTAATATACTTTTCATCTTAGACAATGTGTTCTTTATTTCTGACTGGTTCCCTTTTATAACTTCCATCTCCATTTTTTGTTTTTATCTCTTTGTTAAAGTTCTCACTGACTTCATTTACTCTTCCTCAAAGTTATTGAGCATCCTTATAACCAGTGTTCTGAACTCTGCATCTGTTAGATTGTTTGACTCCATTTTTCCTGGAGCTCTGTTCAGAATATCTATTTCACATCTGAAATAGATGTGAAATGGATATGCTTCTTTGTCTCCCATTTTGGCTGACTTTCTGTATCTGTTTCTATGTACTAAGAAAAGCTCCTAAGCCAACCAGTTTTTTTGAGGAACCTCCACACTGTTTCCATGGTGGTTGTACCAATTTGTAGTCGCACCAGCAGTGTATGAGGGTTCCTATTTCTCCACATCCTCCAGCATTTGTTATTACTTGTCCTATTGATTATAGTTATTCTAACAGGTGTGAGATGATATCTCATTGTGGTTTTGATTTGCATTTCCCTAATAGCTAGCGATGTTGAGCATCTTTTCATATATTGTTGGACATTGTTATGTTCTCTAGGGAGAAATGTCTCTTTAGGTCCTCTGCCCATATTTTTGATTGGATCATTTGTTTTTTTGTTATTGAGTTGTCTGAGTTCTTTGTATACTTTGTATATTAGGCCCTTGCCGGAGGTGTTGCTTGCAAATATATTTTCCCATTTAGATGGTTGTCCCTTTACCTTGCTGATGGTTTCTTTGCTGAGAAGAAGCTTTTTAATTGAGGTACTTCCATCCATTTATTTTAGTTTGTACTTCCTGCTTTGAGGTCAAATTCATAAAACCCTTTCAAGTCCAAGGTCCTTGAGTTTAGTTCCTATGTTGTCTTCCATGCATTTTATTGTTCAGGTCTTAATTCAGGTCCTTAATCCATTTTGAATTAATTTTGTGTGTGAAGATAGACAATAGTCCAGTTTAATTCTTTTGCAGGTGGCTTTCCAGTTTTCCCAGCACCATTTTTAAAATAAATTTATTTATTTAAATTAGTTTCAGGTATACAGTACATTGGTTAGACATCTATAATGTTGATAAAACTATTCCCCAATTGCTCCCTCCCTCCTCTCACCCTCTACTTAGCCATCAAATTAATGTTAACTGCATTCCTCTTCCCGCTCCCTGTGCCCAGCTACCAACTACTAATTTGTACTTCTTTAACCCTTTTCCAGTACCATTTATTAAAGAGGCTATCCTTTTCCACTGTATATTTTTGGCATTTTTTGTCAAAAATTATTTGCCCATGTAATATAGGTTTACTTCTGGACTCTTGATTATGTTTCACTGGTCAATGTGTCCATATTTCTGCCATGCTATTTTGATTACTGTAGCTTGTAGTATAAATTTGAATTTGGGCAGAGTGATGCCTCCAGCTTCATTTCTTTTTCTCAGAATGGCTTTGGCAATTCAGGGTCTTTCATGCTTCCATACAAATCTGATGATTTTTTGTTCCATTTCTTTAAAAAAATCCGATGAGATTTTGATGAGGATTACATTAATCTGCAGAGTGCTTTAGGTAATAAGATCCATTTTAACTATGTTGATTTTTAACTATATTGATTTTTCTGAATCAAGAACATGGAACATTTTTCCTGTTTTTTTTTTTTTTTTGTATCTTCTATTCTTTTAACAGGTTTCATTTTATAGGTTTCATTATATAGGTTTTGTGTTTTTAGATTTATTCCTAGATATTTATTCTTTTTACTGCAATTGCAAAAGAAATTAGTTTTTCCTTTATTTTTCTGACACTTCATTAGTAGAGTATAGGAATGGTATGGATTTTTGAAATTGATTTTGTATCCGGAAGCTTTACTATATTTGCTTATTGTTTCTCGTAGTGTTCTTGTGAGTCTTAGAGTTTTCTATATAGAGAATCATGTCATCCAAATTGTGAGTTTGACTTCTTCGTTTCCTATTTGGATGCCTTTTATATCTTTCTTTTGCCTGATTCCACTGTCTAGGACCTTCAATGTTATGTTGAATAACAGTGGTGATAGCAGACAGCCTTGCCTCTCCTGATCTTAGAGAGAAAGTTTTTGGTTTTCACCATTAAGTATAATGTTGGCTGAGGGCTTGTCATATATGGCCTTTATTATGTTAAGTACTTTCCTTCTATACCAATTTTGTTAAGTGTTTTGATCATAAATAATGCTGTATCTTGTCGAAGGCTTTTTCTATCTATTGATATGATCATATGATTTTATTTTTTAATTTGTTTATGTGGTGTATCACATTAATTGATTTGCATATGTGAAATCCTTGTGCCTCTGGGATGAAGCCCTTGATCGTGGTATATATCTTTTTAATATGTTGCTGTATTCACTTTCTAGTATATTATTTAGGATTTTTGCATCTGTGTTCATGGAGATATGGCCTAGTTTTTCTTTTTTGTGTTATCTTTACCAGGTTTTGGTATCAGGGTAATATTGGCCTCATAAAATGAGTTGGGAAGTATTGCCTCCTCTTCGATTTTTTGGAAGAGTTTGAGGAGAATAGGTATTAAATCTTCTTGAATGTTTGGTAGAATTCACTGGTGAAGCCATCTGGTCTGGACTTTTACTTTTTGGTAGGTTTTTGATGATTGTTTCAATTTCCATATGCTGATGGTCTATTTAGATTTTCCAGTTCTTGATTCAGTCTAGGAAGGTTGTATTTTTCTAAGTACTGGTCCATTTCTTCTAGGTTATTAAATTTGGTGTTATTATACTTTTCATAGTATTCTTGTATGATCCTTTGTATTTCTGTAGTCTGTCATAATTTCCCCTTTCATCCCTGATTTTGTTTATTTGTGTCTTTCTCTTTTTTCTTTAGTGAGCTAGCCAGGGGTTTGTCAATTTTATTAACCTCTCAAAGAACCAGCTCTTTGTTGCATTTATTTTTCTATTTTTTTTTGTTTTCAATTCATTTTTATTCTGCTCTAATTTTGATTATTTCTCTCCTTCTACTGACTTTAGGCTTCATTTGTTCTTCCTTTTCTAGTTTTTTAAGATGAAGCATTAGGTTGTTTATTGGGCTCATTCTTGCTTTTGGAGGTAGGCCTGTAATGATATGAACTTTCCTCTTTTGCCATGTCCCCCAAATTTTGATATGTTATACTATCATTATTTCATTTTTATGTATCTCTTGATCTCTCTCCAACAAAAGTGAAATAAACTCATAGGTATTGAGAATATTTAGAGGGAAACTAGATGAGAGGGATGTTGGGAGGGACAAAAAAAAGGTAAAAAGGATTAAGAGGTACAAGTGGATAGTTGCAGAATAGACATGGAGATGTAGAGTGTAGCATGGGGAAGATGGTTAATGTAATAAATATGTAAGGGGAAATAGGAGTACTAGATTTAGTGGATGATCACTTTGCGAGCTATGTGGATCTCTGATCACTATGCTATACAACTGAAACTAGTACATTATTGTAAACCAACTATAATTGAAAAAAACTCATTGAATTGCACAACGTAAATGCAAGCAACTAATTATCTATTATATTCCAATAAAGATGGGAAAAACCTTAAAATCCTATTAATATGTGATCTATCAACAAATGATATTAAATGTGAATTTTCTGTGAGAATCTCCAACAAATCTATTTGAGGCATGGAGAGTTCCCAAGGCGTTAGGAATTGTGAGATTCCCTTTCTCAGGTAGAAGTATAGCAAGTTTCAAGGCATGTCAAGAGTGGATAGAAATGTGAGAATTGAAAATGGCAAGAGCTCCTCTGAGGTGAATCTGCTTGCTGAGAAATATTGTTTTCTGGTGAGTGGCCAGAACTAAACATCATGAAGGACAATTATGTTCAAAAGGTATCCAAGTCTAAGCTGATAGGTACCTGCACATGCTTATTTGAGGCTGCTACTACTCTGAAACAAGGCAGAATATGCCGTTGCTACCAGTGAATAGTTGTAATAAGCTCTTGGTGTCTATGGTTCCCATGAAGCTGAGTCAAAGCTCTGAAGACTTGTCTGGAATGTTTGTGTACCGACAAATGGAGAAATTACAATAGTCAGGCAGAGTTATTATGAGAGTTTTGTTAAAGGGCTTATTTTAAAATCACAAAATGCCTGCTCATGATTAGGTGTCCAATGGGATACTAAACATTCAGTTCGAGCATGTAGAAATGTGCTGATTTCAGAAAAATTAAGAACCCATTGTCTCTTGTAATTAATTTGAGGATATCTAAAGCATTTAAGATCTTGGTTAAGGATGTATAAAAAGTAATAAGTGGATTCTGTAAAATTCTGAAGCACAATGTCCAGGTATAATGTTGGCCATTCCAGTAAAAAGTGAACAGGTATTGGCTATCCTGATTTAGTACAATGCTGGAGAAAGCAGAACACAGTTATGAAACAAGAGGATTTAGATGATAAAACCTATTATTACACATATAAAGAATCAAAGGAGGAGTTGGGTGGTAAATAATTATTGGGGTTGGTGCCACAGGAAAAGAGGTAAGTCTATTTATAGCTCTGATGTCCTGGATAAATTATGTCCTCATCTGCCACCTGTCATAACTATGAGGAAAGGAGCATTACAAAGCTTGGTGCTCAGATTTAGTCACTGTGACCAGCTAGGGACTCCTATCAGAACACCTAAAGAACTTCTGTCTGTGCTGCTACTATGAACTATTTACAACTCCTGATTCCAGACACTTCTTCTGGCTGGTCTCAGCGTCCACAATGGGGCATATGGTTGTATTGTGATATAGCAAAAATAACATTCATTCATTCATTCATTCATTCATTCATTCATTCATTCAGTATTTGCTGAGAGAATCCAGTGTGCTGTGCAGTGGCTCTCAAATTTGAGTGTGCAACATAATCCTCTGGAGGACTTGTTAGAGTACTAATCTCAGGCCTCACCTCCAAGAGCTTCTGATTCGAGAGATCTGGGGATAGGCTTGAAATTTTTCATTTTTAATAGCCTCCCAGGTGATGCCACTACTGCTGGTCTGGGACTACTACTTTGAGAATCACTACAGTGGAAAATCAAATACTCATGAATGATAAGTCAGACTGACAAAGAGTGATTTTTCTTTATCTACATTATGGCTTGTTGAAATTCTGAGCTGAAGGTGCCATTCACTTGGGCAGGACTCGGGACAGTTTATCTTGTGCCAGTTCACACAGAGTTAGGTATGGAAACATTAAGGTAATTAGAACAAAATTCTGATGAATTCCAGTTATGCTTTTATACCCCTTAATTACTGTTTAACCCCCTGATCCCCAGCAAATTCCTCCTCTTAATCCAGTACTGCCTCCTCCAAAATTTCTCCGTAAATAGCTTAAGTTATGTGTACTTGGTGTATACTCAGTCTGTGTTCCTAGAATGGACACTTCTCCCTTTTATCCCCTTTCACAGGGGGTGAAAAGGGCTTGATTTTTGAGCTACACAGTCCTGAATTTGAATCTTGCCTTCCCCCCTCACTGGCTGCATGATCTTGAGAAAATAGTTTAAATCCTCATCTGAATAATGAGAACGTTCACATCTGCCTCATAAAGCTGTTGTGAGAATTAAATAATACCAGATTATCTAACAGTATTATTTCCTTTTCCTTTTTTTGGGGGGGGGGCGGGGAACCACATTCTGAATGGCAAATAATCTTTATTTCAGGGAGTAAAAAACATCACCTCTATTCTGTATCAAGACTTGATTTTTTTCAAAAATCAGATTTATTTTTCTCATTCTGAAAGCCAAATTTAAAAATCAATATACAATGTAAGAAAACAAAGTTTTTTTTTAAAGGTATGCATGTGGCTTTCATTTCAGTTCACTTCTTCCCTCAACCTATAACACTGTGTTTATAGCGTATCATGCAAAAGAGGAAATTGTGAATCTAGCAGAAGATATTTGAGGAATATCTTAACACAAACAACCCAATATTATATACAGATCTGTCATTTCAAGATTCTTGTCTGTAATGCTGTGAGATTTTAAAATCTTACCATGGAACACTGTGGAGCCTCAGGAAGTTCTAAGAATTGACAGGTGGTTCCTATTCAGGAATGACGGAAAGCTCTTCTGGGCTTGTGGCTTGCAGGTGAACAAGCACTAAAGAACCCTTTAAAATTGCTCCCTGCTTCTCTCTCCTGCACGTTCAGATTGTTCCCTCAGGTGATTGATGTTACAAGAATGGTTCATGACATTTCATTTTTTTTAGTCTTTCCAGTTTCATAGACCATGTAACCACATCCTTCAAAGTCCTTTTGTAAAGAAAGAACTTCTTGTCTTTCATTATGATCCTAAAAGCAGACACTGGCCTTTGGGTATTGATTTTTACTAGATAGATTAGGACATAAAAGCACACTGACGATAAGAGGAGAAGATGAGAAACTCCCAGCAGCGCTGTCTTGCTATCTGCCCGAAATGCCCCTTGGTGGCCCTTTCTTCCTTCTGCCTCCCTTCTTCCCTCAACCCAATCCCTTTTAAATTCCTAACAGGTTTTGCTATTATTAAACCCTGGGACACTGAAGCAGTGACTCATCACTGAAAATTGTCCTTTCACAATAATAAAATTGCTGAAGAGATTTAAAAGATATTACCAGTGGTGTGTATGTAATTAGTGTTGGGGTAGGGCTCCAAACTTTTTTTTTAAGTATAAAGGAATAGAATTAGATATTTTCTTTAATGGGATTTTTTTTTTCTAAAAAATGAAAATATTTACTATTTCTAGAGGGAGTTGAGCAATATGGGTAGTGTTTGTGACAACAGGCCTAGGAGTTTTGACAGAGCAAGGTTTGAACCCTGCGACCCTGTCACATATATATGACTTGTTATTTACCTTTGTCCATGTTATCTTACCTTCATGAGCTTAAATAACCCTTTAAAGTTAAATAAACTTTGTGAGCTTTCATTTGTAAAATGGGGCATCACATCATACTTGCATCACACTGTTATGTTTAAGGTGTTAGAGGGAATGGATATAACATGCCCAGCAGAGTACCCAGTGTGTAATAGGTGCTCATTATCATGAAAATTGAAGAACCCTTATCTGAATGGGGAACAGAGCCTTGTCTGCGAGTTAGAGCCTTGTGAGCCAGCTGAGGACACAGGCTGAGGGAGGCGTATGAGGCTCAGGACTCTTCAGGCAGTTCAGAGAACTAGACAGTGCATAAACCACCAATTAGTTGAGTGTAGTAGACTTGAAAAATGGTGCCTCCTCATGGAGAGGTAAAGTTTACCCATGTCCCCTCCCAACCAAGTTAGTTGTCCTTGTTGCCAACAGCATCTTGTAAAAGTTATATGTTATACAAATACAAATTGCTGTTTCTCAACCCAGTTACTGTGAGAAGAGCTCTGGCTATCCTGCTGGATGGTGACAGACAAAGGCCTGGTCTTTCTCAGCACTCTAGTCAGCAACCAGACATAGGAATGAGGCTGTTCAGGACCAGCCAGCTCCCACCAACACTTTGACTGCAGGCAAAGAGAAAGTAGCAGGCTGGCCCTGATTAGATGACGACCCAGTGGAATTAGGAATACAAGAATTAGTTGTTTTAATATAGACAAATGTCAATTGTGGAATCTAGACAATGGGTGTGCAAGTGTACACTCTACAATGTTTTCAATTTTTCTAAAGTTTGAAAAGTTTCAAAATAAAATATTAGAGGTAAAATAAGACCATGGAAATACCCTACTGAAGGTCACATGCAACTGGTAAAAAGTTAATGGATATCATGTTTTTTCATGTCTAAATGATATCTACATTTATAGTATATTATCATTTGTCAAAAGTTCTATTTTGAAAAATAAAAATAATCATAATATATATTTTTGAAAAAGAACTAGTTGTTTAAGTCTGTAATTTTTGGAGTGATTTGTTTTTGAAACTAATTGATAAACTGGGGTGCCCTTTTCTTGAACATCAGATAAAAAGCTTGACTTATCCCTCATTTGATAAAAACATCTCATGATACCATAGCTTCCTGGGGACCCTGGGGAATGGAGGAACTTATATTTTGCCTGGTCACCTTTGGCTCAAATTTCCCATTGCCACTGAGTTGGTCAGGGTCATATAACTGTTACACTTATGCCATCACTGTCCCAGAAGGCTTGAGCTGGCCGTAAAACTCAGTCCTCTTTACAGAGAGAGAGAGAGAAAGAGAGAGAGAGAAAGAAGAGAGAGAGAAGAGAGAGAGAGAGAGAGAGGAGAGAGAGAGAGAGAGAGAGGCATCTCAAACCAAGGCATCTTTTATTGTCGTGTATTAGATGTAACTTACATTGAATAAATTGTCCATTTAAAGTGTATCATTTGATTTCTGACAATTGTACATGAAGAGAACATTTCAATCACTTCAAATTGTGCCTATCTGTGGTCAACCAGCTCTGTGTCTGAGGCCCCAGGCAATCACTGGTCTGCTTTCTGACACTATATATGTTTGCATTTTCTAGAATTTTGTATAAATGGAATTATACAGTGGGTGCTTTTACCTATCTAGCTTCTTTCACTCAGGGTAATGGTTTTGAGAATCACCCATACTGTTGCATGTCAGTAGTCATTTTCCTTTTTGCAGTGCAGTATTCCATTATATGGATATATTTGCTACAGCTTTTTATTCCATTCGCTTGTTGATGGGCATTTGGGTTGTTTCCACTTTGGGGTTATTACATGTAATGTTGCTGTGAATATTAGTGCACAAGTATTTGTTGTGACATATATTTTCAATCCTGGTGGAAAAATATGTAGGTATATGTTCCATAAAGTATGGTAGGTACATGTTTAATTTTTAAAAGAAACTGCCCAATAGCTTACCATTTACTTTTCCAGCAGCAGTGTATGATATTCCTGTTATTCTGCTTTCTCCCCAGCACTTACTATTGTCAGTCTTTTTGACTTTAGCTATTTTAATGGGTTTGCAGGAATGTTTCAGTGTGGATTTATTTTTTATTTCCTTGATGACAAACGTGAAGTCTTTTTCATATGCTTATTGGTCATTCATAAATCATTTTTGGTTACATGCCTGTTTAACACTTTTGTTCACTCTTAATTGAGTTTGACTTCTTGTTGAATTATGATCCTTTATGTAGTCTGGGTACAAGTCCATTATCAGATATCTGTAGTGTGAATATTTTTTTCTCATTCTATGGTTTGCCTTTCAGTTTCCTTGATGGTGCCTTTCAAAGACCAAAAAAAGTTCTAAATTTTGATAAATTCCAGTGAATTGTTTTCTTCCACCTCCTCCTCATCCATCGTCATTGTCATTGTCATCTTCATCTTAAGAAATCTTTGTCTACCACTAAGTCACAAAGATTTTTCTCATTTGTTTCCTTTAGAAGACTTATAATTTTTACTTTTAGTTTTAGATTTTTGATACATTTCTAGTAATTATGTGTGTGGCTTAATTTTGTGTCAATTTGGGTAGGCCATGGTACCCAGATATTTGTCAAATACCAGTAGAGGTGTTTCCATAAAATATATTTTTAGATGAGATTAACATTTACATAAATAAATTGCATAAAGCAGATTACCTTCTGTAATGTGTTGAGGGCTTCATTTGATCAGTGGAAGGTGGTAAGAGAAAAAACTAACCTCTCCAAAGAAGAGGAAATCCTAACAGAAAGACTGCCTGTGGGCTTTGGCTGCAACATTACTCTTCCCTGGGTCTCCAGAGAGCAGCCTGCCCTGCAGATTTCAGACTTCACAGCCTCTACAATTTGGGAAGAATAAACATCACAACAGTTATTGATTCTTCAAATCATGAACATGGCACAGCTCTTCATTTATTTAGGACTTTTGAAATTTCCCTCAACAACAGTGAAATTGTCTTGCATATCTTTTGTTAAGTCCATTCTTTTCTTTTATTTCCTGGAGATATATATTTTCCTGGAGATATATATTTAAATTTGTATTTCTCATTCTTTGCTCCTGCTTTATGAAAATACAGTGATTCTTACATGTAAACCTTCTATATAAAACTTTGTATATAAACTCTGAACCCCTCTCTAAGCAGTTAATAGTAAAAAAAGATAAAAGATAGATAAAGACAGAGAACCTAAGAAATGTTATCAACACACCTTGACATAATTTATATGTAAAGAACATTAAACTTCAGAATATACATTCTTTTCAAGTACAAATTGATGTTACCAAAGAACATTTACTGCATCATAAAACAAGTCTCAATAAATTTATAAAAACTGCACTTATAACAAAGTATATTATTGAACCACAAAGAAACTAAATTAGAAATCAAAACAAAGATCTAGGGAAAGTCCCCAAATACTTGGAAACTAAACACCACACTTCTAAATTATTGATGTGCTGAAGAAGGTTACAAAGGTTTTCTTTTTTTTCTTTTTTTTTATTAACTGCTTAGAGAAGAGTTTGAAATTCCCTATTATGATCGTGGAATTGTCTCTTTTGCTTTTAATCTGTTAATTTTACTTAATGTAATTTAAGACATACACATTTATAATTATCTTTCTGATGAATTGACTTTTATTAGATTTTTAGATATATTTCTTTTATTATATTTTCAGTGTTTGTTGTAAGAATAACAATATGCACCCTTAGCCTTTATAGTCTTGTAGAGTTAATATTATATCACTTCACAAAAAGGCATAAAAATTTGGTACTCCATCATTTACACTACCTGTACTGTCTCTGTGCTATACTTGTTAAATTAATATGCATCTACATATATTATTAACCCAACAAGATGATAACATTACTTTTGCTTCTAATAGTCATATATATTTCAAGAAATTGAGTGAATACTTTTTATTTTTAGCTAGATATTATCATTTCTAAGGTCCTTTATTTCTTCCTGAATATCTAAACTTCCTGATGATACTTCCCATTGCCTTGAGGAACTTCTTTTTAGCATTTTTTTAATTTCTATTTTTTAATTAGAGTTGACATTCATATTATTTTTTATTAGTTTCAGGTGCACAGCACGGTGGTTAGACATTTATGTAATTTATGAAGTGATCCCCATGTTAATCTAGTACCCCATGACACCATACATAGTTACTACAACATTATTGACTATATTCCCTATGCTGTACTTCACATCCCTGTGACTGTTTTGTAACTTCCAATTTGTACTTCTTAATCCCTTCACCTTTTTCATACAGCCCTCAATTACCCTCCTATCTGGCAAACACCAGTTCTCTGTATCTATGTCTGTTTTCATTTTGATTGTTTATTTATTTAGTTCTTTACTTCCACATATAAGTGAAATTATATGATATTTGTCTTTCTCTGACTTATTTCATATAGCCTAATACCCTCTAGGTCTATCAATTTCATTTTTTTATGACTGAATAATATTCCATTACATATATGTAGCTCATCTTTTTTTATCCAATCATCTATTGATGGACGCTTGGTTGCTTTCATATCTTGGATATTGCAAAATAGTGCGCAGTGAACATAGTGGTGCGTATATCTTTTCGAATTAGTGCTTTGGTTTTCCTCTGATGAATACCTAGAAGTGCAATTGTTGGCTCATAAGGTAGTTTTATTTTTTTTTTTGAGGAAATTATAAGCTGTTTTCCATAGTGGCTGTACCATTTTGCAATCTAACCAACAGCGCCTAAGGGTTCCTTTTTCTTCATATCCTCACCGACACTTATTTTTTGAATTATTGATGAATAGCCATTCTGACAGATGTGAGGTAATATCCCCTTGTGGTTTTAATTTGCATTTTCTCTGATGATTCGTGATGCTGAGCATCTTTTTCATATTACCATTGGTCATCTGTATGTCCTCTTTGGAGAAATGCCTATTTAGGTCCTCTGCCCATTTTTAATTGGATTGTTTATTTTGGGGAGGGTGTTCTTTATAAGTTTTGGATATTAACACTGTATCAGATATATTATTAGTGAATATCTTCCACAATTCAGTAGGTTTTTCATTTTGTTGATAGTTTCCTTTGCTGTGCAAAACCTTTTTTAGTTTGATATAGTCCCATTTGATAACTTTTTTCTTTTGCGTCCCTTGCCCAAGATTACATGTCAAAAAAAAAATATTACCAAGAGTAATGTCAGAGAGTTTACTGCCTATGCTCTCTTCTAGAGTTTTTTACATTTAAGTCTTTACTCCATTTTGAGTTTATTCTTGTCTATTTGTGAGAAGGTGGTCCAGTTTAATTTGTTGCATGTATCTGTCCAGTTTTTCCAATACCATTTATTGAAGAGACCGTCTTTACCACATTTTTATATTCTTGCCTCCTTTGTCATAGATAAATAACCATATAGGTATGAATTTATTTTCATGAGCTCTCTATTCTATTCCATAGATCTATGTGTTTGTTTTTATACCAGTACCATGCTGTTTTGATTACTTAGCCTTGTAGTATAGTTTTATATCAGGGAGTGTGATACTTTTAATTTAATCTTCTTTCTAAAGATTGCCATGGCTATTCAGGGTCCTTTGTGGTTCTATATAAATTTTAAGATTATTTGTTTTAGTTCTGCGAAAAGGCCATTGATAGCTTTGATAGGGATTGCATTGAATCTATAGATTGCTTTGGATAGTGGCATTTTAACAATGTTAATTTTCTTATCCATAAGCATAGCATATATTTCTATTTATTTATATCTTCAATTTCTTCCTTCAACATCTTACAACTTTCTGAGTATAGGTCTTTTTACCTCCTTAGTTAAATTTATTCCTAGATATTTTTTTTGATGCATTTGTAACTGAGATTGTTTTCTTCATTTCTCTTCTTATAGTTTGTTATTGGCATATAAAAATGCAACCGATTTCTGAATATTAATTTCATATCCTGCTACTTTACTGAATTCATTTATTTAGTTCTAGTAGTTTTTTGGTGGACTCTTTAGGGTTCTCTCTATATAGTAATCATGCCATATGCAAACGACAGTTTTGCTGTGATTAGGATTTTCATATTATGTGGTAAAAGTGGACATTCCTGTCTGTTTCTGATCTTAAGGAAAATGCTTTTAGCCTTTCCCTGTTGAGCATGGTGTTTGCTATGGGTTTGTCATATATAGCCTTTATTATGTTGAAGTATGTTCTGTCCTCATTTTACTGAGAGTTTTTATCATTATTGATACTGGATTTAATCAAATGCTTTTTCTGCACTTATTGATATGATCATATGATTTTTATCTTTCATTTTGTTTATGTGGTTATTTCACATTGATTTGTGGATATTGAACTGGACTTGCACCCCAGAAAAATAATCCTACTTTATCATGGTGTATGATCTTTTTAATGTCTTGCTGAATTCAGTTTACTACTATTTTGTTGGGGATTTTTGCATCTACGTTCATTGGGAATATTGGCCTATAATTTTCTTTTTTGTAATGTCTTTGTCTGGTTCTGGAATCAGGGGTGGTACTGGCTTTGCAAAGTGAGCTCGAGAGCCTTCCCTTCTCTTGAATATTTTGGAATAGTTTTGATAGAGATAAGCATTAATTCTTCTTTTGAATGTTTGGTAAAATTAAACTGTGAAGCTATCTGGTGCGGGACATTTGTTTGTTGGGAGTGTTTTGATTAGTGACTCGATTTCATTAGTAGTAATCAATCTGTTTAGATTTTCTGTTTCTTTTTTGATTCAGTCTTGGAAGATTGTATGTTTCTAGGAATTTACCATTTCTCCCAAGTTGTCTAATTTGTTGGCATATAATTGTTCATAGTATATTTTTTTTAAATAATCCTTTGTATTTCTGTGGAGTCAGTTGTCACTTCTCTTTATTCCTGATTTTTGTATTTGGGTCCCATCTTTTTTTTCTTGGCTAGTTTATTAACAGTTTATCAATTTTGTTTATCTTTGCAAAGAAACAACTCTTGGTTTTAGATTTTTTGTTTGTTTGTTTTATTTGTTTTTTAGATTCTATTTTATTTATTTCCACTCTGATTTTATTATTTCTTACTTCTACTCATTTTAGTTTTATTTGCTGTTTTTTTTTTTTCTAGTTTCCCTTAGGTGTAAAGTTAGATTGTTTATTTGAGATTTTCTTGTTTCTCGAGGTAGGCCTGGATTGTTATGAATTTCCCTCTTAGGACTGCTTTCACTGTGTCTCAAAGATTTTGGATTATTGTTATTTCATTTTTATTTGTCTCAAAGCATCCTTTGATTTCTTTCTTGATCTCATTGTTAACTCACTCATTGTTTAGTAGCATGTTATTTAGCCTTCATGTGTTTGTGTGTTTTTAATTTTTTTTGTAATTGATCTCTAGTTTCATACCATTGTGCTTAGAGAAAAACGCTTGGTATGATTTAAATTTACTGAGTCTTGTTTTGTTGCCTAACATGTGGTCTATCCTGAAAAATATTCCATATGAGCTTGAGAAGAATATATTCTTCTGCTTTGGGGTAAAATGCTCTAAAATATCAATTAGATCCATCTGGTCTAATGTGTCATTTTAAAGCTGCTATTTCTTGTTGATTTTGTGTCCAGAAGACCTGTACATAGGTGTTAATGGGGGTTTAAAGTCCCCTTCTATGACTGTAACTCTTTCTTTATGTCAGTCCATATTTGCTTTATATATTTAGGTGCTCTTATGTTAGGTGCATAAATGTTTATGAGGGTTATGTGCTTTTATTGGATTGATCCTTTTATCATTATCTTAAGATACTTTTGTTTTAAAGTCTATTTTGTTGGATGTAAGTATTGCTACCCTGCTTTCCCCCCTCCCCATTTTTATTTGCATGCAATATCCTTTTTTGGTCTCTTTACTTTTTAGTTTGAATGTGTCTTTCAATCTAAAGTGAGTCCCTCATAGACGGCATATATATTTGTCTTGTTTGCTTATCCATTCAACTACCCTATGTCTTTTGATTAGAGCATTTAATCCATTTATATTTAGAGTGATTATTGATAGGAACATAGTTATTGCCATTTTATTATCTATATCTTTTATCCTTTTATCTTTTTTCTTCTGCTTAAAGAAGTCCCTCTAACATTTCTTATAATATTGGTTTGGTCTTGAATTCCTTTAGCTTTTACCTGGAAAGCTCTTTATCTCACCCTGAATTTTAATCATAGCCTTTCTGGTTAGAATAGTCTTGGCCTAAGTCCTTGCTTTTCATTATTTTGAATATTTCATGCCTATCCCTTCTGGCCTGCAAAGTTTCTATTGAGAAATCAGCTGACTGTCTTATGGGAGCTCCCTCATAAGTAACCAGCTTCCTTTCTCTTGCTGCTGTTAAGATTCTGCCGGTCTTTCACCTTTATCATTTAAATTATGATATGTCATAGAGTAGGCCTCTTTGAGTTCATCTTGTTTGCAACTCTCTGTGCTTCCTGGACACGTATGTCTATTCCCTTCGCCAGGTTGGAGAAGTTTCTTTGCTCTCTCTCTTCTCCTTCTCATGTTCATATGATATGAATGTTGTTATGCTTGACGTTGCCCCAGAGATCCCTTAAACTTTCCTCATTTTTTTGATTCTTTTTTCCTTTTGCTGTTTTTAGTGGGTATTTTCTGCTACCTTGTCTTCCAAAGCACTAATTCATTCCTCTGCTTTATTCAATTTACTTTTAATTTCTTCTAGTGTATTCTTCATTTCAGTTATTGTATTCCTCATTTCTGATTGGTTCTTCTCCACAGTCTCCTGCTGCAGGTCTGCTCTACTTTAGAGGCTGCATGAAATAGCATGGATAATCTCATTCAATCCCCCGGAAACCCCAAGGAAATTCTCTTTTATGAATTTTACAACTGTGGAAACTGAATCTGGGAGCTAATGTGCCCAGGAGCACTCCCAGTGTGCTCAGCTGCTGCCCTGGATATACAGCTTTCAATTCTTTTAATGGGTTAGAAAGCTCTAAAATCACTGATTTGAGACATCTTTCTAAATAACTTTTCTTCACAATATCTCCCTACTCCAGGTAGTCAGTGATCTGTTAAACTGCCAGGTTTTCAAGATACTCCATTATTTATTCCCATGCTGATTCCCTAGGTCACCTGCCAATGCCCGCATCCTCTTTCCAACCTCTTCAGGGGCCTATTCCCAGGGCACTAAGTGCTTTGCTGCTTCTGTGTCCTATATGCTGTGTAGTTGTCTAGGAAAGGTCAAAGCAAAATGACAATGTGCCACAAAGAAGTAGAAAAATCCAAATATATTTTAAGAACAAAAATACTCTGTCCTTATTATAACATAAGAGGGCACTGTTGGCTAAAAAAGGGTTGTTTTGGTTTAATGGGAGCTTTTTCAGCCCTCACAGTACCTGCAATCTGAGAGTGTCTTATCACAGAGGCATTTGCTTTCTGTGGAGTTATTGATTTCCTTTCCAAGTGTCTTTCTGTAACTCTAACTTGGCAACTCAGAATCTATCAGGTATTTACTGAGAATTATTTTGCTCTGCACTTTCTGAATGATACAAACTCACAGTTTACTTCTCCAATAACAAAGAATTGTATAGGTATTTCAATAGGTATTTCAGGGCAATCTGTTTAACATTTCATATACATGTAAGGATATTTTATCCATTATTTGTGTTGTCTACTTAGAAAACATCTAACTAAATGAAAATCCTGTTTCTTTCACTTGGTATTTGATAGGACTATTAAAGGTGACCGACTGTGAGAAAGCTGTTTTTACACGATGGTGTCCCAGGGACATGTATCTGAAGGGAGTGGGGCCTAAATTACTGTCCTGGGTTCATCCTTCTACAACCAAGGAAGGGTTTTGCTCTTCCAGAGATGGCATTTTACTCATATGATGAGGGGAGAGCTAAGGACAACACCAGGAAACAAGACAGAAATCTGAACTAGTTTTTACTAAGGTGCTCTGAGGATGCAACACTAAGCCAGCCTCTGTGGTTGAACAGAGATGGGACATGCAGTCGAACATTCCCAAAAGACGTGAAGCCTCACCAGGGATATGATGCTCTGGACCTATCAGCCCATCCATGAGAGGTGTGGAATGCAGGGTGGGAGGTGGGTATCTGTGGGCACTATGGAGCCTGAAGGTTCACCTTCCTGATGCACCAGTCCCACCTGAAGTAAGACTGAGGGCCAAACCCCACAGAAATTTCTCCTAGGGGGTGGTTGGTGAGACTGTTTCCTGCCCCTGCCTCAGTGGCTCATGTTTGTTCTGGTTACCTACTACTTCATGTTCATGTTTTCCTGAAATTCTCTGTTTCTCCCTGAGGGTAAGTCATGACTTTCAATCTACTTCCTTATGTCAGTGACCAGCACAGGCGACAGGTGGGAGAAGCTTAGCCAGTGGGCCTGGGACCTGAGCCATGGTCGTCAGAGTGAGGAGGGTGACTGACTAGCCACATTGAGCTGTGTGTTGGTGGGAATTCAGGGGCTGGTATTGGCCTGACCAATATCTATGTGCTCTGTCAGGACTCGATCCAGGAGAGGTGGGCCTGAGAGTGGGCTCATCCTTCCACTGCCCCTCCACTACTTGGTGCATGTGTGTTTATACAGACATATATGCATATGTATTCTTAATATATGTCTAAATATATTTTAAGGTATATATTTAAGATTATTTAAGAACATACATGTGTGTTTGTGTATATATGGTATGTGTATATTTGAGTATATGTGTGCATATATATGATGTGTGTATCTGTGTATATCTACATATGGCATGTGTATATTCAACTGCAGTGTGTGTATGTTTGTATATATAGTCACTTATCTATATCACAAATAGCTCCCTGGTCAGAACCTGCATTGGCCTTCATTGTTCACCACACAAGGCACACACACCATTTCCATCTGGAAGCCCAAGCAGGTTGTTTAATTCTTCTGTGCTTCAATATCCTGATATGCAGTGTAGAACTGTGAAATAGTATTGTACAAGTGACAATTCTACTGCCTGCCTCACTGGACTTTTATGAGGATTAAATGAGTTGATGCATGTTGTGTACCAGTGTCTGTGACACAGTAAGTCTTGACAAATATTGGCTGTTATTATTATCAACTCCTTAGCCTGGTAGTCAAACTTTGACTTCCTGTTTCCCTATAAACCTACTACACTGCCTGGTTTCAAATGCACCTCATCATCTCCATGTCTCACCTCTCTTTCCTCTGGGACACCCTCCTCACCTTATTCACCTCTTGAATTTCTGAATGGGAGTCTTTTAGGGCTTCTCTCATAGCATCACTTGCCTAAGGACTTCTCTGATTTCCTTGATTTAGAACAGCTTCCTCTGCCCCTCACTCCTCTTGTTCTCGGTGACAATCTTTAGACAGTTACCACATTGTAGCTTGTACTGTTATTTGGGAAGATTTTCTATTTTCCCTAATAGATATTACAATTCCTTAGGACAGAAACTAAGTCTTACAGACTTACTTAGTATATGCTCTCCAAATATTTGACAGGTGGATCAATAAGCAAAATAAGGAAGATACGGCGCCCTTAAATGAAGATGGTTCTAAATATTTTGATTTCAAAATCTCCCTAGTTCTACGTGGATCTGAGTTGGCAGGGAGCCCAGCCTAGTAACTGTTAGAGTATGCCTGGCAGTTCAGAGTAGGCAGGAATTCTGCCTGGTCCCCAGTTCTTCCTCTGGCTGTTCCTCTCAGTTTGGTGACATCCTTTTCTCCATCCCATCAGGCACACAAAAGACCCCATGTCTTCTCTCCCACTTTCATTGACTTGGTGGTAAAGATTAAAACATATACCATAAGAATATCTAAATGGGTAAAACAAAGTCGTTCTTATTAAGCTTTCTAATTTCAGTTTGTTTCAAATTTCAGTTGCTGTGAATCTCATCTATTACACATATACATGTAGAAATATATAATATGCATATATATAAAAATTTAAAAAACTTGCCTTTACTTTAAAATATTCCTGGATAAACTATTCCTGAAATTATCATTAAAGTACATAAACCTGCATGGAATGACTCAAGGTTTCCAAGATTCTCAAAAAGTTAGAAAGGGAAATATATTTCCCAACTCTTTCCAAAATCTATCATTACACCTAGCCGATGTCTGGTTGTATCTTAGTTCCTGTAGATTCCTCTGGAAATTCACAAATCAACTGCTTTCTAAGATGGTACAGCTACTTGTGGATTCCAAAAGAGTTTATATTCTGAAAACCACTTCTGTACTTCTTTGTGTGTGTGTGTGTGTGTGTGTGTGTGTGTGTGTGTGTGTGTGTGTACCATTTTAAAATCCAGGTGCTCATTGATTAACTCCCTAATGCTAAATTCCCTAGCAAAGCATTAAAGCCATGGTTCTTAGAGACCATGAAATAAACCAGGTCCTACATATAGATATGCCCTAGCCACCTAGCCTGCTGCATCATGGCCCTTCTGATGAGTTTAAGTTGATAAGTCACATTTTTAGGTCATCTTGGCAAAACGGAATTTTTGGTTAGGCTTTTTATCTCTACCAGGTGAATTCTATTTTTTTACTTACTTACTTACTTGTCTGTTTGTTTGCTTATCTATCTATCTATCTATCTATCTATTCATTCATCTATTTATTTATTTATTTTTTCAGTTAGTTTCTTTAATGTAGCCACATCTTTAACTCTTTCCTGTCCATATCCTCTGTCTAAGATTTTTCTTCTGTGCTTTAAACTGGTGTCAAATTCACTGAGTAACAGGAACAGTCTATCTATATGTCTCACCATACTCAAGTCTGGAGTCAACAGAGTCACACATGCACATCAACAGTGTGTGTGGCTGAACCTCAAGGCAGGGCAGGTAGGAGAGCCACTGCTGGAAAGGGGAAGTTGGGGAGTAGCTGGGTGGGGTGGCCCACTTTTAGGGTCACGGAGAGCAGTGAGAATTGACCCCATGCAGTCACGACAGGTGCTCTCACGTGGCTTTCTACAACATTCTAGGGAGGAGGAACACAGGCTTTGAAGCCACATAAACCCAAATCCAGCCCTGCCGCTGTGTATCTGATTCCATAACCTCTTTAAGCTAGACCCAGAAATGCAAATGCTTTCAAGGCTGGGCAGGTATGGTAAATGATGCAGAGGGCCAGGGGGGTGTGGCAAATGAAGGTGTGCAGAGAGCATACCTTGGACCACAGTGCCTCTTGCTATGTGGCAATGCAGAATCTTCATTGCCATACTACCATATTTTTACAGAAAAATCAGAAACTTGGACTTCTAGGTAAACTCTCTTGTTTTTGAAAATCTTAGCCCAAATATTTTTAAAACACTGCTTAACATGGGCTGACATTTTTTCCCCAACAGCATTTAAGCCTCAGTTTCTTCAGGTGTAAAATGTGAATTATAGTATTTAAGTCTTACAGGGTCGTGTGTAGATTGCATGAGGTAATGTTTGGCAATAACAACAGGATATCCTGGCACATGGTAAGCAGTCACTAAATAGAGTTGTTAATATTGTCATCATTATTATTTGAGTTAATTAAGGTCAGAAGGAACAAACAAAGGTTAACAAACAAATTAAGTCTTCCCTTGGTTTGGAATCCAAATACCATTTTAGGGGGAGACAGTGTTCTGGATTTGATTCTAAACACATTCATTTATTTAATATCTATGTTGAAGACCCACTATGTGCTAGTACTAAAGATGCAGTAGTGGCAAGGTAAGGTGATTTTCAGGGGTCTGATTCTAACATGTACTAGTTGCTACATGGAGGGGACCAGGTGTGTCTGTAGGGGCCATATTTTTTATCATGGCCTCTCAGTATGAGTCCTCTTGATTAGCTTAATAATAAAGCTGTTTATCTGCCTATATGGTTTAGGCAAATAACATACAAATGACCTATTTATAATTATAAAACATATCCCCCAGATTATGAATCATAAATTTAACAGCTCTAAATAACTACAAATCTCCAAATCTCCCTCCACCATCTGCCCCTATATCCTACACGGTTGTGTGATTATCACTAATTCATAGGCCAGTGGCATCGTAGCTTGACTATAGCATCAGCTAGGAAGCTCTTTGAGAACTCTGGGTAACTTCTGTGCATTTATTAGCAGGATGCTGGCTGTCTGCTACTAACCACTTTCTTAGTTGAGTGTTTTCCTGAAAATCTATAAATATTAATGTTTGAGTAGAAACTCCGATGATCATTAGTTCTAGTAAGCACTGAAATGAGATAAACACATAATTGCTGATTTACTCTAGACTGTTTAGGAGGGAAGAACACATCTGAGTTTAACATGTTAAATGTTACCATGTTCTAATTCAATGGCATGTTTGTATTTAATGCAGATTTTAACATATATCCTTAGAATGTGCTTGGATGAAAAGAGAAAGAGGAGAAGTGATTATTTGGACAAACAATAAGTTCTATAAAAGGGCTTAGGTCCTATTGGACCCTAAATTTTGGGTTAAGTGTTTTCTATGTGCCAGGTACTGTGATAAGCACTTAGGACATACAATTAGACTCCAAACCATCAAGAAATTGATTAAAAAACTTTTGTCAGGCTAATGCTACGATGGTAATCATATTGTATTTTATAAGTATCAAGTCAACATGTTATACACCTTAAACCAACACAATGTTATATGTCAATTATATCTTAATTAAAAAACCCAAACCAAAAACCTTCATTGAGTGGAAGGAGAGAGGTGTGGACTATGTCTTCCACTTCCTTTCCCTAGTCCAGGGGCTCTATTCAGCCTTGAATAAGAAGCCTAATTTAGGGAATCTTAAAAACTCTCAATGTACAGATCACACCCTAGACCAATTAAGTCAGAATATTTGGAGTTGGAGCAGAGTCATGACTAATTTTTCACATTCTTAAGGT
Organism: Eonycteris spelaea; assembly: GCA_003508835.1. Lineage (NCBI taxonomy): Eukaryota > Metazoa > Chordata > Mammalia > Chiroptera > Pteropodidae > Eonycteris > Eonycteris spelaea. The sequence continues at coordinate 90,863 of PUFA01000230.1, forward strand.
ATATACTGGGTGTAAAGACCACCATCTCATGCTCCTGAGGAGCTATGTCTGTTGTCTTGCTTTGCTAGAGAGTTGGAATCTGGGTTGGTTTTGCTGGTCTCCGTGGGAAGCAGTGTGGTGAGCTGTGGAGAAACTGCTGCTTGGTGGAGGGGAGGAGAAGAGAAAGAGCTCAGCTTTTTTTCATTCACAATTCAAATGGCGTGCCATCGAATTCCTTTCTACATGCCCTGAATGGTACACGAATCTGAGAAACTGTTATCCTAGCGCCACTTTTCTGCACAACTGGTTATTTTTACCAGAACATGGACATATTATTTTTATAAGCCAATCTCCAGAACTAGGAAATGACTTTGCTGTGCATAATTGTCTTGATATTGGGTCTCCTACCTGGTCTGGCTTCCCTAGGTGCTCCCCATCTCTGTGAAAGCCACCTCCATCACATTGATTACACAGTCCATGCTTCTGACCCTCAGCTTGGACATATTATGTCTCCTACATCCCTACATCCAATTACTAAGTTATCTCCATCCCCAAAGCCATCACCCTAGTTTAATCATGCAAAACAGTAGCCTTCTAACCACTTATGGCTGCAGAAGAGTCTTTAAAAGTACAAATCTGTCATGTACCCAGCACCCCTTGGGTTTTAGGGGTTTAACGATAAAAGTCATTTCCGTGGATCTGCTTCACTTGGACCACATCTATGTCAGCTGCTCTCTCTCATGCTCTTGCTCCTTGTCCTCAGCACTCAGACTTTCCTATTATTGTTCCTATTCCTCAAATATGCATGACCCTTCCCACCTCAAGGCTCTTTCTCTTAGTCTTTTCCCTCATTCATGAAGCAGAGATCGTAATGTTCTCCAGTATTTCATGGGACTACTCCATTTCACAGTCTCTTGCAGTTAGGTTGGGGCCGTGCTCCTAGTTCTAGCCAATGTGCCAGGAGGGATGTGACCAGTGTGACTCTGGCGCTGAAGTCGAGAACCATTCTTCACATGCTCTCTTCTCTGGCCACTGTGACTGAGGAGGTCTCTGCCAAGATGGCAGGTTACAGAACAGGAGCATCCTGAATTAAATCTAGAGCAAGTGTCACAAAGAATCACCCGGAGTTTGAGCGGGAAATAAATTCTATTCAAGTTTATTTTTTCTCACTTCAAGTGCAATGTGTTATGTTTCTGGTTTGTGGGCAATCTTTCATGTTAGTCAAGAAGTCAGGCCCCTTTTCTTAGAGGTCCACCCTCCCATAATCCCTCAGAGTCTTTTTTGTTAGTGAATGGGGAAAGAGGGGGGGACTGCAGGGGGGTGAGCTTTGTAGGCTGGGCACATGCCACCTCTGTCCTCATCCAGCTGACTGGAGCTTTTCCCTCAGCTGCAGTGACCAGCTGTGGATCCTAGAGCCTGACATACATTTTGCTGCCACGTGACAGCTTCCTTCCTCCAATCTTTCACCCTCACAGGCACATGCCTCACAAGCACATATTTGCGCTCCTCTAGTTCCCAGCTACAAAAATGTGAATGTGATGTTTGTCTAAAAGCTATTTGTTGTCTGAGAATGTATACTGAACCATTGACATTTGGAGCTGTCTTCAATTTTAGGTGAATCCCTATACAGCTCCTGGGGTATGGCTTATCATATTGCAAACATACGCAGAGTCACGAGAAAGGGAGGAACATTTAACACTGCACATCTTTTTTATTAAGCTTTCCCAGATCTGAATTATTAAAAGCTTCTATTATATTTTATGTATTCATAGATTAGCATTTGTTTTTCAGAAGGACTTACTGCTAGTTATGGTTAGGATCTGGCAATAATTTGATTTGAAGACTGAATTTCTCCAAAGGAGATCTGAAATTCAAGGGTTTAGATTTTCTTCTGCTGAATCAATTGTACCTTATAGTAGACTAGTACAACTCTAGACACTTCTGTTTTGAGCATTTCCAAAGCCAACAATTTATCTTTGTACTCAGTATCCCATCTTTATGTCCTTTGCAACAAAACATTGCTGTTATTGGTTTCATATAATTATTTATAAGTGCTATAATCTTAGATACTGAATTCCCTGTGTATTACATATTTAAAAATTAATTTTAATAAGATAATATATTCTCTTCTCCCTTTAACTTTAGATTCTGAGAGATTACAATCAGCATTGCCAAACTTTATGAGAAACTAAACATTGGTAGAATTACAGAAGGGAGTGTGTGTGCTGTGACTGTTGTTGGGGCCTGTATTCAGTAAAAACATGTAGTTGTAAGAGATAGACTGATTTTTCAAACAGTATCAAAAGTGCAGCCTCCAGTTAAAAAAAAAAATAGAGAGACCTGTGAGAATGTTTAAGGATCAATGGATATGCACATGAAACATTTCTCAATTTACATTCCAAAAGTTTGTGCGTGATGATTTCAAAAGGATGAATCAGTTAGGAGTTGCATTTGGCCACCAGTAACAGAAACCCAAGAAACACAGAAGCTTAAACCAAATTAGAAATTTATTTTTTCTCATGTAATACCAATTTAAAGGTGGCCAGTCTAGATTGATATGAAGCTTCATAGTATTAAGAATCCAACTTTTTAAAAATCTCCTTTCCTTTTGTTGATTTTTGCTTTCATGTTCTTAAGATGGCTACTGAAGAAACACATTATGTTTCCATTTCAGCAAAGAAAAGGAAGATCAAAAGACAAAATGATATTAATCATCTAACTAAATTTTACAAACGACTTCCATTTGTATCTCCTTGGCTAGAGCTGTGTCAAATTTCTATCCATAGCTGCAGAGGAGGCTGGCAATGTACCTTTTAGCTGGTTGCATGGCACCTCCTTCAAATATTGGGTCCCTGTTTGTATGGAAGGAGGGGAGAAGGAGTTTAAGGCAGGCAAGTAGTGGTTTCTGCCACCAAGACTTCTCCAAAATTTGACTATGCTAATGTATTTGGTTCCTTTATCCGTGCAGAGGGCTCAATATGCAATGTGTCCCCAGTTGATTTAACTCTGTCCTCTGGAACACATGTTAGGAAATTCTTTCAGTCACAGCTTCTTATTACAGAGGCACATGTGAACCTTTGTGTCCTACATCAGGTACACATAGCTTACTCACAATTTAACTAATATTTAAATTTTATAGCAGAAGAACTGAAGCAACGAAAATTGAAAAGTAACTTGGAAAGCTAGTTTCTGAGATGCGACCCACATTTTTGGGAATGGATGATTACCCTGATATTCAGCTCACATTAACCTTGGTTTCCCCAAATCTTCAACTCTCCTGCCTGGCTATGCTGAGTAAGTGTTGATGCAGGGCTGGCCTTGTTCCCAGCATCCACCCCGACCCCTCCCAGTCACAGATGTGGACTATTGGGGTGGGAGCTTGGGGATGGTGCAGCTGGAAACTGCCAAAGGAGGGGCTCCTTGCTTATTTAATGCCCCATGTGAGCTCAGTGACCTCCTTATGACCTCATTCCTGAAGGCCTTAACCCAACTCAGCAGTTACTCTTTACTCACACTTCATAAACAAAATGGGCTCATTTTTATTACATTTGTTGATGTGGAGGAAGAATGCTTTTGTTATTGTGAAATATCACTTTAGAGTTGGCAGATCTCAGCCACTGTAAACAACAGTAGTTCTCCATGAATGTTGGCATTTGAAAGCTGTGCACTCAGATTTCATTAGCTCCTTGTCTGGGTGAGTGGGAAACTCTCCATCACACTATGGTCCACGTACTGGGTAGTCTCGCCATAAGATGAATGATTAATTAGGGAGACCAGCCAGCTAGTGAGATAGTCACATCTCCAGGTTGGTAATGTCATCGTTGTGTGGGCACAAGGTGGCAGCACTGGTCATAGGTAATGGGGATGGCTAAAGTGTTTAAAACAGGAATTTTATGTGCATGAAACAAATTATACAGTATTGTCAACTCAGCACAGTAGCAATTATTAAAATCTGACATAAAGTGTTTATTTGGACACTACAGTTGTTGGAAAATATTATCTCAAAGGCTGTAAAGGTTCAAAATATTAAGAGGGAAAAGAACCACTTCTAAGGAATTTTTTTTTATTATTATTATATACTCTGAAATTGATCATATTTTAGATAATGTGTTTATCTGAAAACTCTCCTCTAAGATCTGTAATTAAGATTTTGTTTGAAGAGACAAATGATAAATAGTATCATTATAACTGTTCAACAGATTAGAAATAGAATTTAATTTATTTATTGGTTTTGGCTAGTTAGGGTGGGAATGCTAATTTTATTTGCATCTAGAGGAGGACAAATTGCTAAAACCAGAACCTAAAATTGCATTTTCCTATATTTAATGAGCTGAATTATTTCTTAATGTCAATGAAAATGAATGTTTCTCTTTAGCAGACCCCTTTTGAGAGTGGTCCTTGGCACACAATCATAGCTACTGTCCAGAGATCTCTTAGGAGTGTTTAATACCAAAGTTAATTTCTGAGGTCACAGTCAGTGCAAAACAATACAAAATCCAGTTGAAAATTGTGTTAGGTTCCTATGGATGCAGTAATATGTTACCACAAATGTAGTGGCTTAAAAAACAACAGTTTTAGCAGTTCTGGAAGCCAGAAGTCCAGAATCCACTGGGGAGAATGCATTCTTTGCTTCTCAGGGATTCTGGTGGCTGTTGATATTCCTTGGTTCGCAGCCGCATCACTTTATTCCCTGCCTCCATTTTCACATGCCTTCTCCTCTTCTGTCTGTATCAAATCTCCCTTTGCTTCTCTATTAGAAGGACATTTGTGAATGCATTAACAGTCCACTTGGATAATCAAGGTTTATCTCTTCACCTCAAGATCCTTAATGCAATCACATCTATAAAGTTTTTTTTTTGTTTTTGTTTGTTTGTTTGTTTGTTTCCCATTTAAGGTTTATGGGATGAGGGTATGGATATCTTTTTTTGGAGGGGAATATTTTTGGCCTTTCACAAAAATCAAAGCTGACTATCTGGTAAAGGTTAACTAGAGCAAGTAGAAAAGTGAAATCCAAAGTTTTAGGAACTCTGAAACCTTGATATAGGAATCCCTACCAAATTTCATACTGTAACTGTGCAAAAACTTCACTTTTTAAAATGATTTTCTCTTTTCTTTCTCCGTATTCAAATTGGTCTTGCACAGTCTAATAGCACCCTGACTCACTTCTTTTTTTTTCCTTATCCTTCCACCTTTGCACATACTATATGACCCCTCACTTAATCATTAAGCCCTTAAGATGTCAGAATCTGGTTAGCATCAGTCTTAGAAACAGAGCCTCAGGCCTGCTGACCACAGATATAGAGTTTTTATCTTAATCGCAGTTGTGTTTCAGCTCCAGACCTAGGAAGGCAGAATGACTCTATCAGACACATCCCCTCAAAACCAGACAAAATGACACCATGACTGACATCAGGACCTAAGGCAAAGATCAACTGCCTCTTACTCTAGCCCCAACCAATCAGTAGAGCTCATAACCTCAACTTCTTTAGCTACCATGGCTAATGATTTTTCCCCTATGTAACCTATCCTCTAGAAGACATTGGGGGAACCAGGTCTCTGACCACTAGCTCACCTGTGTTTCTGGGCTTGATGCCATTTCCTTAAATAATAAACCTTTACTTTCTTTGATGCAAACCCCTGTTCATGTTTCATTTGGTTTTGATGCATGCAGGCAAATAACCCCCCCCCCCTTAGTTTGGTAATAAAACTCAGATTAGAGCAGACCCTCAGAAAACTTACTCACACCTGGAATGGGGGTCTTCCCCCTGTTGGGAGTGAATACATCCTTGGAAAAGCCGATTCTGCTGTGAGGTATTTTTGAGTGTCACTGAGCTATCTCACAGCGTTCTGATGTATTGCTTCTGGCAGCCCAGATACTCAAACCCTGAGTGAAATTTCCCTGGGTGGTTTTATGTTGTTTCAGGCATGATGATGATGATGATGATGATGATGATGATGATGATGATGATGCAGCGATTGTTTGCAATTTGGGAGACTTTTTGAGTGTCTCTGAAGCCATTCCATGTTTCATAGGTATGGGTATTGGGTGTCACACTGTGTTGTCATTTGTTCAAAGATGAACATTAATCTTGAATAAGAAATAAAATTATTTTAAAAGAATTTAGCAACAATACTAAATTAAAAAATTGTGGTTCAGAATAAAAAAAGTTTGTCTTGCTGATAAAAAATGCTAATTCATTTTCGGTACAATGAATACTTTTAGTCATGGAAGATAATTTGAGTTCTTTAAAGTAATATTACTTTCTTATAATTGTTATACAATCATCAAGTACTATTAAAAGTATTTTTTTCTCAATTTATTTCATTTTTTTATTTGCTGCATCAGATGATACAGTTTTTAAAATATTTATGGTGTTATAGGTATGTACTTAAAGTCATATTTTCTCCACATTTGATAAACGTATTACTTTATGTCTATATGAAGGATGAAGAGCATAGGGAAGGGATGTTTACGTACACACAAATCATTATTATAGGATGATGCATTTATAACAGAAAAGGTGTTTTTTGGCCTTTTACCTATTTTTCTGAATGTTAAAAAATTGATGTTATGACTGGTTCTCAAGCTTCAATTCTATAGCCACTTACCATAGACTTTTCTATGCTTGTGGCTAACACACATTTTGAAGATAAAATTGGCTGTTCAGTACAAAGCAGAAAAAAAGTTTTTATAAAACTTTTTTTATAAAAACTTTTTTTATAAACTGTTTTAATAAAATGTCTTTCAGGAATTCTCTGCCTATGGGGGTGTGGGTAACACCATTCAGGGAACCACTGCAGGACTTGTTTAAGAGCCATGGAATTTTATTTTATTTGTTTTTAAGAACTATGGAATTTTAGAAGAAAGTATATCTATCAAATGCCTCATTGACAGTGAGAAAACTGAGGACTGATTTTCCAAAGTCATACAGCTAATTAGTGGAGGAGCCCCTTCTAGAATTCAGACTTCTTAATGGTCCACTCAGAGTTCTCTGTTCTTATCATATCTTTTTATCAAGGTAGAACAGTGTTTGTCAACCACTGTACTGTGGTTGACACTCTTATCCCAGATCTTTCACAGGATCATTGCCCAATTTAGGTGATGTGTAAATGGATTTCATTACTCTAGTCAGAAAGATACTCTTAAGCAATGTCTGTCAGGTTGACTTTAAGTTGAGTCAGTTCGGGAAAATGACATGGGAATGATTTGCTGCGAGTAAGTAGCATTATTTCCCACTGACACCAAGGCAACCTTGTGTTTTAGTTGGAGCAGGCTGGTATGAAACAGAAGTGAGTTTTACTCAAACCGTGAGTGGTATAGAACTGAATGGTGACAGCATTAAAATTGTTGGTGATTTGTATGATGTTGTGAGTTGTTTGAGCCTTTCAAGTGTGCCATCAGAAACCCTGGTATTTGAAAATGTGATGAGAAGACCGAGAATTATTGAGTGAATTACTTGTAATAGGATGACTATTAAAGCTTCTTCCAGCTCTAAAGTCTACGAGTCTGTGATCTTAGGTATGATGGTGTGGACTACAGGAGCAATGTAGGTGTAAAAACATTAATTTCCATAATTGACTTAACTGGTTCTCTAATTCTCTCAATATATTGAAAAACAAAGCTTTATATACTGTGCAGATAATTTCAGTGGACACTAAGTGATAGTTAATCCTTCCTTATACTACTCCAATGAACTGGGTTTAGATTATTGTTTCTTTTTTTTTAATGAACAAATTGAGGCCCAGAGATTTTAGTGACTTGAAGAATGGTAGAATTGTATAGTAGATTCTACCTGCAGACTGGCCTTCATAGCCCTTACCTACTGTTGTCTTATATTTGATAGTTTCAGTAATTCCCTCCCATTACTGGAGCTATTCTTTTTGGGCTCAGGCTTTGTATTGCCAGAATAGAGGGAGATGGTGGTAGAAGTGAAGGGAAATTGACTCTTTCCAAAGATCTTTTGTCTATGAATGGTATGATTGCATGTTTCTTTGCAGTCAACACCATCTAGGACATACAATTGTCTAGGGTGTGTGTGTGGAGTAGAGCAAGGTCTAGTTCATGAGGTCTGCACATGCCTTGTACAGGGATGAAGAAAGAGAGGATCCCTAAGTGAGGGTAGCAGAAGCCAACATTCACTATTTCATAGTTGCATCTGTGTCATGATGAAACAACAAAGGTGATGTGGATAGCAGAACTGTTGTACTTGCACTTATGTGGAAGCAAGTGAGGAAGTTTATATAACAAATACCATGTTTGAGAAGAAAGTAAAGATAAAGAGTGACAGGGGAGGAAACTGAAAAAAAAAAACTTTAAAAAGTATCTTCTGTCTAAGCAGTTATTTGTCCTTTCTCATCTCAAAAGTTGCATCTTTATATTTTCTCTCATTCCTGATGGGCCTATCTTTGACCATCTTAGACCCTCCAATTTGACTTATTAGATTGTATTTTTTTGGGCAAAATATTTTAACCCATTTCCGATTTGCCCCCAAAATACTTGCTGTTGTATTTACAGATTACAGTCTAAACCATACCCCCAAAGTTTGCCATAAAATGTTTTACTTTTATTATTATTTTTGCATCACTCTAGTGTATTGATAGTCTTTGGAAACAAGCAACATCATTCTACTTACAATGCATTTTGTTTTTAGTAGTGGTATTTCCATTTAGGAAATATAGTAATTTGCGATTGCTGAAAATGTCCAATCCTAGAAAATATAGCTTTCCTACATGTGTTGTTAACATCATTCTCGAATAGTTGTTAGCCAAAAATTCATTTGATGAATCCAATTTTTCCAAAATAGATGATTTTGATGATTTTTTGGATAGTGCTTCCAAAAACTATATAGTCAGGCCTCCATCTGATTCAGAATCTGATAGAAATAGCCCTACGTCAGCTGACTTGGGTCACACTCTGAAATGTCAACTTGTATTATGATTCCTCATCAAAGGTATGACTTTACCGGCACACCTAGCAGAAAAATTGATGTCAATGATAACCACTGATTCACTGCCGCATTTTGAACTGTTCTTTACTGAGAATCAGTTTCAAAAATTACCAGTGAAATGAATGTCCAAACTGCCTTGTTGGCTTCGAAGCTAGTTGGTTGGAAAGGATTTTTGTAAACAAATAAACGGAAAGACAGTGACAATGATGGACTAAAAGTCTTTTTTGCAGTAATGTTACTGCAAGGTACTGTGCAGAAACCTGACCTGGAGATGTTTTAGTTGACAAGGTCTCTTTTGAATATACCTGACCTCAGGCAAATTATGACCGGTGAAAGATTTTTACTTTTGCATTAGTGCCTGTATTTTTGTCAACAATTCTTCCAAGTCCACTGGTTAATCGAAGGCCTAGACTTCATTGCAGAATATCAAAACTGTGTTCAACTTTCTTATAAATGAGTTTTCAATAGTATATAGTCCAAAAAGAAACACTGCAGTCGATGAATCACTGATGCTGTTCAAGGGGAGGTGAGCTATGAAGCAGTACATCCCACATCCTGACAAATGAGCATGATTCGGTCTCACGCTGTATGTATTTTGTAGAAGTCAATCTGGTTACTTGTGGAAAGTGCTTGTTCACATGCCCAGTATAAATCATCGCACATTGTTCTAGCCTTGATCAATGATCTTCTTGGCCAAGGATATTGTGTTTTCCTCAATAACTTTTATTCATTTCCCATGCTTTTCAGAGAATTGCATCAAAACAGGACTGATGCAGTAGGGACAGCTCATTTGAACAGAAAACAGATGCCAAATGATCTGAAAAAAGGGATTGCAAAGGAGACTGTAGCCAGATTCTATGGTGAAATTATGGCACTGAAATGGTTTTACAAGAAGGAAGTGACAGTGTTGTCAACACTCCACAATGATACTGTGATTGAACTAGACAATAGAAATGGAAAGAAAACTATTATAACAAGAATATAGGAGCAATGGACTCGGCTGATCAGATACTCACTTCTTATCAATTGAGCACAAAAGGCACAAGTTTTGATATAAGAAATTTTTTAACCACCTTCTAAACATTACAGTGCTAAACTCCTACATCCTGTTGAAAGACAATTCTGAACACATGATCAGCCATGTAAACTTCAGCCATGATGATGATTCAAAGAATGCTGGAAAAGCATCATAAACCAGGACAGTAACATCTTCGAGGTTGTTGGTGCTCTGATAATGTCACGCCCCTTAACCTGTCTGTAAAACATTTCCTGAGAGCACAACACCAACATCAGGGAAACAAAATCCAACTGGTCGCTGCAAAGTTTGCTCCTCACATAATGACAAGGATAGCAAGGAGATCTGGAGAGAAATGAAATATTTTTGTGTGGAATGTAATGTTCTGCTTTGTGTTGTTCTGTGCTTTGAAATTTACCACATGAAAAAAAAACTATCAAGTACTGATCATCATATACATTTCTGTTACATTAGGATTAGAGATAAGCTCTGTTTAGAAATAACTTCAAAAACAGTTTTTATATTTTATTTTCACATTGAAAACCAGTCAGATTTACTTCGGCCTCAAAGAGCATGTTTGTGTAAAATTAAATTAATGCTGGCAGAAAGCTGCACTTATTTTCTAAGTGAGAAATGGGTTAAAGTTTGGGGTTTCATCCTTTTTGTCATCGTAAGTCCCCACTAGTGAGAGTCACACCAAAAGTCTGACTGGGATTTTATGATCTTTCTTATTTTCATGTATACCGATACCAGCTCAGGATATTGTCCTATAGGGCAGTAAACCCAGAGTTGGGTAACATGGTAACACAGGCAGTCTGTGTTAGATTCAAATATTTAATCAGATTTCAAATTCAGAAGTGATGGATTAATTGAGGCAGGATTTGTGAAATGGTGTGTTGAGATGGTTGGACCTCAAGGGGGTTAACCAGCAGCTCTCTCTAAGATGAATGTCATCCCTCAACAGCAATCATGTTAACGACTTATTGAAAGAAACAATGGGCTCATTGTAACAGTCTTAGGGAAGCACTCCTGAGAAAGGCTTGTTTGCCAACACATTGGATTTATTCTGTCTGAGAGGCTCTTCACTGATTAGCTAAGTGAATTTGGAAAAGTGCATCCACTTTTCCTCATTTGGAAAATAGGCTTTTGGCAGAGTTGTCTCCCAAGGTAACTTTTGGCTCTAACTTTAAGTTGTTTTAAGAGATCGCAGTGGTTTCATGTAAGATGTACCCCTTAGCTCTAGCAGACAATTCCGAAAAAGAAGAAAATCAAATGAATCCCTTTTTCAGTTTTAGTTCTTAACACTAATTCTTTCAACCTTTCGACCTTAAAAAAGTAAAGTCAAACTATACCTGCCATGGAATATCTGTATTTTAGCGAAAGTAATATTATTAAATTCAGACGAGAAAGATCCTTACTACCAACAAAGTTATTAGCATCAAGCTGTATGGGCTTTTTAAAAGCATTCTCTGCTTATGTAGTCATTTTCCCTTTCTCATTATGAATGTTGCTCATTTCTATTTTCTCTCACTTCTCATGGACCCACCTTAGGCCCTCCAGTTTGACATACTGAATTGGATTTCTTCGGCTGACCTCAATGCTGATGAACATTGCTCTGGATTTTCTCATGCCATTTCTCTCTACTATTGGGCTTACTGGTTAGGATTGCGTTATTTGAGTACTAATGAGGAATAACCTCCCTCGTCTTAACTGCACACTCAAACCCCCAATCCTATTTAAGGATGATGTCAACCTTCAATTATAAGGAAATTGTAAGGCCCCAGGAAGTGGACTCTTTCATTCTAACAGAGGCCTGGTGGAAAAACTTTATGTGGAGAAAACACTCAGGGTTCACAGTGTCATTGCAAAAACTCTGCCTGTTAACTCAGTGGAATCAAGTGTGGAGAACCCAAAGCAGTAGCGATGCCATGGGTGTGGCTGCTGCTTCAGGAGGTCCAGGTTTGGAACTAGTGATGAAGGACAGGGCAAATTTTCCTGAGTTGGTGGGGGAAGACCAACCCTGCACCGAGAGAAAAAGAGGGTCCTTTGGCAGAGAGCAAAGAAAGAATTCGACACACACAGCAAAGTTAGAGACAAAAGGAAAATTTATTGCAAAAGGGGTAACACTCTACAGAGTGTGGTCTCCTCTCAGAGACAGAAAGTGAGAGAGACCAAGAGAGGCTTGAAAAGATAGTGAGTGTGGGGCAGTGTGAGTGTTCAGGGAATGCAGTTTATATATCATTCTTTAGTTCCTGTGAGTTATTGTTGAAAAGACTTTGTTAACCCATTCCCTTTGTTATGGACATACAGTGAGGAAGGGGAAGGGTATGTATCTTGAAAAGCTAAGAATATGTAGAGTGGAAGGCCTTCTGGCAGTTCCTAGCCTTTAATCCACAGGTTCCCCATGGTTTTAGCCATAGGGAAAGACTCTTGGTTCTTGTTTCTCCTTCACAGGTATGGAAAATGGGTTGTTAGCAATCCCAGTAGAAACTTCTCCTTTGTTCTGGAGGTATCCTCCTGCCCTGGATGCAGAGCTGATCAGCACATAGGAGTCTCTGAATGTGGCTTGATTAACATTTTTATTTCTCTTGCCTCCTCTCTACTTAGGGAGAAAAACATTTGAGTCCCAACTTGGCCACCTCCCGGCTGTGTGACTTTGGCAAGTTATTTGATTTTGGTGAGCTTCAGTTCCTTCCCCTGTAAAATAGGTTTAATGATTCTGATACCAATTCTGATGTGTGGAGTTTTTTTCACACCACCAAGCAAGCAATTCTTCAAGTCAATTCTGACACTCTATCTGGAGATACTGTCAGATCTCACAGGTTAGGGCTCAGTTCCATAAAACTATCTCTCCCTTCAGATGACGATTGCAAGTCCAGGTTGTCATCTGTGTTTCTGACCTACTCGTTATAGATCTTGAAGAGGAATTTTCTACTCAAATGGCTAACCCTGTAATCAGCTCTTGTTCTGCTTCTGTACATGTGCTTGCTGCATAGGCTGAAGGGCAGGGTGACCTTGAGGTTAACTAAAGATTCATCTTCCCCTTTGCTTGTTCTGCCTAGATAACAGATGTATTGCCTAAGTTCCTGTCTGAAAATCTCATGTTCTGTAACTGCCTGTAACCCATAGCAACTCCCACATTCTATAACCACTTGAGGACAGATTAACCAATCAGCGCATGCCAAATGTAATTGCGCAGATAATCCTTATAAAAGTAAGGTTGCTCCTGAGCTCAGGGCCCAGATCTTTGGAGCGTTAGCTCTTCTGGGACCACCAGTGTAATAAACCTGAGTTCTCCAACTCTCCGAGTGGTGCTTGGTTTCTTGCTGGTCTGATTTTTCTGCAACCATCAGAGGTTCCAATCCCCCTTGGGTTCCAATAATTTGCTAGAAGAGCTCACAGAACTCAGAGAAACATTTTACTTACAGATTACTGATTTATTATAAAAGGATATAACTCAGAAATAGCCAGATGGAAGAGATGCAGAGGACAAGGCATGGAGAAAGAACACCAAGCTTCCATGCTGTCTCCAGGTACGCCACTCTTCCCAAATCTCCACGTGTTCGCCAAAACGGAAGCTCTCCAAAACAGATCCTTTTGGATGTTTATGGAAGTTCATTACAAAGGCATAACTGAATAAATTATTGGCCATTGGAGACTGAACTCAATCTTTAGCCCCTCTCTTCTCCCCAGGAGTCAGGGGTGGTGTGGGTAGTGGGGTGGTGGGATGGAATTGAAAGTTTCTGACCTCCAGTCACAATGTTGGTTTCCCTGGCATCTAGTTCCCAACTTTAGGAGCTTTCCAAATGTCACTTCATTAACATAAACTCAAGTGTGCTTAAAAGGGGCTTGTTATGGGTAACAAAAGACACCTTTAAGCTTCAGATTTCTTAGGAAATTCCAAGGGTTTTAGGAGGTCCATGCTATAAACTGGGACAAAGACCAAATATATTATTTAGTCACAATATCACAGGGTGATAATATTTCATATCTCACACAGCTATTAACAGAATAAAATGAGGTAATATATGTCAAACACATAAACTGGGGCCTAGGACATGGTAATCACTCAACAAGTACTAGCTATTATTATTAGGAAAGTTCTTTCATTTGGGGTCTTAAATCCCTTCAGGTAAAATTAATTTGAACCCTCCTACCTCACTCCCATCCTGCAGCTCCTAGCATTGTGCAGGGCAATGGGTAACCAAAGAAAAAACCCTCAGCTGTAAATCTGTCACATTTTCTTTTGATGTGATCATTTTTAGATATTTAAATATTCATGTGTTTGACAAATGCATTAGGGCCAGAGAGATAAATCTAAAACATGTAGATGGTTATCTGAAACATTAAAGGGAGACAGATGGTCTTTTGGGCATCAGAGATTGACCAAGTTCACATTAGGAATTCAGACTGTTACATGCCATTAAGTTTAGAGCCACTTTTACTTCCCTTCTCTATATGCTGCAACACTGGGTATGTTGTATTGACAAAAGCAAAGTATAATGCAGATCAATATGATCAGCTTTAAAGGGAACTGGAAGTACAGAGATGTATAACTTAAAAAATCTGATTTTACTTTTAATGGGAAATAGCTTTATTATTTAGGTATAAGTCAGAAGATGTAGTTTATATTTTCCTAAAACACATTTAAAAAATTATACAAGCAATTTTTTAGAAGGAAATCTTTGGAATATAGAAAAGAAAAGTCTTCCCACGGTTTTCCACTTGAATATACCATTTAAAATATTTTGCTGCATTTTTTCAATATACAATTTCTTCTACAAGTTTTTTTGTTCTTTGTCCATATTTATGTATTATTTATTTTCTAGTTTTCTTCTCTTCACCTATCATTGTTATATTATGAACATTTGAAATTCATTTTAATGTTAATTAATAATTATGATAGCTAACATTTATTCAGTGCTTACTACATATCAGACACTATTTAACTAATTATGTGAATTAATACATTTACTCCTCACAACAATCATATCAGGCAGATGCTATTACTAGTCCCATTTTACAGATACAAAAAAAGCCCAGAGTAGTTTCAATAAC
Organism: Eonycteris spelaea; assembly: GCA_003508835.1. NCBI lineage: Eukaryota > Metazoa > Chordata > Mammalia > Chiroptera > Pteropodidae > Eonycteris > Eonycteris spelaea. Next base: position 105,863 of record PUFA01000230.1, read on the forward strand.
TTGTCTGAATCATAGACATCAATGAGTGGCAGAGCCAGATCTGTACTCAGACAGTTTGGATATAAAGTCTGAACCATAACAACTGCTATAAATCATTCTCAATCAAATTATTATTAAGTCAGGAGGAAATAGTTATTTTTAGCAGAGGCATTAACAGTTTTCATATGCCTAATTATCTCATATTAATGTTTATATATCTATCGCTTTATAAAGGAACTCAGAATATGTTTTCTTTTTTTTTGAATGAATGAAAGAATACATTTTTAATTTGGGTACAAGGTATTGACAAAATTCCATAAGATAAATATGTTGCACAGGCTCAATGAAATCCAAATGTGGTAGATAGCATTTTCCACAAATAATTGCAAAAAATATTTTCCATCCTACATGCTCTGCCAATGGCTGTTCTCCTTGAATCTTAGTGATCATTGGTGACAATCTCAGCTAGTTGAGCATGGGAGAATGATGCCATGGAACTTCTGAGGCTAGGTCAGATAAGCTGAAATAGTTTCTGTCTGGCTTTCTTTTGAGATGCTCACTTTTGGAACTCAAACAGCATTCTGGACAGAAGCCAAGCAGCCTCTTAGAGGAACTTTGGGGACAGCTGTTGTCAGCTTCCAGACAGGTGAACTGGTGAGACTTCAGATATTGCAGATCCCAGATGCTGCTCCAAATAATGTCACCTGGAGCAGAAACAGGCCAGTCCCTCTGAGCCCACTTCAATGCAGATTTGTGAGCTATATACTTATTATTTTACACCATTGAGTTTGGAGTTGCTTGCATAGGGGATGAAAACTTTTTCCTTCTTTCCTTCTAGGTTCTTTGGCTGGTCTAATAATTAAATTGACAGACTACATTAACAGGAGAAAAATTTCATAGGCACAAGAGCCCCAAAGACATGAGATCCAAAGACTTTCAGGTAGCTGAGGCTTATACACCGTCCTGAGCTAAAGAAAATAGGTTTGCAAGCCATACAGAGAAGTCTGATAAAAACTTATTTTGGATATTAGCTCTTTCCTGGTAGGACCCTCTGTGTAAATTCTTTATGGAAGATAAAGGGAAGGTTAATAGCTCTTTCTCAGTCTATTGGGCCTTGATTGTCTTCAGTTTGAAATAATTAACACGCCAAAGTGGAATATTTTGGGGTCACATATTCTGTTCCTTCTTCTTGTTACGAAACAATAGATAGCTAAAACATCAGGTTTCTCTTTCTAAATTTAAACATTTAAAAAATATTTTTAAGAATCACGTGTACAAGTGAGTTGTTGGAAGCCAATATCTGGATTAAAATAGCATTAATTAATTTGTAAAAGCCCTAGTATTTTATTCAGATTTTTACTATCACCATCAGAGGAAGTATGAGGCAGCATAAGGACGTAAGCCCAGGGCCCAAGGAATGCTGTTTGGCCAGGAAGAATGTGGACAAGCTGACCACAAGAATGCCACCACCACTCTGAAAAGCCCAAGCCCACCTTTTTCAAAAAGCTGCAAAGATAACAAGAAGCAGACATTATGAGAATGGACTGAAAATTAAAGACATTCTTTGCAAGTAGCATCACTGTGCCAGCTCATCTGTACCTACAGAAACTCATTCCTTGTCCTCATGTCATTGCTGCCCTTTCCTTTTTAATAAGTACCCTTTGCCTTTACCTCCTAATCAGAACCTTGTTTGGGTTTCTGCCTGATCAGTAATTCTTAAACAAACTATTCTTTTGGATCTCAAATAAATGCTGTTACCTCTCACTTTGGCCTTTTATTTTAGGTTGATATCTGTCTGCCTGCAAAACTCATGCATACCCTTCACAAACTCTTTCCTTGAGAGGCACTCCTCTCTACCCCTCAGCATTTTGTGGTTATTTCCACCTTCTCTCCAGTTGCCTTGCATTGTGAGGTTGCTTATTTGTTTGTGTCTCCCATCAGATCATGGGATCCTCAAGATCAGGGTATATCTCTGATTTTTCCACAGCCTGGCATTTATTAAGTGCTTATATGGACCAGAAAGAGGGTTAGGTGCTTTATGTACATAGTCTATTTAATTATTTCCTATGATATTGTGATTTATAAGAAATACGTTTTAGCCACCTATATTTGGTTTTCCCCTAAGGTTCCTGGCTCACAACCCCCAAGCCTTTGGAATTTCCTGAGCTATAACAGCAATATTTTGTTATAATATTTGGTCTCTTGTCCTTAGTTCCCCAAAATCCTTCAGAGCCATCAAGGTGAAATGAGTGTCTTATTATTCATAACAAGCCCTCTCTACCACAACTGGGTTTATGTTAATGAGGTGACTTTTGGAAAACACTTAAGAAAGGGGGCTGGTTGCCAGGCGGATCAACCTTGAGAAGATAGTTGGAACTTTAGTCCCACTCCTTGATTTCTGGGGAGTGGAGAGGAGCTATAGGTTAACTTCGTCACCAATGGCCAATGAGTTAATCAATCATGCCTATTTAATGAAACTTTTTAAAAAAACCGAAATGGAGGGGTTTTGGAGAGCTTCCAATCTGGGGAACCAGAATGTTTCCACATGTTACTGTATTGGGCCCTACGCTCCACAAGGACAGATGCTCCTTTGTTATGGACCTTGCTCTATGCATTTCTTCATTTGGCTGTTGATTCATATCCTTTGATATTCTTTAATAAACCAGTAATCTTCTGAGAAAATGTGTTTCCTGAGTTTTGTGAGTGGATCTAGCAAGTTAATAAAACCCATGGAGGAGGTCATGGGAAATTCTGATTTATAGCCAATTAGTCAGAAGTAAGGGTAACAACTTGGGCTTGTGATTAGCATTCGAAGTAGAGGGAAGTCTTTTGAGACTGAGTCCTTAAACTGTGGAGTCTGATGCTATCTCTGGGTAGAGAGTATCAAAATTGAGTTGAATTATAGGACACCAAGATGGTGTTGGAAAATTGTTTAGTGATATGGGGAAAAATTCTCTTTCCCATATTGGAATTAGATCAAGGACCTTCTTTATTTCCCCACTTCACAATTGAGGAAACCATGGCTCAGAGAGGTTAAGTAACTTGACCACAGGCAAACAGCTATTGAATCTGTCTGACTTCTCCTACTAAATGATCCTAACTTATGTACCATGGAAAGCAAGTGTTTGTCGAAAGACTGAATAAGTGGCAGCAAGTGGCTAGACTTGACTAGAAAGTAGAACCAAAAGGTGGCTGTTAAATGTGACCCTAGAAAGTGCTCAGAGCAGTGGAAATTTGTGTTCCAACTTTCCCTGAAACAAAAAACTCTTTTTTAACATTGAAGAGTCAGTTGTTTTCTCCAATCTTGTCCCTGATACACAAATGCTCTCTTCTTCTACTTGTCCTTGACTCTTGCTATTTTTATTCTTTTTAATTTATTCACTTATTCATTCATTCTTTCATTCATTCATTCATTTATTTATTCAAACAAAATATGTTGATTGTCTACTATGTACCAAATACTCTTTCTTTGCTGACAATTTAGCAATAAATAAAATTAATCTTTGCTCTCCTTGAGTTTGCATCTTCTGTTGTGTATGTAAAAAACATGTATATGAGAGAATATGCTATGTCATATAGTGACAAGTGCTAAAAAGAAAATCAAGCAGGATAAGGGAACAGAGCTGGTAGTTTCTATTTTATATATTCCTAATTTCATGGCATTCTCTTCTTCAGCCTCAAGAACCAGGGATTAAGAGCAAGAAGTACATGAGTGGAAACTTTTCCAGCATCCTAAGCTAAAGTACAAAATGCATTTTCCCACAGATTTATTGAAAGTTACCCATTTAGACAGAGAGGGGCAGTGTAGAGAACATAGGTGACATAGATTCTCCCAGCTTTGTTACCAGCCCATTAGTGAAGCTTTAACTGAAATTAAGAAAAGTTGCTGAAGAAAATTGCATGTTTTAAAATAAGTGGACTAGAGAAAGATATTTTTCTATTAAAGCAGTGTTTTATTGAGGGGCCTTATTAAGTTACCTAAATTCCATAATTTCACAGCTTAAAAAGATCCATCAAAGAGTATCTTCTCTAAGTTGGTGCCTCATCTGCACCTTTGAAAGACAATTCTATCCATATAAATGACCAGAAACTACTGGTTGGTGCAATACGTGATATGATCAGTTTATTTCATGATTAATCATATGCCTTCTATTCCCTCCCTTGCTACAAGGGGTACCTTGGTCTGATGCAATCATATGTACAATGCTGTGTCAGATGCTCAAACTCTATGAGCCATCAGATAGTTGTTCTGACTGAGGTCTTGTGAGGAGGAGAAAGGCAAATATCACACTTGGAATTTATATTAATTCCAGTTAATATGAGTCACTGCATCTTCCAGGGAAGAAGGACTCAATGTAATCAATTTACCACCAAGTAGCTAGTTGGTCTCTATGAGGGAGCCACCATATGGGGGCTAAGAATTTTTCTCTGTTTTTTGCCAGTTGGACACTTGTCAGTGGCAGTAGCTAGATCAGTCTTGGAGAGTGGGAGCCCCTTGGTGTTGGGCCCAGGCATCATCTTTATCCCTGTAACCATGGCTACTTGGTTTATGAGCTCACTGTGCCACCACTGGGGCGGCCATTGACAGAAGGTGGTTGATATCAGCTGTCTGAGTCTACTTGGGTCTTTAGTGCTTCTTCCACAGTGGATGTTCTATAGCGGGTTTTTTTGTACCCTACAAAAGTCTTCCTGTTGGAACTACTCCCCTATGTCCTTTCATATGCCTCTTTTCCAGACACCTTGTCCCTGAGAGTCCAATCCCTTTCTTTGTAGATCCTTTAATAGTAAGCCATGCTATTTGCAACTAGTCATGAGTCTATATATATTTGACCTTGGTTTCCTCTTCTCTTGCCCCAAGTAGATGATGAAGTATACTACAAACACTTTGCCCCTTGTGAGAATTTTCCTTATCACTGTCAGGATTGACCACCACCAAGGTGGTGGGAGAGGGCTGTGATGTGATAGCTGTCTAGTTTTGAATTTGTCCATATGTTGAGCTCAACCATTTCTGAACAAAGTTTGGCCTCTTCCTCTCTCAGTTGATTGTAAGGGACCCTTGTCTGCAATGTGAGCTGAGAAGCAACACTGTACATTAATACTTTGCCCATCCTCTGTAAAGAAAAGTTCCTTATGGTCGTCATTTCTGACAAGGATGGAAAAAGAATGCATTTCCCATGTCATTGGCTACAAACCACATACCTGAAACCATGCTAATCTGCTCTAAGGAAGATACCACACTTGCACAGAAACTGCAACTGAGGGTATTCTCTATGATAACCCACTGTTATCAATCATGACCTATTTGGTTTTTGAAGGGGCCAGACTGGTGAAGAAAATTGGGATATAATGGGGACCACCACCCCTGTAGTTTTATAGTTTTCAGGGTGGCACTAACTACTGCCATTCACTCTGGAATGTGATAAGTTTGATGTACTATATGGCAGTGTGTTTGTTGTGTGTGTGTGTGTGTGTGTGTGTGTGTGTGTGCACGCGCGCGTGTGCACGCATGTTTTGATTTGATTCTAGTGGTTTACACTTTGCTTTCCCCAACTTGCCAAAGGTTGAACAACTAATACGGGCGTTGTGTTCATTATCAAGTATGTCCATTTTTATTTGGGGCCCAGTGAACTGATTAAGGGCATACAAACCTGTTTTGAATTGTCCCTGGCCAAGACTCTATTTATTACCTGGGATCATAAACTTCTTATAATAGAGGTGACATGATGATATTTTGGGCCCATAGGTTTCAAAGTCAATTCAGACTTTGTGTCTAATGGTCTTTGAAGTGCTTGAGTATTCTCTTTTCCCCCACGCACAATTACCTAAGTAAATAGCCATGGGCCCCTTTGAGGAAGCAATGGGGGAATTGTTACCATGTACATATATGTTAGGGTATTCTAGGTACTCTTCTTCATAGGGACACAACTTCTTCTTCAATCAACAGGCTGTTGGTAGGAAAACTGGCTCAAGTTTGGAAGTTCAGCAAGGGATTGTGACTTTTTATTAGGATAGCTACCCTAAGTGTAATCATTCATTCTTGATTCTTCAAAATTGCATATTTTGACTAATACCTATGTTAGATGCCCACCCATCTTGCCCTTCAGTTTGGTAATTGCATCCACCTTGCTTTTGATAGTTTAGTGCTGACACCTGGCTTTTATAATGTCTGAATCCTGTCATCTCCATTACTGTCAGTCTTGTAACAGCATCTCCTGTGATCGCTCTGGACTACAGCCACTTCTGAGATTCTTAGTGATGCTGGTGTTCCTCTACCCAACATATTCTTTATCTCTGGTAAACAGTGTCCTCTGGGGCCTCTCTTGGAACAGGTCAGGGATGGTGGTGGTGGTATGTGGCTTTATGTAGAATATCTACTCCAGTATGTCCACCTCTGCAAGGCTTCTGATGGGCTCTTCTAGTCTCGATATAGCAGTTCTGACATTTCTTCTTCATTTAGGGTGGGCCATTATTATCTAAGCTTCTAAGAACCATCTTACTAAGTTCCTTACTGGGTGTGTAATTCTGTATCAGGGGAAAGTGTTCTTATTTTCAATAAACTCTCCCATTTCCAACTTCATGTTCTACCACTCTTGACCTAACACTTTCAGTATCTAGCCCCAGATGTGCTCTTCTGGCTCTTGTTGGTCCAAGTTGGCAATGTCTTACAGCACTCTGCATATAGTCCTCAAACTTAGAGGCTTAAAACAATAACGATTATATTTCACAATTGTCTGAGTTAAGAATGTAGGCAGGGATCTGCCAGATGATTCTTTAGTCCACAGGCTTTAGTGGAGCCATTTGGTAGTATTAAGCTGGATAATGGGCTGCTATGGAGAGTTTAAGACAGCTTCATTCCTGTGTCTGGTGTCTTGACAATAAATAGCTACAAGTCCTACACATGACCTCTCCAGCATGGCAGTCTCAGTGTAGCCAGGCTTCTTACATGTATCTTAGGGCTCTCAGACAGTGTTTTACAAGAGACCTGAGTGGAAGCTACAAATCTTCTTATGACCTAGCCTCAGAAGTCCAGAACAATACCTGTTCTTCCACATTCCATAGACCAAGTTAGTTCAACCAATACTAAGGCTAGTTCAGAATCAAGGAGAAGAGATTAGACATTAGGAGAGTAGTAAAGAATTTGCCACCATCTTTAATCTACCATACCTTCTAAGCGGACCAATATGGCACTTACCTAAGTATGTTCTGACTTGACCCTTGTTACTGATTTGTTGGCTGGTATGACATCTGGGGATAAGTTTTGTGGGTGGTACATATTATTTTGCAAGGCAGAGGCCTCTGCATCAACTTTAAGCAATTGGGAGCAGTTGTTAACAGGGAGAAGCAATCATTTTTGCAGGCCCCAAGGGCTCAGAGAAATATGAGGATTCAAAACTTCAGATGATCCTGTCCCAATCTCAGGATCCTCCTTTCCATTTAGGTCCTTGACTTTGATAGATCAGACTTTCCAGGTCTGTGCATTCAACCTTTGTTTATTTTAAATGAAATCCTACACCTGATCTTTTGCTTCTCCTGCCCTTTGGCAGAAGAAAATGAAAGTCTCTTTCTGTGTTGTCATGGTGACAAAGTGGCTTTCATATTTTGCTTTAAATAGGAAGTTAATTGAAAGTAGCTTTAATTGTCTTTCTCAGTATATTAGATGGCTTCCAGGAGAGCCATCTCATTCCCTAGGCCTGATAATTACTATTTCTCTAGAGCCTGATGAAAACCTTAAACTAGCTCCCTAGCACAGTGTTCCCATCCAGCAGTTGCTCAGCTATAACCTGTCGGGGGCCAGCAGTCCTTAACCTGTCATCAGGTGGCAGCCTCAGTGCTAGCTGGACAGCAAGTAAGTGAGCTCCCAAAGATTTTCCCTAGGATAATTCCCAGCTACAAATGCCTAAGTTTGAGTTATCCTGGGGAAGGACTCTGAGGCAGATATTCGTATGCAGGCTATTTATTTATTTATTTATTTATTTATTTATTTATTTATTTATTTAGTAAAGGGAAGTGAACTGTCCTCAGCCAATCTCTCTGGGGGCTCTGGAGCTGCCATGTTCCAGATTGAATGATAAGCCCTGGGCCTTTGTGCTCCTGTATTGACTAGGCCCAGAGTATAGGCTGTCCCCAGTAAGGAAGCATGACTTGGGTAAGGCAGCTCCCTTCAGCCAAGGCCAATTACTGGGAGAACTCAGCTGTGATCCATCAATAACCAACATCTCAGCAGCAGCAGGAAGAGTACCTCAGCTCTGAAGGGAAAGTTAGTTGGTACTAGACATCCCTTGACTGGGTTAGAGAGATACACTCTGGTGACAAGAATAAGCAGTCAGCTGGGACAATGCACAGACCATGAACTGGGAAGTCGAAGAGCACAACTCTGAAGCAGGCTTATTGGCAGTAACAGCGACCAGAGGATAGGCACATAGTCAGTGCTTAAGGATTGCTGAATGAGAATTGGTGAATGACTCCAAAATCAAAACAGCAGAGAATCAGGATTCAGAAAGCAGGATGGCTTGATTCATGCTGTCAGAATTTTTCTTTCATGTCTGAGCTGGGTTCACCCCTTTTAGAACCTCTCAATAAAGTGTAGGGTAAGAATAACAACAAGTCCTTCCTGTGAGGAAAACCTGGGACAGACAGATCCATGTTACAGCGGTGACTTCAACTATGTTATGACTGAATGATCATTTATATTCTAGTTTGAAAAAAAGCAACAATTTCTAATTGTTTTTATGGGATAATGTGATATGTGATTGAAGTTAGAAATAATTCATTAAAATTGAATTTTTGAAATAAGACTATTTGTATTAAGTTAAAAACTGTGCTCTACTTAAGATAGGGAAGTAGAGTAATTCTAAAGAGGTTTCCAGCCGCAAGGACTGAAACAATGAGAGGCTTTTGGTCAACGAGGTGGCTCATCCAATATTTGCAGCAAATATAACTTGGGGCAGAAAATTAAAGGTTATATGTTGGAAAACATGTTTATTTTTCCCTTGTCATAGATAATATTTAGAGAAACTTCCAGTGGAGCAGTGATGGAGATTTGGGCATATGCTCCAAGTTATGACAATTTAAAAAAGCTGTAAATCGAGGGATATTGACACCATGACATAGATAATTTAATGATGGCACTTTGCACTTGGGTGCAGAGAAGGGTGATCTTTTTCTAAGAATGCAGAGGAGCATGATGAATACCTTCCTGTCTAGCCCCACATCTTTCATAGACAGCTGTGGTGTCTTCCTAGTTTTCAGTAAGATGACTTTAGTTTTTAAAAGAATTTTCTTGAAATGCTATTTTCTCCTGAATGCTACAGTTTATTTCAAGTTATTAGTTTAAAAATTGGTAAATAATTTCACTAAAGTACATAGGGAATTTTTGAGTCATCCTGGATTTTAAAGCAGTAGATTGTTTTTTTATAGGGACATTTAAATATAAAAAAGTTTCAGCCTCACTCAGAAGGCAAGAAAAAAATGAACATTCCAATGGTACTTCAGCTTCAGACATGAATAAATATATACTTTGAATTGGTTTCTTTGTACTTGGTCCCATAGTGAGATCAAATTTCCAAGTTAGCAATCTAGGAAACAGAAAAATAATAACTTTTCTGTAGATTTTTGGATACATTGAAAATAATTTTAAAAACTTGGTGAGCCCTGGAGCAAATTCCCTAGAAACATTTAAAACTCCAGGTTTAATTTATAACTTCTAGTTTATGGCAGAAGGTAGAGGCAATTTGCAAACCCAATGGTGACCAGTCCTACCAGCCCTGGTGAGACTATCGGGCCTTTGGGGGAGATAATGGGGTCTACCTAAGTTGTTTTTTAAGGCTCATGAAGGAGTCTTGACATTTCTCATAGTAGATACTTGTAGAAAACACAAATTAAGGGATAAAATGTTTTAGGACATCCAAATTAGTTTTCTGGGGAGTCTGGTTATCAGCATAAGATACAAATTTCTAATTAATTTGTCATAATTTGGGCCAACGGTTGCATTGGATTGAGTACCAGAAGTGGAGTCAGATGATCTGATCAAAGGTCAAATGTGAGCTTTGGCATTTAATTGGCTGAGTTCAGTGGCTCACAAACCTTCTGAGCTTCTTTGTCATCACTCACTGAACTGAGAGAGTTTCTGTCTCAAGGAGTGTTGTGATGATTCAGTGATGACACAGGTAAAACTGCTCAGTGTCCCTGTTGGGCATCCTGATCAATGCCCCAAAATATAAGCACATATTCTGAATTTATTTAACGAGATAGTGCATGTTGAGCACACAGCATAATACACATAAAGTTTGGTGTTTAGTAAAGAATCAATATATATATTTTTAAATTAAAATAATTCCTATTTTTGGTCTGTATGTTGGGTGGTATGGTGCACTTATAAAAGACCAATTCAACAATACCATCTTTTTATTCTGCATGCATTAGCAAAGCAATTTTTTCCTTAAGCTCTATACTTTGCTCATACAAAAATATGTTTTTAAACAAATATTAATCATGCAATGTTATGTTCTAAAATGAATAAAGTAAGTATACAATGGTAAACAAAACAGTCTTTGGCCCTCCTCATAGGACTTACAATTGAATAGAGGGAAAACTCATCAACAAACAATCAAGTTTGTATATGCCAGTTATGACAAGTTCCGTGGCAGAGAAGTAGTAGGTGCTATGAAAGTCTATGAGGCTTGAGGGAATGATATCTACAGAGAATGACTCTTGAGCTGAGATCTGATAGATGAGTAGCAACTAATAAGAGTAATAAAGTAAGAAAAAGGAAAGATCTGGAAGGGAAAGGAAGGAAGGGTGTGAGGCACTGATGGGGCCATGGTGGATTGAAGCCAAAAAGAGAATGCATCATATGAGATGATGCAAGGTGTTCAGGTCCTGTGAGAGAATTCAGCCTGAAAGCAATGGGTTTCAGGTGGATTCAGCAGGATACCAAGCTGGTTCAACATCAACAATGGGTTTCAGAAGGCAAGAGTGCATTTGGGCAGACATAAGGGGTTGTTTCAGCAGGCCCAAATGTAGCTTAGACAGAGGAAGTGGCAGTAAAGAGGGTGAAAATGAAGGAATTCTGGAGATGTATAGACATTTAAATTTACAGAATTAGGTGATGAATTGATTACGTCAGGTGGGGAAAATGGAGTTTCTAATGATTACTCCCAAGTTTCTGGATTGTAAATCTGGAAGGATGACTGTGCCATTCACTGGTGCAGGAACCACAGGTGAGCCTGTGAAAACTTGAGTTTCCTTTGGACAGAAGGAGTTGGAGGTGCTTTTGAGACACCCAAATGGTGGCATGGGGTCTGGAACTCTGTGTAAAGGTCTGGCCTAGAGACGAGAATTTGGGAGTGGAGGTTCCATATGGAGAATAGAAGAGAAGAAAGGGGAGAAGAGGGCGTGGAGATGGGCCTGGAGGAGCTCCACTGTTTGTGATCTTTTGGGCACAGGCCCAGGAGTGTGGTTAGGAATGTCCTGGACAATTGGTCTATTTAAGTGACTGGATATCACTTACTGACTGGTTACTGCTTGTCTAGATTCAAAAAAGAACCCAGAGGTGGGAATTCTCTCATTCCGAGTTCTCGGGGATGTGGTGTATAAAGGTGAGTAAGTGGGTATAATTCTTGCTTTTTGTAATGGAAGGCCAGAATCAGAATATAATACAATGTAAATGCATTTTTGATATTCTTTTTCTTTGCTGGTACCGAAGTTCAAAGCACAGGGACCCATTTATACATAGTTTTCATTTGATATAGAATTGAAGTATAGGAGAAGCATTGATTTAAGCATATCATCAGTTTCTTTTACAGAAATCCTCTTAATTAAATCTGCAGTTACACACATGCAATCACACACACACACACACAAACTAGAAGGGTACCTACATTAGTTTATATATTTTGAATGGTGAGGAGAATGCAGGAAAATGGCTCCAATTATTTTCCTGTTAGAGGACAAAATATAGGAATGACAAGCTGCTTGCTTATGAGTCTCCTCGATCATTTAATAAAGAAAAAAACAGAGGAAACTTTCTCAGTTTAGAATTGTTGATCACGTGTATAATGATTGCTAGATACACTGGCTACTTCCAAATGTTCAAGATGAAATGGGGCTAGCATTGGAAAAACCATTTAGCAGCAAGCATTCAGATGGGGACATTTTGGCCTTACCTCAAGGGATGACTTCTGATTTTTTCTTTTTAAAGAAAATTACTTAAAGAGATTCATAACAAAAAAAATCTATTATACTCAATAAATATTATAGAAATAGTTATTGGAATATACACATATAAAAATACTGCATTGCAGTATTTGTAACTAAAAGTGAATTGCACAATAATGTTAAATAGTGTAAGAAGGTGGTAAACTTCATATATAGACAACAGGGAAAGGAAGGGTTGCTTAGAGCAATAACAAAGCAGTAGCAAAATACTAAAATTAAAATTTCCCCAATTATGTTCTCTTTCTACTGAGGACCTCACATGGTATCATACCATTATTGTGTCATCAATACATTCCTCTAGAAGCAACATATATATAGAACATGGTTTTTGACCTCAAGTTCTGATGGGAAAGGTATGTAGACAAACATTAGAAGACGAAGATAGCATTTCCTCTAATAAATGATGATTTAATTGTACAGTTTGCTTAAAATTTGTTCTCTTATTTTATCGCCCTTTCTCTTATTCTGCAGAATTTTAGGGTGCACATTGGCTATAGTTTTAAAGAGGCATTTTAGAATTTTAGGATGGTTGAACACAATCATTTTTTTAAAGAAAAAATGTATTGCTGCCAGGTGTTTTTAAAAGCTCTACTTGTTTAATAAAAAATGCATTAGTATTTAAACATAGATTAAACTTTCGATAAATATTTTCAACAAACTGTGAATACAGGACATCTAAAATTATTTTCTTGTTAAAAAATTAAATTTACATTTATAAAAAATATTCCAAGGGCTATTTTATGGTATAGTAGTTTCAGAACTGGTAGAAAAGAAATTAGGAAGGGATTTGGTAAAACAAAAGGCGTTTTTTTTTTGTTTGTTTTTGTTTTTTTGTTTTTTGTTTTTTTTTTTTTTTTTTTGCTGAAAACATGTTCTATTGCTACCAAGACTTGATTTTAGCCACTTTGAAATTGGGTTCATTAATTCCACAAACAGTGACACTCTTTTAACATTTTCAAATTAAGTGTTATTTAAACTATTCTGTTGTCCAGTACCCAGATTACTTGCCCTGTTCCAGGAAGAATGGTGAAGGGTCTTTCTTCATGATATATTTTTTAAAGCCTTGCCTGTAGATTTGTCCTTTCATTGACTTGCTTACTTACAAATTTTCAGTAGTAATCTGTGCGCAGTTTTCAGTAGTGCAGCTTGATCTATAGCTTTTGTATTCTTCTTTTTTTTTTTTTTAAATTTTATTAGTTTCAAGTATACAGTACATTGGTTAGACATTTAGTTTGTAAAACAATCCCCTTAATGCTCTTTCTCTCCTCCGGGTCTCCACCTAGCCTATATACATTATTGCTAACTGCATTCCCTATTTCGCCCTCCCTATCCCCGTGACCATCTATCAACCACTAATTTATCCTTGTATTCTTAATGGGGTGTGGAATAGCCTCCAAATGCTGAGGATTGAATTAGCTTTCACAAAATGCCACTAGAGGGCGCTCATTAGCCAGCAGTGGGAGCAGCAATCCCCTCCAGTCTCTAGAAACACAGAGAACAGCCTGAACTCTACTCTCCAGGGAGGGAGCGCAACAGACCCTTGAAATAGTTTAAAAATACACAGTTAATTTTTTTCTCTATTACTTCACATATTGTGCTCTCAGGTATTAACAATAATAGTGTGTAGCAGAGGCAGAGTGGTTTTATTCACTGCTTTGTATCTATGCTTGCAACCTTTACAATTATGAATTGAGAAATACGAATTGGGAGAATAAAAACACATTGCATCTAATTATACTGGCTTTGTGACATTACATTTCTGGACTTTCTTCATGTTTGGATTTTATAAAATTTATTTTGAATCATTGTGATTTAATGGGAAGTTTACTTAGTAGTATATGACCTTGGACAAATCTAATGAGTTTTTTTCCCCTCATCTGTTAAATGGGCTCATAATGCCTATTTCACAAGGATTCTGTGATGATTAGATGAGGATACTGGTGAAGAAAACTGGCCCATAAAAATTCTTAAAGAATTTGTTAAATCAGAATTAAACACTTTAATATTTTAATGTTTCCCCTATCTTTAGGTATTTTATATTATATGTGTTTTTGTTAACTTCTTTATGTAAAAATTTTATAGGCAGAAATTTCTTTTTGAAAAGTTTTGTAATTTTCTGCTCATCAATAACCAAGACGTTCTTATCCAACTTTCTAGCTGCAGTGAAACTAAGTGTAAGGCAGAAAGCAGAATATGTTTTCCGGCATAGGGTATTTATAGCTTTGATATTAAGGCCAATATTTGATTGAAAAGAGTTTTTAATATATAACAGTATAAATTATGCTTTCCTGTCCAGTGGATCAGCTTCAGCAATTAAAGAAAAATTATATTAATTATGAAATTAAAAATTTAAACACAACCTTTATTAAGAAGGAAACAAAAAGCTTTGTAAACCTTGTTATTCTTTGTACCATGAAAGTTTTTATGTGCTATTAAGCAAAGGAAAAAGATGCTGCCACACACCTACATTGATCTGAAAATTCACTTTGGAATAGTTAAACTCCTTTTATGAGAGTATGAGTTAAACCCACCTCTCTGTTAGACTTTGATGATTTGAGCGATAATTAATTAGAGGACTTTTATCTTGCTCTAGGAAGAAAAAAGAAACAAGTTGCCAGATCTGAGCATACCCACCATCCAAGTTAGAATACCTGCAGGTGTTTCTTTTAATATGAAAAAATTGAGAGATGTAGTGTCAACGACAGGCAGAGAGGGGACAGCATGCAAAAGAACCTTTTCCTGGCATCTGTGTCCCTTCCTGTGAGATGGGACATGCTCTTTAGTTCTGGGGGAATTCTTCTTTCAAAGTACTTGACAAACCCAGTGCTCTAAGCTGAGCTCAAGCAAGACCAATGGTCAGTTTGTGGCCCATGAAAGCTCTTTGATGCCGGCCACTGAGCTGCTTTTCCTGGGACAGCCATACAGTGGCTCCCTCTCCTTCAAACTTTTCATTTAAAATGATAACTTCCCACAGACTCCCACCCAAGTCCAGCTACAATCGCCCATTGATATATCTGACTCTGCCAATGTTGGACGGATAAGACCAAAGAGAGCTCGTTTCTTTCTGTCTTTTTTATTATAGCAAGAGCACCTGATGGACATTCTTATCTGTTCATGTGAAGGTGGCCATGTGAATCAGTTTAGATGTAGGGATCTCCACATATAAAGCACCTTTTTCACATTCTCATTTCATCTCAAACCATGGGATGGAATATAGTCTTGTCCATGTGGTGGACATGTTAGAGTGAACCGGCCAATTTCTAAGGGACAGTATTACAGTTTGGAATTTTTTTCCAATAGGCTGACCCTGGACTCCCTTGCTTCCCAGAGAGAGAGCCATCTCCATTCAATGAAGCTTGAGGTAGAGGCTGTGACAGGTAGGAGCAGGATTTGACAAAGTAGAAACCTATCAGTCTTCATATTGGCCTCTAAACTAGAGGTTGGTAAACTTTTTCTGTAAAGGGACAGATAGCAAATATCTAAAGCTTGAAAAGCCATATGGTTCCTATTCCAATTCAACTCAGTCATTGTGAAAGCAGCCACAGACGATATGTAAATAAAATGAGTGTCTATGTTCCCAATAAAACTTTATTTATATAAATAGGTAGTGGATCCTATAGGCTGCAGTTTGCTGCTCTTGTTCTAAACCATCTTACTGCCATTAGCTCACAAAAACATCACAAGAAAGAACCCTTCTGAGCAAGACCAAGGAATAAAGAGAACAGATATCTGTTGAACTTTCTCAAATCCTTATTTAGGCTTTTGTTGCTTCTAAAAGCCTCTGAAGTATAGATATCATGGCTGGATGTTTTATGTAGATGGCCCTCTCACAGGGACAGGGGAACAAAGCTGCCATCTGGAATGGATCAGGAGCCCACTCTTCACATACCTTTGTAGACTAACATTTGGCCCATTGTGGTGGGCCTGTACAGTGGGCTTCTTCATACAATATTTGCAAAAGAGTCATTGGATTTTTTCTCTCTCATTAACTGCACTACAAAATGTATGCTCAGTGGAAAATTCTCCAACTAACAATCAAGTGGCCCAACAGGCCACTTTCCCTCTCACTTGGCCTCCTGCTTTGAAGATAATCACTAGCACTGAATTGATATTCCCAGGGCACAGGCATGGGTTAGGGGTTCTCTTATAATGCCCCTGTGACAGCACAGGAAGTCCTGGGACCTCTGCTGTCTGACTACCAGTGTTACCCCATAAGATACCCAACAATTTTATTTGGATTTTGCATGATTGAAATGGTGGGCCAATGGATATAAATGCATTAGGTGTTGCCTTCTTGAATGTTCGTGTGTAGTCACATGATGGGATCCTCATTGCCATGTCTGTGCTGAGTGCAGCGCACTCTGGTGAAGTCAGCTTGGCTGAAACCTGAGTGCTGGAGGCAGCAGCTGGGGGATGTTAGTGTTTGCCTCAGGATTGATTAGATAGATTGGTACTTGGTGATCTGTTGAATCATTCTACCTCTTGTTATTACATGAATTTTTCAAGGATCGTTCAGATGGATGGGAGATTATGTTTAAGAATAGTAATTGCTGCTTAAAATCCTGAATGATAACTTGTATGTGCATTTATTTAATTCTGAGAAGTAAAATCTGCCTTGTAAATATCATTTCCATGATTTTCATTTTTCTTCTTTTGAATTCCAAATAATGTGGCCTATGAAACTTTTGATAATGATTTCAATATTATTGTTTAGTCTTTTCTGAAGATTTTGTTTTTGTTTTTGAAAAATTACAGCAACCTATAATGTAAGATCATGGCCATTTCTTATATATTAAAATAATAGAACTTGTTTCTTCTCGGGTCCCCTACTTGTCTTAAAATTTGCTTTCTTTTATCCCTTTCATCACATTTCTTTAGTCCATTTCTAGATCTTTCTGATCCAACCTGCTAGTTGATAAACCAAATTTCCACACTTCTGATAAAGTAGAAGAAAGCGAGAAGCCTATTGCTTCAATCTTAGACTCCTTTGTCCAGTTTTCTTCTCTCACCTTGTCTTTTCCTCATTTTCTCCCCTTTTCTCTTCCTCCATTCATTTGGATAGTTAAAAAATGCAGAGTTAAGCATAAATCTCCTGCTCCCATCTCAACCTCCCAGCTTCAACCCCTCTGAGGCAACCACAATTAACGGTTTGCTATGTATCGTTCAGAAATTTCCCTGCACGTACAGTCACATAGGCCCTAGTCACTTATTAAAGATGCAACATGTAGTATGCAGTCAATGTTTTTGTTTGTTTGTTTTTGCATTTTGTGCTTTTAACTCAACCTTATGTCTTAAAGATCATTCCGTGTCTGCACTTGTGGGTCGGCTCCAAATTTTTTCATGGGTCAGGGATGGTTTCCAAGGTCCTGCATCGTCAGCTCCACCCTTTACTAGAGGCCATTAGTCCTCGCTAGTCCATAGCATCCTTGAATGTAGTAAGGATGGCTTTCTCTCATCCCTCAAGGGGTGCGTCCTCTTCTGCTCTGATGTCACATGCTTCCTCTGGCTTTCCTGACACTTTTAGTCTAGCGCGTCCTCCAAGACCTGCTCTTCCCATCCCATTCCAAAGTCTCGTGAGGCTGTTCTAGTCAGGGTGCCTTCAGGACTGATGACGTCTGCTCAGAGTTAGTGTTTATTTGTTTCCTTTTCATCATCTTGTTTCACTTTGTTGGAGTCTAAGGTCCTTCTGGGCAGCAGCTTCAACCATCTTGTTCCTTCAAAGCAACTAACATAGTGAACCAAGAACTAGTTTAATTTGATTCTTTCTCATTGGGATGGCTGCGTCCCTCAGTTTCCCTTTTAGATGGTGAGTGGTTTTAGGGAAGGGGCTCTTGCCTGCTTTGGAAATTGTTCAGACCCCAAACGTTAAATGCCAGTATGAGGTTTATTGATCTCTCCCTTAATCTCCTTACTTATGGTCATTTTAAGGTGGAGCCTGAAGCCATGATTTTATTTGACAGTCTGTGTTTTGATTTCCCAGGTTGCTTATAAAACTCTTAAAATTTGCTGGATGGCTGATTCAGGAACATTGCATCAGATGTAGGCATTATTGCATCCCTTGGAAGATATACCAGGATCAGGATCTAAAGTAATCGAAGCTACACAATTTTAGAGAATTAAGAGACCTCAGCATCATTTCGGGCAGTCTTTTTGACTTATAGATGAGGACCAGTAAGTCACCATGTGACCCGGACTTCAATGAGATTACAAGTCAGGCTTTGCTTTCAGGCAATAGGCTCTCCCGGGTACACTCTACCTCCTTTCTCTTGCTCAGTCTTTATCCCCATCTCCTGCCCATTGTGTGTTGAGACTCTTTAAGTTTGTGTCATTGCGGCTTCTCTCATCTCTTCTTTCTCTGGAAGCAGAAGCATTTATAATTTATAACTCATCGTCTACATTAGATTAGGCCTAACTGAATCCATTGGTGAGAGAGATGTTTCTCCATAACAGGGGACTATGCTGTTTTTGGTAACTCTGAGCAGACCAAAGCCCCAAACATCACTCAGAAATCCTTCAGATGTCTTTTGGAAGTTCCATCTCTTGAGACATTATTGTTTTTCATTAGAGTCATTTAGTCCCTGGGAAACAACTGCTGGGAGACTGTATTTTAGCTACAAGTGGAAAAAGTTGGCACATTTTAAGTAAATTAATTTGCTATTTCCACTTAAGGTAAATCCTTTCTAGTTTCCTTTACTTTCTTAGTGGGTGCTGAAGGATTTGTTATCATTCTCATATTAAGAAAGAACTGTTTTTCCATGACACTTTATTTTTCAACTTTCAAGGACCAAAAAAAAAATTCTTTGAAAAAAGTGATATAATATTTTTGGCAGACAAGTCTCCATTGAGGTGGAAGTTTGAGTGTTAGGATTAAGGAAGATTAGGGATATAAATGAGGTGATCACAACAGGTTAAAACACTTGGCAGATGAGATATAGGACAAAAGAATGAAAGAAAATGAAAAATACATCTGAAAAAGCAGAGATAATAAGCATACCTTTTTATTTACTCCTCAATGTTTGTGTTCACAAAATGTTTTAGAGAAAAAGAAGTATTATACAACAAATACCATCAGTTTCAGAGCTATTCCTTAAGGCAATAACAGCCGATTTGTACCTTCTTTGTACATAGTGGGAGTTTATTTAATAAATGTGTGTTAATCTTGTTACAGATGTGGTGTGACAAACTTTCCCTAGATGTAAATTATCAGATGTCTCATTATCAAAATCCCTATGGTTTTACTGACTTTTTGTAATATGGTCTCTCACGTACTGTAAAATGCACATATAAGCATAAACTTTTAGACACACATAATAAATGTCACAGTATCAGTTATGCTTTTATAGCTTAAAAGATTATTCTAATTTTCAATTAAAAGGTCTAATGAATTAGAAAAAGGAGCTATCTTAAGGGAGCAAGAGACATAGTCTATCGGGAATTGAAGAGTACTTATTTATTTTCTTGTTTAGAAATGTAGATTGCAAGTAATTTATGTCAAAATTATATAGTGATATTTAAGGTGTCTCTAATCAACATTAATGGCATCAAGTTTTGGGGAAGTCATATAACTAAAGAGGATGCAGATTTCATTAATGAAGCCATTTGCTTTCATCTCTCAACAAAATTTGACTTCTTAACAAACCATATGCATGTAGTAAAAGTCTAATATCCTGAATGTTCCTGCTCATGTTGCTTTCAGAGGATGGATTTAGCTGGAATTAATGCTGTGTCTTGGGGCTACTTTTGCCTCCAAATGGGATTATCTTGCTATAAGAACGTGGTTAGATCTTGGATGAATGTTGATACACACCAGTGAATCATAAAAAATGGTCCTTGCTTTCCAGATTGTAGAACCTCACCTGTCTTCTTTTCTTTTCTAGTTTCTTTCTTTTTCCTATCTTGATCACTGAAATGCAGAAACTATATCTTCTCTTATAGGATGAAGAAACTTATCTTTCCTATAGAGTAAGCACACTTTATGGAACATGCTAAATGCAGTTCAGCAGTAAACTTGGAACAAACTTGGGATATTAAACAAACTTTTTGGATTGGTGTCTTTCATATCTGCACACCCTGTTTTACCTGATAGCAGTGGAAGCAATGGGAACAGGTGAGACCTCAGAATCTAGAAGCTGGTATGATATACCTTGGTCTGAAACAATTCTGTTGTGATTAAAGGGGAGTTTGTTGTGTTTCATTTTCCATGGAGGGTCTGTCTGGAGTTGTAGGAGTGTGATATATTATTTTTTCATTTCCTTTAGATAAGATTGTCAGCTAGAAAGAGAGAATGCACTATGCCAAGAATTATCTAAGTGAAACCAAATGCAAATGCAAGAAACACTTGGACTTGGTTGTTTCCAAAACCTGTTCTTCCTCTGTAGAATGAAATCAGCCCAAACTGCTGTCTGGAATGTAATAAGGATTGGGAGGCTGTTCTACTTTTAACAATGTGTTAGGAGAAAGTATTTCTATGCCAGCCCTTGTAAGGTTATGTGATATACTAAGTTTTACAAGGCTGGGTCCTTTCTTGGTAAGGGAAAACTGATAAAGAAAAACTATTTTGCCACAGACTGACCAGAATGTGCATTTGGAATGTGTCTGCTCCCATAGCCTGGCTAAGGACTGGTGGTGATAGTTTTAGGCTTTGGTCACTTCATTGCCTAATCCACTTCTCTGTTAGTTTCAATGTGGTATGCAGGCCCAGAAATATAGAGATGTAAGCCTTGCATGCTGCAGTCTAGTTAGAGAGGTATTCTTAACAATGGAAATTTGAGGTCAGGAGCATAATATCATACTTCTTGAAACACAGTTTAATGGAAATAAAAAATTTAGAAAAAGCAAAAATACAAAAAGGAGAGTTTTATAATACCTCACTTTTCTTGTTTTGAAGTGTATGAATTAAAAAGTGAAACTTTCCCTTCCTCTCTCACTGATTCCTAAAGTAACCATAGCTAACAGTTTAGCAACTGTCATTGTTCTTTGTGCCTCTCTATTCAACCATATGTATAGACATATACATGGTTTTATGGCATTTTTGCTGTAGTGGATCATATCATATACATCATTTGATAGAATCTCTATTTGCTTAATTTTTGACATGGTATATACTATAATTTATTAAGTATAATTTACATAGTATATACTATAATTTACTAAATCATCTCAATTCTGATGTATTTGTAGGTTATTTTTAGGAGAAGTACATTACAAATAACAAACATTTAGATCTTAGAAATCACCTGGTTAAAATTTCTTTTTTCTTTTTTGTAAACAAGAAAATTGAAACCTAGAAAAGTCAGATGACTAGCATAATTAATAGAAAACTATGAATAGAATACATATGTCCTGAATTATTTTTGCCATTTTATGTTTTTTAGCTGCTGTTAAAAAAAAAAGAGGATCTGAGAGAGCTCATGGAGGGCAGAGAGACAAAGAAGTTTTCATTCATTCATTCATTCATTCGGATTCTTTTCTATTTGTTAGGAACACATCACTAAACATCTCTGCCCTCAAGAATTTCACAGTTTAGTGAGATAGGTGATAAGAGACAGTATAAATAAAATAAATAGGTAAATTATGCTATATTGGAAAATTATGGAATCTGTGGGGAAAAATTAAGGAGGAAAGGGGTAGGGTCTAGGGGGACATATTGCAATTTTAAATGAGAGGGTCAGAGTGAAAGAAGACCTCACTGATAAGGTGAATTCTTATAAAAAAATAGCTTTGTTGAGGTATAATTGACATATAATAAACCACACATATTTAAAGTGGACAATTTGAAAAGTTTGAACGTATATAGTATACAGCACAGAAGCAATCCCACAATCAAGATAATGAATGTATCCACCACTCTCAAAAGTTTCCTCATTCCCTCTTATAATCTATCCCTCCTGCCCCTACCTGCCACACTGCCAACAATCATTGTTGTGCATGTTGTCACTATACATTTGTTAGACTTTTCTAGATATTGATACAAATGGAATTATATGGCATGTACTTTTTTTTTCTTTTATGTATGGTTTCTTTCACTCAGCCTAATTATTTAGAGATTTACCCAACTTGTTGTATCAGTAGTTCACTCCTTTTCATTGCTGAGTACATTCCATTGTTTATCCATTGCCTATTTGATGGAAACGTAGATTGTTTTATTTTTGAATATACATGAAATTGCTATGAACATTCTTCTACATGTCTTTGTGTGAACATATGCTTTTTTTCTCTCTTGGATAACTACCTAGGAATGAAATGGCTGTGAGATATGTTAGGTACCAGTTTAGCTATTAAGGAACTGCGAAACTCTTTTTCAAAGGCATGGCAACATTATAGATTACCCAGAAATCCACAAGTGTTCCAATTGCTTGAAATCCTCATCAACACTTGTGATAGTCAGTCTTTTTAAATTTTGACATTCTCAAAGCTGTATTGTAGTATCTTCTGGAGGTTTTAATTTGCCTTTTCCTAGTGAGTATTAATGTCAATCATCTTTTCATGTGCTATTTTGCATTCTATACTTCTTCGGTATGCTGTTAAAGTACTTAACCATTTAGTATACTTGGTACAAACTGGGTTTGTTTGTTTTTTTTACTGTTTTGAAAGTTAAATATCTGAATATAGATCCTTTATCAGATTTATAATCCACAAGTATTTTCATTCTCTTAACAGTGTATTTTGAAGAGAAGATGTTCTTAATTTTTTTCTACAGCTTTATTGAAATATAATAGACAATTAGTTGCTCATATTTCTGTTGTACAATTCAATGAGTTTTTAAAATTATAGTTGACGTGCTATAATATATTAGTTTCAATTGTACAGCACAGTGACTAGAGATCTATATAACTTACAAAATGATGATCCCACTAAATCCAATAACCCTCTTCTCCTTATATATTTATTATAACATTGTTGACTATTTTCCTTATGTTATACTTTATATCTCCATTACTATTTTGTAACTATCCATTTGTACTTAATTCTTTTGCCTTTTTTCACCATCTTCCCCAACACCCTTTCTGTCTAGTAGCCTTCAGAATATTCTCTGTAACTATGAGTTTGTTTCCATTTTTATTGTTTTTATTTATTTTATTCTTTAGATTTCTTATGTACAAGAATCATGTGGTATTTGTCTGTCTCTATCTGACTTACTTCATTCAGCGCAATACCCTCTGGATCCATCAAGGTGATATCTTTTCCCATCCCCTTCCTTTTAGTCTGTGTATGCTTTTTAATCTGAAGAGAGTCTCTTGTAGGTAGCATATGTAGGGGTCTTGTTTTCTTATCCATTCAGCCACTCTTTTGGTTGGAGCACTTAATTCCTTTCCATTTGAGGTACTTGTTGATAGATATGTAGTTATTACCATTCTTTATTCATGTTTTAGATACATGGTTTTTCTTCTTAGAGAAGTTTCTCCAGCATTAATAAATTCCTTTAGCTTTTTCTTTCTTTCTTTCTTTTTTTATGGTCTGGGAAGCACTTTATCTGTCCTTCAGCTCTAAATGATAGCTTTACTGGATAAAGTATTCTTGGTTGTAGATCCTGGGATTTCATCACATTGAATATTTTGTGCTAAGCTCTTCTGTCTTGCAAACTTTCTTTTCAGGAATCAGCTGCCAGTTTTATGGGTGCTCCCTTGTAGGTAACTAACTGCTTTTCTCTTGCTACTTTTAAGATTCTCTCTTTGTATTTAACCTTGGCATTTTAATTATGATGTGTCTTGGTGTAGGCTTCTTTAGATTCCTAATTTTTGGGACTCTCTGAGTTTCCTGGGATTTTATATCTACTTCCTTCACTAGGTTAGGGACGTTTTCCATCATTATTTCTTCAAATACCTTTTCAGCTTCTTGTATTCCTTCTCCTTCAGGTACCCCTATGGTATGGATGTAGTTACATTTAATTTTGTCCTACAGGCTCATTAAATTATTATCATATTCTTGGCTTCTTTTTTCTTGCTGTTCTGATTAGGTGTCCTTGGCTCCCCATCCTCTATATGGATGGTTTGATCCTCTTCTTTATCCACTCTGTTTATTCCCTCTAATAAACTCTTTATCTCAGGTGATGTATTCTTCATTTCTGACTGGTTTCCTTTTATAATTTTCATTTCCATTTTCCTGTTTTTTAATCTCTGTGTTAAAGTTCTCGTTGTGGTCTTCTATACTTCCCCTAAATTCATTGAGCATCCTTATAACCAGTGTTTCAACTCTGCATCTGTTGGATAGCTTGACTCTGTTTTGCCTGGATCTCTGTTCTGTTCTTTCATATGGTTTCTGCTTCTTTGTCTTCCCATTTTGGCCATCTTTCGGTGTCTGTTTCTATGTACTAAGCAAAGCTCTTAAGTCTCCCAGTCTTATTAATGTGGATTTGTGTAGTAGGTATCAAGTGGCACAGTAATGAAGGCATTCAGCTGCAGGCCAAGTTTAGTCCCAGCCTGTGCCCTTCTGAGGCCACCTGTTAAGATTCAGCAAACAATCCAGAGATTTTGTGCTTATAGTTGCCTCAAGAGGCCACACCAGAAACAGAGGCTGCTGCCTCCAGTGTGGGCCTTGGAGCTGCTCAACAAGGGGCACAGGACATACCAAGGACACGACTGGATATGGCTTGGGTAGAGCCACAAGTTGGGGAGGGTGGAGTTTCAGGGAATTCTCTGGGCTGAGCACCCTTTGTTATTCAGTTTGAGGTTGTCTCAGCTATGGCGGTGCTTCATTGGCACATTGAGAAGGGGGAGGGCTCAATGGGAGAAACAATGGATGCTGCCAGCACTTCGGCTTGGGAGAAAGACTCACCTCAGGCCCTCACTCCAACACATCAGTAAGTCCCCCTGTAAGTCTCTGGTGCCCCCTGAGTAGTTGATCGGGCGCTGGTGCTTAGAGCAAGCGAGTTTATCACCACAAAATATGGTTGTGGGCATGGCCCATTTACGAGGAACATCTGCAGCTGCCAGCTCCTGCTGCCATAGCCTCCGTTCCACTCAGCCGCGTGGACCCAACTGCCTCAGGTCTTTGTCCCCTCCTACCTCCTGCTGTTGCAGGGTGATTTCTTATTTCTCTCCCTAGTGGTAGGGCTTCTGTTCACCTAGACCCCATGCCACTCTGCCTGCTGTTTGCTCTGTGTTTCTGCCACAACTTTGATGTGGTCTCAAGAGGATATGTATGAAGACTCTATCATCTATACTATTTGCCTGGCTCCTCCTTAACTTGTTTCTCTTAGGCTTTGGTGTTGTACTCAAGGAATCTTTACCCAGCTCTCAATCACAAAGGCTTTCCATTATGTTTTCTTCTGGAAGCATAGTTTTATGTTCACGTTTAAATTGATAATCACTTTTGAGTTTTTTTTTTTTTTGTATATGATGTGAAGTGTGAATTGATGTTTTTTAAAAATTGATAAATAATGTCCAATTGTCCCACCACTATTTGTTGAAAACACTGTTCTTTCCCCATTGATTTGTCTTTGTAACTCTGTGGAAAATAAATTGACCAGACATAAATAAGCTTATCTTGGACTCTCCATTATGTTCTATATATCTATATATTCATCAGTACCCCAATGCGAGAATATATTGCTCATTATAGCTTTATAATATCTTTATTATATAAGTTTCAGGTACATATTATAATTTGACATCTGTATACATGGTAAAGTGATAATTCTCTAAAGTCTAGTTATTATCCATCTCCATGCAATTAATTACCCCCTTTATCCCTTTCATTCACCATCTAACCCCCTTTCTCTCTGGTAACCTGCTTCTTTCTGGTTCTCTGTATCTTACAAGCTTGTTTTTGTTTTGTGTGTTTGTTTTTTTAAATTCTACGTATAAGTAAAATTATATAGTGTTTGCCTTTCTCTTCCTGACTTACTTCACTTAGCATTATAACCTCAGAGTTCATCCATGTTGTCACAAATGGTAAGATTTTTTTTTTATGGCTATGTGTGTGTGTGTGTGTTTATAATATATGTATCATATATATCACATCTTCTTTATCCATTCATGCACTGATGGACACAAGTTGTTTCTATATCTTGGTTATTGTAAATAACGCTGCAGTAAACATGAAGTGCATGTATCTTTTAAAATTAGTGTTTTGCATTCTTCAGATGAATACCCAGAAGTGGAATTCTGGATCATATGGTAATTCTATTCTCATTTTCTTGAGGAAACTCCATACTAATTGCATATTAATTGCACCAAATTACAATCCCATCAACAGTGTATGAGGGTTTCCTTTTCTTCACATCCTTTATAACACTTGCTAGTAGTGAATTCTTTCAGCCTTTGTATGTCTGAACAGTATTTTGCCTTTGTTTGTGGAAGATATTTTCACTGCCTTTAGATTTCTACACTGAAATTTTTTTCAGCATTTAAAAAATCTTGCTCCACCATCTTCTGACTTTCACTGTTTCCAAGAAGTAGTCTGCTGTAATGTCTCATCTTTGTTCCTTTGTATATAGTGTGTCTTTTTATTATCTGAATACTTTAAAGATTTTCTTTGTCAGTGATTTTAGTCAATTTCATTATGCTATCCTTTGTACTTTTTTTAACGTCTCTTTAAGTCTTTTAAAAAAATCTTTCACATCTCTATTTAACATGTGTAATCTTCCCTCTAAATTTTTGAACAGTGGAATACTGTTATAAAAACTGTTTGCTACCTGTTTTTCTGATGTCCATATATTGGTTCCTATATTGTTGTTATTGATAGTTCGGTGAGGAGGGTAATTCAAGTTCCTATTACTCTATTTTTTCATGGAAAGTCCCTGCTCATCCTCTTTTTTTCATAGGGGATCTTTGTTGTCAGTATTTGGAGGCTTTTATAAGGTTATTTTTGAGAAAATATCTGTTCTGGGCAGACAGAATAGCTAGTAAAAGGCCCTGGAGCAGTGGCATATTTGGCATGCTTGAAAAACACTGAGGAAGTCAGAGTGGCTACAACGAAGGAACAAAGTGGGGGAAATAGAGGATGACTTCAGAGGAATAATGGGAGGTTAGATTGTGTATAACATGGTGTACCTGTGGAAGGACACTGGGTGTTTTGAGTGAAGGTTTAGAGAGTTTGAGCAGAGAGTGACATGATAAGACATTAGCTGATATAATGATTTAAAACAGTTGTCCCAATTTTTGTGTGGAGAATTGAATCTAGGGTTGGGACAAGTGTAGAAACAAGTTGATGAGTGAAAAAGTAATTTTAATCATCCAATCATCAATTAAATACTAATAGAATTTCCACAGTTTTCTAGAAATTTAAAAATTTATTTATTATCCATTCATCAAGCAATATTCGAGTATTTACTGGCTATTGCTAATATAACAGGGAAAAGAAAAATATATATTTGCAGTCATGGAATTTTCATTCTACTGGAGTGAACAATAGGCAAACAGTTTCACAATTAATTACTTAATGACAGTTGTGAAAAGTGATCCAGAGATAGTTATAGGTGCTTTTGAGAATATATACTGGGTGATCAGTTCTAGCTGGTGGAAGGTTGAGATGCAAGGTCAGAGAAGCCTTCCTGGAGGGACAGGTACCTCACTCTAGCTTAAGGGGTGAATTGAAATTATCTACTGTAAGAAAGAGAATACAGAAGTACATTTCAGACAGCTTATATATTTTAAAAGTAGCTGAAGTCAGTGTAGCATGAGATCAAGTGGAAGGGCAGGCAAGTCTGAGATTATTCAGGGCTTTATAATATATCCTCAGGGTTCTGGGCTATATCATAAGGGCAGTGAGAAGCCACTCAAGCATTTTTAAGCATAGCTGCTGTCACCAGATTTTTCATTTTAACATTACTCTGCTGACAGTTTGGACAATGGATTAGTGGAAGCAAGAAAACAAGAGAAGGGTACCTTTAGGAGATTGTTGCACAGTTCAGGAGAGACAGTATCAGTGTGGACAAGGATCATTTCAGTGGATATGTTGGGAATACAGAGGTTGAAAGTGATGAAGTTGTCCTTATGGAGTTTACAGTCTAGCGTTGAAAATAGACACATCAACAGGCAGTTCCTCTGAAAGTGTGGTTAAGTTTATGCTCTAACAGAACATATTTCAACATAAAGTTTTTATGACATGGAAGCACAGAAGGAAGGCATGCACCTTAGACTTGGTTCAGAAAAAGGTTTTCTGAAGGAGCCATAGGAGCTGTATTTAAAGATGAAGACATGGCAGAAGTACTTCGAGTAGAGAGAATCTTCATTATTTTGGTGAATAAATTAGCACTGCTTTACTTTTAATCACACATGGTAATGTATACATCACTACTGGCACTTGGAACTTTCTCCAATGAGGAATTAAGTAATTGCAGTTTTGGAGTTTTCATAACAACTCTGAAAGTGAGGCTGAACATATCTTATTATCATGGAAGTCACAGAGGAGGGAATTTAAATTCAGGTGGTTAATTGATTTTTCCAGTCCCACACAGATAGTAGGGTGCTGTGACTATCTACACCTTCTGTATCTTCTCTCAGCGGCCCAAGGCTCACTGAATTGTCTCATGCCATCTGGGCCAGGTCAAACACTGTTCTTCTCAGACACTCAGATTATTTATGGTGGTATCCCTAAAAGTTATCCCTTTGATCACTTG
The DNA here is from genome assembly GCA_003508835.1 of Eonycteris spelaea. Lineage (NCBI taxonomy): Eukaryota > Metazoa > Chordata > Mammalia > Chiroptera > Pteropodidae > Eonycteris > Eonycteris spelaea. Next base: position 134,619 of record PUFA01000230.1, read on the forward strand.
GATAAATTTCTACGGCTAATATTTCTAAGATAACATTTCTGAAAATTTTGTCTGATTAAGGAGATACTGCTCTGAGAGTACAAATTTCCAGATAGAAAATGAATAAATTCTGGGTATCTAGTGTACATCATTGTGATAGTTGCTAACAATACTGTAGTATATACCTGAAAGTTGCTAGGAGAGTAAATCTTGAATGTTCTCCCACAAAAAAGAGAATGGTAATTATGTGACAAGATATAGGCGTTAGCAAATGCTTTGGTGGTCATCATATTGCATTATATAAGTGTATCAAATTAATATGTTGTATTCGGTAAACATATAATGGTATGTGCCAATTATATCTCAATAAAGCTGGAAAAAGAAGAAAAAATCACAAGTCTCTCTCTCTCTCTCTTTTTTATCTTGCAGGTCACTAACTCTTGTTGGCAATGAGCTGAAATGAAACATTATGTTTTTCATGACTTAAGAATGGACCACACCACTAGGTCACTACTTCAGCTTTTCTTGAGTATAAACATGGCATAAGTAACACATTCTATTATGGCATTTAATTTTATCAACTCTCTATTATTTGTGCTGTGTCTGAGGCTTCTCCATGATAAACATTTAGTCCCAACTGTCTTCCTCGCCTTCGGCCAGCATGCATGGAGGTCATTTCACCCTGCTGATAGTGTTCAGGGCCAGCTCCAGGAAATCTGTTAAGTGATTTCCCATCCCACTACTCCCCTTTTCTATTGAAGCTATCCCATCTGGCTCCTACTATTCTCATGCTACCCAGATTCTTCTAGTCAGGAGGAAAACATCCCAAAAAATAACTATAACCTTGATGTGAGTTACTTAATGTATTTAGCTTCACAAGAGTGTTTTAAAAGAGAACCATGGAGAGAGAAACCCAGGGAAAGGAAAAGTGAGAGAAAGGTGCTGTGAGGTACCAGGAGGGGGAGATATTGTCAGAGGTGTTGGCCAGGGGTCCAGTCTTACACATAGGTATTCATAAAGTTGGCCCTGAATACCCGCTCAGGAATGCAAACTCATTTTGAAATTAGCAGTAGCAAAGTGAAGTAGAACCAGCTGCCAAAAGTTCATTTACTACATATAAGGTGATATAGAACAAATGGTTTTCCTCTTAATGATTTTTGTTTCATTTAAGCCGTAGTGCCACACCAACAGTACTGCTTCTATTACTATAATTACATGTTCAAATAATAGTAATGCCACTTTACTGAGGTCATTTAAGTCTCTCCATCACTAGAGCATTTGTGTGAAGATAAACTCTCACTATCTTCTTCAGAGTAGGATTTGCCTCTTGTGAATGAGGGAGAGAGAGGCTCTTTGGTGTGCTGAAGGGATCAGGGGAGGGTTTGGCGGAGGGAGCAAGGGAAGGTGAGCAGCTCCTGGTGTGAGCTTCACTTAACCACTTAACCCTTTGGGTTAATTTTTGCCCCTTTGGGTTAAGTTGGGTTTAGTTTTGTAATCTTTAAAACAATGAGCTGAATGAAGGGATTGCTAGAACTCCTCTGTCCTAATCTCCTTCAGTTTTATGAAAGAAATGTTCCCTAGCATTGATCTGCTGAACACTGCTGTGGTTAAAACCTGGTACTTTGAAGTGGCCTCAGACCTCTTCTAAATTGGATAAGAAACTGAGCACACAAGACAGAGCCAGGGTGCTCCCTGATGGAGGTGTACAACACCTAGCCTTGATGCCCAAGGTTGTCACATCCGTGTGTCCTGATCTGATCTGGCTGATGCTGTTTCTGAACAGCGCATTGTCGTTGGTTATTAGTGGAGCTGAAAGTGTTGTATAAAAGATGTTTTGGGTTTAAAAATGACACCCCTTAACTTATACCAGACTTAAAGTGTTTTTAAAAGGAGAGTAAAATGTCAAACTTGTCGTTCCTATAATTCTTTTTCAAACTAAGCAACTGAAAATGTTTATGAGTGCTTTAATTTCACACTGGGAATATTGGCGCTGTCGTTGTCCCTGTCTTTCTCACTGTCACACATGTGAGTGGGTCTCATGTACTTGTTCCTCTAAGTGAGTGCTTTATTTGTCTTATGAAACCTAAACTCTCTCAGTGGATGCTTGTGATTATCCAGGGAAACTAGAGGTCAATACAGCTAGCTCTGGACCGCTCTGTGATATGGCTTATTTGGTCTCAGAGAGTGAACCCTAATGTCCCTCTCTTTGTCCTTTTTCTTCTGTGGAGATCCCACCACCCACCTTCAGGCCCAACACATCAAGAAGGACTTGTACATAGGAAATTCTAGTTATCTCCAGAATGTATGACATTGCTACTTTCTTAGTTCTACCTCAAATTGTGGAGTAAGGCTTTCCCTTCAAATTGCTTCTGGGATGAGTAAACAGGATGAAAGAGAGTGAGGTGATGAAATCCTTTGTATTGCTCCCCTCCAAAATAATGTTGCTTTCCAGTTCTTCCTTTGTAAATGGGGCTTTATAAGTACCTATGTCAGGGTTATTGTGCAGACTGAAAATGCAGAACTGTGTGCATACACTTAGCAGGGATTTCTATGACTACTAGTACCAACACTGAGAATTCTGTTCTGTAGGGAACTTTAAGTTCTGTAGAGAAGGGCTCTTAATCACCCCCAGCCAAGATGGACTGCCTTGCCCTGTAGCCCTGAGAACCAGAGGCCGGGTAAAGCCTTCTCCTAGTTTTTTTCATCTTTTAATGGTGGCAATAATGCCTAACCCATACATGAAGATTAAATATTCATGTAAACCATTCTGCAAATATAATATATAATTATTTAACTAATACAGAATAAGTTAGCACGAGTGAGGACCAGGTTGAGAAGCTAGGTTTTATTGGTTGTTTTGTTTGGTTATTCTCTTAAATATTTCAGAGGCTTAGCTTCCTGGACTGTGTGCAGTGTTTTCTGTGGAGTGCGACCAGTTAACCCAGAGGCAGAAATGTTTACTGTTTGTAGATTTGAGCTCTGTATCATAAAACTGTAAGCAGGTGACCTTTTACCACAACATAGACTTTGTGCAAAAGACATTATGTTGAAAATTGGTCTTGTGTCTGGAAAGAACAGGTTGAAGTTTGCTGCCACCTTCCTCTTTTGCATCCTCTGGGTCATTCACTATGGTGGATGGATTCACCCAGCAGCGCCTGATTAACACCAAAGCACAGAAGTGGTGGTTGAATGAGTGAGTGGTCTTTGCCCTCTTGCTAACAGGCTTCATTCTAAAGTCTCTTCTGCATTTATAAAGTCCCAGTTATGGTACTTAACATGACTGAAATACTGTTAGTTATAGATGGAAAATTCTGGAAAAAGAAGAGGTATCAACCATTGAAGGGAAAAGAAGGTTAAGGAGGTGAGCACCTGCATGGGATGGGTTGGAGTCCCTGAAGATTCCAGAAATACTCCTTCAAGAATTGATTCGACATGATTCATCGTGGGTGAACAGATGAATTATGATTTGCTTCAATGCAGGAATATTTTACTGAGCCTGAAGTTCCAGATGCTGCTGGGTGGCAGGAGGATGTTGTGTTCCCAGCATAGCATTGTTGAGTTCACGGGCACAGGCCAGCCCCGTGCCCCACCTGAGGTGTGCTTTGTGCGTTGTGGTTCTCAGGCAAGTGACCAGGAGGTATCACTTACCCGTCTCCATGATCTTCCTGATAGCATCCCCTCCCTTTCCCTAGGGAGCATCTACTTTGGCCAAACATTAGGAATTTAATATTTAATGTTAAAAGAGAAACTGTTTAGAAAGTCTAGGAATCTTTCATGTGCCTCATGGCAATTATGAGATCCTGGGCCCCCTTAAACAAAGAGCTTTGTTCTTTTAAAGCAATTACCAGAAGTAAAAAAGCAGTAATGCCAATAAAAATTTAAAAAGGCACATCTGCAGAAAGACAATTTGAATTCAGGCTGTCTGTGGGTAGCTTTATAGCTAGCCGTGACCCTGGAAGAGCCCGTGGTCAGGCATTCTCTGCAGCCATGGTTCCTTGGAAAGCCAGTCTGTGGTTGGTGGGGATATTAGCACTTAGCTGACACTTTAACCCAAGTGGTGTGAGAGATGTTGCATCAATGACATAGTTCTGTGAAAGAATAACTGCATTATTTGTTTACCAGTTTGTGAGTATCTTTAGTAGCAATTTGTAATTAGATTAGTCAAGTGATTGAATTGACTAGAACTGGCTAAGCATTATGAAATAATTTGCTTGTGAATTATCCTTTGTTTATTGGAAAGAAAGCTCAGATCCTAGCATTCACAATGTATCATCTGGTTCCACGCTGCTTTGCAGCTTCACCCACACCTGGTGCCTCCAGTGAGCTGTGTCCACTGGAAGTTCCACCCCTCCTCACCTTTCTCTGTGGGTCCTAAAGCCTGGAGGGCCCTTTTCACTGTGGCTGCTGTGTCCTCACTGATGCAAATGTCTGCTGGCTACTTTTTCACTGCTTTGCACAAGTTCACTGTGGGAGAAAGAGCTGCAAAGATGGCAGGGAGGTCAAGGGCAGCAGCTGATCCTTATCTGCAGAGATTGCCTCCTTATTTGACGTTCTCCTCTCAGAGACAGCTCTTTCACAGGACCTGGTTTCTTCCTTGCAGGCTCTGTTCTCTCTGTATAAGGCTTGCTCTTTCCTCCCTTCCAGTGCTCCATGCTAACTTGAAATCACCCTTCTTCGAAATTTCTTTTTCTTCCCTTTCTCCCCTCGTCTAAGACAGGTTCTAATGTTTTCCATGTTGAACAGCCTAGGCTCATAGTCTTCCAGGAATCCATTTTGGATAAGAGAAGGAGGTCTCTTTATTTTTATTTGATATGATCAGATTTGTGTGTGTACGTGTGTGTGTGTGTGTGTGTGTGTGTGTGTGTGTGTGTGGCTGTTTTAAAAACTATTAAAATTATACCACTCCTCTGCAAATTTATTTTCATCCATATGAATACATGATTCATTTACTTTAGTTGAAAAGTGAGATAATACCCTCATTATATTTCTACATTTTACACTCTTTACATAACATTACATTTAAAGATCTTTCCATTTTAGTACATATAGATTGATTCTTATAAACTTTTGCATATAATGGTATCTATGAATTTATTCCTGTATATAACTAATTCCATACTGATAGAAATGTTGAGGTTGAAGTGTATATTTCTATCAAAAATATTTTAATTACTTAAAAACACTTCTGAGTTAGTTAAACAGTGCCTTCTGTAAAAAGGATATTAGTCCCAGGAAGTTATGGAATAGCTTTGTTTGTAAAATCATCAAGTCTTATTTCCAGTGTGTTTTATTGTTTCAATTGAATGAAAACTCTGTACCAAGCACTGTGCCTGACACTGGGGACATACAGAGATGAATGGGTCCTTGCTTTGAGGAGCATTGTCCAATCTGGTTCATATAAGGCAAGGGAAACAAGTGCTATTGTTTTCTAAGAAAGAAATGATTGGATATTCTTGGGGAAACATGGTGGAGTGAGAGACATCCTTAGATCTCTCCTCTTGAAACAACAATGAACTGAACATATAAAACTGAACAAAAAACACCCAAACTGCACACCAGCACGTTTGAGTGTGGGATCTGCGCATAAGAGCTATCACAGGTCAGAACCCTAGGTGTAAGGCAGTGGAATGGGAGAAACAAAGAAGCTGCCTCTTGCAGCCAGAGCTCCTTGCAGGAGGAGGGGGAGGGGTGAAGGTGCGGCAACTTCCCTGAACAGCCCTGCGTAGAAGTTCTGGGACTCCTACCCAGCCAGCTTCAGGGCCCAGTAATCAGGGCAGAAAGCAGAGAAGTGCAATGGGGCCATAGAGAAACAACACTTGATTTTTTACTGGCCGCAGTTGCAAAACTGAGACTGAGCCACACTCTAGAACTCCCAGCTGAGAGGGCCTTTTCCGCCATACACTCTGAGACCAATCGCTGTGGAGCCCCAGGAGAATCTGAGACATGCTACCAAAACTTTTTGCTACCACTAACAGGGACTGAAACTGAGAGTAGCAAGAGTGATTAAATTTCTAAAAAAAAAAAAAATTAAAAAATTAAAAAAACCCTTATTTAGCTTTAATAAAGCAGGGATCCAAGAGGCTTAGATGCCACCTACTGGAAACCAAAAGAAAAGCACATTCGTTGTAGCAGGCTAAAGAGAGACAGACCTTTATATAATAAATCGTTCTGGAAAAAACAGCAGACTACATTTCCATTAATGCACAGGCAGAGAAATAGTCCATTAAACAACATGAACAACTGAGGTGACAGGGCATGACAGAAAAAAGAGAAAAATCTCCAGAAAATAAGCTTACAGACATGGAAATACGATTTAAATGACAGAGAATTCAGGATGGTACTTCTGAAAAAACTCAATGAGTTCAAAAACGAGTCATATCAACAATTTCAGGAAGCGAAAAAAACCAACTAGATGAACATAGCAAATAGATTGAAACCCTCAAGATGAACAAAATAGATCTGGAGATTAAAACACACACACACACACACACACACACACACACACACATTGCAAGAGTTGAAAAATGAAATAACAAGCTTGGGAAATAGAGTCAACCAAATGCAGGAAAGGATCAGTGATATCGAAGACTGAAATTAGAAATAAATCAAAAGGAAGAAGAGAGAAACCAAAGGATGAAAAATAATGAAAGAGAAGTTCAAACTAGTTGATACCATCAGGAAGAAACATAAGAATAATGGGCATTCTCAAAGGCAAGGAAAAGGAGCAGGGACTAGAAAGCATTTTCAGACAAATAGTGGACGAGAATTTCCCAATCTAAGGAATGAGCTGGAGATGGAATTCAAGAAGTCAACAGAAACCCAATTATCTCAACCCAAAAAGGCCTTCACCAAGACATATTGCATTAAAGTTATCAAAAATCAACGATGAAGACAGAATTCTCAGGGCAGCCATGGAAAAGAAAACAGTAACTTATAAAGGAAAACGCATTAGATTATCCTCAAACTTCTCAGTGCAGACCTTACAAGCCAGAAAAAAAATGGCATCAAATATTTAAACTATTAAGTGAAAGGAACCCACCTAGAATAATGTATCCAGCTAAGCTCTCCTTTAAATATAAAGGAGAAGTTAAGACCTTTCCAGACATACAGAAATTGAGGGAATTCTCCACTATGAGGCCTATACTACAAGAAATACAAGAAATACTGAAAGGGGTCAGCTCACCTAAAACAAAATAACAATAAAATAACAACAATTAGGAGTAAAGCGCTATCAAAATAATAGAAGCAGAGGAGTGTGATCCTTATAAGAACAGGGCATTATAAGCTTAAATAAGAAGAGAATGCTGTTAGCAAGATAGTAATGAACATTCAGCATCATAGGGACAAATTGAGATAAGAATGACTGAAAAGGGGAGGAGTCAAAGATCCAGATTCGCAAAGGGGAATAGAGAATAAGGCACATGCAGAAGAAAAAGGACCACTTTAAATATATATATAACTATCTTTTTTCATATTTATAATGGTAGCCACACACCATAGAGTCAGAACTGAAATATATAACATAAACAAGAAGAACTAGAGGAAATCCCACAAAAGCCAACCAAAATAAAGAAAACAAACACAAGGACAAGAAACAATGGAAACACTAAGCTACCAGAAAGCAAAAGATAAAATGGCTATAAGAAGACCTCATATTTCAAATCACCCTAAATGTAAATGGACTGAACTCACCAATAAAAGCCACAGAGTTGCAGAATGGATCAAAAAAAAAAACCATCTGTATGTTGCCTCCAGGAGACATCTCAGCTCCAAAGACAATATAGACTCAAAGTGAAAGGGTGGAAAATGATATTTCAAGCAAATGGCATTCAGAGAAATGAGGAGTAGCAGTACTAATATCAGATGAAATAGGCTTCAAAATAAAAAAGGTAAAGAAAGATACTGAGACACTTCATAATGATAAAGGGAATCATGCAGCAAGAAGAAATAACACTTATTAATATCTATGCTCCCAATCAGGGAGCCCTGAAATATGTAAAGCAATTACTAACAGAACTAAAGAGGGAACAAGACCAAAACACTATCACAGTAGAGGACCTAAATACCCCACTGTTGGATATGACAGATCATCCAAAGAAAATCAACAAGGAAATAACATCTTTAAATGACACATTAGACTAACTGTACATAATTGACATATTCAGAGCCTTCCATTCTAAAACGTGATTGTTTTTCTTCTCTAGTGCACATGAAATAGTCTCAAATCGACCACATACTGGGACATAACGGAGACAGCCTCGATAAATATAAGAGGACTTGAAATCATACCAACCATAATCTCTGATCACAATGCTCTGAAACTAAAGATCGACTGCAAAAAGAAATCAGGAAGAACCACAAATACAGAGATTAAACAACATGCTACTGAAGAATAACTGAGACAGAGAAGAAATAAAAAGAGAGATCAAGAGATACATAAAACGAATGATAATGACAGTACAACATATCAAAACTTTTGGGGCATGGCAAAAGTGGTCATAAGAGGAAAGTTCATATTGTTACAGGCCTATCTTCAAAAACAAGAATGAGCCCAAATACGCACTAATCTCTTTATCTTAAAAAAACTAGCAAATGAAGAACAATAGCCTAAAGTCAGCAGAAGGAAAGAAATCAATCAAAGTTAGAGCAGAAATAAATGAAATTGCAAACAAACAAAACAAAAAATGATAGAAAAAATAAATGCAACAAAGAGCTGGTTTTTGAGAAGGTTAATAAAATTGACAATCCCTGGCTAGACTCACTAAAGATAAAAGAGAAAGGACACAAATACACAATCAGGAATGAAAGAGGGGAATTACAACTGACATCACAGAAAACAAAGGATCATACAAGAATACTATGAAAAAGTATGTAAACCAAATTTAATAACCTAGAAGAAATGGACCAGTACTTAGAAAAATACAATTCCTAGACTGAATCAAGAAGATCTGGAAAATCTAAATAGACTGATCAGCAGTATGGAAATTGAAACAATCATCAAAAACCTACCAAAAAGTAAAAGTCCAGGACCAGTGGCTTCACCAGTGAATTCTACAAACATTCAAAGAAGATTTAATACCTATTCTCCTCAAAATCTTCCAAAAAATCGAAGAGGCAATACTTCCCAATCATTTTTGAGGCCAATATTACCCTGATACCAAAACCTGGTAAAGATAACACAAAAAAGGAAAACTACAGACCAATATCTCTCATGAACACAGATGCAAAAATCCTAAATAAGATACTAGTGAACCGAATACAGCAACATATTAAAAAGATTATACACCATGATCAAGTGGGCTTCATCCCAGGGACAGGGATGGTTCAACATATGCAAATCATTAATGTGATACACTACATAAAAAATTAAAAAATAAGAATCATATGATCATATCAATAGATGCAGAAAAAGCCTTCAAGATACAACATCGATTTATGATCAAAACATTTCACAAAATTGGTATAGAAGGAAAGTACCTTAACATAATAAAGGCCATCTATGACAAACCCTCAGCCAACATTATACTTAATGGTGAAAAACTAAAAACCTTCTTCTAAGATCAGGAACAAGGTAAGGCTGTCCACTATCGCCACTGCTATTCAATATAACATTGGAGTCCTAGCAAGTGCAATTAAGGAAGAGAAAAATATGAAAGGCATCGAAATAGGAAGCAAAGAAGTCAAACTCTCGCATTTTGTGGATGACACGATTCTCTATGTAGAAATCCCTAAAGACTTCCACAAGAAACAATGAACAAATACATTAAAGTCTCTGGATACCAAATCAACATTTAAAAATCCACAGCATTTCTATACTCTAATAATGAAGTGTCAGAAAAAAGATGTGGAAAGAATAATTCCTTTTGCTATTGCAACAAAAAGAATGTGATACCTAGGAATAAATTTAACAAAACATGTGAAGGACCTATATAATGAAAACTACAAGACCTTATTAAAAGAAATTGAAGAAGATACAAAGAAATGGAAAGATATTCCGTGTTCTTGGAATGGAAGGATCAACACAGTTAAAATGACTATATTACCTAAAGCATTATACAGTTTTAATGCAATCCCCATCAAAAATCCCATCAGCATTTTTAAAGAAATAGAACAACAAAACAAAAACATCAGATTTGTATGGAAACACAAAATACCCCAAATTGCCAAACAGCTCTGAGAAAAGGAACGAGGCTAGAGGCATCACTCTGCCTGACTTCAAATTATACTACAAAGCTACAGTAATCAAAATGGTGTGGTATTGGCAGAAAACAGACACATGGAGCATTGGAACAGAATCAAGAGTCCAGAAGTAAACCCATATTTATATGGGCAAATAATTTTTGACAAAAAAGCCAAAAATATACAGTGGAGAAAGGAAAGCCTCTTCAATAAATGGTGCTGGGAAAACTGGAAGGCCACCTGCAAAAGAATGAAACTAGACTGTTGTCTATCACCACACACCAAAATTAACTCAAAATGGATTAAGACCTGAATATAAGACCTGAAACAATAAAATGCATAGAAAAACAGGAACTAAACTCAAGGACCTTGGATTTAAAGAGGATTTTATGAATTTGACCTCAAAGACAAGGGAAGTAAAAGCAAAATAAATGAATGGGACTACATCAAACTAAAAAGCTTCCTCAGCAAAGAAATCATCAACAAGGTAAAGAGACAACCATCTCAATGGGAAAATATATTTGCAAGCACGCTCCATAAGGGCCTAATATCCAAAATATGCAAAGAACTCATAACGACTCAATAACAACAAATAAACAAACGATTCAATCAATAAATGGGAAGAGGATATGAACAGACACTTCTCCCTAGAGGGCATACAGATGTTCACAAATATATGCAAAATGCTTAACATCACTAGCTATAAGGGAAATGAAAGCAAACCACAATGAGATACTATATCATACCTATTGGAATAGCTATAATCAACAGAACAAGTAATAACAAATGCTGGAGAAGAAGTGGAGAAATAGGAACCCTCATACACTGCTGGTGGGGACTTCAAATTGATACAGCCACTATGGAAAACAATATGGAAGTTCCTAAAAAAACTAAGAATTGATCTATCATATCCAGCATTCCCTCTACTGGGTATTTACCTCAAAGACTTGAATACCCATATCCAAAAAGATATTTGCGCACCAATGTTCATAGCAGGATTATTCACAGTGGCCAGGGTGTGGAAGCAACTGAAGTGTCCTATGATAAATGATTGGTAAAGAACTGTGGCAACATATATACAATGGAATATTACTCAGCCATAAGAAAAGGTAAAACACTGCCATTTGCGACAACATCGATGGACCTTGAGATAATCACTAAGCGAAATAAGCCAGACAGAAAAAGTTGTAAATCACATGGTATCACTTACATGTAGGATATAAACCTAAAGCAACAAATGAACAGGACAAACAAACAGAGACCCAGAGACATGGACAATGGACTAGTGGTTATCAGAGCATAGGGTGTGTGGGAGAAGGGGAGAGATATATGTGGTAAAAGGAGTCAAATATAGGGAGATAGGGCTAGGGTGAAGTGGGTAAAGGGTATGAAATATATGGTAGCTGAAGGAAACTGGACTTTGGATGGTAAATACACAATAGAATATATAGATGTCAAATTATAAAGTACACCTGAAAATTATATAATTGTATTAACTAATGTTACCCCAATAAACTTAAAAAAAGAAATGATTGGTTTTGACGAGGAGACGAGCCACAGGGGCAGGCCTGCCTCTGAGGTCAGGCTGTGGGAGGGGTGTTGACAAAGCTCTGGGGGATTCAGTCCCAAGGCTGAAGGAAATATCAGGCACAGCTCCTCCTGATTGCAGTAGACATCTGCAAGTTGGAGGAGAAGGAGGTGTGGGTTCTTAGTACTGCCAAAAGCTGGGTCAAAGTTAGAAATTTAAAGTTGCCTTTAAAAGGTATGGAAAGAATGTCCTAAGAACATATGGTTATATAGTTATTGGGCATGCTCTCTACCAGGTTTCTGAGCTTCCATGTTTTCATCAATAAACTGAGGATAATAATGTCTACTTCATGCTGTTATTGTGAGCATTGGAAATAATGTTCAATAGGCTTAGTAGCAATGTGCTTCGCCCAGAGAATAGACACTCAGCAACAGCATTTCATTATTTGTGTATATTATTGTACAATTACTCCATTGTTAGAGGCTGCTAACAGTATGAAGCCAGACTCAGAGAGATTTACTGTGTTCACAGTAAATGGCAAAGCCAGTATGATAACCAGGTTTTCTGAGACTAAATCACTGCTGTGCCAGCATACTGAACTTCCTCTTGGCAAATGCTCCCCAAATGGTGTTGTACCACATTTTACTCTTACAGAAAACTACTGAATGTTTATTTATTAGGACTATATAGAAAGAAATAGTGCATTCTAAAAAGTAGGTTTCTTCCAAAATGTACATCTCCAATGTTTATTTTTATTAATGTATTTTTATGAATGAAGTACATTTTGCCCTAAGTCTTTTTAAAAATGATTTAAAGAAAATTTTAATTAAAGTTGGAAAACAACATTATATTAGTTTCAGGTGTACAAATTAATGATTAGACATTTATATAACTTATGAGGTGATCACCCCTATAAATCTAGTAGCCATCTGACATCATATATATTTATTACAATATTATTGACTATATTCCTTACACTTTTTCAAACCCATGACTATTTTGTGATTATTAATTTGTACTTTCTTAATCCTTTCCCCTTTTTCACCCATCTCCTCCAAATGCCCCTCTACCTGGTAACTATTAAAATGTTCTCTGTATCTATGAGTTTGTTCCTGTTTTGGTTGTTCATATATTTTGTTCTTGAAGTTTCCACATGTCAGTGGAATTGTAGGGCATTCGTCTCTCTCTGTCTGACTTACTTCACTTAGCACAATACCCTCAGGTTCATCCATGTTGTTACAGATGACAAGATTTCATTCTTTTTTTATGGCTGAGTAATATTCCCATTATAGATATGTATTACCTCTTATTTATCCATTCATCCATTGTTGGACACCCAGGTTGCCTCCATATCTTCTTGACTGTTATAAATAATTCTGCAATGCACATTTGGATTTACATGTTTGTCCCTTTGAAGTAGTGTTTTTGAATTTTCAGCAGTGCGGTTATTGGGTCCTTTGTCTTTTGTTATTGCCTTTGTTTTAAAGTCCGTTTTGTTTGATATAAGTATTCTTACCCAAGGTTTTTGTTGTTGTTGTTGTTATTATTTCCAGTTCTATGAAATGCCTTCTTCTACACCTTTACTTTCAGTCTTGTGTGTCTTTTGATCTAAAGTGAGTCTTCTGTAGGCAGAATGTGTATAGGTCTTGTTTTCTTATCCATTTAGCCATCACCAATGATTTGAACTCTGCATCTGGTAGGTTGCTTGTCTCTATTTTGGTTAGTTTTTTTTTTTTCTGAGCTTTGTTCTGTTCTTCCATTTGAGGCAGTTTCTTGTTTCTTCACTTTTTGCTGCTTCCCTTGTGTTCGTTTTTATGTATTAGATAGGGCTGCTGTGTCTCTTGGTCTTTGTAGAATGGCCTTATATAGTAGGTGTCCTATAGGGCCCAGGAGCACAGTCTTCCTGGTGCTCCAGGTGTGTCCCTTGTATAGGTTGTATGTGCCCTCATGTTGTAGTTAAGCCTTGTTTACTGTCTGCACTTCAGTGAGAGGGATTGACCTTTGGGCTGATTGGTTGTGAGGTTTGGCTGGTGACTGTAGTAGAAGTGCTTTTTGTGCTAGGGCTGACCCTATGGAGCAGGATTCACTTTAGTGCGGCTCTGTCGCCTGTCCAGTCTACCTTTTGGGTGTGCTGTCCTCTGTTGTGGCCCCAAGTGGTGCTCCAGCTCAGTCTGAAGCTGGCTACCAGATGTGTCATCTCTGGGACCTACAGGGAGGGGTCCTACGCAGGCCAAGTTCAGCTGCAGCATGTGCCCTGCCAAAGCTCCCTACATGAGCCATAAAGTAATCTACAGATGGCCCCGCCCATGCTGGACTTAGAGGTTCCTCGAAAGGCCAAGCCACAAAACCCAGACTAGCTGCCACTAGTGCCAGGTTTGGGCCTGCTCAGAAAGGGTTACAGAGCATGCTGAGGCCAGATGTTGCTTGTTTGGTTTTGTGAACCTTTGAGAGATTTTAGGAAAGTCTGCAGCTTGCGCCAAGACAGGCCTTTTGTTTGGAAAAGCCACTTGAGATGGCTTGGGCAGGCCCCTCAAGTTGAGTGAGGGGGCGGGTGTCTCCAGGGGGGATAACCAGTGTTAGCCAGTTTTGAGGGAGACTAGATATCTCGAATGTTTATTTTTATTGTAAAAATCAATACATATTATTAAATGGTAGATCTAGATGATTTAAAAAATACAGTTCTTAGTTCTGAAATATTCAAGAAAATATCTTTAAAAACCAAAAACCCCTTTGTCTTTATGCAGCAACTGTATATTTCTACATTTCCGCAGTCTCTTTTTAATTAAATTTTAAAGTTAAATTATTTTTCAAAAATTACATAAATAGCACATTTAGACAATGCCCCAAATGGGAGGAACACTTCATAAGACCCCGTCACCATCACTTTCCTAATCCTCCTCCTATGCACGATAACAGCCATGTATATGTTCTTCTGCACTTTCCTTCTGGTTTAGAGGTTTAAACTGTTTTTATAAAGAATTAACTATCTATATCTACAAATAGATTTTTATCCATTGGACAGATTTCTAAAAATGGACTGAAGGTTATAGATACATTTTTTCTTGCATTTTATACTCCAACCAATAGCTTAACTGCAACAAATTTTGGTCTCTTATAGTTTTAAACATTGTTTTTAATTATAAGTACATACATTTTCCTATTCTACTTTTTTAAATCTCATGTTATTTCATGTTATACCTTGTGTAGCCTTGTTATTATAAACTTCCTGATCTTCATACTTATTACTTTTTAATGAAGTGTATTTTTCATTTGTGAAATTATTCAGTAAAGGTTGATGATTTCTCAACTGTTAGGTGTAATGGGTAAGGAGGGTAAAGGACCCTTTGTGAAGAATACTTATTTATTGCTCTTCCTCTTCTTGCCTGTTCATACATGAGATGGCTGGCTTTACTGAAGTGGTAGAAAAAAAACTCCACAATGCTATTTTCATAACACGAAGTACTTGAATATGCTTGATATTCTCTGAACAGGAGATTGGGAACACTTCGGGATGTATTTTACTGATAGAAGAATCTGGTCTTTTAATACTAAACAGAACTGAATTTCCTGCAAATGAGAGAAAGAATAAGAAATTTTGATTTTCCACTTATCACATCTGCAGCACATATGAGAGCTATGTTCTGTTCTGACATCTTCCATGGTATTTGTTTGTTTCCACATTAAGCCACTGAGGGCTTCAGAGAGACTCATTCAAAGTGAATAGCTGGCTCACGATAATGAAATAACTTTATTGTTTTTTTTCTTCTTCTAATGTCAGGTCATTTGGTCATTCAAAAAAAGCTGCACACACAAATACTAGGGGGAAAAACATTTGTTTGCTTGGTAGCTTTTGTTTATTTCTTTGAACATCCATATAACTGAGTTCATCATTCCTGGAGGGTGACTAAAGTCCCGACCAAATGTGATTTCACTACCCAGATAGTGGAAGATGATGTTGGATTGGAATGTTGAATGTTTGCCTTTGGTTTTGAGGCCCATTTCCAAATACAACATGGTGAAAATAAAGTTATACACTTTATTTTCCCAGAACTTTGGGTATGTATTATATAAAATACAGACTTTTGATTTAAGATCCTCATGTTTCAGGAGGCGGCTCGGTTGTCTCCTTATAATATCATCAACAAATTTCAAAAAAACAACTGTTTGATATGTGGGGCTTACAGGTCTTCTGGTTTGGGGATGGAAACAAGAAAAACAAATTGGAGTCAGCCTTGGAAAACGTCTGCAAGCTGAGATACTCTAGATCTCTCTAGTGACATGGAAGACTAGGTTTTAGTTTAGAGAGGATAGGGTCAAGTCCTTGATGAGCATGAATGAAGGTCATGATTGCCTATCATGATAGATCTATGAGACACTAAAAGTTAAGATGAGCATCATGGAAAATATTATGCCTTAGAAGAACTTCTAAGAGACACAAAGTGAAATTCTTTTAAGTTGATATAGATGAAATGTAAAACTTAGGAAGGTGCTAAAATGAAGTAACTTGGTACCTTTGGAAAATCATGGCATACCAAATAGGATTTCTTGTTCATTGATCATTATTTACAATAGCCAAGATATGGAAAAAAAAAACCTGTGTCCATTGGCTGATGAAGGGATAAAGAAAAATGTGATACACACACAATGGAATATTGTTCAGCCATAAAAGATGCATATCTTACCATTTGTGATAATATGGATGAACCTTGAAGCATTATGCTAAGTGAAATAAGTCAGCCAAAGAAAGACAAATGCTGTATATCATGCTTTGGGTGATAGCTCCTGTACTGAGTGATTTCATTGTGGCTCAAAGATCTGAATCCCTTCCAATCTGAAAATTTCTGTTTTATTTTCCTTTTTTAAAAAACAGTGTTTTCCTCCTTTAAAAAGATTTAGCCTGATAAAGATGAAATGTTCTCTTCTTGAGGTCAAGTTATTTAAAGGCTATCCAGTTTAAACATAAGCATCTGTTAACCCATAATATAATGATCATCCATTTGTCTGTAGTGAGCAACTTTGATGAGTGACCTATTCTCCTTTGGAAAATACATGTGCTTATGGGCCTCTTGTTCTGGCAAAGATTGTTTTGCCAGGAGTCTGGTGTCTTGAATTTTCCCTTTTCAGAAGATAAAGAGAATTATTTGTTTTTAAAATTAAAATCTTTTTAAGGTGACTAAATATCCTATCAAATTTAAGAGCAGGAACTTAATTCAAAATACACTTATAAATGTGGTGCCTGTTGCTGAAGCTACGTATGACAGTGTGAACTTTATCCTTTTCTTAGTTATTTGGCTGAAGAATTTGAAATCCTGTCAAGGTTGTTTCCAGCACCACATGGTGACTCATGTGAGGTTGAGAGCAGGTAACTTCGAGTATGACTTCCCTGGGGCCACAGCTGCTACCTATATTTTGTTAGTTGTCTTTTTTAGATTACTGTCACTAACCTATTCTCATGAAGCATTAGGATGATGTGAATTGACTAAATCCACAAACTTATTTTTTTAGTGGTTTCAATATCTTTCCTAAAAAAAATGTTTCTAGATTGATCAGTAAGTAGGTAGAATAAAGTGCCCCCTCTTGCCTGTCTCTGGAAGACAAGTTGCCTCTGCTAGAAGAGATGGAATATTTGGTGGTGAGGGAGAATAGGGGATAGAATATACTAGACGATAACTCAAGAACAGATTATCCATTTCTGAAATAATTCAATTCCCATCAGGGAAATCTGCAGGGACAGGTAAAAACATTGATATTTATTTGACAAATAGTTACCAAGCATCTACTATGTGCCAAGTCCTAGACTAGGCTCTTTAGATTCAGCAAAGAAAAAATAAAACCGGGCATGTTCCTAGTCTCTTAGAACTAGTGTCTAGGGACATACAATCAAATAACCATAGAAACAGATGTGAAAGTACAGCTGTGGCAGATGCTGCAAAGGAAAGACAATGGATCTGTGAAAGACAGTGAGTGGACATGACCTAGATAGGGGTTCAGGAAAGACTCTTGAGGCAGTCATGTTTCAGTTGGAAAATAGGATTAACTTGTCAAAAGGGCCTGGTGGTGGCAGGGTGGGAAGAATGGTTCATTGAAGAACTGAAAGCACATTGGTGTAGCTGGGGCCTGAAAAATCCTGGGGAAAGGGCCTGGTGCTGATGAAGCTAATGACTTTGGTAGGGGCAGCCATGAAGAGCTCATGGGCTTTGAAAAGGTAGCTGAGGTAAGCTTACCAGAGGGTTTATGCATAGGGTGATATAATCAGATTTGCATTTGGTAAAGAACTTCATCTACCATGTGGATAACAATGTAGGCTAAAAGATAGGTGTATGGAGACAAGCTGGGAGGTGGTGGCGTAGGCAGACATTTTGGTGTGTTATAGAATTCAGGGCAGGCCCCTCAGAACATGCATTTGACATGAGTATTATTGCAAGCTGAAGACAATTAAGGCCAAATAGATTCAAGAAGAGACTTTTACTTCCCTCAACTACCTAAAGAGATTTAGATAGAGGGCTTTTCTTACCAGAAGAGAGCTATTATCTGAGATAACATTTTACATCAGCAAAGACTTATCAGCATGAACGGTAAACATTTGTTTAACCAATATTTGCTCTTCCATCTTCTGTGAATTGTTTCCACCCCTTTGAAGCCCCAGACACCTTATTTAGGATACATATAAACTTCAATCACCTGACTACAGAGAGTTCTTGTTGTCTGTGGGAGTTCCATAAGTAGAAAATTAAATCCATTTGGTCCCCTGTTAATCTGGTTTTACATCAATTTAATTATTAGCCAGCCAAAGAAGCTAGAATGGAAGAAGGGAAAAGTTTTTCACCTCTACCATGGTTCTAGGATGAGAGTGGTGGTGAGGATGGAGATTGATAAAGAAAACCCTCTTTGACTTGAAGATGGATCATTTATGGAGGAGGAGAGAGGCTGTAGATGGAGTCCCAGGGATTAAAATTCCCAAACAGGTGGATGGGGTTTTATTCACTCATTAGGAACCACTTGAAGAGGATGAGCTTTTTTTGGAGAGAAAATATTATGAATTTAGATGTATATTATATTGGAATTTGCTCTCTATATTTCTGATACCCTAATGGAGACATCTGAAGGCAATTGAACTATATTAGATTTTGGAAGAGCAAGTGAGACTGGACTTAGGAATTGAGAGTCATTGTATGGCCATGGGTACTGAGAGAGTGTGAAATGAATACTAAATGAACTTTGAGAAATCGCAGATTTATGACTAGTTGGAGGAAGATGAGCCAGCAAAGAGATTGAGAAGAAATGTGGTTTGGAAAACCAAGAGAAATAGTTTTCCTGAAACAGAAAGAAGGTGATATTCAAAAGGGAAATCTCAATGGTGCCAAATGCTACAGAGTGGTCAAATAAGAAGGACTGATCAGATTCCACGGATTTAAGCAACGTCGAGTATTTGTTGTAACTTAGGAGATTAGCTTCAGAAATTAAAGTGAAATCCGAGTACAGGGAAACTTTTTACCCAATAAAAATATAACAATATTTAAAGCTCTAAATGTATGTTTAAATCACACATAAACACTGACCTTGCCTGATTGAGTTCACAAAGAGATATGCCATTGGATATTTTATAAAGATTTTTATCTTTCTAGACAAATAGTGCATAGGAAAAAGGTAGCAAGTCTAAGTGGGAGATAAAAGTAATCGGAAATCTAAATGTTAATATTTGGTCCTCCTTTAGCTAACCACTTACTACTCTCCTTTGTGGTCCACATGTCTATCTGAGTTGCAGCTCTTGCACGTCTGAGGCCACAGGCTGGGAAGTAATTCTGAGAGCCCTTGTGTACCAGTGCAGAAGGTTCTCCGCAGGGGCCAGAAGGACATGAGCAAGAGTTCCATTTTACTGCCAGCTCTACACTATAATGAGGGTAATATATATACAACTTCTCTGAGTTTCCGTTCTTTCACTTGAAAACGTGGCTGTTCCAGGTTTTTTCTCCCCAAGGTCATTTAAGTTTTGAAATGAAAATAATGAGGTTCATTAAAGTGAACATCTAACTTTTTTCTCCTCAATTAAGCTAATTAGGCATTTCATAACTGGATAAGTGAATTTTTGTACATTTTCTAAAATCATAATACATTGTCTTCCCACTTGGCTTTTAGTTCTTTGTGTGTGTGCAAGGGGGTTGTCCTCTTTTTTCCAAGTGGCAAGATCATATTTACCCTCTCAGGGCCTCCTCTGTGTAATTGTGGTCTTTCTGTAACACCAGGGCCCAAATTTTCAGGAACAAACATAGTTGAGAATAGATGATTCCCTGGTTTCATAAAACCTCTAAAGAACATTAGATAATGTTCATTGATAGAAGTAAAATTTAATTATCCTTAGTGCCAGTAGTTTTTATGTCTCATAAGAGATTCTACTGGAGGGATCACTGAGTATTTCAAAGATGTTTGGAAACAAAGCATTGATGAAATCGTTTTCAACAGAAAGTTGTTAAATGTTTATGACTTTTGGTGGGTCTGTCAAAACCACTTAGCCCTACCAATGTTTCATTTTAGACTCAATTTATAAAAAAGTATTGAAGGGAGCTACCTTTGTAGAAGGAGGCAGTACTCTTGAGTACTAAAAAACTCGTTGAATTCTGGAAGAAAAAGGAACTTCGAGAATTATGTCTCATTAGGGAATAATTAGAAGGCATTATTAATCACTTAGTGTTCTGTAGTGCCAGTGGAATAATTATAAACATGGTGATTTAAGCTGATTGTGGATATGATGGAAGAGATATTAAATCTAGTTTAAGGTATTTTAAGTTTTTTCAAAATAATATTGAAATTTTAGGAAAAAATAGTAACTGTTAAAAGTTGACCCACTGACTAAACATTTCTGCATGGCAAAGGAAATTAAGAACTCATACAACTCAATAGTAAAAAACCCAAACAATGATTGAGCTGGAGATCTGAATAGACATTTTTTTTTTCCGAAAGAAGATGAACAGATGGCAATAACATGAAAAAAATGCTCAATATCACTAAGCATCAGGGAGAAGAAAATCAAAAACTACAATGAATTATCACCTTATACTTGTTAAGACTGGCTATTATCAAAAAAACAAGAAATAATAAGCATTGGTGAGGATGTGGAGAAAAGGGAAACTGTATGCACTGTTAATGGAATATAAATTGTGCAGCCAGTTTGGAAAAGAGTATGGAGGTTCCTCAAAAAATTAAAATGAATTACTAATATGATCCAGCAATCTCACTTCTAGGTATTTAGCCAAGAAATGGGAAACACTAACTTGAAATATATCTGCACCCCCATGGTCATGCAGCATTATTTACAATAGCAAAGACGAGTGGATAAAGGTGTGGTACATATATGCAGTAGAATATTATTGAACAATAAGACAGAATAAAATCTTGTCATCTGTGACAACATAGGTGAACCTTGAGCACTATACTAAGTGAAACAAGTCAGGCAGAAAAGCAAACACCATATGATCATACTTATATGTGGAAATCTAAAGCAAACAAACAAACAAACAAACAAACAAACAAACAAACAACCCAACAAACAACAACCAACCAAGCTCGAATGCAAAGAAGAGATTGATGTTTGCCAGAGACAGGGAGTGAGGGCAGGTGAAATGGGTAAAGGGGGTCAAAAAGAACAAACTTGCAGCTATAAAAAGATAAGTCATGGAGATGTAATGTTATAGCAAGCAACTAGAGTTAATAATAGTGTATTGCAATATTTTGAAAGCTGCCAAGAGAGTCACTTTAAAAATTCTCATCAAAAGATAAGAATTGAAACTAGATATGGTGACAGATATTAACTAGACTGTAATAAGTGATCGTTTCTAAATATACAAGTATCAAATAATTATGTTATATACCTGAAGCTAATATTGTATTATATGTCAATTCACCTCTATTAAAAAATTGATCCACTGTAATATGTTTAATTCATATCTTATAAACACAAAGGAAAAAATGTAATAGAGCAATGCTGGTTACTTTTTTGCATGTCATGGTACTTCTGAGATCTGATGAAAGCTGAGTGTCTTTTCTAAGACAAAGACACATGCTCACAAAACCAGGTACACTGCCCAAAAATCAATAGGGCAAAATTGGGGCATTAATCAACAGCAATCAACATACAATGCAGGTGTGGCTCATCAGGTGTTTCAGCATAAAAGATGTTACCTATTTGTGATGCTTCTTATTGGGTAGTACCTGTTAATACAATCCTGTAGTTTTTCAATGTGAAACAGAGAGGCAGACTAGTGAAGACAAAGATAAGCATAATGAGGCAGGAGTGAAAGATTTAGATGAGAAAAGAGCTGAGATAGTGAAGCTGTGTCATGGGAATGATGGACCAATGGAGAGAAAGCCATGGGCATCTGCTTCTAAAAAGTGTTCAAGATCAGTTGTGTTATGCTTCATTCAGACAATGAAGGGCATATTGTGTAGTTTCTGAGATAGTTTCCGAGTTCTCTTTAATCATTATCCTAAACCTCTAATATCTTAAGCAGGTCCTCACACTTTTCAACCAAAGTGTCCCTGATATTCTGAGAGTTGTGACAGGGAGCCCTGTGCACCTGAAGATCTGCGCTGAAGCTGCAGGCAGCAGTGGTGAGTTCTTCATTTTTCTTATTTTCTCAAAAAAATATACCCAATTTTCATATTTCAATCTATAATAATTTATTGTAGTATGGAGGAACCTTCCATACTATTGTCCTGAACACTGATCCAATAAGAAAATATGCTGCTGTTTGCCTACTACATTGGAGAATTAATTTAAGCATCCTGGCATATCTTTTTTTTTTTTTTCTAAACTAAATAGCCAGGAACACTTTTTCCCAGAAAGTAGAGATGATCAGTTACAGTCTCTAGCAAAATTGTAAGGGGGTCAGTAAGCCAAGCCACAGTCTCCAGTGCTGTAGCTAGCCCTGAGATCCTAGCAAATATTAATCATTTCCTCTTTTTAACTTCATTCAAGATTTCCTCACTATTTAACAAATACTTCAGGCTGTCTGGGTGGTTGACTGGTGGTGTAACCTAGGCCTTTAATCACGAGGAATCTGAAATCTTAGTTGCCTTGCTTTTACAGGTTTATGGTTGCAGACGTTGTCATTTATAGCTGTCATAGAAGCACCTGGAAGACCTGTCTGGAAAGGTGTAGATATGGAGAGATGCATAAACTAAACCTGGCATGGTAACACTTTGTGTAGTGACTCATACATTTTGCTTTTTTTTTGTGTGTAATATTTCATAGCTGCATTTACAAGTAGCAATAAAATTGACATTTGAACATCACTTTGACTTCTCTACAGTATTTAAGTATACTGATGAATCACAATGTCTTTAGTTGGTACTCGATCACAAGATATTTATCTCCACAGTATTTTTTGACTCACAACATTTGAAATATCATCCATCCTTTTTTGGGTGAAACTTCTGTGTGACCTTTCAGATGGACATTTGAAAGTACAGGGGAAATGATTACCTCTTAGACTCAAAAATCCTCTTAATTTTATATCTGTGTATAAAATAGAGAATATAGAATAATAAAATTTCAAAACCAGATATCTCAATAATTCTCTAAACTTATTTTAAAGTTTAGATTTTAGATTAAAACCTAATTTCAAAGATTTAAAATAACATGATTTACCATGATTATAATAAGATGTGCTAACATATACATGTAATACGTAATATACGTTACATATTGTGGTAAGCATTTTATTTGCATGACCATTTAGACTAATATCTATTTGCTATCTACAATTA
Source organism: Eonycteris spelaea (assembly GCA_003508835.1). Taxonomy (NCBI): domain Eukaryota; kingdom Metazoa; phylum Chordata; class Mammalia; order Chiroptera; family Pteropodidae; genus Eonycteris; species Eonycteris spelaea. The sequence continues at coordinate 158,068 of PUFA01000230.1, forward strand.
CAATTCAGATAAGAAAACATCTAACCAATATTGAAGCTGAGACCCAAAACCAAGATTGTGTGATGCAAAGTTCATCCTCACAATGCTACAGATATCTGCTCCCACAGACAGTGTGAGCAGGTGATGCTGGTGGTGAAGGATTAACAGGTGTGCAGGTTCACTCTTAGATCACAGGGTGGAAGAGCCCTGCCAGTCTTATTTATGCTGAACCCATCAAAATGTCAAACATCAAAATTCCTTTTATTCTTAGCTAAGTCTAAAATAAGAACTGAGTTTCACCACATAGACCATATATTTACAGCTCTCCCAATTTTTATGGAAACATTTTGAAAGTACTTTCTCTCCAAAACAATTTTAAAAGATTGCTCTATTAACTCAACAATTTAAACTATAGGTTGGCATAGTTAAAATATTGACATCATAGTAGTCAGATATTCAGGTACTGTTTCTTATTCAACTATTTTCCAAAAGGATATTCTTGTCAAGTAAATTGGTAGATTGACAATGGTAAAGTATTTGATATGTGGATTTATTCATTCAATAGAATTTATTGCATTTCCTATGGATAAGCAGAGTTTTTGTGGCATGATGACCAGAAATGAAAACATCCATTCACATAATGATCATTTACTCATTTAGCAAGAATTCGGTGATGGACAGAGGGGAGGGGGGTCAGGGGGTAGAATAATGGGTTGAAGGGTTAAAGGAGTACAAATTAGTGGTTTGATAGTTGGTGACAGGGATGGGGAGCACAGCAGAGGGAATGCAGTTAGCATTAATATGATGGCTAGGTGGAGGGCCAGAGGACAGAGGAAGCAATTGGCAGATCATTTCATGAACTATATAGATGATTAACCAATGTACTGTATACTTGAAACTAATTTAAATAAAAAATGTTAAACAAATTTTATTGAGCTCCTACTATGTGCCAGACTTTCAATTTGTTGCTGTAGACACAGATATCGCAAAATACTTTACTATGTTGTACATTGTAGATTTTTAAAAAATGTTATTGAGAAAGCATTTACACAGTGCCTCTGTAGAAGTTGTGTTTTTAGAACTTTCCCGTTCTCTGCTGTAATTCTTAAATATTACTGAGATCTTGAAACAATTACATCAAAGACCCAAGGATGTCATTCTTCAGTTATAGAGTGTTAGATACTTCTTTGTCACACAAATAAGGCAATAGCCCAGGTAGTATAGTTCACTGGACGAGGTTGCAGAACTCGTTAGGGATGTAGGCAAGAGTGAAAAATGTCTCATTTCCATCACCTCCTTAGTTTATTGCACTACTAAAAAAACAAGTCAAAAATGTTCACTTTTATGGTGATAAACCTATTTAGTATATTCCGGATGTATAACAGTTATTAATATTTCTACAAAGCTTGTAATCCTTCAAAATAATTTCAAAGAGTTGAACATGCATTTCAAGAGATTTGCTATCTCATTAATATAGCAAATTAAGCTAAATTTGTAGCTTAATCCAATGTCTGCTTTGTGTTATTCTTCAGTGAAAAAGTGGAGCAATCAATTATTAGACTAATTTGAATAAATGTTTATGATAACAATAAATTGCTCAACTTTTATAAATTTTGGGATGTATTTTGAAGCTGCTTGAAGCAACAAATAATTGTTCAGTTATATATGTCAAACCTAATTGACTTCAACTTCGAATGTCTTTCTTTCTTTTACATTATATGTACTACATGATATGCATGGTACTTTAGATTGCCCAGGAAACAGACTCTGAGATTTACATATAGATGGTTGAATTGGAAAGGCTGTTGGGGAACAAAAACCTGTCAGACATGAAGGAACCAGGATGTGCTGGAGAGAATTTGAACCATGATGTGACTGCAGTAGAGGCCTCAACCAATCTTATGACAAGTTCTGGGGCCAGCTTACTCTTCAGAATTCTCTTTTCCTAAGACCAGGGGTCTAGACCTCCCTGTCTCATCATTGGAAGGGGGCTTCCCCAGGGAAAGGAACATGAATTTGAGTGAAGTGCTTTCTTTTAGTTCAGGAAAATTCTTGGAGAAAGACTCAATGTCAATACTTGCAGCAGCTGGGACATTGAAGGCTGCAGTCTTAACAAGGTACACTAGGCAGATGCTGAAAGAAATGAAATCAGTTGGAACCTGTCTTTTTGTTCCATAAAATAATCTTTGGAAGATGAGTGACTGAAGTCAATATTGAAGAAATGAGAATTGAGGCAATTAGTGAGGAGTTATTGTTATTATTATTATATTTAAAATAAGTATAAGGCTGAAGGTAGAGAAATGAGTAATAATTTGAATGTCTCTTTTTTGGTTCACAAAGTGATCTATAGTATTTTGCCAGAAGGAATATGTAAGTGGGCATAAAACAGCTACCTCATTCTCCTTGTTTGGAACTGGTGACGGGAAGCCCGAACAGCATGACTGCAGATCGGTCCTGCGTTGAAACATTTTTGCTAAGATGAACTTTCAAACAGGATTTTTGAAATGGGCCCAGTTCTCCATTGACTTACCAAATGCCTGGGAGATGCAACTGAAAAAGAGTAAGATAAATCAAAGGGCTTGGGCATTGAGATGTGGGCCTCTGGGAGGACAGCTATAGGCTCTTTAAGATAAAGGATTTCCTGTGTCCTTTCTTATCACAGAGTGATGAGAAATGCTTTGGGGAGGCGGACCCAGGTTGAGAATTTAGGAAAGGATGTAAGAGTTTTACAGAGAATACTTACAGATTGTGGAAGGTAAACAATTCAAAATATCAATTCTGAAAATCAAAAAAATCTCAAATATCTATTTTTATGGAAAGAATATTTATTTTCTATCTTAGTCATAATTATCAGGTATGACTAAAGATATTCGTAAAATATTTGAATGGTCCTTTTGGGCCACAAGAATGCTGAAGGTCAGAAGACTGTCCTCTGTGGACTAACTGAAAGAAGAGAGGATTGAGTCTGGACCACTCCTAAGAAGAGAGCTTCTGATGGCCTTTGAACATTAAATTCATAGAAAAGAAAATAAATTCTATTGTGTAGCTCCAGATAAAAGACCAGGAAGCAAAGAGCAGACCCAGGGGAACAGATTTTGATCTAACCTAAGAAAGGACTTTCTCACAGTCAGATGTACTCACCCCTAACTGGACTTGGTCAAGCAGACACTGGTGGACACTTTCAGGGGCCTGAAGAGGCTTTTTCCCCACTGAATGGGAGGCCAGGCCATATATCTGCTAGAGATCTTTCTTACCCTAGGATTTTATTATCCTGAATTCTCAGAGATGAATTTCCCCACATTCTGCTTTGTTCCTTTCTCATTTTATCACCATCATGACCACAATGAATGAAGAATGTAAGGCAGACTTACATTCAACTTGGCCCCTATTCTGGAACACTGACATAGGTGTAGCCTTGGGCAAAAGTAGAGTATGTGGTAGAAAGACTCTGACTGGAATTGGGGTAGAATTTAGTTTGAATCCTTGCTTAATCTGTGTTGCCTTGGGTACGTCACTTCACTTTTCTGAACATTAGATTTCTCTGCATGAAATGGCCACAATAATACATAACCTTAGAATGTCTCCATGGGAATTAGGTGAGAGGAATTATATCAAAGTGGCTAGTTGGGTACCTAGCCCAAAGTAGGTACCCACAAAATATTCACTTGTCTTTCTCCAGAACCCCTTTTATTTTCCACTCTAATTCTGGTTGCTATAGGGTTAACATAATGCACAGTTACTTCAACTCCACTCTGGAACTGCCTTTTGCCAAAATTAGGTCTCAGAGATTTGCTTCCAGAAAAAGTCAGGAAGAAAAATAGAGACCAAGAGGTTAAGTATGTATGGCCAGATATTTTCTCGTCATAATTGAAAACAAAGCATCATCTTTCTCACTAAGTTGCCTTCTTCACTTATTTCTCTTGTGACATTGTCATGTCTGCATCCTCTGTCTCTGGTTCCATCCCTACATATCTGAGGTGGCTGGAGAGATGAGCCAGTGTCCCTGGAGACACTACAGGCTTCACAGAAGAAGGACAGTAGCAGTGGCCTTTGGTCTGGAAAGGCAGTGAGCAGGATGACATATGGGTGAAGAATGTGAGCAGATGAGGGATCAGGGCCCTGTGTGGCCCTGTCAGACTGTGCAATCCTCCCTATAAAGGCCTCAGTCCCTATGGTGTCCCATCCCACTTCTTGTGTTCTAGACCTGTTGGTGGGGAAAACACATAGAAACCTGTAATTTCAGTACACTTTGGGGTATGTTCTTCTAAAAACTCAAAAAATCATAAAAACCTATATGACAATTTAAATGAGGGAGAAAAACATAAATGTTTGGAACTCAATACAATTCCTCTTTGATGATTTTATTAATAATAACAAGGACGTCATTCGCTGCTGAGTTTTTGTTTGTATAAATCTGAATATTAACTAAAAACACATGTCCCTGTTAGGGAGGATGCCATAATGTGGCTGGTGCTACTAACTGCTCACCTGACACCCTCTCTTAATGGTGAGCCTAGGGCCGTTGGAGCCGCCTCCTCCTGGAGGGACCTGGGAGTAATTTGAACACTTTCCTATAGTTCTTAGCCAATAACCATCTGACATGTGGATAAAAGGCCTTGTGTTCTTGCCTCAACACTTAGCAGACTTTGAAGTATAATTGATTCTCTGGATACCCCACAGGGGAGCAGACTGAAGCCAGACTTTGCAGGAAATCACATCCTTCCTTACCTCATTTTTCCCCTTGCCTGTAGGCTGCCCTCATGTCTGTCCAGTTCTTATGAGAGCACACTATTAATTAATACCTTGAACAAACATACCATCTCAGGTTCTTCTTCTGGGGCACTTACGCTAAAAGGCTGCCATAGTCTGTTCCTTGAATGCCCTCACATACTCTTTATCCTAGATGTTGAAAAGAATCCCACCTAACATGACACTTGTACTCCCACTACCACTTACTGAGAGATGTTGTTCTGGAGCCACTGTTCTCAGAGCCTGTTACCTCTGGGTGATAACCATTCCTCTCTTTCTGTCTTGGTCAACTTTTTACATCTCCAAAAGGAGAAAAGGTGAACCAACCACCAAGACAATGCCACATACTGGTTAGGAGACTAAAAACTTATACAGGGATGTTAAAGTAAATGAAAAGACCAACAGCTTTCATAAGCATTACTTTGTTGACTATTTATTTGGTAAGAAACTAAATTTCTTAGCAAAACAACAACCACATATTCTGTCCTCTTGGAGAATTTTACTTAATGTTTATTAATCTTTCCAGAAGGTCAGGGAGAATTTCTCTCGAAAGTTCCTATGGAGGAAGGAGACCTTAGACCACTGTCAATTTAACTAACATAATTTGTATTTATGCTTGAAGATTTTAGGTAGATGATAGTTTGAAGAATTTTTCTTGCAGTACCATTCTTGTAAAATTAGTCAGCTTCTTGTCAGTTCCATTTTTGAGAACTGAATTTGCTAAAAACTGTCAGGAATATTTCTGAGACATGTTTGGGGATCTTCTGGCATGATAAACTCCCAAGAATGTCAAACCTGTGGGTTTCTGATTTTTAGTGGAAATTCTGGGGTTCTACCTATTTTCATGTTTTTTCTTAATGACCACAGAGCATGAGCAGAATATGATGGATTGGAGTTTTGGCATAGGTTGCAGGGAGCACTTCTCCAATCTGCTTTGAAGTATTGCCAAGATATTACATTACAGCCAAATGAGTATTACAAAGGGAGGCATCATCATTTTGCTTGATGAGGGAAAGGGTATATTGTGAAGAGTTTGCTAAAATGTCTGGCTCCTTCTATGTATCCTCATTCCAATTGCTAATAATCCTCAGTTTCTCAATCAGTACATAACTCTCTCTCTCTCTCTCTCTCTCTCTCTCTCTCTCTCTCTCTCTGTCTCACACACACACACACACACACACACACACACACACACACACACGAATCTGGTCACTACAATTTGGCCAGGCTAATAATGGAGTTTGTGATCTGGAGCCCTGTGATCTCTTTGAGTGCCTTCTATTGTCTCTTCCATTGGCTTTCACTGAGCAGCTCAAGACTGGAGGTTACGTTTCCTTTTGCCATATTGAATGCCATAAGGAGTCACTAACACAATCTAATATTCTGTCATCAAAAAAAAATCCTCTAAAGCCTCCCTGTCTGATGAAGTAGAGGGTCTGAATCCCAAGAAATGAAGCATATTGCCAGCTCTCCATCCTAAGGCAATAAATAGACTTCTTCCTGCATCTAATCCACCTTAATTCAATCAGTTCCACATTTTTCTCTACAATCCCATTCCCAATACCAATTTCTTATTAATTTTAATGAGTGATAGGAATTCCCAAAACCTAGGGAAGGCTAAAACAGGGTACAGTGGAAACTCATGGAAATCTAAGGTAGGAATAAAGCCAGGTCTCTGTTCCATTTACTATCACTGAGAAACCAGTACTCCCAAACTTGTGGCATAAAACGACCATTTTATATGCTTATCGATTCTGTGAGTGAAGAGTCCAGACAGGACATGGCAGAGATGGCTTGTCTTTGCTCCATGATACCCAAGGCCTCAGCTGAAAGAGTCAGATTCAGCTGGGGGTATATTAGTATCTGGGGCCTGAAATCCTGGAGGTGTTATCACTTGCATGCCATATGTTTGAGGCTGATTGTCAGCAGAGCCACATTTAAGGCAGTTGCTAGAACATCAAGGTGACCTCTCTATGTGGCTTGAACTTCCTCACAACTTGGTGGCTTCAAGGTAGTCAGACCTCTTATGTTGTGGCTCCAGAGGAGAATGTCCCAACTTGGAAGGCAGAAGCTGTATTGCCTTTTGTGACCTTCAGAAGTCGCATGCACTAATTCTGCATCTTACTGGTTACAAGTGAGTCAACATCCCCCACCCGCGCCCCGACTTGAGAAGGAAGGAGGAATTAGATTCTACATCTTTATGAGGAAATGAATGACAAGGTTTCAGAAGATCATGTGGAATGGGAGGTACTGTTGGTCATCTTTGGAAAACAATCTGAAGCCTCTCAATTACCAAAATCAGTACAGGTAAAACCATTAGGTACTGGAGTAGCTTCTTTCTTTACACCTATTTCATTCTTCTCTCTTTTTGCATTTCTACTCTGTTTTTCAGTTTATGTGTGGAACAGGGAGAAAAATATATTGTTCCATGGTTCTTGGTATCATGTCACTAAAATGAGAACAATCATAATTTTTTGAGAATTAATGAGATACTTTAGATAAGACACTAGCACAGACTAAATTAGTGTTGTATGGCTCCAGTTACAAATTGCCAAAAACCATACTCTGATTTTCCAAACTTGGACCTGATGTCCTCCCAGGTTCAGTAAGTTACGGCTGGAACCAGGGTCATGAGTCAAACCATGAGCTTAGGGGCTGTCGTTTAAACCAGGCAGACACTCTGGGAGGGATTTCTATGTTTCTTACATGATTTTACCTCCCCTAACTTATTTTAAAACTGTATTGTCAGACTCAGAATTTCTATTCACCCATTAAAGTTATGCACCCTCTTAGAATTCCTCAAGTGCCCTTTGCAATTAGCAAAGCCTATGTAAATTGTTAATGAAATTCATCAGACTTACTATAGAGATGGCAATGTTGCCTTAGCAAAGTACTTTGTGGGCATCAATTTATTTTCGTTTCTCATAGCATTTTTATTTCAGCCAGGCATAGGACGAATCTTGAGGTTGGCAAACTTGCCTCAATTATCTTTGCATGAATGCTTTTATACATTCCAAACATGACGTATGCATATGTGATGGGTGTGCGTGTGCGCACACACACATGCACACACGGTGGCTTCAGATTTCATGCTTTCCTGGCAGTCATAAGGATTCTGTCTTGGTTTGCTCTACCTGGGCAATATTCATTATCTTCTGGATGCACTTAAACTCTATTGCGACCATTTCTAAGTGGGCTATAACATCAAACTAACATCATGATAGAATACAAACTCTATGGGGGCAGGGATTTTCGTTTTGTTTATTTATTGCTGTAACACCAGCATCTAGAATAGCGCCTAGCATATTAGTGGACACTCAATGAATATTTGTTCACTGTGGGACACATAGACAGTTTAATGTATTAGCCCTTCAAAGAATATTGACATTTTTGTGTTCAGTATTTAAAAACTTAAAAGAACGTGGAAATAGGTTGCTAATCATAAACTTTAAGATGTTGTGGGTCAATGTCAAAGTATTCCTTAAATAACAAATAGGGAGCCACTTTCACCCCTTAATCCTTGCTTTTGCACAAACCAAGCCCACTTTATTCCATTTATATTCCTGGATACTATCTGTTCAAATTCAACAACAGGAAGTGGGATTTAGAGTTTGACAGTTTGTGCAATTTGTAGACCTGGGTGACTTTCCTGATCCACTTACTTGCATGACTCAGTCATCTTAGGCTTTGCATGAACTATAAGATGAGAGTTTCATTCTCTTTTGGTACATTTGCCCACCCCCACTCCAGTGAAAACAGAGGCAGGAAATAAAGAATATGCTTTTATAGGATTTTATAAGGCTTTGGATACACAAGATATTGGTTTAGGGTTTAGGTGGCAAAATTCCGTAAAGAACTGGGGAGAATTTGTTTATTTCTGCCCAGACCCAACACTGCTCTGGCATACCCCAATGGCCTCTTTCAGAGATCGAATCCTTTCTTTTGTGGCTGCATTTAGAATGTGCTGAACTGATGACATCACTAGGCTTCAGAGAGGCACTAGCCACAGTTCTGAGGCACAACTGGCCTGACCTAGCTCCCTCAGGACCATGGATGTTTGATTTTTTTTTTGGTACTTAGTTAGATTATACAAATAAAAATGAGAACGATTTTCAGAGTTGCTGATGTTATTAATAAAATGATGAAACGAGTCTATTGTGTTTCATGTTAATATTTATTGTATTATTTTCCATTTACATCATCAAATCATCAAGTTTTTAAAATTATCACTTGTATCTTTAGAGTAGCAGTTTTTTAAAAATTCCCCACAGATCACCAGTTCTATACGATGCTTCTTTAGAAGTAATTTTGCCATGGAGTAAATTTTTGGGGTACACTTCATTTTGTGTGTGTGTGTGTGTGTGTGTGTGTGTGTGTGTGTGTGTGTATCTTGGAGAGTTTCATTGGTAAGGTAATATTCTCTGTTAATCTAAAAATTTGTGTGACCAAATGAACCGCCCAACTACATTTTTTTTCCTTCTGAAGAAACTATTAATATCTGGGTGAAATAATAAACTCAGAACACTTTTTGGAAAACCCTGTCCTAGATAAGTAAGTAGTTCTCTAGGATCTCTTTTCTTTTGTGGGTAGGAATCTCTTAAAGAAGTGTTTGCTCTTCCTATGGCCACTGCTGCTGTTGTTTATTTATTGAGTCCCTACTATGGATCAGGCTCTGGATCAGGTCTTTACATATATTCTCTAGAATTCTTAAAATATCCCAACCAGGAGATTAGCTGAGGTTCATGGAGGTTAAATAATTTGCCCAAAGTCTAAGTGAACCCGTCTGTTTGCCTATGACTATGCAATGTTGCCTTTCAAATAATTCTTCTTTTTGCAGCTCAGGGTTACCCTCAAATAGTCAACCAATACATACACAAAGTCTTTATCATTATTTAAGATGAATAACTTTTCTTTTCCTTGTCCCTTCATGTAATTTCTTGTTTAGTACTGCTTGCACGTGCGCTAGTAATGTGAGCAAGAAAGTATCTCAGTGATGGATTATGCATAGAGTCTTTAAATAATAGATTACAGATGGGACACTAAAAGGTTATGTGTTCAATTGCTGATGTAGCACTAGAAAAGGAGATACGTTGGATCAGGAAAGGAGAGACTCTAACAAATGCTTCTTTTTTGTGAACTCGCTGAGCAGCAAATCTGACAAAATTACCTCTTCAGTTCTTTTAACTGTTTCCTTCCAATCTCTCTCCACTCTAGACCAAATCTGTCTTTCCAACCATCTGAGAGTGCCTGAAAGTCATCCGATCATGCCTTTTGTTGGTTTTAGGAAGGCTACATTTTTCAGTGCTATAAAACCAAAGGTTGGACTGCTGGAGCCCATTGATGGCCTCATATCAGATTTTGAGGTCCCAATGTATTGGAAAGTCCAATTTAAGCAATTATACTTTACAACCCTAAGTGTGAAACACTCTATCCATTAATTTTAAAGTAATTTTCTATGTGTTTTAGGGGAAAAAGTTATTGTGGTCTTTTTAGAATATACTTAATGCTGGTTATTTTTCTTTTTATCTGAAGGAAATTGAACCCTAATTTTATTAGGGGCTTAGCTGGATGATGTTTATCATCTTTTATTTAGTAGAAGTCCTATGATCCTATGATTTAGGTGCAAGTTTATGACTGAGAGAATCTCATGCATGTATAGAGACTTCCTTCTTTTCTTGAACATGTTACTTTGTTCAAGAAAAGAAATGTGACTTTGAGTTTTGATTATAAGTATTATATAGATCTGTGGGTAAGGCTCAAAGAGCAAGTACTATCCAGTCTACACATAGAATGTATTCTTCATGGCCGCCTTTAAGTAATGTCAGCAAAATTAGTTCAGCAACAAAGAGTCTGAGGCTAAAAGAATGCTCCCAAAATGTATTTCAAAATACTTTATTAGAGAAATTTGAGGTGCTATTTTTAGTGTTTATGAAGTTACAAAATGCTAAATAATGCTCTAATTCCTCATATGTCTCAAAGATATTCAACATCAATAAAAATACATTCCAAACAGATAAATAAGAACTAAACTAAAATTCATCTTAAAACACCACATTTTAATTTTAAAATGAATTTGTTTGGTTATTAGCTTTCATCATATCTTCAAGTTGTCTATTTCCTGACTTATTATATCACAAATTTTAATCTTAGAAAGAGGAGCAAATGAAAAGATAAAGCACTGCATTCATGGAAGACTTATAGAGGTCTAAGGCAATTCTCAACTTAAATAAGAAAGACAGCCAGTAAAACTATGAGCTTGTCTTTTATTTTTGTTAACTCCTAAATACGTTCTCTGAAGTCCTCATATTATTCTCTACTCATAAAGTCTATTTTAGAGAAATAAATGATCTAGCAGCAGCATATGGTTTTCTATATTAGTGTTGAAAGTCATGTGGACAACAGGCTCTTTCTAGTTAGTTCAGCTACTCTTTCTTAGAAGGTAAGAATCTTCTGGCCTATGGCTAACCACAAAGCAGCCATCCTGTTTTCCTAAAGAACCTGGACATTTTCCCTCTACCTTTCCTGGTACAGGGTTATCATTTCAGCAAGTGTGATGCTATGTAATTGTAAGCCTTGATGTAATTTCATCCCATGATGTATATATGTGTTACATGTAATTGTAAGCCTTGATGTAATTTCATCCCATGATGTATATTATATATGTGTTACATCAACTAGAAAATTTTTAAAAAGCTATCAGAAAATTTACTTAAGCACATTATCTTTTTCCTCCACTGAACCAAAAATTTATATAAATATTTTAGGCATTTGGTTGAAAACAAGAGACAGCAGATAACAGGTATTCATCTTAAACTAAAAAAAAAATGTTTGCTTCTTATTTTGAAGTAGTAGAGCCAATAGAAATTTTTTTTATTTCCCAAGAATCTAGACTTGTTTGGCTGTGCAGTCTCATGTTTAGAAGACTTCTTGCCTCCTGAGAAGCTAAATAAATATTATCCAACTTAGTTAAGAACCAGTGTTATATTTGCATTTTACAATCAATTCTGGAATGGTCCCAGGCTAGTCAAAATTAAAGTTTTGTGTGCATGAAAGAGATCACATAAAACTTTATGTGAATAAATAAATCTACAGGTTGTCCACCCTGGAAGTATGGTCAAGTTTTCCATAAGAAATGGTTCATTTCTTAAAAATTCTTAAAAATCTTATGTTTTACCAATATGGATTTTCCCCAGTGGCTCATTATTGGACATATTTACAAATTGTACTTAGACAAATATATTCCAAAATGCTTTCAGATATATATATCTATATATATCTCTCTCTATATATCTCTCTATATATATCTATATATATCTATATATCTATCTATATATATCCAAGATACAAATTAATAAATCATTTATAACTCCAACGTGCATTTTAAGTCTACCACAGTAATTCTCCCAAAGAGTGTGTGCTTACCAATATCATTGTATTTGTTCCAAAATATGCTTATGGTCATTGAAATTATTATTGTAAGTAAAATATTTACATATTATATAACCAAAATGAAATGTCTGTGTGTAGGGAGTTGCTACTTTTACAAGAATTAATTTGGATATTTTAGAAAGACTATAAAAGTGATGAGCTAAAATTTTTTATCTTGAATTAGCTATGAGTGAGATTACAATTAAAAAGTCAGAACAAATAGTGTAAAATAATTTAAAAATCTAGGAAGAGTCTTCCCTTCAGTCAATTTCCAGTGTTTTAAATATCTTTTTCACTAAAAAAAAAATAGAAATCTTAGATGATACATTATAAAAGTGACATATAAAAATAAAAAAAACAAACAAAAACATTACAAAACCAAAAAACGCAGACTCATACACAAAGAAAATGTCTCATCCTTAGATCAAAAGAATTCTAGAAATGTATGTTTACTGTTAGGTCCAGGAGCACCCTATCCCTATCCCTTCCATATGTGGGAACCACACTTCTCCCTTACCTTTTTGTGGGAACTGGACCCTTCATCCGGGTTAGCAAAGCTACAGGCTCACCACCTGCTTCACTGGACTCTTACCTTCCCCTCCAATTTACCCTCACCAAATATTCCCACCAAAAAAGCTCACCTCATCCACAGGCTGTCACTCTACTACAATAAATCTTGCTTATCCCTTTCAGCTTTATGTATTCCTCCTTTGGCGAACCTAACATTTACATCTTTTACTTTAAAGTAAAATGTTGAGGTATGATATACCATGTTTTTATGATACCTTAACATTTTCATGCCTCAGTTCTACTACTAGCCTGAATTTTAAGAAATAGGAGGGATTTCGTGTAATATTTACCTCGAAGGTAACAATTTTCAATATTTTTGGTCTCAGGACCTATTTATACTCATAATTTTTGAGGATCCAAAAAAGTCTATATTCAGCATTCAAAATGGGAAACTCTAAGATACCTCTATACAAATTCATTTAATGTAACATACTTTTAAATTAAAAAAATAACTATTTTCCAAAACAAATAAAATATTTAGTAAGAACAATGACATTGTTTTACATTTTTAAAATCTCTTTACTATCTTTAATGTTTCTTTAATAATAGAAAACAACTAGATTTATATCTGCTTCTGTATTCAATCTCGTGCTATGTTGTTTTGATTGAAGTATTTGAAGAAAATCTGGCCTTGCAGATACATAATGAGAAAAGGCAGGAGTATTTTAATAGCCTTTTCAAGTAGTTGTGGATATTCTCCTTAGATACTACACTTGAACTCAATGAGTGGTGGTTTCTTAAAGCTAGTTACAGTGTATAATCTGAAGGTAAAATTCATTGGTCTCTCTCTTTAAGTGGATCTTTTATCCTGAATGATTATGTAACAGCACTGAAAGTGCTTTCTTTGAGATGTATTTGAAAGGAGAGTGAATTATGTTAAGCAATGTTATTTCCAGAATGGAAACTCCTTCAAAGGAGCCTTATTTTAAAGATTCCTTTGGATTTGGGTAGTTTACATGAGACATGGGTTTATGTATGTGCTTGTGTGTGCATATAGTTGGCTAAAAATTCTATTGTTTTTCTTGAGAAGTTTTGGAAAGAGATGAAAATAATTTGACTGCTCTATTCATCTTATATTTTGTTAAAAAGAAAAAAAAGAGTACACACAAAGAAGAACAAGACAGCCTGAGTCCGGGCAATGTGTACATAGCTTGTTTTTTTTTTTTTTTTTCCAGGATGTCAGCAGTTTCTTTCCTTTCCTGATAGAGATGAGGAGCACTTGAAAATATTCCGATCCAGAGATTTATGTTTTTAAAGTAGCATTCCTTTATCTTGCTAGTCATCTATCTGATTTCAGATGTACAGGCAATGATAGATTATCTCTTAGAGTAAAGGCTTTGGCTATTGCAGGTTTGAGAAAACGCTGAAATACTGCATAAGCTTAAAAAATGTTGACACATTTTAAATCTTGAATATGTCTTAGAAACATGAAATTAGCATTAGATTATAGTTTAAAAAAATCATTTTAGAATATGCATATGCATGAAAAATAAAACTAGATCATACCTCCTAATGTGTATGCCATTTTCAAACATGGTTAAATGTTTTTCTACAAAATGCAAATGCATTCATTTGGTAATCATTAAGTTTCCTTATAGCTCAAAAATTCTAAGGTTTCTTTGGTTTCAGTCATAGTTCATAGATGGTTTGGGAACAATGATCTAACTTTCTCTCTTTGCACTTCTCTCTCTGTGTGGGTTTCTCTGATTTTAAAGATAAAGTAGCTTTGGTATCTGTGGTGCTAGTGAAGTTCTTAGGAACAGTCAATGCGGCTTCACTCAGTGCTCAGTCCAGCCTACAGTCATGTCAAGGTTGCCCACATGGTTTTTACAGTGATGGAAGGGACTGAGGAAATGGAATGAATTTGCATGGCGGCTTCCTGTATTCAGCTGTGTTCATAAATAATGGGCTAAGTTCAGCCATTGCTGGAGTTTGTCCAATTCTTGCTATCATTCCTTTATGGATATTATGAAAAAATGATTCCAATGTAATGTGTTTTGTTTTTCAATTCTATGTCTTCTGAAAGAATGGAAGAATACTTTTAAACCTAATTTCTTAATTCACTAGTTTGCTAATTCTTAGAATTCTCCGATAATCCTTGGGCCCATCAGCATAGAGACACTAAAATGTTATTTTAATATAAATGAATCTTTTAAGTTGTCATTTAGACATGCTTTCTTGTTACACTATGCTATAGTATTTAAATTTTGTATTGCAAAACAGAGTATCATTTTTCAAATTAATTTAGCAAGTCTTATTTTTATTTTAGAAATGGCAACCTAAAGGCTTTTGACAAATGTCCATAATCAAAATCAAAGCAAAACAAAATATTTTTTTATCCTTCATACTATGCCCTAGAGAGCAACACGACTACAAGTTTGTCCTGTGACATACATACTCTAAGTAACAAAGCCTCTTAATTACTAAATCTGAGCTAGAATCACTCATAATTTCCAGGTGAAATATTTCTCCTGTAATTGAAAAATATTTTGTTTTCTGTGAAATAATCTGAACAAGGCAATGAAAGTTATAAGATTTACATGCAGAATTTGTGTGAGAAGTTATAAGGACATGATTGTTACAAAAATGTAATATGGATTTCCACTAAAGCTCTTCCATGTCTTTCCAAATCTTGCTAGAGCTTTATTGCTGAAATTTATGTTATCGTGCTCGTTCGCAAATTGTATGCTCATTTCGTAAACTTTCTAATTTGTGCTCACTCTAAGGAGAAATTTAATATTAGACATTCGTTAATGTTATCTAACTGAAAACATATGTATCAAGAAAGCTAAGAAATTTTTCTAACATAAACTAAATAAGAAACTTTGCAGAGTTTCAGAAAACATTTTCCTTTTATAAGCCCTGGGTTTCTAGCTCTTGTTTTGTTATTGATCTCTATACCTGAAATAGTCATTCACCTTGATGAGTCCCAGTTTCCTCCTCTGTAAAACAAAGAATTGGGACTAGATTCACTTTCGTGTGTCTTTGTCTAAAATTCTTTCTTAAAATTGATGATGGAATCCACATAAACCATAGACAAAAAGAACTCAGAGAACCCCTAGTGTAACTCCTGTGCAGTCCCTTTCCTTGAGTGAAAGCAAGACTTCTAATAAATAAAATATGCTGATGGGATGTTACTCCCTTGATTAGGTTAGATTATACGGAAATTGTTGGGATGTTCCTCCAAAGATTACATTACTCTACATATGACTCCATTTTATCAGGCTGGAGGAAGATTTTCCTGCTGGCCTTGAAGAATTATGCTTCCAGTTGTGACAGAGCCACATGGAAAGGAGATGTGAGTAGTCTATAGTAGCCCAAAGCAGCCTCCAGCCAACAGAAAACATCAGTCGTACAATCACAAGGAACCAAATTCTTACAATATTTACATAAACTTGGAATAAGGCTTCATGTGCTAGAAAAGAATGCAGCTGACTGACACCTTGATTATAGCCAATGAGACCTTGAGCAGGGGATCCAACAAGGGATCCAATTAAGCCATGCTGGAACTCCTGACCAATTAAAGTTGTGAGATAATACATGGGTACACAATGTTTCTATTCACTCTTAACTCAGTTTCATTTTACCCTAATGTTATCATTTTGCATTACTGAGGTCTATTTATCAAAACTAAGAAATCAACACCAATACATTACTATTAACTAATTCTAACCTTTATTAAGATTTCACCAGTTTTCCTATGAATGTCCTTTTACTGCTCCAGGATTCAATACAGGATCTTACATTTAGTTGTGATGCTCCCTTACTTTCTTGAAATATGAGACAGTTTCTCATTTTTTTTTCATGACTTGACAGTTTTGAGTAGTACTGTTCAGGTATTTTGTGCCATGTACCTCAATTTGGGTTTGTGTGATGTTTTTTCAATAGTGGACTTGGGTTATGGATTTATATAAAGAACAATTAGGGAAATTTCTGGAGTTATAGAAATATTCCATATTTTTTTATTGTGATGGTGGTTACATGAATAGTTATATATTGTCAGAATTAACTAAACTATGGCATTTAAAAATAAGTACATATTATTGTATGCAAAGCATACCTCAATGAAGCTTTTGGAAAGATATATTTCATACATATGTACATACATATATATGTACACATGCATCAATCAATCAATCAATTAATCAATTGACCTATCCGGGTTAAATAACATTTAGTTGGTTTTTTATTGTAAGACTTTCCAGAACCTTCAATATTCTAAATTTCTTGTGACTCTCTAAGCATAAGACATTATACACAGCATTTCCAAAGTTTTTGGACTATGAGGTCCTTTTTCTAGACTTCATAGTTTCTGAAATACAGCTTAGGAAATGCTGGCTTAAGTGACTTATATTTGAGTTTATAGGATAAATAACAAAAGGTGGAGAGTTCATTTTTTTCTACATGACTGGCCAAAGACTAGGAAAATGTTTTTGTCCATTGAAGTGGAGATATCTTCTGGGTTTAGTATGTTACTGTATCTGTGAGGGTACAAAAGTAATAACATTTTAGAGATGGGACATATAATTTCACTTAATCTAGTAATCTTTATATTATTGCTACTAGTAATGTTAGAACCTATTTGGAAACAGTCAGGATGAAGGATTTCAATGGATGAATAAATGAATCCAGCCGCTCTTGCAGCCTGGTATTTCAGGCTCCTTTACCCTTTGTCATTGTTGAATATTTGAGCCCCAATTTGATTGAATTTTGGACAGGTCTGAGGGGATGGCCTTTCCGTTACAAGTGGGAAGAAGAAAGTGGCGGTATAAATTAGTTAAAAATATTTGTACCCCAGAGCACCACTCAGTCTTATAGTCATTATTTTATGGGGTTCCATTGCTGAACACAAAAATTATTTATTCACTAAACAAGGCTACCTGTTTCTCTATGCGCTCAAATAGTTCCTTGTTTGGAGGCTGACTTTTTGGGTGAAACAACATTGACTAATTTATGTTTAAGAGAAAAATCCTTTTAACTTTAAAATTTTTATTTAAAAAAATTAAGTTTATTGGGGTAACATTGGTTAATATAATTATATAATTTTCACGTGTACCTTATAATTTGACATCTGTATATTCTATTGTGTGTTTATGACCCAAAGTCAAGAACCCTTTAGCTACCATATATTTTTTCCACCTCACCTTCCCCCTATATTTGCCCCCTTTATCATGTCTACATTCTCCCTCTTCCCCAACCTCTACCTTCTGGCAACCACTAGTCTATATGAGCCTCTGTGTGTTTGTCCTGTTCACTTGTTGCCTTTAGGTTTATATATCACATATAAGTGATATGATGTGATTTTCAATTTTTTTTCTGTCTGGCTTATTTCGCTTAGCATGATATTCTCGAGGTCCATCCATGATGTTGCAAATGACAGTATTTTATCTATTCTTATGGCTGAGTAATATTCCATTGTATATATGTGCCACAGCTTCTTTAGCCAATCATCTATTATAGAACACTTTGGTTGCTTCCATGACCTGGCCACTGTGAATAATGCTGCTAAGAACATCGCTGTGGAAATATCTTGTCGGATATGGGTTTTCAAGTCTTTGCAGTAAATGCCCAGAAGAGGAATTGCTGGATCATATGGTAGGTAGGTCAATTCTTAGAACTTCCATACTGTTTTCCAATTCACAGTCCCACCAGCAGTATATGAGGGTTCCTTTTTCTCTGCATCCTCTCCAACATTTGAAATTACTTGTTCTGTTGATTATAGCTATTCTAACAGGTGTGAGATGGTATCTCATTGTGATTTTGATTTGAATTTCCCTAATAGCTAGTGATGTTGAGCATCTTTTCATATGTTTGTAGGCCATTTGTATGTCCTCTAGGGAGAAGTGTCTGTTCAGGTCTTCTGCCCATTTATTGATTGGATCATTTTTTTTTGTTGTTATTGTTTTTGTTGTTCTTGAGTCATATGAGCTCTTTGTATATTTTGGATATTAGGCCCTTATCAGAGGCATTGCTTGCAAATATATTTTCCCATTGAGATGGTTGTCTCTTTACCTTGTTGACAATTTCTTTGCTAAGCAAAAGTTTTCAGTTTGATGTAGTCCTATCCATTTATTTTTGCTTATAGTTCGCTTGCCTTTGAGGTCAAATTCATAAAGTCATCTTTAAGTCCAAGGTCTTTGACTCTAGTTCTTATGTTTTCTTCTATGCATTTTATTGATTCTGGTCTTATATTCAGGTCCTTAATTCATTTTGAGTTAATTTTGGTATGCGGTGATAAACAAAGTCTGGTTTCATTCTTTTGCAAGTGGCCTTCTGATTTTCCCAGCACTATTTATTGAAGAGGATTTCCTTTCTCTACTGTATGCTTTTTGGCTTTTTTTTGAAAATTATTGGCCCATATAAGTATTGGTTTACTTCTGAACTCTTGATTCTGTTCCACTGGTCTGTGCGTCTGTTTTGCATGCCATTTTGATTGCCATCACTTTGTAGTGTAATTTGAAGTCGGGCAGAGTGATGCCTCCAGTCTCGTTCTTTTTTCTCAGGAGGGCTTTGGCAATTCGGGGTCTTTTGTGCTTCCATACAAATCTGATTTTTTTTTTGTTCTATTTCTTTAAAAAATGCTGATGGGATTTTAATGGGGATTGCATTAAATCTGTATAATGCTTTAGGTAATATGGTCATTTTAATTATGTTGATTTTTCCAATCCAAGAACACAGAATATCTTTCCATTTCTTTGTATCTTCTTTGATTTCTTTTAATAGGGTCTTGTAGTTTTCATTCTATAGGTCCTTCACATGTTTCATTAAATTTATTCCTAGATATTTATTCCTCTTATTGCAATAGCAGAAGCAATTATTCTTTCCACTTCTTTTTCTGATGCTTCATTATTAGACTATGGAAACGCTATGGATTTTTGAACATTGGTTTTGTATCCAGAGACTTTACTGTATTTACTCATTGTTTCTAGTAGTGTTCTTGTGGAATCTTTGGGGTTTTCCATATAGTGAATCATGTCATCTGCAAATATGACAGTTTGACTTCTTCATTTCCTATTTGGATGACTTTTATATCTTTCTCTTGCCTGATTACACTTGCTAGGGCCTCCAATGTTATATTGAATAGCAGTGGCGATAGTGGACAACCTTGCCTTCTTCCTGATCTTAGAAGGAAGGTTTTCAGTTTTTCACCATGAAGTATAATGTTGGCTGAGGGTTTGTCAGAGATGGCCTTTATTATGTTAAGGTACTTTCCTTCTATACCGATTTTATGAAGTGTTTTGATCATAAATGGATGCTGTATTTTGTCGAAGGCTTTTTCTGCATCTATTGACATGATCATATGATTTTTATTTTTTAATTTGTTTATGTGTGGTATCACATTAATCTATTTGCATATGTTTGAACCACCCCTATGCCCCTGGGTTGAAGTCCATTGATCACGGTGTATACTCTTTTTATATGTTACTGTATTCGGTTCACTAGTATCTTATTTGCGATTTTTGCATTTGTGTTCATGAGAGAGATATTGGTCTGTAGTTTTCTTTTTTGTGTCATCTTTACTAGGTTTTGGTATCAGGGTAATATCAGCCTCAAAAAATGAGTTGGGAAGTATTGCCTCCTATTCAATATTTTGGGAGACTTTGAGGACAATAAGTATTAACTCTTTGAATGCTTCATAGAATTCACTGGTGAAGCCATCTGGTCCTGGACTTTTCTTTTTTGGTAGGTTTTTGATGATTGTTTCAATTTCCATCCTGCTGATTGGTCTATTTAAATTTTCCAGTTCTTGATTCAGTCTAGAAAGATTGTATTTTTCTAAGATCTGGTCGATTTCTTCTAGGTTAGTAAATTTGATGTTACAGACTTCTTCATAGTATTCTTGTATCCTTTGTATTTCTGCAATGTTAGACATAATTTCCCCTCTTTCACCCTTGATTTTATTTATTTGTGTCCTTTCTATTTATCTTTAGTGAGTCTAGCCAGGGATTGTCAATTTTATTAACCTTCTCAAATAACCAGCTCTTTGTTGCATTTATTTTTTTCTATCATTTTTTTGTTTTGTTTTGTTTTCAATTTCATTTATTTCTGCTCTAACTTTTGATGATTTCTTTCCTTCTGCTGACTTTAGGCTGCATTGTTCTTCATTTTCTAGTTTTTTAAGATGAAGAGATAGTTTGTGTATTTGGGCTCATTCTTGTTTTTGAAGATAGGCCTGTAACAATATGAACTTCCCTCTTATGACCACTTTTGCCATGCCCCAAAAGTTTTGATATGTTGTACTATCATTATCATTTGTTTTTATGTATCTCTTGATCTCTCTTTTTATTTCTTCTCTGTCTCAGTTATTCTTCAGTAGCATGTTGTTTAATCTGTGTATTTGTGGTTCTTCCTGATTTCTTTTTGCAGTCGATCTTTAGTTTCAGAGCATTGTGATCAGAGATTATGGTTGGTATGATTTCAGTCCTCTTATATTTTCGAGGCTGTCTCCGTGTCCCAGTATGTGGTCGATTCTTGAGAATGTTCCACGTGCACTAGAGAAGAATAAACAATCAACTGTTTTGGAATGGAAGGCTCTATATATGTCAATTATGTCCAGTTAGCCTGATGTGCCTCTTAAAGATTGTTATTTCCTTGTTGATTTTCTGTTTGGATGATCTGTCCATATCCGACAGTGGGGTATTAGGTCTCCTACTGTGATAGTGTTTTGGTCTGTTTCCCCCTTTAGTTCTGTTAGTAATTGCTTTACATATTTCAGGGCTCCCTGATTGGGAGCATAGATATTAATAAGTGTTATGTCTTCTTGGTGCATGATTCCCTTTATCATTATGAAGCGTCCCTCAGTATCTTTCTTTACCTTTTTATTTTGAAGTCTATTTCAGCCGATATTAGTACTGCGACTCTTGCTTTTCTCTGAATGCCATTTACTTGGAATATCATTTTTCACCCTTTCACCTTGAGTCTATAATTGCCTTTGGAGCTGAGATGTGTCTCCTGGAGGCAGCATATGGTTGGGTTTTTTTTTTTTTTTGATAAATTCTACAACTCCGTGACTTTTTATTGGCTAGTTCAGTCCATTTACATTTAAGGTGATTATTGGAATACGAGGTCTTCTTATAGCCGTTTTATCTTTTGCTTTCTGGCAGTTTGGTGTCTCCATTGCTTTCTTGTCTTTGTTTTTCTGTTTTTCTTTATTTTGGTTGACTTTTGTGGGATTGTCCTCTGGTTCTTCTTGTTTCATGTTATATACTTCAGATCTGAATCTTTGGTGTATGCTTACCATTATGAACATGTAAAGCATAGTTTTGTGTCTGTCTGTCTGTCTGTCTATCTATCTATCTATCTATCTATCTATCTATCTATCTATCTATCTATCTAGATACACACACACACATCCATTTTTTTCCGTGCATCCATATGTCCTTTCCCCTTTGCGAATTTGGATTTTGAATCCTCCCCTTTTCAGTCAATTTGTCCCTATGCATGCTGAACGTTCATTACTACCTTGCTACAGTACTTCTCTTCTTATTATTTAAGCTATAATGCCCTGTTCTCAGAAAGAATTGCACTCCTCTGCTTTTGTTTGCTTGATAGTCTCTTTACTCCTATTCATTTGTTTGTTTTTTTGTTTGTTTGCTTGTTTATCTGTCATTTTGTTTTAGATGAGCTGACCCCTTTCAGCATTTCATGTAGTACAGGCCTTGTAGTGGAGAATTCTCTCAATTTTTGTATGCCTGGAAACGTCTTAATTTCTCCTTCACATCTAAAAGAGAGCTTAGCTGGGTATGTTATTCTAGGCTGGTAGTTCCTTTCACTTAATAGTTTAAATGTTTGATTCTATTCCTTTCTGGCTCTTAAGGGTTGCGCTGAGAAGTCTGAGGATAATCTAATGGGGTTTCCTTTATAAATTACCATTTTCTTCTCCCTGGCTGCCATGAGAATTCTGTCTTTGTTGCTGATTTTTGATAATTTGAATACAATGTGCCTTGATGACGACCTTTTTGAGTTGAGGTCATTTGGGTGTTCTGTTGACTTCTTGAATTCCAAGCTCCAGCTCATTCCTTGGATTTGGGAAATTCGTCCACTACTTGTCTGAAAATGCTTTCTAGTTCCTGCTCCTTTTCCTCACTTTCAATAATGTTCATTATTCTTATGTTTCCTCTCCTGATGGTATCAACTAATTCTTGAATTTCTCTTTCATTATTTTTCATCCTTCGGTTTCTCTCTTCTTCCTTCTGATTTATCTAGATTTCTGTCTTCGATATCACTGATCCTTTCCTCCATTTGGTGAACTCTATTTCCTAAGATTGTTATTATTTCATTTTTCAACTCTTGCAGTGTGTTCTTCATCTCCAGAAGTTCTATTTGGTTCTTTTTTAAAAATGCTTACATCACCTGGTATTCCTGGGTCATCTCCCATCCAAGTACTAACCAGGCCTGACCCTGCTTAGCTTCCGAGATCAGACAAGATCAGGCACATTCAGGGTGGCATGGCCATAGACTCTAAAGGTTCTTTTCGAAGGTTTCAGTCTCCTTGCGCTGCTCATTTAGTTGTTTTTCCAATTCCTGAAATTGTTGATATGACTCGTTTCAGAACTCACTGAGTTTTTTTCAGAAATACCATCTTGAATTCTCTGTCATTTAAGTCACATATTTCTTTGTCTGTAAGCTTATTTTCTGGAGGTTTTTCTCTTTCTTTCTGAGATGTCTTGTCAACTTGGCTGTTCATGGTGTTTAACGTACTATTTCTCCACCTGAGCATTAATGGAAATGTATTCTCATTTTTTTCCAGAAAGAAGATTTATTATATGAAGGTCTCTCTTAGCCTGCAGCAAAGAAGGCACTTTTCTTTTAGTTTCCAGTAGGTGGCATCTATGCCTCTTGGATCCCTGCTTTATATAAAGCCTTAAAAATGACGTTTTGTTTTCTGACAGATATTTAATCATGCTCGCTACCCTCAGTTTCAGCCTCTGACAGTTTTAGCACAGTTTCGTAATGTTGCTTAGAATCTCCTGGGCTCCGCGGTGATCAGTCTCGGAGGGTATGCGGGGAGGGGCCCTCTGAGGTGGGGTTGGGGGCTGCGTCTCAACCTCGATTGTGCAATCACAGTTGGTAAAAGTCAACTGTTGTTTTTCTGCTGTCCTGATTCTCTGCCTTCTGCCCTGATTACTAGGCACTGCCACCGGCCACAGGGAGCTCACAGCTCTCCCAGGCAGGGCTGTTCCGGGAAGTTACTGCACCTTCTCTTCTCTCTCCTCGTGTAGGAATCTCCAGAGGCTCTGAGAGACAGCTTCTTTATTTCTTCCATTCCACTGCCAGACACCACAACCAAAGGAGTTCTGACCTGTGGTAGTGTAATGCACAGATCCCACACTCAGATGTGCTGGTGTGCTGTCTGGGTGTTTTTTGTTTTTTGTTTTTTTTTTTCAGTTTTAGATGTTCAGCCTATTGTTGTTTCAAGGCAAGAGATTTGGGGATATCTTTCACTCGCCATGTTTTCAAAGATCCTTCTTGTGGGTTATTTTTTTTCAAGTTTTTGTTTGTTTGTTTCCCTATATCATGGTGCTTTGATATTTGTCTTGTTTATAAATAAAGTTTAAATCACCTGGTTAAAAAAAACAAACTTGCACAGTTTCTGCTAGTGTTGACTTTTAATCCATGAATATGTTATGTCTCTCCATTTAATTTATATCTCTTCTTATTTTTTATCAGTGATATTGTAGTTTCCAGCATGGAATTCCTGCAAATTTGTTAGACATACAGTTTTTTCTATTTTTTGAGAGGTTGTAAAAGGTACTGTATTTTTAATTTCAATGTCTCTGTATTGATTATTAGTATATAAAATGCATTGATTTGTATAACAACCTTGTATTCTGAAACTTCTCTAAATTCATTTATTAGTTCTAGGAGTTCTTGATAAATTTGTGGAGACTTTTTACATTGACAATTACATCATATGCAGAACAGATTGGTTTTATTTCTTTCTCTATGATCTGTGTGTACCTTTTATTTCCTTTTCTGGTCTTATTGCATGGTCTTGAACTTTCAACAATGTAAGAGAATGGTGATAGTGGACATCCTTGCCTTGCTCCTGATCTTAGGGGAAATATTTAGTATTTTTACTATTAAGTGTAATGCTATCTGTAAGTGTTTTGTAGATGAATTTTTATCAAGTTGAGAAAATTCCTATATTTCTGTTTTCTAAAAATTTTAATCATGAATAGATGTTTTAATTTTATCAAATACTTTTTCTACATCAATCAACATGATCACATGGGTTTTCTTTATTAACTGTTAATTACGTTAACTGATTTTCACATATAGAGCCAGCCTTGCATCCCTAGGGGGAAAAATGTTCATGGTGTATAATTCTTTTCATATACTGTTGAATTCTATTGGCAATAGTTTGTTAAGAAAATTTGAACCTATAGTCATGAATTATATTGGCCTGTAGGTAACTCTTTTTGTACAGTCCTTGTCTTATTTTGGTACCAATGCAGTGCCAGTTTCTTAAAATGAATAAGGAAGTGTCTTGTTCTTTTCTATTTTCTGGAATATTTGTAGAAATGTGTTGATTTTCTTTAAACATTCAATGGAATTGTCCAGTGAACCCATCTGAGCCTAAAGATTACTTTTGGGGGAGTTTAAACAAATTCAATTTTCTTAATATTTATAGAGTTATGAAAATTTTTCCTTTCACATTGTGTGAGTATTGTGATAGTTTGGAATTGGTTTTAGAACTGGTCTATTTAAATTTATCAGATGTGTGTAGAATTGTTTGTAATACTTATCCTTATACTCTTGATGTCTTCAGGGACTATAGTGATAATCCCTTATTCATTGCCGATATTGGCAAATCGTGTTTTCTCTGGCAAGTTTTAAGGCCTGCCTCTCTCTCCTCTCTTGTGACTGCAATGACACAAAATACTACATTTTTTTTTTTGTTTTAGTCTTGCAGGTCTTTGAAGCTGTTTATTTATTTTTTTAGCCTATTTTCTCTTCGTTACTCAGATTATGTAATTTATATTGTTCTACCTTCAAATATGCTGATTCTTTCCTTCATAACATTCATTGTGTTATTGAGCATATCAGCTAAGTTTTAAAATTTTGGTTAGTGTGTGTGTGTGTGTGTGTGTGTGTGTGTGTGTGTGTGTTTACAATTTCCATTTGGTTCTTCTTTATATAATCTACTTTGCTGAGACTTTCTTTTTTAAACTTTTTTCAAGAACATAATTTTTCATTGAAACTTTTTATGATGGCTGCTTTAAAACTTTTTTAGATAGTTCTAACATCTCTGTCATATCAGTGTTATCATTTATTGATTATATTTTTTCATTGACGTTGAGATTTTTCTGGTTCTTGGTATGAGGAGTAATTTTATTTTGAAACCTGCATATTTTTGGTGTTAGCTTATGACACTCTGGATCTTATTTCAGCCTAGCTGGCTTCCTCTGACACCATCCCAACAGAAAAAAGAATATGCTGCCTTATTATGACCAGCTAGGAGTAGAAGTCCAGACTTAGACTCTATGGAAACCTGAGTGAGGAGAGGATACTCAATATTTTGGGACAGAAGTGGAGGCCGTAGCTTCCCACTAGGCTCTATTACACTATCCTAACTGGGAGTAATAGAAGTGCCTCATGACTGTTCTCCACATTGCCTTATTGACACCATAGTCTCATTACTCCTGGCTAGTAGCAAAAGTCTCGATTCTCCACTAGGCCTCCTCTGACATTACCCTCATTTCTGCTTGATAGGGAGGAAGAAAAAGCTTTCCACATGCTCTCTAGTGGCACTGCAGCTGGATAGAGGGGTCAGAAGTTCAAGCTCTTGATTCTACCGCCTCTGAAACCACACTTGTGGAGGTGTATTGGGGGTCCTCATTACAGCACGACAAGAGTGAAAGCCTAGGTACTCCATCCACTTGTGTTGGTGGGGATGGAGCTACAGTTTTTTCTGTGATATGTGGCCATAGTAAAGTGGTCTAAAAGTTTTCGTTCTTACTAGGCGGCCCCTTTCCTGGGCTTTTGACTAGAGATAGCAGGTTTTTCTTGGGCTTTTGTTATCTGTTATCTTATTGGTGTTTCCACATTGCTAACTTCTTCATTTCCAGGTCTAGAATATATGAGTCAAAAAGAAAACCCAGGCAACCCACCACTGCTATTTTATGAGCCCCCACATCACTAGAAAGTCTGCTTTCTTCTCTTTATGTTTCAGGTCTGGCTATATTTGTTTTATATCTAATATTCAGAGATATTAGTTTCATACTTAATGTAAAGAGTAGGAAAAATTACATGTACTCCATGTAATTTTGTCAAAGTTCCAACAATTAAGTATTTAAGAAATTTATCTGCCATTTATTTTTCTGAAATATTTAATAACCTTTTAGATTCACCAATTCCTCTAACTGAAACAAATGTTTCAATGGGGCAATCAGTAAAAAAAATTACGTATCCATCTAGAATCATCCCATTGTGAGAAAGAACAAGACCAAAAGAAGACAAACAATTTTAAAAATCTTTGAAGAAGCAAATCAAGGTAGAGTTGATGGATAAGAAGAAATATATCTACTCTTACCATGAGAAAGTCATATAGATGAAAAACAAGTCTCCAAAGTGGACGCTGGATAAATAGCAACAACATCCAATAAACATGAAATGTTTCAGATACAGAATGCAAATTGTTATTAAGAATTAATACCTGGAAATTATATATCTAGCAACTGTATATGGAAGCCATCAAGTCTTAAATTGTTGGAAGAAAGGGAGAAAACAAGGAAATGAAGAAGGAAAGAAGGAAAGTTTTTACTTTTTGCCATCTGCAGTACTGAACCTGTTCATCGATAGAATTATGCTTCAGCCAGTTAGAATGCCAAAGGTGATGAGCCAATTTTCACATCTGTTTTATACTTTCCTATTCTCATGTCTGTAATACAGCTGTTTCCAGGATCCTTATCGCTTTGCTTCACTTTCACTATTGGTAGTGCTTGGATTCAACAATGAAGGGCTTTTCTCCCACAATGTCCCACCACAGGAACTTGGAAAGTAGAAAATCTCTGAGAGCTAAGCCTTAGAACAAACATTTAATTTAATGTATCAGAAAAGAATTATGCCAAATTCACCATCAAGCGGCAGAATGTCTCTCAAGTCAGCAATACCTGACAAGAACCAAAAAGATATTAGCCCATTTAAAGAAATATTGTGCCAAGAAGAAGGGAAATGATCAGTAATGCAGGCAGAGGAAAATGCAGGTGAGGGGCAAATTCTGACACTGTGTCTCCTTCCTTGTACAAGGAAGAAGACGACCTAGGTAGCAAGAAACTGTCCATGCTGCAGAACATCATGTTAATGGGGGTGAGTGCATGGGATTAACATATCAGGTACCTCCTGTTGCTAAGAGCCCATGGTCCACAAGATGCCTCTGATTACCATAATTTTTTGGTTTCCATATAGATTTATCTGCAAAGAGAAAATAAGCTGGGCAGCTTATCTAATAACTCCTCTACTTCAAGTTCTGTCTATAAAGTAATAAATTTATATTTTGGTTTTTAATCATTTGTCTCTGGTAAATTTGTCAGAAGTCATTCTCCAGTTTAATTACTTCTGAGAACACAAACAATCACAGTCTAAGCTCAGAAAGCCAAGACCAGAGGAAGCTCACCTGCCTCCTACATTCCTGAGGAGCCCTACCTTTTTGGTTAGCCAGCTATCCTAGGGTATTCCTCCTGGTCTCATAGCTTGTTCCCTTCAAATTGTAAAAGGCAAGACCCCAAGATACCTAATTCTTGGATTAGTATAGACTGCTTGATGTACCATACCTTTAAGATACCACATCCAGATCACCAGACTAGACTTTTGCTCAGTGTCTGAGACTGAATTTGAGATTTAATCTGCCCATCCAAGTAAACAACTTCAGTTCTAGGTATTGGCCCTGCATCTTCACCAACGCACCATGGTTACCTGAATCAGCTCTACAGTTTACTTGGACCATGCTTGGCCCTGACAAGAAGCAACAAACACAATTATAACAGTTTAAACACTTTTAACTAATTTTACAGCTTCTCCAAACATTGCAAAATCATTATTATGATAGACTTCTCTGAGGCCCATAAGAAAAACTTGAAAGCATTTCATTACTGTCTCAATATTTAAGCACATAATAAAACAGTAGAGACTAGGATGAGCCCTGGAGCCCTTGACTGGCCATTGACGTGCAGAATATATGAATTTACCCCAATCATCTTCCCACCTTCATGGTCAACAGAGTGAAGAAGCTTTTAACTCTCCTGTCCAAAGTCCTCTGACAATGTCTTCACTTTCAGGAGGTTTTCTGCATTCATGGTGGTCTGGGTGGTGGCTAAAGACTGCAGCATGTCCACAATGTGAACCGCAGGCTCTAAGAGTTCATCTCTAGGAACACCCATCCAAGTCATCTCTATGGTCCCTGTGTTTCCTGGAGAGCATGGGTCAGGAGTTATTGATCATAATGCTAGGGTTGGTGCGGGAAGAGCCACAAAACTTTTTGAACTGTGTTGTTGACTGTACTTTTTTAATGGACTGCATGAAGGAGTCCCACATGATTGTTAATATCTGTGCCTGAATAGCCTTTGTCTTCCAGGACAGCTTGTGATTATTGGTGTCTGTGAAGCTGTTGAGAGTGCTACTCAGATGCAACATGTACCTTCCTTCCACAGTGCGACATGAATCTACTTTTCAAATCTTCTTCTAATGGCTGAATTCAAAGCCCATGGGATGTTCATGGCACCAAGAATCAGAGTCCCATCATTGTTATTCCCACTCCCTGCATCTGTACGAGAACTCTGTTTTGATCGTTCTAGCAGCTTACTCTCCTTTTCATTGCAGGATCTACATTTTAATTTTTGTGATGCAAGTACTTGACTTAAGTTTCAATTGTGGAAGCAACCTACTTCCAAGGGCTTATATTTCAAAATAAAGACATCACTAGTCATATGGCTAGATAAAGAGCCTCCCCCACTGAAGTTTCTTTATTTTAAAGAACTTGGTTGATTTCAATAACTGACCATTTGGGCCACTTCTCATTTTTTTGTTTTTTGTTTTTTCCTGTGATTTAACTTACCACTCTTACGTTTTACATTCACCAATAAAGAGTGAGCTCCTGAAAATTAGACCCCGACCCTTTACCTCATAAAAACAGAACTCCAGACCCATTTCTTCTCTCTCTCTCTCTATTTCTATTCATGACCTCACTGTGTGGCTTCAGATATGCTGTGTAATTTCCAGGTCTTGTCAGTAATAAACGTTAATTTTTTTTTCAGTTTCCTGATGCTTATGGCTGAAAAGCATCTAGTGATCATAATAAGAGCCACAAGGACAGGTCTAATCATGACATTGGTTATTGATAGGCTGAGGCTAGCACAGAAGGACAATATAGTAAAGATGGCAATTCTCCCCTAATTGATATACAGGTTTAATGTAATTCCTATCAAAATTACATAAGACTTTTTTTTAATATAGATATAGATGAGATTATGCTAAAATTTATGTGGGAAACACAAAAAGCTAGAATAAGTAAAATATTTTTTCAAAAGAATAATAAAATTGGAAGATTTAGTGTACCTGAATCAAGACTTGTTATATAGTTTCAGTAATCAAGACTGCGTGGTACTGGTGGAGTGACAGACATACAGATAAATGGAACAGAATCAATAACCAAGAAATAGACCCACACAAATAAACCCAATTTAGTTTTGACAAAGGTTCAAAGCAATGTAGGAAAAATAGTCTTTTTAAACAAATGGTGCTATAGTAATGGGATAGCCATCAGACTAAAATTGAACTTTGACCCAAACCTTACACTTTATATAAAAATTAACTCAAAGTTGGTCACAGATTTAATGTAAATTTAAAACTATAAAACTTCTAGAAAATATGGGGTAAAATTTGGTATTTGGGGCTAGGCAAAGATTCCTTATGCTTAACAATGAAAGTATGTTGATGTAAGAACTGCCAAACCTGAACAGCATTTTAATAACAGCTTGTTTGAGCCAAACTGATGACATATACCAGAGAGCAAGATCTCAAATGCTCTGGAAAATAATAGTTTTGCAGCTTCTTTTATACATTTGATATTAAGGAAGAACATAAAGGAGATTACATGCAGATAAGAGAAAGCAAAATGGGAATTGTATTACAGGGTAGTTAACTAGATTATGTGCTCTGTTGAGGGTAGTTACTGCTTATGTGTTAACCTAGATGCACAGGAACAATGGATAAGGCTTGCTTTTTACTAAAAAGCTATATGCCTGGGGTGTGGGTACCCATCATGATCTAACCAGTTAAGAATTTATGATCAGATCACCCTGTGAGGTTACTTTCAGTAGAACTCCCGTTTTACATCCACAAGCACAAACCAAAAAAGGAAAATGTCATAAACTAGATTTGATCAAAATTTAAAACTTTTACCCTGCAAAGACTCCTGTGGAGAAGAAAAAATACAAGCTAAAAACTGGAAAAAATATTTGAAAAAATATATATCAAAGCACTAGTATCTAGAACACATAACAATTTTCAAACTTATTTATAAGGAAATAATTCAATTAGAAAATATACAAAGAGATGAGTAGACTCTCACTGAAGAGAATATAGAGATGGAGAATAAACATATGAAAAGACTGTCAACATTAGGGGAATGCAAATTCATACCACAACGAGATATCACTACATATTTACCAGAATGACTAAAATAAAAAATAGTGAAAACTCATATGCTGGTGAGGGTGGTAATACAAAATGGTATAGAAATGCTGGAAAATAGTTTGGCAGTTAAAAAGAAAAACTAATGCAATTAATATATAATTCAGAAATTGCATTTCTGGGCATTCATGCCAGAGAAATGGAACTCATATTGACAAAAATAACTTGTACTTGAATGATCATAGCAGCTTTATTCATAATAACATTAGACAGCAAATAATCCAGGTATCCTTCAGTGGGTGAATAGTTAAACTGTGCTACATTCATGCCATGAAATACTAAAAAATAAAAATGTTTATATACACAATGTATTGGACAAAACTCCAGAGAATTATGCTGAGTGAAAAAAGGTTAATTCCAAAATCTTACATTTAACTGATTTCACTTATATAGGTTTTTGAAATAATAAAACTATAGAAATGGAGAAAAGATTTAGATTGCTAGAGGATAAAGGTAGAGTGAAAGGGATGCTCAGAGGGAAGTAGCTGTGGCTATAAGGCAGCAAGAGGGATCCTTTTGGTAACGAAATTATCCTTCATCTTGGCTGTATCATTGTCAAAATTATCCTTCATCTTGGCTGTATCATTGTCAATATGTTGGTTGTGATATAGTAATACAGTTTTGAATAAATTATTATTAGGGAAAATAGTAAAGACACATGGGCCTCTTGGTATTATTTCTTAGAAATACATTATCTCAAAATAAAAATGTTAATTTAAAAGTTAATTATAATGAATGAGGAGTTGATTTGACACAGGTTTCATTGTACCCTGGGATGATTCATTTTACAGTTGTCTCTTATTTACCTCTTAGATGTGAATAAAGGTTAATTTCCCTTTGAAAGTTGCTGCTTTTATTTTTATGCTTAGTTAATTCATCCACTTTCCATGAATTATCTCTTGATAGTATTGATTATTGAGTATAAAAATTTTACTAGTAAAAGAAAATTATGAAACTTAGTCAACAATGTATAATTCAAACCTAAGAGACTGAAACTTAATTACACTGAAAATTGTATATTTTTCTTCCTCAAATGATATGGAGTTCAGATTCTAATATTTGTTACCTTTTTGTTTTTAAATACAATAAGTACATGTTTACTTAACACATATTTCAGCTGGAGAAAAAATCACCTACCACTTAAAGATGAGAGGAATTATGGATAGCAAGGTTTATTAACTTGTGATATAACAAGTGGCAATTAAACAAGAAGTTTTACTTGAATTTGAGCCTTGTTCATTTACTAAGTAATAAATTACTCTCTCAGAGGTTATTTTTTAACCCTCAAAATTGGTAATATAATAACTATTTTATTGGTTGGGAGAAATGCTTCACGTGAAGTGAAAGCATTCACAAATTGTGACAATCTCTGCGAAGCTAAGCAAAGGCTGCTTATCTGATGCAACGGACAAGATTAATTGGAAAACATCCTTCATACAGAAAGGATTATGGAGGATATAATATTTGCCAAATTTTTAGAAGACAAACTAGGAGGTACCTTGGGTAAATTAGTAGGATATTTGAGATCATGTTGAGGTTTTGCTATAGAAATACTGGAGGTGGTGTGAAGATGATAAACAACTTGGTTGCAGGAAATTTCACTTGTCTCTAACTTTGTACTTACCACACAGATAGGTTAAATTGCTTCAGTTTACATCTAAAATGTTACTGGCATGATTGAACATTTCCCCTAATATTTATAATTCACTTGTATTTCTCCCATGCCTTTTACCCATGTACCTTTGGGGCCTTATTATACTTATAAAATTTTTCTTACTGTTCATATTGTTTGTTTGCTATGAATTTTTTCTTTTGATTGGTTGTTTTAAATTTTGCTATTATTAAGTGCTCGGGATTTTTAATCTTTATATAATGAATTTTTCTTTTGCTGATTTTTCCACATCTTTAAATGTCCTAATTATGAATCAATTTTGTATTTATTTCTATTTTTAATAATTTAAAATTAAATAATTTAAAAATAATTTACTTTTTTTAAATTTTATTTTTTCCTCTTATCATACTTAATCTATCAGTCTATATTTGAGTTTTATGGTGTGAGAGAAATAGCTGCCACCCTTTTAACTTTCAAATGTTTGGTTTAAGCTCTAATTTCATTCTAAATAGTCCATTGTCAACTGTAATAATTTGGGTCAAAATAAATTCATAATACTAATTTATTCGATAACATCAACAAATTGCTTAGCAATATACTTGACCAAATCCAGATGAATTGATACCCTTAACTATACTTCTGCTGGTGCAGTTGCAAGTATATCTTTCTTCAAAAGAAACTGCTCACAAAAATTATCTGGAGACAGTTAAGATGACTAGGGTACTAGAGTACTAGGGTTTCCTACTTAGGAAATTCAGTTACACTTGCTATGATCATCATGAAATGTAAAGAAAAGTGAGACTAGAAACATTAGTACTAAACCAAGTTACACAAACTCTAGAGGCAGAATTATACTAAGATATTAGCTTCATTTTCTGCTCAGTGAATGCTGTTTTTCTAAACTGTGCAAGAACTTTAAATCTATCTGGTCATCATAGAGCACTGGTTGTGAATCAGAATAATTTTGAAGATTCAGCTTACTTTACTGTTGGGTTCCTCTTACATGAAGAAAAGATGGGATAAAAAAAGTGGGCTTATAAATATTTTGGTATTTATGAAACAGAAATAACCATCATTCTTCTCTTGCCCTGTTCTCTCTCTCTCTGATGCAGTTTGAATCTCTCTCAACTTATGACTTTCACAAGTTGAGAGATGGAACTGGGCTCATAATGGAACATTAGGGCAAGTAATCTGTGATTACATTGAAATGTTCCATTAATTTAAAATTTTTTTAAAAAAATTAAATCATAGTTTGTTATATAATATATTAGCTTCAGGTAAACAACATAGTAATTAGAAATCTATAAACTTATAACTGGCATGATTGAACATTTCCCCTAATATTTATAATTCACTTGTATTTCCCCATGTGATCACCCCAATAAGTCTAGTATCCATCTGACACCATACATATTTATTACAGTATTACTGACTATATTCCTTATGCTCTATCTTCACATCCCATGATGTTTTGTAACTACAATTTATACTCTTAATCTCATCCCCTTTCACCCACCTCGCAACACTTCTCATCTTGCAACCCTCAAAATGTTCTCTGTATATATAAGCTTGTTTCTGTTTTGTTTATTTTGTTCCTTAGATAGACATGTAAGTGAAATCAATGGTATTTGTCTTTCTCTGTCTGACTTGCTCCGCTCAGAACAATACCCTCTAGGTTCATCCATGCTGTTGCAGATGGCAAGATTTTATCTATCTATCTATCTATCTATCATATCTATCTATCTATCTATCTGGCTGAGCAATATTCTATTGTATGTATGTATCACCTCTTCTTTTTCATTTATCCACTGATGGACACCCAGGTTGCCTTCATATCTTGGCTATTATAAATAATGTTGCAATAAATAATATGGATTCATATGTCCCTTCAAAGTAGTACTTTGGTTTTCTTCAGATAAATACCCAGAGGTGGGATAACTGGGTCCTTCTTTGTCTCTTGCTACAGCTTTGTTTTAAAGTCTATTTTGTCTGGTATAAGTACTGCTACCTCAGATGTTTTCAAATTTTCATTTTCATGAAATATCTGTTTTCATTCCTTTACTTTTAGTCTCTGTGTCTCTTAATCTGAAGTGAACTTAGGCAGCATATGTAAGTGTTTTGTTTTCTTATCCCCCTATATTTTGATTGAAGCATTTAAACTTTTTCATTTGAAGTAATTATTGATAGATATGTAGTTATTGCCATTTCATTATTCATATTTTTGTATATAATTTGACGTATATATTTTTCTTCTTTCTTAAAGAAGTCCTTCCAACATTTTCTGTAATTTGGTGATGAACTCCTTTAGCTTTTTCATGTCTGGGAAACTCTTTATCTGCCTTTTGATTCTAAATGGTAGCTTTGCTGGGTAGAGGAATCCTAGTTGTAGGCTCTTGCTTCATCACTTTGAATTTTCCTGCCAATCCCTTCTGGCCTGAAGTTTCTGTTGAGAAATCAGCTGACAGTCTTATGGGAGCTCCCTTGTAGGTAACTAACTGCTTTTTCTTGCTGCTTTTATGATTCTCTCTTTGTCTCAAGCTTTGGCATTTTGATTATGATATGTCTTAGTGTGAGCCTGTTTGGGTTCATCTTGTTTGGGATCTCTGAGCTTCCTGAGCTTGTATGCCTATTTTCTTCACCAGGTTAGACAAATTTTCTATCATCATTTCTTCAAATGGTTTTTCAATTTCTTGCTCTCTCTCTGCTCCTTCTGTTACCCCTATGATATGAATGCTAGCATGCTTTATGTTGTTCCAAAGGCCCCTTAAACTATCCTCATTTAAAAAAATTTTTGTCACTGTTCTGATTGGGTATTTTTTGCTACCTTATCTTCTAAATCACAGATTCAAACCTCTGCTTCATCTAATCTATTATTGATTCCTCTTCAGTATTCTTTATTTCAGTTATTGTATTCTTCATTTTTGACTAGTTATTTTTTGTTTTCTATCTCCATTTTTATGTTTCTATCTCTTTGTTAAAGTTCTGAGTTCATCTATTCTTCCTTAAGTTCATTGAGCATCCTTATCATATGTTTGAACTCAGAATCCTGTAAATTGCTTGTCTCCATTTTGTTGAGTTCTTTTTCTGGAGCTTTGTTCTGTTCTTTATTTGGGACTTATTATTTTGTCTCTCCATTTTTTTGTCTCCTCATGTGGGCTGCCTTCCTGTGTTTGTTTCTGTGTATTAGGTAGGGCTAGTAAGTCTCCTGGTCTTAGCAAAGTTGGCTTTATGTAAAAGCTGTCCTGTGGGAACCAGTGGCACAGCCTTCCTGGTCACCTGAGCTAGGTGCTCCAGGTGTATCCCTTGTATGGGTTGTTTGTGCCCTCCTGCTGTAGTTGAACCTTGGTTGCTATTTATACATCAGTGATAGATTAACTCTCAGGCTGATTGGTTGGAAGAATTGACAGGTATGGGGCTGACCCTATGGAGCAGAATTCACTTTAGTAGGCTCTAGTGCCTGCCCAGTCTTCCCTTTGGGTGTGCACACCTCAGATGCAGCCTGGATGGTGCTCCGGCTTTGTCAAAGCTGACCATCAGGCTTGCTGACCTAAGGGCCTCCTGGTAAAGGCCCAGCTGCAGACCAAGTTAAGCTGCAGCCTGTGCACTGCCCAGAGCTACTGGAAAAGTCACCAAGCAATTTGCATATGACCACTATCCGTACTGGATTGAGACGTGTCTTGGGAAGCCAAGTTGGAGCGAAGCCAGCTGTCGCTAGTGTCAAGCTTGGGGCTGTTCAGCAAGAGATATGGCACACCAGGCCAGATGTTGCTTGGTTGGGTTTTGTGCCTTTGAGAAATTTAGGAAAGTCTGCAGCATAGGCCAAGGCAGGTCATTTTTTCTGGAGAAAAATTCATGTGAATAAGCTTGGGTAGGCCTCAAATTGGGAGGGCAGGGTCTCAGTGAATCATGTAGATGGAGTGAACTGTGTTAGCCAGGTTGA
Source organism: Eonycteris spelaea (assembly GCA_003508835.1). Taxonomy (NCBI): domain Eukaryota; kingdom Metazoa; phylum Chordata; class Mammalia; order Chiroptera; family Pteropodidae; genus Eonycteris; species Eonycteris spelaea. The sequence continues at coordinate 195,039 of PUFA01000230.1, forward strand.
TGGAGACTCATAATGGTGGTTGTTTGTGTCTGCACAGAGAAAGGGGTGGGGGAAGGCTCAACAAAGGAACAATGGCTGGAGCTCAGAGCACATGAGCCAGTCAGCAAGTAAGTTTGTTCAGGGGCCCTTTAAGAGGAATATCTACAATTCTTGCACCCTTCTGTCTTACTCAGCCACAATCTCTATTGGTTTTCATAGCCAAAGGTTGCGGGGACATCTTTTCCTGGCACTGAAACTGTGGGCAGGGGTGCCAAGTGTGTGGCTGGGACCCCTTGCTCCTCTAGGAGGAACTTTGATGCCGAGCTATTCCTTTCCTTTCAACCACCACTTGTCATTGTGGGACCAGCCATTTTGCATCTCAACCCCTTTTACTGGTGTTAAATGGCCTCTGTGTAAGTCCCCAGTTGTAGGACTTCTGTTCAGCCAGACCTCAGGCAACTCCCAATGATTGTTATTCCGTAGTTTAGTTGTGATTTTGATGTGGTCATGAGGAGCGAGCACAGCATCTACCTACTATGCCATTTTGACTGGAAGTTTCCTTTTACATTATTTATATTTATTTTATTGAATGATCTTCTTAGAATTTTTTTTTTTGTAAAAATGTTTCTATATCTTATGAAAAGGGTTATTCAAATGATATCATCATTGTTTAGGATCAATACTTCTTAAGTTTCTATAATACTTCTTAAGAACCAGCGTGAACTGGGTGGTTAAAGATTTAGTATGGATTTGACTAGAAGTATTAGAAAGCTACTTGAATGCTTTGAAATTGTTTAAGAAAACCTGACTTCATGACCAAAGGCATGCACACACATGCACACACACATGCACACACACACAAACACAAACACACACACTTATTTTGAGGGTGTGGATGAAACAAAGGGCCAAGAAAAGAATAAGTGAAAATTGTTTAGAGTGTATTAGTGTTATTTTTTTTTTAAATGAAACATTGTGTTATAGAGGTTTCTGATTTAGTTAGCCAAGAAAATTAGAATCATTAAATACTAGAAATACTAAAACTGGGTTTGGGGCTTCATAAAATCAAAATGAAAATTATCCAGTGCCTCAAAGGAAGGCACTTTTAATTGCGTATTTTTAAAGTATTTCATTAGTCTTTCTTGTGAAATGCAAGATGAATGTCTGGTCTAGAGCTTTCCCAAAGGCACCGGGTGCTTAGATGATAAAACAAAATCTTTGGCAGAGAGGATTGTTTATGCTTTTCTTTTATTGCTTACTAAAGGCCAACATTCTATCTTTAGAGAGATCAATATTCCTGAATTGCAAACTTTTTAGAAGTCTAAAGGAAATGGATCCTTGTCAAACTTAAATATTAACCCTCTCTCTGCTATAGGAGAGAAAAGCTGGTTCTCCCTTATAATTTAATTTTGTCCTGCTTTGGTGTAAAGGAGAGGTAATCTCCCAGGAGCTCATGACTGGTTAGTCTTTATTTTAATATTATAACTAATCCACTCTTCCTCCTTAAAAAAAGGCCATGAGTAAGTTATCTCTATTGTTCTTTAGTCTCAAACTTTCATCAACTTAAAGAGCACCTCCTTGCTGAGACTTTTCTCTGACTCCCGAGAACAGTTGGACTTTCTGGTATGTTTTCATGCTGTCTAACTTTCTTTTATCACAGCAGTCTTCTCATTTAATGTTGATATTTGCTTAATTTCTGTCTTCTTCTCTGCTATACTGTAAACTCCATGAGCACAAAGAATCTGTTTTGCTTTTCAAGATCAATGTTTAGTTCAAATCAGGTGCAAATAAATGTATATATCTGCAGGGCTGAGTGAATGTCATTAACTGGTTCTTACCACATCTGATGTCATTGGACTCTGGGTGGACATCATTATTCTCACCTCCAACATGAAGAATTGGAGCTCAGGATTGACATGACTTACCCTGGGTTCACACTGATAGGTATATTCTAGTAGTTTTCAAACCCAAGCCTGTACATTGTCCAAGTCCATGCTCCTTATACCCTAAAATGTTTCATTCATTCAGTATTTCTGAAACTCCAGCCACTCCTGGTCTTAGGAGGCAGTCTAGAAGAATCCGAACTCCATCTCCACTCCAATGGCCTCATTGCAAGCATGGCTCAGGGGAGTCTTCTTTGCCGTATTCTTAGCTAAAATCATGTCAAGGGGTGGTAGACTGAAGTCCTGTAGCTATCTCAAAATTTTAGAGATGAAGAAAAGGAGGGTAAGGGGTATGTAGACAGCTGTGGAAAAATTTGCTAGGGGTAGCCTGGTGGCATCTTTACAGCCTGAATTAAAGAGTGAAGCCTCATTTTGATATGCTCTGGGTGTGCACTAAGACCACAATTGCTAACATCAATGCTATCTTAGAATATGCTAGAGTTTTGTATCTCCAGGAGAAAAACAAGCTGGCTCCAGCCTACCTCATATCCTCAGAGACAAACAGAAGATTCAACCAGAGTAGTCTGCACCATAGCCCAAAGGCAACTTTAGCTCAGGAACTGGAAAACTATGATCCAGGGTCCAAAGCTGCCCCACTGGCTGTTTTGCATGTGGACTGCCAGCTAAGAATAATTTTTATATTTTCAGATGATTTTTTAAATTAAAAAGAATAATAATATTCATGACATGAAAATGATATGAAATTTGACCTTGTGTCATGATTAAAGATTTATTGGAATACAGTCGCCCATTTTTACATGGTGTTTATGGCTGATTTGCATAAACATTAGTTAAGTCACTATAACAGAGACATCTATTCTGCAAAGCCTAAGATATTTACTTGTCTGGCTCTTTTAAAAAAGTTTGCTGACCTGTGCTATAGGTGAATATTATAAAGAAGAAATTCATACTGTTAGTGAAATGACAAGTTTGCATCTTCCAGAAATCTTCCTAGAGAAAAATTTTTAACTGTTGAAAGTTAATAATCTATGAAACCTTTTTACTGCTTCCAACAATAGCAGCAATCATTAGCACAAATCCCACATCTCTCCAATCCTCAAAAGCAGAGCCAATTGAGTCATCGATTTTCTAGTCTTGTGGGCAGGGTTCCCATGTTCCCAGTCACCCTATTGGATGGTGTTTCTAGCACTGTGTGCATGATCAGGGCTTTGAGAAAGAGCACCCCTATTGTCCAACACATGAAATCATATTTTTCCAAGTTGTGGGTGAAAGAAAATGACTTGCTTACAATATCTGTAATCACAGAACTGAATTGATAAAAACAATGCAGGGGAGGGTGGAACTATTTCCTATGCAAGTTCTGTTAATGCTTTTAAATAGTTAGAGAGAAAACTCCATCTAATATACTAGATATCTAGAATGTGTAGAATTATTCATGTTAAAAAAATGGCCTATTTTCTCTTACAACATGATGAATCATGAAACACTTATTAGGGGGAGACAAAAAAATAGTGTAGATGACTGAGGCTCTTTCATTCCTCTTGACCAAATCAAAGTTGTGACAGAAACAAGGAGTAAACAGCAAGGAAAATTGCCTAGGATCTAGATGAACAAGCCCTACAACTAGGGACAGAATTAAGAAGTCACCTTGCAATGGGATAAGGTAGGAAGGGGTGAGGACGTGAGACTGCCTGGTCCCCAGTGGCTGAGTGGGACAGAGCCTGTGGCAGCAGCAGCTGACAGATGTGGACGCCTGCTAAAGGGACCATGTCTGCAAGTGGACTTTTGCGGTGATGGACCTGCTCGCTCTGAGCACCAGCTTCAGGTCGGCTGCGTAAAGTGCACCAGGGACTTACAGGGGGTACACTTAGTTGTCAGAGGGAGAGCCAGAGGAGAGACTAGCTCTGTATAGAAGTGTTTGGTATCCATTGTTCCTCTGTTGATCCCTCCCACACTCCAGTGCAAGGACTCAGTGCCACCATAGCCAAGATATCATTAAACTGGATAACAGAGGTTGCCCCATCTAGAAGATTCCCTAAAACTCTGCCTCTGCCAACTCATGGCCCCGCTCAAGCCACACCCAGGTGTATCTTCTGAAAGTCAGGTGACCCTTGCTGAACAGTGTCTAGACTCACACTGGTGACAGTTGGCCTCGGTTCTGGTGTGGGCTTTTGAGGCAACTATAAACACAGCATCTGTGGATTGCTTGTTAAATCTTAGCAGGTAGTCCAAGAGGGGCACAGGCTGGGGCTAAACTGGGCCTGCAGCTGAATCCATCTCAGGACTGTACCACCTATTTACTACACAAAGCCACGCTAGTAAGAACAGGAGACTTAGGAGCTTTGCTTAGTACACAGAAACAGACACAGAAAGGAACCATGCAGGACAGAGAGTTTGGCATAAAATATTCAATGTAATGAAAACCCAGGATCTACAACCAAGAATACTTTACCCAGCAAAGCTATCATTTAGAGTCGAAGAACAGATAAAGAGCTTCCCAGACAAAATAAAGCTAAGGGAATTTATGACCGCCAAGCCAGTATTTATAGGATATGTTGGAGGGACTTCTTTGAGGAAAAAAAAAAAAACCGTGTATCAAAAACAGGAATAAAGAATGGTGATAACTGCATTTCTATCAAGTACCTCAAAAAGAAAAGAATTAAGTGCTCCAGCCAAATGATAGAGTGCTGAATGGTAAGGAAACAAGCTCCCTTCATATGCTTCCTAGAAGAAACTCCAGGTTAAAAGATACAAACACAGACTAAAAAGAAGAGGATGGAAAAAGATATTGTCTTGATGGTTCTAGAGGATACTATGCTGCATGAAATGGGTCTGATAGAGAAAGACAAATATTGCATGATTTCATGTACATGTGGAATCTAAAGAACAAAATAAAGAACAACAACAAAAGCGGAAATAAACTCATAGAAACAGAGAGTATTTTGAGGGCTACTAGATGGAGGGAGGAAGTGGGGGTACAGAAAAAAATAAGGTAAAGGTATTAGGAAGTACAAATGGATAGTTGCAGAATACACATGGATAACTAGACTGTAGCATGGGGAAGATGGTTAATACTGTTGTAATAAATATGTAAAGGAGAAAAGAAGTTCTAGATTTAGTGGAGTGATTGCTTTGTGAGTTATGTGGATATCTAATCACTGTGCTATACAACTGAAACTAGTATATTATTGTATGCCAACTATAATTGAAAAAAAAACCTCATTGAATCGTACAATGTAAATGCAAAAAGAATTGTCTATTATATTTCAATAAAGCCAGAAAAAAACATTTATTAGTAGCATGACCACATTGAATGACAACACAGTGGTTTGCATAACTATAATGAGATGACTTATGCATGATGAGTTTATGGGCAATCAGGACGTGAATCCTGTATTTCTTATCTAGGGGCTATTACCTTTATTCCACAATATCTTCCTGCCTAACTACAAATTATCTTATGGAAACAATTTAAGAATTCTAATCATTTGTTATCATGGCCAAAACAAGCCCATATGGCATCACAGAGAACCCAGTGACCAGATAGACCAATGGGAGTTTTTGCATGGTTTCATTCACTTGTCACTCAACCATTCATTCATCCAACTAAGAAACATTTATTTAGCAACTATTATGTACCCAGAAACTGAGGCTAATAGGTCTAATAAAATATTGTCTTTGTCACTAATATGCTTATGGGGGAGATAGACAATTAAATCAATGGTCATGGTTAGTACAAATGTAATGGAAACACAAAATAGAGGAATTTGAATTATACTGGGGGAATTCTGGAGGAAATGGTACTTGAGCTGAGTTTTGAATGATGAATGAGATGAAACTTAGTTAAAGAAGGGGATGAGGAATGGCAGGGAATAGTGAACAATGTAGAAAAATATATATATAGATGTATATAAAAAGCATAGAGGCTTGAAAAGCTTGACTCATTCAGAGAGTTTTAAATATCTATATATTTATCTCTTTATCTAATTTTCTCTCTCTCTCTCTCCCTCTCTCTCTATATAATATATAATATAAAATGTCTATATCTATGTCTATATCTATATTTATATAGTTGGTCATAGTAAAAATTCCTATGGAGAAGTTGAGACTGTACCAGATCACAAATGTTTTGTGTGCTAAACATTTTCTATAAGTTGGGAAAGCCACACAAAGGATTTCAAACAGAGATACAACAGAATCAGTCTTGTGTATTTAGGAAGAGTAGATATGCAACATAGTCAGTCAGTGCTAGTCTATAGGAAGGGGTACCAGGTAAGAAGCTATTGCAATAACTGAAGCAGACATTTCATCGACAATAAAATTACAATCCAAGTTTTTAGAGAAAATAACTGCAAACAATTTGATATTTAAAAGACTAAGAATGAAATAAAGACATTTTCATATAAAGAATAGGAATAGTTGACCATTGATGACCCTCACTGTCAGAAATGATAGAGACTTACTCTAGGGAAAGAAAATTCAACTAAGAAGGAAGACTCAAATGAAATAACAAGTGATAATTAAGAAGGTGGTTATGTGGGTAAATCTAATTATGTATTGACTACATATTATAATTGCTGGCTTTGAAAAAAGTTTCTGTGAGGACATGTAAGAAAACTATTAACAGAAGTTACTATTGAGAAGTGATTTTATAATAAATAATGGGAGGAACTCTTTTCATATTCTTTAGTACTGTTATAAAATAAATAAAAATGATAGTAAATAAATTTTTACTTAGAGTTGAAAAATTTTTCTTAAATAAAACTTCATTCTTACTTTAGTTCAAATAGGTTGAAAATATAGCTATGGTTTTTCCAAAGGTGCTTCAGAAAATATATTTATCACTTCTAAATTTTGTAAAATTTTATTCTTGTTATCAGACATATAAAACACTTTTACAGACAAATAGAGCAAAAATAAACACATACTATGTAGTCAAACAAAGACAAAATATTGAAAAAAACAGAATAAGGATAATAATGAAAATATGTGGAGGACTAAAAGCCAGATGGGAAAGAGGTAATCAGATATAAAGCAAATTAAGGTTCTTGTACTATTTGAAATGAGGGTAAATGTATTAAATATATATAAATTATTAATATATATTTATATATTAATATATATTATATATTATGTGTATCATATATATAAACAATATATTAAAAATGTAAGGGTAACACACTAAAGAAGTAAGATTTAAATATAATTCTCTCAGTAAAGAATAGTTTAAGCACAAAATAAATGAAATAAGAATAAAAAGTATTTGAAAAACAAGTGTGATTGAATACATGTATGCCCTCAAGATTTAAACATTATTCAAGCACACAAGGAATATTTAATAAAAATTGATCATGTAGAGCCATAAAGCAAATATTATGCAGAACGTCTTCTCTGACCACAGTGCCAGTAAGGTAGAAATCAATAACAAAATATAATTAATTTCTCCATACTTTCGAAACTTTAAAAATAATTAACTTGTGGATCAAGTAATCAGCATAAATTAAGAAATACTTAAAAAATAAATGGCAGAGTAAATGTGTAAAGAAATGAAAATGATTCCTCCCACACACAAACAGTTATAAAAAACTGGACAAAATAGAAAATGACCCAAACCAGTAAAAACTTGAAGTGAAATGATAGCTTAACAGAGCAGCTGGACATTTTAAGGGAAATTAAAAAGCAAGAAACAATGAAATGTCTAACATTCAAAATCTGAGCATAAACTCATCCAAATTCTTAGGTGAATATGGAACTATGTTGCACACAAGAGGTTCCAGAGAGCTGCAAGAAGCAGCAGATGAATTAGAGGAAGAGGCTGCACTTGAAACTCACAACTTCTTCTGATAGCAACTTTTGAGTTTCAGTACCTTTGAGTGCCTTTCCCAACACATGCATAGCTCGAGCTGCAGAATGTAGAACTCTAACTGGCTTGAAATATCATAGCACAGAATGTAGGGCTGGCATAGCAACTGGAAATTTAGGAAACAAAACTGGAAGCACTGAGAAGATGTCTCACAATGTGAGTATAAACTCTGCATAAATCTTTGACTGATTGCTAAATTACACAGGTGTAGGGCAGATCTCTCCAGGGGCCAAGCTAAAAAATCAGCAGCTAGATACCAAAATTCAGCCGATGGAAGACATCAACTGCTGCACACTACGGACATGAGAGATTTTACAGTTTGGTTCCATTAGAACAAAAACCCTGCAAGAAACCACCCCCAACCCGCAAAAGCTTCAGCAAAATAAGACAGATTTCAGAGTTTGTAAAGTGTATAATGTAATTTATATAATGTCTAGTGTTCAACCAAAACTTACTTGATATGCAAACAAATAGAAAAATTTGTCCTATAATCACAAAAAAAATTAATAGAAACTGATTCCAAGTGGTCTACAATTGCATTTAACGTCAAAGAATATAAATGGCTTTTTAAATCTGTTCAAGGAATTTAAAATAATTTGTTTAAAAAATTATAGGAACACATAGTATAATGAGTGAACAGATAAGAAATCTCAACAGAGAAATGGAAAATGTAAAAAAGAAACAAATAAAAATTCTAGAGGTGAGAAGTACAATAAAGATATAAAAAAATTCACCAAATGGACTTCTTAACAAAAACCTTTTCAATTATGGAAAAAATCAGTGAACTTTGAAATAGGAAATATAAATTTTATAATTTTGAGAATCTATAAAATGATTGAAGAAAAATGAACAATCTCAGAGATATGTGGAACAATATTAAGAGTTCTAACATATGAAACTGGAGCTTCAGAAGGTGAGAAGAAGGAAAAGAGAATAATATATTTGAAAATTAATGGCTGAAATTCCTAAATTTGGTGAAAGCCTTTAATTTATAGATCCAATAAGTTCAATAAATACCAAATAAACTAAATTCAGAGAAGCCAGACTAAGTGCATCATAGTCAAACTTCCAAAAGCCAAGAAAAAAAATTCTTGAAAGCATATTTTATGCAGATGAACAATAATTAGATTAATGGGCCACATTTCAAAAGAAACAAAAGAGGCCAGAAGTTGTTGGAATGGCATGTTCAAAAAAGTGAAATTAAAAAAATCTATAACCAAGAATTCTATGTCCAGCAAACTATCTTTCAAAATTAAAGTGCTAAGTTAAAACATTTTTAAATGAAAATTTTAGGTGAAACGAAAAATTCATTACTAGCAGACTTGTACTTCAAAGTATACTGAAGAAATTCTTTCAAACTAAAGGAAAATGACACCTGATGTCAGTGCCAGCTTCATCTTCAACAAGAAAATAAGAGCATTAGAAATGGCAAATAAACATGTGCATGCATATATATAAATATATGAATATATTTATGTATTTACTTTCAATTTTTATAAACTATTGTAAAGTTTCTACATTTTAGCAGAAGTAAAGATTAACTGTAAGTAGATGATAAGTTAAAATGTATGTTGTAACCTTAAAGTAACCTCATAAAATAATTAAAGAAATTATATTAAAGGTGTCAGCAGCACATACTTATGCTGACCGAGATATTTGATAAAAGCCCTTGATTGCCAATAATTGATGGCCACTCAGTATTTTAAATTAGGAGATAGCTTGAGATAGCTGCTAGATAAATTTTTTTTGAAAGACAACTATTAACCTGTTATTGATCACTGATTGAAACTGTATCTGTTATTGACAAATTATTTTGAGAATTGAAATGCTGTATATGCAAGAGTTATGTCATAAAAATACTCCAATCAACAGGAAACTGCACAGAAGAGTTTCCTCATCAAAAATAAATGGTGTGTTTAAGAATATGCTATAGGGGAATCCACTGAAAAAACTCATCGCATACATAAGCAAGTGGCAAATTTGTCTTTTAAATCTCCCTGATGAGTTGCTTAACCCATAGCTGAATATGATTAATTCTCTTTGATTAATATTGGAGGATCTCAAACAGGCAACATAACTTACAGAAAGCAAGTGTGGAGATTCAACATTCATCTCAAAGATGGCTGCATTGTTGCCTGCTAATGGCTAGGAAATTGCTGTAGACATGAAACTTCAATTCACTCAATGAGCAGAATTCAGAGTTAGTATCAGAGAAACTAAATGATATTAACAAAAATGTGCTGTAGATTGATATTGACTGTGAATAAATTGTACAGTGATATGGTCTGGATAATAAATGTAATCCTGGTATCAAGTTCAATGTTATGGAAAAACATTGCAGATATTGTAGTAACCATCCTCCAAGATGCTCCCCAACCCCCAGTCCTTACCTCCTGGTATTTAAACTTGTGTAGTCTTCTCCCTCATTATAGTAGGGATTGTCTGTGAGACAAAAAGGATAAGGCAGAAATGATGGTGTATCACTTCTAAGGTTAGATTATAAGTGACACTGACTCTGTCTAGTTTCCCTCACTCTATTTCTCTCTTTTGGATCTGGCAAAAGCCAGGGAATATGGTATGCAGATGACTATGGTATTTAGATGACTGTAGCTATGGTAGACAGCTTGATGACCACTTCATGAGAGACTCTAACCACCAAACTAAGTAGCTTCAGAATTCTTTACCCTCAGTAACTGTGAGATATTTAAGTACCTATTTTAAAAAACTGTTTGGGGGAATAATTGGTTGTGTAGCCATAGATAACTAATACATGTATGAGAAGGGGAAAATCAAAGTGGGGTATGTTGATATTCAACATAAAAACTTTTCATATTCAGAACAGTCATCAAATGAATGTTCTAGTCCTCACTGGAGGTGGCCTCTTTGGGTACATGAGATAAATGATCACAGAGACATTCAATAATGGGCAGAAGAAAGGCAGATCTCACTATTTCTCAGGTTTAAGATGAGACTAAAATTTGTTCAGTTTGTCAGCAGTTTGACTATAGACTAAAGGCTTCTAAATACTGACAATCCGGGTAGGCAAGTGGACTATATTCGCCATTGGTCATGGCCGTAGTAACATATGGAGGGTTTTGAATGTGATAGATAGTTATTTTTTATTTGAATTTGATAATGGAAGCACTTATTTCTAATACCATCAGATGATTAGAAAATATTATTTCAATTTAGATCCTTTGTTTATATATCTTCATATCAATGAACACATTTTACTAAAGAGGCACTGCAACAAAGGACTAAAAGTACCATACACAATAAATGTTGTATGTCCATTCTTTTGCTAAGCTCTATAGTTCTATTACATTAAGGAAAATATAGATAAATAGTAATAAATGTAAAGAAAGTAAGATAATTATAAAAATTTCTGGGGGATATCAAGACCCCAGTGAATGCCTGAAACTATGGATAGTACCAAACCTTATATATATACACTATGTTTTTTCCTCTACATACATGCCTATGATAAAGTTTAATTTATAAATTAGGCAAAGAGATTAACAATAACTAATAATAAAATGGAACAGTTATAATAATATACTATAATAAAAGTTATATGAATGTGGTCTCTCTTTCTCTCTGAAAATAATCTGATAACAGAGAAGTCTACCAAGTGATTAAGGGGCAGGGAGTAAACAGTGTGAAAATGCTGGACACAGGAATGACTCAGGAATCAGGCAGGACTGAGCCAGATGGTGCAAGATTTCATCATGCTACTCAGAATGGTGTACAATTTTAAAATTATGAATTATTTATTACTGGGATTTTTCATTTAATATTTTTATACCACTGTTGAAACAGTGAAATTGAAACTGTAGAAAGCAAAACTGTGGATAAGCAGGGACTAAGGTACTGAGGGAAAGAAAATTTATAAATGTATAATACAACACTGTTTTGGTGCCTATGAGAGGTTCAGAAAAATAAAATAATATGATCTCTTAGTTATAGTCGCAGATGTAAAACTCCAAAGACAGAATTATCAGACTGTATAAAATACAATATTCAATTATGTTATTTTAAAGAAATACACTTTAAATACAAAGAGACAAAGATTGAAAGTAAAACTAATAGTAAAAGATACATTATGAAAACAGAAAAAATAAGAAAGCTGAATTGTTGATATTAGTATCAGAAAACAATAGATTTTAAAATAAGGAGTATTGCTGGAGACAAATAGAGATATTTTATAATGAATAAACAATTCAGAAGCAAAACATAATCCTTATAAATATATATATGCATATCTGATAACATAGCCCAAAATATATTAAACAAAACTACCAAAATTAAAGGGAGAAATGGAAAAAAGACCAGTTGTAGTTGGAGATTTCAACACTCTTCTATGTAATTGCTAAAAGCAGACAGTAATGAAACAGCTGAACAACACTATCAAGCAATGTGATTTGAAAGACATTTACAGAACACTCTACCCAACAATAATATACATAATTTTTAAAAGTACACATAAATACTCTCCAAGATAAATCATGTATTGAGACATAAAATAAATCTCAACTAATATAAAAATACTGAAATCATAACATATGTCTTATAGTCACAGAAATCAAATTTTAAATCAATAATGAAAAGATATTGGAAAAATCTTGATATTTGGAAATTAAACAAATTTAAACATGTAAACATTTATAAATAATTTACTGGCCAAAGAAGAAATCATGAGAACCTAGGAAATAGTTTGAATTTAGTAACAATGAAAGTACAACATGTCAAACATTGTGAGATGTAACTGAAGCAGTATTTAGAGAGTTCCATTATAAAATTAGTATTAATTTATTTATATTAAATTTATTAGGGTGACATTAGTTAGTAAAATTATGTAGATTTCAAGTGTACAATTCAATCATACATCATATGTATATTATATTGTGTGTTCACTAGCCAAAGTTAAATTTCCTCTGTCACCTTATATTAAACTTAGTATTTACATTAAATAAGGAAATAATACCTAAAAACAATTATTTAAGCTTTCATCTTAAGAAGCTAGAAAATGAGAGCATACTAAACCAAAGGTAATTTTGAATATCGAGATTTATAAAGGGAACATCAATTCAGTTTCTAAGGCATGAAAAGAAAATAAGGGAATATTATGACAACCTCAATGAAATGGTCACAATTTTTTTGGAAAAAATCACTTTTACACACTATTTGAAAAAAAAAAAAAAACCCAGACACCTGAATTGTCCTCTACAAATGAAAAATATTGAACTCGTAATTTAAAATCTTCCCAAATCAAAGTCTCTAGACTCAGATGGTTTTATTGATGAATTCTATCAAATACTTAAGGAAGAAAGAACACCAAAACTACCAAAACTCTCATATAAAATTGAAACAAATGAACCCTTCTTAACTCATTATTAGGCCAGTATACCCTCATATCTAAGCTAGACAAAAAAAATTACAAGAATGGAAAATTGAGAGAAATATCCTTCTTGAATATATATATATATATATACATATATATATATATATATACAAATATCCTGAACAAAACATTTTCAAGTTAAAATAAAAAATATAAATGAATAATAAATTTAGAAAAAATGAAAAATGATGTTTTATCTCAGTAATAAGATTGTTTTAATATTTGAAAATCAATCAATATATTTCACTATATTCTCTTTTATATTAGAATAAGAGAAAAAAACATGATTTTTCTCAAAAGAGGTCAAAAAATCTGGTAGAATTCAACACAAACAAGAAAAACTCTCAGCAAACTAGTAATAAAAGAACTTCCTCAACTTGATAAAAGACAGATGTGATAGATTTACAACTAACATCATACTTAACAGTAAGACACTGAATACTTTGTACTTAATTAAGATCAGGAACAAGTCACTACGTTCTTTTAACAATGCACTGAAAGTCCTATAAGGCAAGGAAAAAAGTAAAAGGAATGCAGATGGGAGATGAATATTTCAACTTTACTTGTCAACATAGTCATGTAGATGGAAAGTCTAAAGAAATCTATCAAAAAGCTGAAGAAAAAAAGTAATTTTAGCTACGTCATGAAGTGCAAGTTTGAGATTAAAAATTCAATTGCATTTCTATATATCAGCAAAAAACTCCAGGGCATTAAAGTGAAACACAACTCTGTTTACCAAACAACTTTATTTACAAAAAGGCAAATAAAATTCCTTTGACTAAGTTTAACAAAAAATGTGTGATAACTGCACATCTTGCTCATTGAAACCTGCAAAACTTTCCTAGGAGAAATCGAAGACCAAAATAAATGGAGAAATAGATCAGTCTATATGTTGGAAGACATGATAGTTAAGATGACAATTTCTTTCAAATTGGTTTGTAGATTCAATGCATTTCCAATAAAAACCATAGCAAGCTTTTGTACAAAGTGTCAGAGGATGATATTAAAATTTGTATGGAAACAAAAGACCTAGAATAGCCAAAAGTATTTTAAGAAGAACGAAGTTGGAGAATTTAGACTACCTGATTTCAAGACTTATTACAAAGCTACAGGAACCAAGATGTGGTGTTGGTTAAAGAATAAATACAAAGATCAGTGTAACAGAATAGAGTTCAAAGATAAACCCACATATATGTTAACTGATTTTTGGCAAGGTTCTAAGGGAATTCAATGGGGGAAAGCATAGTCTTTTCAAAAAAATGATACTAAGACTATGGATATAAAAATGAAAAAAAAAAAAAGGCCAACAATGTATTTAGAAAATATCTCACAACTCTGAATGGATCATAGACCTAAACATAAGAGTCATAAAACTTTCAAAGGATAACATGAAAGGAAATCTTTATGACCTCGGGAAAGGCAATGATTTCTTAAGTGGAATCCTAACAAATGAACTGTGAAAATCATAAAAAGACCATTTGGACTTTGTAGACATTAAAATTTTTTTTTAAATAAGAAAATGAAAAGGAAATACTTAGCAGACATATACCTAATATTCCTAAAGAATGATTTATTCAAAATATATATTTTAAAAATGTATAATTCAAAAATAAGAAGACAAGCTTTTAAAAAAATTTATAAAGTATTCAAATAAACGTTTCACAAAAGAAGTGATATAAAGGGCCAGTAACACATGAAAAGTTGGTCAACATTACTAGTTTTCAGAAAAATAAATGTTAAAACCACTAGACACTCTCCAGACTGCTTCCTGTGCAAATACTGAAAGGTTGGAGTGGGGCAGATGCACAATGCCTCTGTTAGCCTGGCCTTGCAGAAGTCACGTGGACCTGGATTTGAAAATTGAGAGGTGAAACTTATACACAAAAAACCAAGGAAGATCCTGGGCTCTCAAACCTGCTGCCTTCTGAATTTAAATTTAAATTTAAATTTAAAATCTAAAATAAAACTACATTCAGCTTTCACTTAACTAATTAATGAGTTCACCCTATACCCACTGCGCAGGCTGCTAAAATCAGAATATGTCACAAATTTACAATTTAGTGCAGCAAAACACCCAATAGAAATTGATGAGAGGTCTAAAGATAACTTTTTTTCCCCTAGAATATCACACTCCTCTTTGCATTGCCTCACTTCTCTTAATATACTGTGATTACTAATTAATAATTTTTACCACAGATGCCACCACATTTTCCTGTCAACTAATAATGTAATAATTGTCATTTTTATAGTATCCAATGATGACTGTAGGCATAATAATTATGTTACCTCAAAGAGTACAATATGTAATCTCAACAGACTGAAAGCATCTATGAACCTAAGTGTTCTATGCACACCACATGCTCTTCAATAATTTCCTTGAAATGGCTTGAAGTTGAAGATTCCTCACCTTTCTTCCTGGAGTGGTCCCCCTACCTACGTAAGCTCAGTTGGTCTCAGAGCTCTCGAGTCTCTTGTTTCTCAATTAATACAAAGAAATGGGGATGAAAACTACCAATGGACTCTATCTAAATAATAGTTGAAAACTGAAGCTTTTGTATTCTTTAAACAAATGAAGAATTTAGAAGTAAAAGTCTTCATATTGTGTCTAACTGCTGAGTATTATGAGAAGCAAACAGGAAACCAAAATTATGTGGATAGGAAGGCCTGGTATATTAAATCTTAATCATACTCTGCTGTTTTTCTGTGGTGATATTAAATAAGTTACATAACGTATTTTCTTCTTCAGATCCTCTCTAGTAAAATAAGAGAAAGTAGTAATACTTTACTTAGACTATATGAACATAACATTATTTATGATTCTCAAGAAAAGTGGAAGTGTGAAGTTTATAAATGTGTAAAAGAAATAACAAAATGTAGCACTGGGTAATTCCAGGCCTTATATTTCATTTTCCTAGACATTATTAATACATTGAGAACATAACAAGCATGCAGAAAGCAAAAAGTGACCACAAAATTGAAATTTGGTTGTCCATCTGTTACTAACTGAACCTTGTTCCCCCAAATTCAGATGTTAAAGCTCTAATCCCTAATTGACTATATGAGGAGATAAGAAGGCCTTTAAAGATGTAATTCAGGTTAAACAAGGTCATAAAGGTGGGGCCTTAGTCATATAAACCTGGTGTCCATGGAAGAAGAAAAGACACCAGAGAGCTCTCTCTGTCCACTCACACACACAAAGAAAAGGCCATGCGAAGATACAGTGAAAAGATTCCCCCGTCTGCAAGCCAAATACTCAGGCCTCACAAAAAGTCAATCTTGCTGGCACTTGATCTTGGATTTCTAGCCTCCAGAACTGTGAGAAAATAAATTTCTGTTGTTTAAGCCACCTTGTCTGTGGTATTTTGTAATGGCAGCCCTAGCGAACTAATAATATACCATTGAAATTGTTCCTAAATATAGCTTTCCCCCAATGTTTATAGGACTACAAAAAAAAATTTCTATTTAAGTCTTACACTGAAATTTAACTTCCAGTTTAACTTTAGAGTCTCCTCTTTCTTTGATATATAAACGAAACTGAAGAAATTTTACATATTATGATAGAAACAGTGCTTTTGATTGTTTTGAAACATTGAGGATGTTCCCAGATTAGCTTTTATGGGTCTGTATTGTCCCAATATTTCTTTCTTTACATCTTGAATCACTGAGTGATCACATATACACCAAGAGACCTAATGAAATTTATTTTTATTTCCTATATCATGATTTCCATGGAGACTTTCTTAAGAAAGCATATTCACTCAAACATTGTTTCATAAGCAATGCTGAGTATGTCTGGTGTTTTGTGTCATAAAAAGTCTCCTTAATCATCTTTGCTAATTATTTGGTCACAAAAGTTTTTTCAGGTGCTGAAAGTCATAATGGAGAAAAGATGTTAGAAATCATATTAGAATGCAGGAGTATAAATGGGGGATGCATGAATGGGCAGAATAAAAATGAAAAAAAACCCATATTTTTAAGGGTAGAACTGGTAGTGTTTTATTTTTTTTTATATATATATATTCTTTAAATTTTAAAAAAATTTATGATGATATTGGTTAACGAAATCCAATAAGTTTAAGCTGTACACTTTAACAGTAAGGCATATATATATTTACACTGTGTGTTCACTTCCTATAGTTACATATCTTTCTGTCACCATGTATTTGACCCCTTTACCCTATCTACCTCCTCCCTCCCTCCTCCCCGCCACCCTCTGGTAACCACTAGTCTATAGTCTATATCCATGAGTCTGTTTGTTTGTCCTGTTTATTTGTTGCTTTTAGGTTTATATCCCACATATAAGTGATATTGTGTGATTTTCAACTTTTTCTGTGTGGCTTATTTTGCTTAGCATGATTATCTCGAGGTCCATCCATGTTGTCGCAAATGGCAGTATTTCATCTCTTCTTACTGCTGAGTAACACTCAATTGTATATATGTACTACAACTTCTTTATTCAATCATCTATCATAGGACACTTCAGTTGCTTCTATGTCCTGGCCACCGTGAATAATGCTGCTATGAACATCAGTGTGCAAATATCTTTTCGGATATGGGGTGTTTTTTATTTTTAATTAACTGAAGTTCATGCTTTATTCATATTTTCTTAATTTTTACCTTTTCTTTTTCTCTTCCAGATCCCATCCAGGATCCTATATTATATTTAGTCATCATAATACCTTATGCTTCTCTTGGCTGTGGAAGTTTCTCAAACTTTTTTTGTTTTTGATAACCCCGATGGTTTGAGGAGTATTGATCATGTATTTTACAGAATGTCCCTCAGCTGGGATTTATCCTTTTATGTTTTTCTCATGATTAGACTGGGGTGATAATTTTGGAGAGAATGATTATAGAACTAAAGTACTATTCTCATCATGTTATTTCAAGGGTGCATACTACAACACGATTTATTACAGATGTTAACTTGATCATCTGGCTGAGTTATATTTGTCAAGTCTCTTGATTGTGAATCTGACCCCCTCTCCTTTCCCTACTGAACTTTTTGGAAGGAAGTCCCTACGTATATTTTGGAAGATCTAACACACTGGGAGATATGCTTCATTCCCTTGAGGGCAAAGCATCTACATAAATTATTTGGAACTCTACTGCATGGGAGATTATCTGTTCTTTATTTGTTTATATCAGTATTGACTCCTGAACATTTGTTTTATACTTGGTTATAATCCAAAGCTACTTTATTTTTTGCTCAAATTTTTCCAGCTTTGGATATTGAGCACTTTTCAGTTGGCTCCTATGTGTTCCTTTGACATAGCTGCATCATTTTAGGAGTTTTTTGAGTACTTCTTAAACTATAAGATACTGCAGGCTCACCTTGAACATTTCCTGCCCAAGTTCTGGAATCAACCATTTCTCAGAGGAAATTCGTTTTTTTTTTTTTTTTTTTTTTTTTAAATTGGAGACTGGTACTAGAAATCATGACCTGGGTACTAGGTGTGCTCACTAGAGTATCATTACTTCTACACCTCTCAGCTGGCAGCAGAAGAATATATTTGTAGATACTAACTTGTGCATATACATGCATCTGTAAATATTTCTATATGTTGCCACCTGTATCTACATGAAGATAAGCATGAGTTGATACTGATGTATCCAGCTCTAATCCATTGCCACATGGATCATTATAGGCTCCATTTGTTGGTCTATAACCTCCCACTCCAAAGAAAGAAATATGGCTCCCATCATCTTCTGTCACACATTTACTTAATGTTTTATTCTAGTATACAGGTTAAGTGATTTTTCTGCATTGTTAACTTTGTATCTCTGTTGGGAAATGACTTGATAGTACAGTACTTATGTACAGTTAGTTCAGTTTGCCTTTCATCTTATAGACTACACTTATTTCCAAAGTTAGTTATCCCCTACCCACTTCACTGAGTTTGTATTGTCCATTTGTAATACAGTCAGGTACTGCTGTCATACTCTGTATTCCATCTTGTGATCCCTCTATCTACTGAATGATTAAAAAAATACACACACACACACACACACACACACACACACACATTAAGGTTCATTCTTCCTGCTGTAAAATTTTATGAGTTTTGTAAAATGTATAGTGTCATGTATCTCACTACTCACAGTTTCATCATTCTAAAATATCCCCTGTGCTTCATCTGTCCTAGCCTCCCTCACCCCACCCTCTACACTCCTGCAATCTATGATTGGTTTACTATCTCTATAGTTTTTTCCTTTTCCAGAATGTCATTTAAATGGAATCTACAGCATGTAGTCTTTTAAGACTGACTGCTTTCACTTTGCAAAATGCATTTAGGATTCAAACATGTATTTGTATGGCTTAATATTTCATTTATTAAAATGGCTGAATTATATGGATATACCACAGTTTATCCATTCATATAATTAAAAAAATATCTCGGCTGGTTTCAATTTTAATAAAAGTGCTATTAACATTCATGTGCTCGTTTTGTGTGGACATGTTTTCAACTTAATTGGGTAAACACCTAGGCTAGATTTCCTTGTAAGGCAATATTTAGCTTCGTAAGAAATCGACAAACTGCCATCCAGAGTGGCTGTACTACTTTGCAGTCCCACTAGCAATGAATGAAAGTTACTGCTCCTCAATAGTTTTGCCAGCATTTGGCATTGTCAGTCTTTTGAATTTTGGTCATTCTAATAAATGTTTAGTGGCATCTTGTTTTTTTAAATTGAGATATAATTGACATATAACACTGTATTAGTTTAAGTACACAACGTAATGATGTGAGATATGTGTGTGTGTGTGTGTGTGTGTGTGTGTGTGTGTAGATTGCCAAAATAAATTTAGTTAACATTCATCACCACACAGTGACATTGTTTTTCTTGTGATGAGAATTTTTAAGTTACACTCTCTTAGAACTTTAGAATATACAATATAGTATTTTAATTATAGTCATCATGCTGTACATTACATTGCCAAGACTTATTTAACTCGTAACTGGAAGTTCATGCCTTTGAACCACCTTTATCCATTTTGCTACTTCCAACCCTCTACCTCTGGCAACTTCTAGTCTGTTCTCTGTATCTATGAGTTTAGTTTTTAAAAATTCTACATATAAGGGAGATAATTTAGTATTCATCTTTCTCTATATGACTTATTTCACTTAGAATAATGCCCTCAAGGTCCATTCATGTTGTTGGAAATGTCAGGATTATCTTCTTTATTATGGCTGAATAATACTCCATTTCATGTGTATATTATGTTTTCTCTATCCATTGAGCTATCAATGGACACGTAGGTTGTTTCCATATCTTGGCTACAGAAAACTATCCCTCAATGAATACAGGGCTATAAATATTTTTATGAGATATTAATTTTGTTTCCTTCAGATAAATACTCAGGAGTGGAATTGCTGGATTATGGCAGTTCTGTTTTTAATTTTTTGAGGAAACTATATATTGTTTTCTATAGTGACTGCACCAATTTACATTCTCACCAACAGTGCATATGGGCTCTCTTTTCTCCACATCCTCAATAACACTTGTTATTTCTTGTATTTTAGGTAAAAGCAGTCTAACAGGTATGAAGTGATATTTCATTGTGGTTTTTGATTTGCATTTCCCTAATGATTAGTGACATCAAATACTTTTCATGTACCTGTTGGCCATTTGAATGCCTTCTTTGGAAATATGTTTCTTCAGTCCTCTGTCCATTTTTAAACTGGATTGTTTGGGAGGTTTTTTTTTTTTGTTTTTTTTGTTTATTGTTTTTTTTTTTTTGCTCTTTAGTTGTATAAGTTCTTTACATATTTTAGACATTAACCTTTTATCAGATTTAAATTTGCTAATATTTTCATCTATTCAATGGACTGTCTTTTCATTTTGCTGATGGCTTTGTTATCCAAGTATTTTTGCTAAAGTTTAATATAGTCCTGTTTATTTTTGCTTTTGCTGACTTTGATTTTCATTGTTGTTTTAATATGCATTTACCTATTGTAAATGATGTTGATTATCTTTTCATATGCTTATTTGTCATCTGCATATTTTTGATGAGTTGTCTGTTCATATCTTTGCCCATTTTTAAATGGAAATATTCATTTTCTTATTGTTAGGTTTTAAGAATCTTAATTTTTTAAAGTATTTTTTTTACTTTTAAATTACAGTTGACATACAATATTGTATCAGTTTCAGGTGTACAATACTATGATTAGATTCTTATATAACTTACAAAGTGATGCTCCCAAGAAATCTAGTAATCATCTGACACCATACATAGTTATTAGAATATTATCAACTATATTCCTTATGCTATACTTTAAAACCCCACGACCATTTTGTAATTGCCAATTTAGACTTCTTAATTCCTTCCCCCTTTTTATCATATTTCCCAACCCTCCTTCCATCTGACAACCATCAAAATGTTCTCTATATCTATGAGTTTGTTTTGTTGTGGCGCGTACAAATCTAAGACCCACGGAGCCAATTGAGATTAATTATGAGCCTTTATTAGCCGGTCAGTGACTGACTTTCCCCTCTAGAGAATTAGCCCCGAGATTCCAGAGGAGGCAGCTTATAAAGCCTAAAACTACTTCAAACAAGCAAGCAGGTTTATCGAGGCAGAAGTTAGCCATTAGTATATTTTTGCACAGGACATCTCCTAGAACTACACCCTGGTTAAACATTAAGCAGATTATAGAAGCAGAAGTTGGCTATTATCATCTAGTATAAAGATCTATTGTTTCTGGGGACTCTTAAATCTTATAGCAAACAGGGCCTGGTAGACAGTTCTGTTATCAGCATCCTGGCGGTGATGTTGTTTGTTTGTTTTTTCTTCATAGGAGCTGGTGCTTGAAGATATCACTCCCTGTCTTGTCTTTGTGACTAGCTTACTGGAGAATTTTCCACTTCTACAGTTTCTGGTTTTTGTTTGTTTGTTTGTTTGTTTTTTACTGAGTTCTTTAGTTTCCACAGGTCAGTGAAATCATATGGCATTTGTCTTTGTCTGACTTACTTTACTCAGCACAATACCCTCTATTCCATCCATGGCAAAATTTTATTCTTTTTTATGGCTGAGCGATATTCTAATCTATATACGTATCACCTCATTTTTATTCATTCATTCATTGATAAATCTTCAGATTGCCTTTTTGTCTTGGCTCTTGTAAACAATGCTACAATGCGCACATGTATTCACATGTCTCTTCGAAGTAGTGTTTCAGGCTTCTTTAAATGAATACCCAGAAGTAGGATTACTGGGTCTTTCTTTGTCTCTTGTTATAACCTTTGTTTTAAACTCTATTTTGACTGGTATGAGTATCGCTACCTCAGCTTTTTTTTGTTTGTTTGTTTTTTGCATTTTCATGATCTTTTCCCATTTCTTTACCTTCAGTCTGTGTATGTCTTTTGATCTAAATTGAGTCTCTTGTAGGAAGCATATGTAAGGGTCTTATTTTCTTATCCATTCAGCCACTCTATGTCTTTTTATTGGAGCATTTAATCCATTTACATTAAAAGTAATTGTTGACAGATATGTAGTTACCTATTTTGTTATTTATATTTTTGATATAATATATATGTTTTTCTTCTTAAAGAAGTTCCTGTAACATTTCTTGTAATACTGCTTTGGTGTTGAACTCTTTTAGTTGTTTTTTTTTTTTTTTTTTTTTTTTGAGGAGGGGGGGTCTGGGTAGCTGTTTATCTGTCTTTTGATTTTAACTGATAGCTTTACTGGGTAGAGTAATCTTGGCTGTAGGTCATCATTTTTCATCACTGAATATTTTGTGCCAATTTCTTCTGGTCTGCAAAGTTTCTTTTGAGAAATCAGCTTACAGTCTTATGGGACCTCCTTCGTAGGTAATTAATTGCTTTTCTTTTGCTGCTTTTAAGATTCTCTCTTTGACTTTAACCTTTGGCATTTTAATTATGATATGTCTTGAAGTGGGCCTCTGGGTTTATCTTGTTTGAGACTCTTTGCATTTCCTGAGCTTGTATGTCTACTTCCTTCACCAGGTTAGGAAAATTTTGTCATTATTTCTTCAAGTAGGTTTTCAATTTCTTGCTCTCTCCTCTTTCGGTAACTCTAAATGTGAATGTTTGCACACTTGCTATTGTGCTAACATCGACTACTAAATTGATGTTGTCCCAGAGGTTTCTTAAACTATCTTCGATTTGGGGTTCTTTTTTCTCATTGCTGTTCTGATTGGGTGTTTTCTGCTACCTTAACTTCTAAATTGCTGATTTGATCCTCTGTTTCCTCAAATCTGCTAATGATTCTTCCTAAGATATTCTTCATATTTGTTATTGTATTCTTCATTTCCGACTAGTTATTTTTCATGTTTTTTATCTCCACTTTTTTAATGTTTCCATCTCTTTGTTAAAGTTCTCACTGAGTTCATTAACTCTTCCCCTAAATTCATTGAGCATCGTTATCACCAGTGTTTTGATCTTCACATTTGATAGATTGCTTGCTTCCATTTTGTTTAGACCTTTTTCTGGAGATTTGGAACATGTTTCTTTGTCTCCTCATTTTGGCTACCTCCTTGAATTTGCTTCTATGTATTAGGTAGGACTGCTATGTCTCCTGGCCTTAGTAGAGTGGTAGTAGGTATCCTGTGGGACCCAGAGGCACAGTCTTCCCTGGTCACCTGAGCTGGGTGCTCCAGGTGTACCCTTTGTATGGGTTGTGTGTGCACTCCTATTGTAGTTGATCTTTGGTTGCTATTTGTATGTCAATGAGAGGTCTGACCCTCAGGCTGGTTGTGAGGACTGAACGGTCAAGGGAGGACCCTATGGAGCAGAATTTGCTTTAGCAGTGCTCTGGTGCCCTCTCAGTTTGCCCTCTGCATGTACTATTGTGGAAGTGGCTTGGTGATGCTGCTGCTGGGTCCAAACCAGCAACCAGAGGGGCTAGCCCTGGGGCCTCCTGAGAGGAGCCTTGCCACAGGCCATATTCAGCCACAGCCTGTGTTCTGCCTAGGGCTATTTGGCAAAAGTCACCAAGCAATCTGCAGATGGCCACCACCTGTGCTATATTTGGAGGTTCTTCAAGAGGCCAAGCTGCCAACTGAGGCCAGTTGCCACTAGTGCCAGGCTTGGGGCTGCTCAGCAAGAGGTATGGGGCATGCCAAGGCCAGATGCTCTTTGCTTGGGTTTTATGAACTTTTGAGATTTAGCAAAGTCTGCAGCATAAGCCAAGATAGGATATTTGTATGGATAAGCCACTGGAAAGTGGCCTGCAAGTTGGGACGAAGTCTCAGGGAATCACTAGTGTGGGGCCACCAGTGTTACCCAGGTTGATGGAGACTCAGATATGGCAGCTGGTTGCATCTGTTCTCTGAGAGAGAGGAGGGCTCAACAAAGAAACAATAGATTCTCCCAGTATTTCTATCTGGAAGAAAGTTACCTCTTCAGCCCTTGCCCTGAAGCCAGACAATTCTGTTTCTTCCCATTTGTCCCTGGTGCCATTCAAGCTCCTGCCTCAGTGCTGGAGCTCAGAATGAGTGATTCCATCTGTGAGTAAGTCTGCGTGCAGGCCCCTTAAGAGGACTGTTGGTGACTCCATCCACCCTGTGTCTCATTCAGCCACAATCTTCACCAGTTTTCACAGACAGAAGTTGCGGGGATTTCTCTTTCTGGCACTGGGATCCTGGGCTGGAGGGATGATGTGGGGCCAGGATCTCTCACTCCTTCAGGGAGCATCAGCAGCTGAGATATCCCTCTTGATTTTCAACCACTATGTGCAGCTGTGGGACCTGACCATTCTGCATCTCTGCCCCTCCTACCATTCTCGCGGTGGCCTCTCCTATGTGTCCTCAGTAGTAAAACTTCTGTTCAACTAGACTTCAGCCAATTCCCAATAATGGCTATTCTGTAATTCAAACATCTGTAGTTCTGTTGTAATTATGACATGTCATGAGAGGAAGCAAGCACAGTGTTTTTCTACTCTGCCATCTTGACTGGAAGCCTATGCCTCCTAATTTTTAATCACCACACATGGATATAGGAATAGCCTATTTTTTTTGTCTCCATCCCTTCTACCAGTCTCTAGGTGGTTTCTTTTGTATACCTTCTGTTATAGGACTTCTGTTTAGCTAGTCTTCAGATAATTCTCCAAGTTTATTGTTCTAAAATTTAGTTGTAATTTTAATGTGGTCACAGGAGGAGGTAATCACAACATTTACCTACTCTTTCATCTTGCCTGGAATGCCAAGAACTTTGATTTTTAAAAGAGATTATAAAAAGATACATTAAAGCAAAGGACGTTTAGAATTTTTGTAGCAATTTGATGTCTATTGATTCTAATAATAATAAATTTTTGTCTGTATTTGGATATCTTTATTTTATTTTTCAGTAATTCATTTTTATTATCTAACAAAATTATCAGCCTACACTAAATTATAAATTTAACAGATAAATAAAACATAGTCTTTTACCACAGCATTATAAGGCTGACAAAAGCACTGCATTACAAGGCTGATTAAAACGTACAGATTAACAAAGTATTTTACTTAGGATAGATAAATGCCTTAATATAAAGCCCCCATATATACTGTGGCATAGCACTGTGGAAGGCTATTTTTGGTCTTGTAATTGTTTAATGCCAGTGTTTAATAGGCAGCCCTACACATTACAAAGTAAGGACTCAGTCTCCTTCCACCATATGACTGGGGTAATTCCTAGGCCTCAGAGTCTTTTGCTGGATGCTCTTTCTCCAGCTCCCAGTCAGCAAAGGGAGAGATTGAATAATTTCTCAGAGGAATCTAATGTGCCAGGCTTAGAAAAGGTGAACATCTATTGTCACATGCTGACACCATGGTTGAGAAATGTCAGCTATGTGGGAGCCTGGGAAGAAAGAAAAGTAGGTTGGGTGAAGCCATAATCAGTCTTTGCCATACAAATAAAATTACAGAAACTATATACCTTATTATTTTATTATCATCAAAAGATCTTATTAAATACTTCAATCTTTGTAGCTATACCAACTGGAGCATGTGATCACCAAGTTCATTATGTGCAGGGAGAGTAATGAAAAGAGTAATGAATAGCAGGTTGCAGAAAAGACAGAATAAAGAGTATTCAATGGAATTTAGAACAAGAAGGTGTGCAAAACCAGTTGTTATGCTCCTGCCTTGGGTTTTTTTTTCTTTACATAAAATTATGCAATAATTCTTTCTTTTGTTCAGTTTCTTACATCCTGCATATTGCTTTTTTTTTGTCATGAAGTGATATCATTCAGGCTTTCTCCTTATTGAGGAAATTTATCACCTCAGAAATCTTATAACCAATCCTAAGAAATTCCAGATTTCCCACATCTATGCTAGGAGTAATTGGCTCAGTCCCCAGGTGAAAACTATATCCTACTCCAGTTGTCTGAAAAAATTTCTGTCAATCATTTAAAATTTTGTAGTTGTGTTTAAAGATAGTTTACTGTGGTTTTCTAGCCCCCTTGACTAACTGACCTAGATTTGGATTTCCTAGTAAGTATTTTAAACCCTTCAGAAATTCTTACAATAAAATCCTTCAGCTAGGTTTTCATGTACACCACTTTTTGGGAACAAAATTTTAGTATGTATTCCTAAATCTGACCCATGGTACAAACAAATTTTCTTTCAACTTTTTCCATTTCTCTAATTTGTGCCATTTCCTATCTAATGTGCAACAAAATATTTATTGAAGCATGTGTATAAACTCTTCATAATGAGGGTAAATGTTGAACCTATGATTCGATTTTTTTTGAGTTAGAAATTCCAAAAAGTATTATTTATTTCAATGCCATATCTCAAATACTGTGAATTGATTATTAATATATGATTATTCATAATCTTTCCTTCTACTAAAATTTTATATCTGCCCATTGTACACAATACCATGTTGCATTTAGGGGATGATTTAGGTTTCTGAAATAACCTGCTATTTGTTGGGCTTTGATATAAATGTAGTTGAGGATGAGGGCTTGGTAAAAAACCTGAAAGTGATCAGAAGAAGTACTAGAAGTGGTCAGATAAAAGGTTATTTATCTAGTAAACTGAGAAAGCAAAAGCAAATAAAAAGTTAGATTTCAAATGGTCATAAGACCACTAAGTCAATTTATATATCTCAAGGTTACAGTATGAGAAACTTTTCCCATAAAACATAGAGCCAACCCACAGACAAACATGTCAATTGGTATCTCCTAGCTATTTGAGAGATCAAGTAGATTGATTTGAACCTCCTCAATGTCTTGTGATTTCTGAAGTCCTCCTCAAGATTTCTGTGCACTAACTGGGGCCCATGTTTTCATGGAACTCTCTGGGGACTTTTTTCCATAAGTAGAGTATTAGCTTTACACCTCACTCTTAATCTCTTTTCTAGTATCCATTAAAAATAACTCTAGTCATACAAAATATCTCATGAGCTTAATAGATTTTAATTAATGTGCAATTATTTTTCTTATGGGTTTGGAATCCCATCAGAAACTGTCCATTGCATTCTTGTTCAAAAGTCCTTAACACCTTCCAGCAGTGGCTGTTGTTCTAACTTTCTACCACAGAGCACAATTTCAGATCTCCCACACCATTCCTTCTATCTTTTCTAAAGCAAAAAAATTCTCCTCCCTTTGTCTCAAACAGAGTAATTAAGTCTTTTAGAATCATCAACAACAACAACAACAACAACAACAACAACAACAATTCAACATCCAAGTTTTACCTTGTCCTTTATGTATCAAGGTAGTTTTCTGAACTAAAGTAGCTTTTTCCCTGAGAGGAATTTTGGTTCTAATTATTAACTTTTTCATATCTTGTTGTTAATGAATGTAATTGGTTATATAAATAATTAAATTATAATACAAAAGTTAAAATTTTGATGCAAAATAAGTGTATAGATTTGAGGAGGATGGTTTAATAACACAGACTTAGGATCACTAATATACAAGTTACATTGTGTAAAAATAAAGTTTGATGTGGTTGGTGTTGATCCTTGTTGAGACTTAGGGTATAGGAAAATGATGCCAAATTCACTCTGGATTGGTTTTATACCCTGAATGTGAGATGAATTGGAGCAGTAAAGCAACTTTTCTTATATGCTGGTATAATCAAATAACTGGAAATGGCTCAATTATTTATATCCTGGGATTACTGACTTACTCTTAGAAATGATTTGTTTGATTGAATAAATCTCTTACTCATTCATTTGTCCAGCCACACTTTAACTAGATTTGTATTTAGTCTTATACAAGCTGCTAAGCATATGGTGAGTACTGAAGGTATAAAATAGCCCATTAAAACCCTATTGTCAAGGAGGATGAAGACACAAGCAGCCTGTTAATCTCCGTCCCTCCTCTGTGATTTTTCCTACTTCTCTTTCCTTTGTCTTGGAAAACTCTACAGTTAGTAACTATTGAAATCTTTTCCCCAACTCCCACTTTTCTTCCTGAAACAGGTCTCACGATATTGTCTCCTTTAGGAAACCTGTCTGCTTGAATTGCAAGGAAATGATACTCTTTAAGCACTCAGTTTTTATCTCTACATTGTAAGGTTTGGCAGATGGTCCCAAGGAAAGGGGCCAGAGAAGTCGTACCTGGGCAGGGTAGGGGCAGGGTTTTAAGGGTCCGTCCAGGAAGGGGAAGATTCAAAAAAGACAAAAGCATAGCGTGGGGCTCTTTCAATGGTGCAGTGGTTTGGCGCCACTGAGTGTAGTCCTGGCACCCGCGGATTGGTCCATGGGCCTCAGGTGGCTAGCAGGCAGGAGCTAGGGGCGGGGACCTGACCCTAGGGCAAGCCTTGGGCCTTTTCTGGGAGTGGTGGCCTTACATCCCACACTGTTTGGCGTAATAGGGCACTGACTCAATCTATAGCTACTTCCTGCTGAGAAGGGGCGACGGAGTCTGAGGCCGGGACTCCAGTGAGGAGGCGAGCATATGGTTGTAAAAGTAGCTGGTTGACTGTGATCCGGAAGACTGTTGCGGATGCGTTCCATGCATCACAGGGTGGAGCACGCTTCAGGTGAGTGAGGTGATACCAGCACTGATGACCGAGGAGTTTGGCAGCTGTCAGTGTGGTCAGGATGACAGTGTGTGGACCTGACCACCGAGGTTCTAGTGCCCCAGGCTGTAGCTCCTTGAGGAGGACCTGGTCCCCTGGAGACAGCGGATCACTATTTGAGAAAGCTGGTCTGGTAGCTGGGTCTGTTGCAGGGGCTGGGAGGCACAAGTCCGAGTGTTGCCTGAGTAAGCTCCAGAGAGAGAGATAAGGTAGATAAGAGATCAGTGGTGGGGGAATTACGGTAACGTTGATCAGTGAACAAGTGGAAGGGTCAAGAGGGTTAGGTAGGGTGAGAGGGTGAGGCCAGGGCGTCTCAGAGCTTAGAAAAATACTGTTTAACAAGAGCTGGAGCAGACATAATAAAGACTATAAAGTAAAATAAATTATTTTGATAAGATAGAGAATCTTTGTTTCTTTAGTGTATTGCTCACAGGTAAAGAAAAATCTTTTACAGAGCAATAATCCAAACTCTAGTTTTGTGTCAGTACACTGTTGATATTAAAGTTCATTTTAAAACCTTATGATAAATACATTTAATTTTAGCCAACTTGACTGTATAAAACAAGATTTTCTCTTTCTCTTTTCCTTTACAACTTCATATGTTCATTTGTGTTCTTGTCTTTATTTTCCTCTCAGGATTTCTCTTCACAAACCTTCTACCACTTTCCTCATTCCTTCAGTTTGCCTCTTCTCACTCACTCAGAAATAACAACTTTAAGACAAACACCTTTCCTTCAATTCCCTTCAAAATAATCTCCATACTTTATACCTTCTGTTACTAAAAACATATTTTCCTCTCCATCATAATTAGAATTCTTAACTGAACTACCATATTACATATAACAGACAAATATAGATCAGAGGCCATGCACACACTCATATTTCCCCTCATCAATATTTGTAACCTCACTGGGTGTGCACATTTCAGGGAGCGATGAAATAGGTTGGGTCCCGAGAGAACTCATTTCCCCCTCAGAGTCC
This sequence comes from Eonycteris spelaea, assembly GCA_003508835.1. Lineage (NCBI taxonomy): Eukaryota > Metazoa > Chordata > Mammalia > Chiroptera > Pteropodidae > Eonycteris > Eonycteris spelaea. Next base: position 225,144 of record PUFA01000230.1, read on the forward strand.
AAGGGTGAAGCGGAAGAAAATTCCTGATTACGGAGAACATGAGAGAGGTAGAGTTTTAGGTGGGCATGAGGCTGTGCCATCAATCTCCATACCCAAGATAGGTATGGGGACTGTAGGACCCGAATGAGATGGCAAGACAGCAAAGGTAGCCCCCGTGTCCACCAGGAAAAAGAAGGACTTACCTGCCACTTGGAGCGTTACCCTGGTTCAGCTTGGGTGATGGAGGTCTCTGAGTCCAGGGTCTTCAGTCGTCGGTGAAGCTAAGTAGCTGGAGGGTGGGGTGGGTGTCTGCCACTTATGGGGTCCGGCCGCCGCGTGGAGACGCAGGAGCCAGGCCCCGCTGTGGGCAGTCAACTTTCCAATGGCCCATTTGGACGCACAACAGGCAAGTCCGGGTGGGCTGTCGTGGATTTGGGCATTGGCGAGCCCGTGGCCCTCCTTTCCACACTTGAAGCAAGCTCGGCGGAGCCGCAGTCTTCTGGGGACCCTCTTTTTGAGGAGGACAATTTTCGAGAGCCGGCCTCAGGGCAGCCACAAGGGCTTGGGTTTGGATATCTACCTTTTGTTTTAGTTTGGCCTTGCGGTCAGCCTCAGCTGTCTCCTCTCGGGCATTATAAACTTTAAAGGCCATTTTAACCAGATCTCGGGGGGGGGAGGTCTGGGGACCATCCTCGGCCTTGGAAAATTTCTTTCTAATATCTGGGGCCGATTGGGAGATGAATGGGTTGGCCTCGGTGGCGGCTCCCGCCGGGGATTCGGAGGTCAGTCTCATATGGAGAACAAGAAGAGCCTGGGTCAGTCTATTAAGGAACGTGGCGGGTTTTCATCTGGGCCTTGCGTAATGCTATCTAGTTTGAGCAAATTGACGACCTTATGGGCCACAGTCTCCATGCCTTCTAAGAGGCACTGACCATGTATTTTACTTGGTCTCATCCCCATTGTCCTGCTTGGTAATTCCAGCCTGGGTCTGTGTCGGGAACTGCCGTGGAGCCTGGGGGGCGCTCAGGCGCGGTGTTGGCAAAATGACGTTGGTCAGCAAGGTTCTTGCTGCCGCCAAATGGCCTGTCGTTCGTCAGGGGTGGTGGTAGAGCCTATAATAACATAAATGTCTTGGAAGGTGGGGGTAAGCCCGGGTGAGGGGGAAATTGTTTGACATAGTTGAGGGGTTGGTGGAAAAGGAACCCAATTTTTGTTCTATGTGTGTGAGATCTTGAAGAGAAAAAGGAACATAAACGTGTGCTAGGCCTTCAGCACCCGCCACCTGGCAGAGGGGGAGGAGAGAAGCCGGGGGAGGGACCTCGAGGAAGGAGCGGGATGTGGAGGAGGCGGTAATTTGGGTGGTGTCATGAGAGCGGGAATGGGCCCTAACAATCATGGGTTGGAGGAGAGGAGTGGGCGGGGAGCATGAAGTGGGGTTGGAGGCGGTTGCCGGGAGGTCGAGGCGGGTGGATCTGGTGGACTGAGGGAAGGGATGGGGCAGGGGGAAGTGGTTGAGGTGAGGGAGGAGATTGTTTCAGTGGGTCGGGTGTAGCTGGGGAGGAGGGAAGGGAGTAAAGGAGGAGACTGAGCTGGGGTAGATGGTGGAGGAGCTGGAGACAGCGTGGAGACAGAGGAGGATGGTGAGAATAGGGTGGGGGGGTCGTTGGGAGGAGCGACTAACTCTTCAGGAGCAATGGTAAGAGAGGATGAAGTCTTCAGGCTTTGGAGGCACGGAGGGCTCTGGGGAGGCAGCGGAGGGTGGTGGGGACTTGGGAGAAGCCATAGTCAACAGGATTTGGGAAGGGGAACAGCGGTACAGAGTAGGGTGGGACCGCAGAGTAAAGAACGCCTGAACATAGGGGACCTCAGACCACTTTCCCATCCTACGACAGTAATTATCTACATCACAGAGGATATTAAAATCAAACATCCCAGTAGATGGCCATTTGGAATCATTATTGAGGGGATATTGAGGCCTGGCCTCGGTGCAGAAGAAAATGAGCCAATTAGGGTGGATGTCCTGATCTAAGCGTCAGGTTTTCAAGTTAGACAAGAGGCATCGTAGGGAAGAGGTTGCCTCGGATTTGGAAGGAGCATTCCCCATGGCTGAATGGGCCTCTCTCTCCCGGAAAATCATTTTCCAACAGCCACAGCCGTCCTGTGTCAGAGGGAAACGGTCAGAATGGGGGTGGGGTCAAGTGGTGCGGTCCACCTGACCCCAATAGGCCTGGCCTACCAGAGGAGCGCCTTTGACACGGCTACGCTTTCAACAAAGGACTCCAAGAGAGAGCGTTATCCAGCCAAGGAGAGCCGACCTGATGGAGTCTGGGACGACTTACCCTGTTTCCTGTCGGATGGGTGGCGTGGTCCTGGTGGCTGGCTGGAGGTTTTCTGGGAGCAGCGGGATGGGCCCCTCCTCTCTGCTAGGAGAGAGGGCACTCTTTCCCGCCCCACGTTGGGCGCCAAGAATGTAAGTTTCAGCCACTCAACAGGCAGAGTCTGACTCATGATTAATAGGCATCCTTTATTGAGAGGCAAGCGGTCCCTGGCGAGGTTCACTGGTCCCAAGGAAAGAGGCCAGAGAAGTCGCACCTGGGTGGGGTTGGGGCAGGGTTTTAAGGGTCACGTCTAGGAAGGGGAAGATTCAAAAAAGGCAAAAGCACAGCATGGGGCTCCTTCATTGGTGCAACGGATTGGCGCCATAGCGAGTTGTCCTGGCACCCGCGGATTGGTCCATGGGTCTCAGGTGGCTAGCAGGTGAGAGCTAGGGGCAGGGGCCTGACTTCCTTGGGGCCTTTTCCGGGTGCACTGGTCTCACGTACATTATCATCCATCGCGCATTACTTGTATTTACCAATTGACTTATATTAATTGGCAATTAATTAAAGTACATGTAGATATAAATTATGTTTTAGATCTACATTTTAAAATCTTCAATCAACAAATATATATTAAGCGTCTATTATATGTAGTGGTGTTTAAGCTATTGGGGCTACAGGACTAACTAAAACAAATACAAATCCCTGCCCTCATTTAACTCTTTTATTCTAGCAAGTACGTCATATTTTGGTTTGATAATGATGTGATTGAAATATTTCAAATATTTTGCATAGCTGAATTGTTTTAGATAGTAAACATTACATTTCATTTAACTATTTTGTCCATGAAAATAATTCCATAGTAGATTAAGTCTACAAGTTAGTCACCTAGAATTTAAGATGAATAAGTTTAAAGCCAGCTTAGAATCCATCTACACTGGAAGAGAATGTGAGTGGATTTGTGGAAATTCATCCCCTTAAATGGGAAAATGTTCCTTACTATTGACAATCAACTCACCTGCATGGGGCATTTTCTATTTGTACTATTCAGAGTATAGGACCATACAAGTTTAGAACCGAGCACTTATTCATTTTATATATGAGGAACCTGAGGTCTCCAAGTGTGAATTGTTCTATCTTGGTTCACTCAGCAAGTTTGTATATAGACAATTAGTCCTTCTGACTCCACATAACAGCTCTGTGAGTTGTGGGACTCCTGTACTCACATTCAATTTGAAGTGTTTGAAACAGCACTTGGCACATGGTAAACATTTAGTTTACAATATTATGAGGTTTCAACTTGGTGTTACTGTGGGCCCAGACATTTATTATTACAGAGGACCCTGATGTAGATATAGGTGAAGTGGAAAATATGTTTTCTTTCAAAATTTCAATAAGTTATAGTCTTGAAATGGAATATTTTGATTAGGTGAGTCAAGCTTTATTGTTTTGCATAAGTGCAGAAATTTTATGATATGATACTATTGCCATTGTTATAAGAATGGGAATAGAAGGTTCATTTTTTTCTGATATTTTAGTAATGTGGCTGCTAATCTGACTGAGGTATTTGTCATGGGAAGCTGGCCGTATACATTACAGTCAGACAGGCTGCAGATAGCTGTGTAATATTAGAGGAATATTTTCTTCTTAAATATCTAGACTGTCAACAGAAAGCCATTACAGGCTTCAGATATTTTAATTATTTTAGATCAACTTTAGAACTACAAGCAATGTTTTTAACTTTGTTAGCACAAGCTTTTTGTAATTTTTCTTAAAATACTTAAATGAGGACTGAGTTGGTTGCCTGCATAATCTTGGCAGAGTGTTGCAAGAGCAGTGTTCAGTTTTCTTTCTTGATGTAGATTGTTAGGGGAGATTGTTACCAGAGAGTCATGTCACATCAGAGCTTACTTCTGTGATGGCTTCTGTGTGGATATTAGGTTGGTTTTAGTTTTAACTATAGGATTGGCTGTGCATTTTTTTCTAGAGTGACAAGAAGAGGAGGAAAATAGAAGAGTGGAACAGTTAGTTCACTACCAACACTTTATAACAAAAGATGGTATGACCAAAGGTTGTGTGTTGAGTAGCTTCCCCATTGTCTCTAAGACTTCAGGCATCACAGCTTTTGAAATGTGGGTCATGGCTAAGGCATACATTCCATGAGGAGCAGATGCTGCCATGCCTACACATCTTCCTGCTCTTACTACTTTAGTGCCTGTTCCTGCATCTATTTACCTAAGACTTTCTTTGACCATCAAAACCTTAGCAGCTCCATTCAGCAGAGCAGCAAAGGAATTATTTGGAGAAATTTACATACTTTGGGAGTAAGCCTCAATCAGTAATGGGAGTTGGTGGATAAAACAACAGTTATTTTCATCCCTGGGCCAAGATACCTATAGTCATATGTTCTACATTGGCTTCTGAAATTCTCCAGGGCCCTCATTGATAGCTGGTTTGATAATAAATCATTTGTTGGATATTTTCCCTGCCTTGTTTCACCTCTCTACTCCCACAGTGATGTTCTTTTCACCTTCCTGATAAACAATGGGTGCTCAAATCCTTGTCTCAAGGTCCACTCCTGAGAACCCAAACTTAGATGTTGTAGAAATCAAATAACTTTTAGTGAAAATCTATACTTGAGCTCAGTGGTTATAGAGAAAACACAGGAAAAATCCAGTTTTCTCTACAGACTTTTGCTTGATGCTGTCAATGATTTTAGTCTATAGTATTCTTAGAGTAGCTGCAGTAGCAGTAACAAAGTGATGGAAATCTTCCTTAATCCAATTTGATGATTTAATCTATGTTCATTTTCTCCATATGTTTTTTCAATTTTGAAGAAGCTTTAATAACATGAACTTGAGATGTTTATTCTTCTATATGAATTAAAGTTGTGCTTAAGAAGAGTAAGAATGTTATAGGATCAGCTTTAAAGGATTTTAATAATTTTTAATCTAGGATCTCAGCATCATTTCCACATAATGAGTACACCTAGGTAATTCTACAAAAAAATTTAGTGTGGAGTTTAACTATTCAAGTGCCAAGAAATATAGTGAAAATTCATAGCTAACTAGATTATCTATTTCATAATAATTTATGATTACTTTAACTAAATGTGGAAAATCTCACAGATTTCTTATTTATCTGGCTTTTTAAAGATATTTGTGAGGTTAAGTTAAATATGGCTAGACTGGGCATTGATGAGGGCAGAGAAGTCTCTGAAGAGAATGAGAGGGATATGATTTTATTATCATTTTTTTCTATGATGTTCTCATCACACATTGATATCCAGATTAATGTAGGCAATAGCAATTCTCACATGAATCAGAAAATTAGAGGTGATGCTGTTAAATGTTAACTAGAACTGGTAATTAACCTTCTCAGATCAAATCAAATTTCACATTTAAATGTAGGCAAAATATCAAATACGGAGGTAGAGAGAAGGATAAGCAGAAGTTGAAAAGTAAGGAATGCATTTTAAGTTACAGGCTATGCCAAGTACTTTTACATCTAGAATTTCATTTGATCTTTAGCGGAAGTGTTATTTCTGGATATACTGATGCAGTTGCTGAAAGTCAGGATAAACTTTTTGGGGATTACACAGCTTGTAAATGATAGAGTTGGCATCAAACTCTAAAGCCCTTTATTACAGCAGGAGAAAGGGAGAAAGAGAGAGAGAGAGAGAGAGAGAGAGAGAGAGAGAGAGAGAGAGAGAGAGAGAGGAATAGTGTCAGTTTGCAAGATAATAGTGAATAAAGGGCTGCAAGAATTGAAAAGATAGAGAAGAAGATAGGAATAAAAAAATGTGTTCTTTAGGGCTCTGTGCCATGATGGGGGGTTTTGGTGTGTGACAAAAGCAAGAAGTGTAATCGTAATCAAGGGCTCTGGTTCTCTTTTCCTAAAAATACCTTAGTTGAGCCTAAATAGAAGAACATCTTAACTTTAGTACATGTCAAGGGTGTTTTACCTGTTGGCCTTGGCTTTCCATGGTTGTAATATAATCAGTCTAATTCTGGAAATAATTATTAAAATAATTTTTGTTGTTGTTTGAAGGAGATAAACTGATCAGACCCAGAGTTTGGTTTTCTGAGGTGCAAATGGGAAATCAATAAATGCTGGGGGCTGTTACCTGTGTTGAGGCCAGTGCCAGGCCAAGGCCTAGAATACTACCTCTCTGATGGCTACAAGGGAACACCAGGCCCTGTAGGGGCCTCCATGGTTAGTGGGAAGTTTGTAAATGCACTTAAATTTATGAACAGGATGTCAGGATGCATTATTAATGCCCAACTGAGAAAGATAACAAGAGGCTTTTGTGGTTTATGCAGTAAACTGTGTTTTCACTTACGAGTGGAACATAGTAAATACAAATTGATGATACAGGCAATAGTAATCATAAAACCACAGCATAGGCAGGCTGACAACAGAGGTCCAGAGCCAATTTGCAGCTGATTTGATGGTGAACGTTTGCCTTTAAAACATTTCTATCTTTGATAGACGAACATTAGCAAATACTTTTATCACTTCAGAAAGCTTTGTTTATGTAAAGATCTCTAAATTTCCATGGTTTGCAAGGCTAATTTATTCTTCAGGTAGAATTTGGCTTATGAACTTTTTAATAGTTACTATTTTGAGAGCACAACTGTTTTTCATTTTTAAGTAATGTAATAAAATATAATGAATTAAATTTTTATAGTATTGTTTTAAAGCAGGAATATAGAGGTCCTTATTGATACAACGTTTTCTTACACATTTTGTTGTTCTGAGAGAATTTCATATTTATGAAAACTTTAGGGCTTTCTGCAACTAAAGAATATGCATGTCAACAAGGAGGCAGTCCTCAGTTCATAAATTCTGATTTATGAGCTACCAGCCACACAGATATACTATTCCTGTTGCCCCTCATTGCTGAAGCCACAGCTGGAGGAGCCACTGCCCTAATCAGCACCATTTCAGTGGTAGTTTGGAGAAAATGAATTTCTGCAGGCTGGCCAGGTACTCTATCCACCTGGGAAAGCATGTTAATGGCAAATGAACAAGTTAGGAAAGAGCGATGAATGTGCAACTCATTCTTAGGTTGGGAGCTATCCTTAATGTAAATGTATCTCTACCAATCAAGCTAATTATATGTAAGCTTACTTATAAATATGTCATTATCAGAATACTTCCCCAACGAAGCCCTTAAAAGACCACTTAAGTTCATGATACAGAAATTCCAGCACCAGTTCCCATGTGGTTATTCTTTAAAAAAAAAAAAAAAAAAACAGTCTATACTTGGAGTGTATTCTAACAGTTCTGCTATTTGTCTGAAAGTTACAGCATTATCAATGTTAGATTGGTTGATGATGTGTATATGTCAACCAAAGTGTGGTGTATTTTAAAGTATAGTTCTCCTCTCAGAGGAACAAAGAATTGTAATGATTCTATTTTCTGTTGTTTATTGCTTACTTTGAAGTTACACATTTCTTTTATTTCCTTAGAAACAAGAGATGGTCCAAATGATCACAAAAAGAATTGGGCAAGATCTTTGAGACAATTTCTCCATAAATAGTATAAAACACATTTTGCAAACAGTTTAAATGTTCAGCTGCAAGGCCAACTGGCTTCAGAGATGGTCCAAGTCTTTCCAACATATTCACCTCTCTCTCTCTTTCTGTCTCTGTGTCTATCTCTCACATTTAGGATGCTTTAATATGTGCTCTGTAGTGATCTTCATGGGTACTGCCCAATGTAATTTGTCATTTCCTCTTCTTCTCACAGACCATAGAAAAGTGTAAGAAGTATTGATATTTATGAATCTCCTTGTTCAGAAAACATGGAGGAAATTTGGATACAGTGGCTGCATTACTGATCTCTGAGGATTTGTGGCTAAATTATTTAGAAGTGAAAAATATATGCTTTAATGTTATATTGTGGTTTTGCATTCTTTAGTTTGCCATAAAATTTATTGCACTGCAGAACAATTACATGATGTTTTCAGATTAGGCCCAGATGTCTATACAGAATGTAAAATTGCACAGAGAAATGTATAACATGATCTGGAATTCTCATGAAAGTTATAAAACCTCTGGGTCTCAAGAACTATTGTGATCTAAATGTTATTAAAAGAAGGTAATTTAAGAGACACTTATGCTTTTTCATTACAGTTAACTAAAATGAATGCCATTAACTGACAGAGAATGAGATACAAGCAAGTTTAGGAGCAAAAATATTTAGTGACATAAACTTTTGCCCTTCCAATTGTTTGTTCTAACCCCACCCAAGTGCCAGAAAGCCTGGTATATCATCTTCACTCTAGAAAGAGAACAGCATTCTGCTCTTCACTCTGTTCCATCTTTGTTGGAGCAGGTACTCAGATACTTTACAATTATACTGGAGTCCTGATTTATTTTCCTTCTTGAAGTTTGTAACTATATGTTTTAACCCAAGTTTGAGCACATAGTTAGGTATCATGGACTGAATGCTGTGTCCCTCTAAAATCCATATGTTGAAGACCTAACTATAGTGAGATGGTATTTGGAGACAGATGGTATTAGGATTAGATGAGATCATGAGGGTGGGCCCCTCACAGTGGGTTTAATGTCCTATAACAGGAGACATCAGAGACCTCGCTCTTTCTCTCCTCCAGCACACACAAAGAAGAGGCCATATGAATACACAGTGGGAAGATGGCTATCTATGAGATAAATTTTGCCAGAACTTGACTATGCTGGCACCCTCATCTTAGATTTCCAGACTCCAGAACTAGGAGAAAATAAATATTTATTGTTTAAATCACCCAGTTTATGGTATTTTGTTCTGGCAACCTGAGAAGACTAAGACATCAAGCATAACAAGTGATGATTAAATTAAATAAAGAAGACTCTCTTTTATGTTTTGTAATCAGCTGACTACTGGCCACCCAAAAGACATCAGGTCCTAATTCCTGGAACCAGTAAATATTACCAAGCAAGAAAAAGTTTCAAATTAAAGATGTTGACATAAAGAGATTATCTTGGATTGTCTAAATGGACCCAAATCCAATCACAAGTTTCCTTGTATAAGAGAGACAGAGACAGACCAACTCCACACTTACAGAAGAGGAGGAGGCAAGCTGACCATAGAGGTAGTGATGCAGTCACGAATCAAGGAATGCTGGTAGCCACCTGAAACTGGATAAGGAAAGCAATTCAATCTCCCTGAAAGCCTCTAGAGAAGACACTGTTCTGGCAACACCTTGATATTGGTATTGTTAACTGCCATAGGAAACTAATACCCCCACTTTTCACTCCTCTTCAACAGAGTGTTTATTAACTGGATATGCAAAGCCCTGACCTTGAGTCTGGGGCTCTTGGTTGCTTCATGGCTAAGTAGCAGCAGTGGAGCAGAAGTTGAGGGAGTGTGATGCAGGATTTAATCACGGCTGTCCTATGGAATGGGAGAGGGTCTGAGAGAAGGTCTTCTAAGCTCTAGGTCACTCCTGACCAGAACGGGCCTCTTCAGGCCCCAAAGGCATATAATACACAGTACTATGATGATATTTGGCACTTTAGCCTTTTGATATTTCTAAACTGGGAGTCTCCAACCGTTGAGCAGCAGACTAGTACTGGTCCATGGCCTGTTAGGAACTAGGCCACACAGCAGAAAGTGAGAGGTGGGTGAGTGAAGCTTCACTGTATTTGCAACTGCTCCCCAGTGCTAGCATCACCACCTCATCTCCACTTCAGATGATCAGGCATTAGATTCTCATAGGAGCATGCATCTGGTGCCAAAAGGTTGGGGATTTCTGCTCTAAACGATAACTCACTGACTGTGTCGGGAGCATGGGGCAGAGATATAATGACCACTTTCAAAGAGTTCCACCACTGCCAAATCATACCTTAAATCTTTGAAAGGGATATATTAATTTTCTTTTTAATATTATACTATATTTAATTTTTATGATAAAGAATGGCTGGATGATATTTCTGGAGGATGAGCACTTTTACATGGCTCCCAAACAAGTAGAGAAAAAGTGGGAGCAATAATAGCCTCACCATGATCCTTACCAATTGTTCTAATGCTTGGCTTAAAGGAAAGCCATTTGGTTGCTGGAAAGGCATGCTGTTCTCAAGAGACTAAGAGAAGAGAATGCTCAGAGAACACTTTTTTCTCAAAAAGATCGAGTTTCTTAAAAACAGATCATAATTAATTGATTGAAAATTTAATTTTCCTTCCTTGTTGGGTGTTTGGCTGAGGATCAGCTCAATAATGGAATGCACCTGCAGAAACTCTTTCTCTCTCCACCTTCTATTCTGGATTTTTTTTTAACTTTTTGAGATCTGCATCTAATGTTTTTAAATTTCATTTAATTAATTTATTTTGTTAAAAAAAATTTTTGTGCTTGTTTGTTATATTTGCCAGGAAAAAAAATAGCATTTGTCTTTCTTGTTAGTCAGCTTTTTTTTTTTTTTTTTTTTTTTTTTTTGGTGAATGATATGGATGGCTAGGCCAACTGCTTAGTTTCCTATTTTTCTGTTTTAAATGATCACAACTTACAGCATAAATACTACTATGTCATCTTCCTAAAATATTTCTGATAATCTCAAAAGCTCCTAATTAATTACTCATGAAGAAAAAATCATAATGAAAAGCTCTGTAAATTTCTGCTTTCCTGTTTATAATGAGACAGTTTGAACAAATAAATATTTCACAGAGTAAATGCATGAGAAGTCATGGTACTAAGGCCAAGAGATTGAATTTTTTAAAAAATACCATATTGTATATAAGGAATTCAACTAGGGAGTCTATTCATTTGCAAATTACTTCCTTTCCCCCATATTTGAACTTTCTGGAGGTTACCCAAAACCTGGTTAAAGAATCATTTATATTTTTAATTCATTCAGCATCTGAAACATTCACACGTTTGTTATATGCTGAATTCAAGTAAAGCATCTGAAGTGTGATGAAAGCAGAAAGGATGCTTGCTAATAGATCAGAGCAAGCCTTCCACATGTACCAACATTCAGGGTCTGTTGATCAGAATAACCAATGATTCTTGGTCACCACTCCCACAGAGGCGGTTCTGGTTTGGGCAAAATCTGAGATGTGCAGATACTATGGAGCTGTCTTGGAGAAACTGCTCAAACTTAAGCAAGTCCCATTTGGGAGAGTCTCTAGTAGTCATCTATATTCGGAGCTCAGTAATCCCACAATGAGTACTGAGAAATGGATCTCTTTGGAAAAATGTTTCAGCTCAGAAATGTCAACAATGCACATTTTCCTCTCATAGATATATCTACCTTAATTTGATCTGTGCACTAAATTTTTACCTTTTGTAGTAACCAGAGAATTATAAAAATATTATTCATAAGAATAATATACTGAGTCAGTCACAAACATTCATGGACATTTGTTGTCTTCTGGGTACTGTATAAGGTAAGTCTCATCAGATGTACCAACAGTTTGGAGGCTCACAATACTTTAAAAATAGAAATACAATAGGTCTTTGCATTTTCAACATTTAGAACATTTCACCTGAGAAGTTCAAGACACTATGCAGGTAATATGTCGCTTAAGGTAACATCATGGCTTGGCTAAGTGTTAGAGAAGCCAAGAAATGCGTGTAAGGCTTGAACATCACACTTCCTTTACCCTGGTAAATTGTTCAGTTAATGTGCAAATGGTTTTGAGTTGTTGAAACAGGAGACTGCAGTTATTGGCTAACATCATGTGTGTCAAGTCCAGATTGTTACTATTAAGCACACCAGTGATGAATGTAAGCAGTACTCTAAGTTAATATTAACCACGCCAGAGATGGTCACAATGCAGTGCTCTAGGTTAACTACACCTGTGATGATTGTATACCGTGTTCTAGGTTAACCCACCAATATTAGTCACAATGCAGTACTCCAGGTTCTATGAATTGAAGCTTCATGGATTGTTAAGAGCTAAATGACATCTCTAATTTGCCAGAGAAAATTGTCAGAGTTTAATGCATAAAAATTTAATTCTCCTTTTCTTAAAATTAGGGACAATTTGAAAATTCTACCTAGTGTCTATGTGAGATTTACACTAGGTATAGGTGAGTATAGCACAGAAAATTTACTTGGGGAGATGGAAAAAATGAAAGAGATCTTAATAAAATATGGTAAATAATCAGATATAGTTATAGACAAGGGCAAAGGGAGAAAAGATTGTGAGCACTATATGCAACCTAAATTGATCAGGAAACATGATGACTAATCTGAGTCTTGAACTATGTATAAGAGCTTCACAAATACAGTGGAGAAGGACAGTTCTCAAAGAGAGAACAACATATCAAAGGCACAGAGGCATAAAAGTTTGTATAGAAATTACAGTTTGACATTTCAGAGCAAAATGTGATCTAGAAACTGGTAAGAAAGTATATTGAAAGACAGAGATCTATCATAAGGAGTCCTTGTATGCCATGCTGAGAATATCAGGCCTTATCTCAATCATGTTAGAAAGGTCTAGCCATAATATGGATAGCAGATTGCAATTTTTCAGGTAAGAGAAGGTAAGGAATTTGATTAACATAGTCAAGAAAGAGAGAAAAGAATGGATTTGAATTTTTTTTTAGAGAAAATTATCTTTTTTTTTCACATGCAAAAATCTGTATATAACTAATGTATAGAACTTAATGACTTTGAAAATTACTATACATTTGTAAAACTATTATCACAATCTATGCCATAAACCTATCTATCACCTCCAAAAGTTTTCTCCCACCTGCTTATTTATTATTTTCTTTTGTCATAAGAACACTTAACATAAAATCTATCCTCTTAACAAATTTAAAAGTATGCAATACAATATTATCAACTATAAGCACTGAGCTCCATAGCAAATATCTAGGAATTTTACATCTCATATAATTGAAACTGTGCTTTTAGGCTAATATCTTCCAATTTCCCCTCTCCCTAGTCCCTGGCAACCACCAATCCACTCTGCTTTTATGAGTTTGACTATTTTAATCATAATATAAGTATATTGTATAGTATTTGTCTTTCTGGCTTATATCACTTAGCACAATGTCCTCCAAATTCATACATGCTGTTGCAAATAGCAGAATTTTTCTTTTTTAAGGCTGAATAATATTTCATTATATGTACACACCACATTTTCTTAATCTATTTATTCTTTGATAGATGTTTAGGTTGTCTCTATGTTTTAGCTATTGTGAATAATGCTGCAATGAATGTGGGAGTGTAGATATTTCTTTGAGATACTAACTTCAATTCCTTCGGCTAATTCCCAGAAGTGGGATTTCTGGGTAATACAGTAGTTCTATTTTTAGTTTTTAAAGTAACCTCCATATTGTTTCTCATAGCGGCTGCACCAATGTACATTTCCACCAACAGTGCACAAGGGTTTTCATTCCTCCACATCCTTGCCAATTTTTTTTTTCTTTTTGAAAATAGCCATTCTAACAGGTGTGAGGTGATATCTGTGGTTTTGATTTGTGTTTCCTTGATGATTTCTGATGTTGAGCACTTTTTCATATACCTGTTAGCTATTTTGAGGGGGAATGTCTATTCAGTTCCTTTGCTCATTTTTAAATCAGGTTATTTATTTTTTGCTATTGATTTGTAGGAGTTCCTTAAATATTTTGAATATCAGCTATCAGTCTTAAGGTTTGAAAATACTTTCTCCAATTCCATAGGTTGCCTTTTCATTTTGTTGATGGTTTTCTTTTCTGTGCAGAAGGTTTTAGTTTGACGTAATTCCACTTGTTTATTTTTACTTTTGTTGCCTGTATGTTTGGTGTCATGTCCAAAAAAGCATTTTTAAGGCCAATGCCCTGAAGTGTTTTTCTTATGTTTTCTTCTAGGAGTTAAGATCTTACATTTACTAGGGGTTTAGGTCTATATTTAAGTCTTAAATTAATTTTGAGTTGATTTTTATGTATGATGTGAGAGATAAGGGTCTAATTTCTTTTTCTTTTGCTCATGGATTTCCAGTTTTACCAACACCATTTATTAAACAGATTATGCTTTCCCCGTTGTGTATTTTTGGCATTATTTTCAAAGATAAGTTGGCTGTATATGTGTTTTTTTCCTAGACTTTCCATTCTGTTATATTGGTCGACATGTCTGTTTTTATACCAGTATCATATTGTTTTGTTTATTGTAGCTTTGTACTGTATTTGAAATCAGAAAGTGTGATGCCTCCTTCTTTGTTCTAGCTCAAAATTGTTTTGGTTATTCAAGGTCTTTGGTGGTTCCATATAATTCTTAGAGTTTTTTTTTTCTATTTTTGTAAAAGAAAAAGCTTTTGGGATTTTAAAAAATAATTCTTATTTTTCAATTACAGTTGACATACATTATTATATTAGTTTCAGGGGTACAAAATGGTGATCAGACATTTATGTAATTTACAGTGATCACTTCAATAACATAAATCTAGTACCTGTCCAACATGTACACAGTTATTACAATATTGACTATATTCTTTATGTTATACTTTACATTTCCATGACTAGTTTGTAACTACCAATTTGTACTTCTTAATTCCTTCCCCTTTTTCGTCTATCCCTCCAGCCCCCCTCATCTGGCAACCATCAAAATGTTCTCTGTATCTATGAGTTTGTTTCTGTTTTGTTTGTTTGTTTTGTTTTTTAAGATTCCACAGATAAGTAAAACCATACGGTGTTTGTCTTTCTCTGTCTGACTTCTCCACTCAGCACAATACTTTCTATTCCATCCATGTAGTTGCAGATGGCAAAATTTCATTCTATTTTATAGCTGAGAAATATTCCATTACATGCATGTACCACCTGTTCTTTATTTATTCATCCATAAATGGATACCCAGGTTGCCTTTGCATCTTGGCTATTGTAAATTATGCTGCAAATGAACATATGGATTCACATGTTCCTTTTAAATAGTGTTGGATTTCTTTAAAAAAAATACTCAGAAGTGGGATTACTAGGTCCTTCTTTGATTTTTTGGGTATAGCCTTTTTAAAAAAGTCTCTTTAATCTGGTATAAGTATTGCTATCACAACCATTTTTGTTCTCATTTTTATGAAATACCTTTTCCATCCCTTCACCTTCAGTCTGTGTATGTCTTTTATCTGAAGTGAGTCTCTTGTAGGCAGTATATATATATATATATATATATATATATATATATATATATATATATATATATATAATTGTCTTGTATTCATATTTATTCAGCCACCTTATATCTTATGATTAGAGAATTCCATCTATTTACATTGAAATAATTGTTGATAGATATGTGTTTATTGCCATTTTATTATTTATATTTTTGATATATTTTCTTTTTTATGCTTCTTCTTGAAGAAGTCCCTCTAACATTTTTTGTAATAGTGTTTTGTTGGTGATGAACTCCTTTAACTTTTTCTTGTCTGGGAAGCTCTTTATCTGTCCTTGAATTCAAAATGATAGCTTTCGTAGGTAGAATAATCTTAGTTGTAGGCCCCTGCTTTTCATCACTTTGAATATTTTCTGCCAATTCCTTCTGGCCTGCAATATTTCTGCTGAGAAATCAGCTGACAGTCTTATGAGAGCTCTCTTTTAGGTAACTGGTTTTTTTTTTTTTTCTTGCTGCTTTAAAGATCCCCTTTGTCTTTAACCTTTGGCATTTTAATTGTGGTGTGTCTTGGTGTGTGCCTGTTTAGGTTCATCCTGTTTGGGACTTTCTGTGCTTCCTGGGCTTGTATGTCTATTTCCTTCATCAGGTTAGGGAAGTTTTTTTGTCATTATGTCTTCAAACAGACTTTTAATTTCTTCCTCTCTCTCTTCTTCTGGCACCCCTGAGATGTGAATGTTGTTACACTTAATGTTGTTGGAGAGGCCCCTTAAACTATCCTTATTAATTTTTTTTTCTTTTTTGCTGTTTAATTGGGTGTTTTCAGTTACCTTATCTTTCAAATCATTTATTTGATCCTCTGCTTCATCTATTCTGCTGTTGATTTTTTTTAGTGTATTCTTGAATTCAGTTATATTTTTTATTTCTGACTGGTTCTTTTTTATGGTTTCTATGTTCTTTTTTATGCTTACTATATCTTTGCTGAAGTTCTCTCTAAGTTCCTTGAGCATCCTTATAATCAGTGTTTTGAACTTTGCATCTGGTAGGTTGCTTGCCTCCATTTTATTTAGTTCTTTTTCTGGTGTTTTCTCTTGTTCTTTCATTTGGGACTTGTTTCTTTGTTTCCTCATTTTGGCTGACTCTGTCTTCATTTCTCTATATTAAGTAGATCTGTTATGCCTCTCAGTTTTCACTGGGGGCGTTACGTAGTAGGGGCCCTGAATGACTCAGTGGTGTGGTCTCCTTAATCACCTGTACTGTATGCTCTAGGAGTGTCCCTTCTGTGAGTTGTTTGTGATCTTTTGTTGCAGGTAAGCCTTGGTTGCTGTTGGTACATCAATGGGAGGGATTGACCTTTAGACTGATTTGTTGTGAGGAATGGCCATGACTACAGTGTAGGAATTATTATACAGGGGTTGACCTTAGGAAGCAGATTTCACTTTAGCACAGCTCTGGTGCCTGCTCAGTCTGCTCTTTGGGTGTGTCATTTGTGGAGGTTGTTGGGTGATCTGATGTGGTTGAAGCTGGTCACTATATATGTTGGTTCTGGGGCCACTTGGAAGGGTCTCTATTTCAGGCCAAGTTCAGCCACTGCTTGTGCCCTGCTTAGAGCCACTTGGTATGAGCTACAAAGTAATCTGCAACTGGTTGCCACTTGTTCTGGGCTTGGAGGTGATTGGGAAAGGCTAAGCTATGAACCTAGGGTAACGGCGACTAGTGCTAGGCTTGGGGCTGCTTAGCAAGAGTAATAGGGCACATTGACGACAGATGCTGCTTGTTTTGGGTTTGTGAACTTTGAGGGACTTTAAGAAAGTCTGCTGCATGAGCCAAGACAGGCTGTAGGAAAAACCTACTGGAAGGGAATTTGGTGGACCTGCATGTCAGGTAGTGCGGGGGCTCAGGGAATCACCAGGACAGGGTTAACAGTGTTAGCTTGGTTGATGAACTCTCAGCTTTAGTACCCACCTGTGCTTGGAGGTTGGGTGGGAGGAGGGCTCAACAAAAGAATTATGGATTCTGCCAGCATGTCTGTCTGGGATTTAACTGCCTCTTCAGTCCTCTCCCTGAAGCCAAACAATTCAGTTTCTCCCTGTATGTCCCTGGTGCCATTCGAGCTGCTGGAGCTCAGAGTAAGTGATTCAATCAGTGAATAAACTTATGCTTGGGCCCTTTAAGAGGCCCAAGGTACTCCAGCATCCCTCTGTCTCACTCAGCCACGATCTCCGCTGATTTTCAAAGCCAGAAGTTCTGGGGACTTCTCTGTCTGGCATCAGAACCCTAGGCTGGAGAGCCTAGTTTGGGGCTGGGACTCCTTTGTCCTCAGGGTGGACCTCTGCTGCTGAGATATCCTTCCTGATTTTTAACCACCACATGTAGGTGTGGGACAAGCTCATTTTGCATCTATGCCCCTCCTACCAGTTTCAAGGTGGTTTCTTATGTATATTCTTGTTATAGGACTTCTGTTCAGCCAGACTTCAGGCAATTTTCAGTGATAGTTGTTCTGTAGTTTAGTTGTAATTTTGTTGGTTGTTGTTGAGGAGGAAGCACAATCTGTACCTACTCTGCCATCTTGACCAGAAACTCCATCAGTGGGATGTTTTGATAGGGGTTTCATTGAATCCATAAATCACTTTGAATTGTATAGACATTAATAATATCAATTTTCTCAATCCATGAACACAGGATGTCTTTTCATTTATTTATGTCTTCTCTAATTTCTGTCATCATTTTTTATAGTTTTCAGTGTATAAGTCTTTTACCCCTTTGGTTAAGTTTATTTTTAATTGTTATAATTTTTTTGATGTTATTGTAAATGTAATTGTCTTCTTAATTTCCTTTTTGGATAATTCAATTGTTAGAGTATAAAATCACAACAGATTTTTTTTTGTTGTTGATTTTGTATCCTAAAACTTTGCTGATTGGTTCTAATGTGTGTGTGTGTGTGTGTGTGCGCGCGCGCGTGCGTGTGTGTGTGTGTGTAATCTTTAAGTTTTTACATATAAGATTATGTTATATGCAAATAGAGGTGATTTTACTTCTTCCTTTCCAATGTAGGTGCCTTTTATTTTTTTCCTGTTTAATTGCTCTAAGACTTTCAGTACTATGCTGTATAGGGTGGTGAGAGTGGATATCCTTGCCTTGCTCCAGATCACAGAGGAAAAGCTTTCAGTTTTTCACCATTGAATATGATACTAGCTGTAAACTTTTCATATATGACTTTCATTATGTTGAGGTATATTTTTTCTATTCCAAATTTTTTTTAATGCTCTTTATCATGAAAAGTTGTATTTTGTCAAATGCCTTTTCTGCATCTATTGAGATAATCATGTGATTTTTATTCTACACACTATTAATTCAACGTATTATATTGATTGATTATGTTGAAATGTCCTTGCATTCCAGAGATAAATCCCACTTGTTCATGGTCTTTGATCCTTTTATATGCTGTCAAATTTGTTTTTTTTCTAATATTTTCTTAAAAGATTTTTGCGTCTATGTTTATCAGAAATCTTGGCCTATAGTTTTTCTTTTCTTGTGGTGTCCTTTGGCTTTGGTATTAGGGTGATCCTGGCCTCACAAAAAGAATTTGGGTATTTTGTATGGTATTTTTTGGAAGTATTTAAGAGGATTGGTATTTATTCCTCTAAAGGTTTGGTAAAATTTACGTGTGAGCCATTTGGCCCTTGGCCTTTTCTTTTTTGGGAGTTTATTGATTACTTGAATTCCAATCTTGTTATTTGTTATTAATCTCTTCAAACTTTCTATTTCTCCTGGATTTAGTTTTGGTAGATTTAATGTTTCTAGGAATTTATCCTTTTTTCTGTTGTTCAGTTTGTTGGTATGTAATTGTTCATTATAGTCTCTTATTATCTTTTTTATTTTTGTGACATCAGTTGTGATGTCTCCTCTTCCATTTCTAATTTTATATATGTGAGTCTTCACTCTGTTTTTATTTAATCTAGCTAAGGGTTTGTTGGATTTGTTTATCTTTTTAAAGAACCAATTCTTAGTTTTATCAGTTTTTTCTCTTTTCTATTTTATTTATTTCTGCTCTAGTCTTTATTATTTCCTTTCTTTTGGTAATTTTAGGTTTAGTATGGAAAATAGCTTAAGCTTAGTTTAGAAAAAAAAGGGGGGAGGGTTGCCAGTAACCACCCGTTTAAATCTCAGTGACTCTCTTGGCCTATCTTTAAAATTCAATATAGTTATGAGTAAATCATCTTCTTTTCAATTTTACCTTAGAATCTAGTTCTTCTATCCCTCTGGAAATATTATATGGTCTAGGAAATAATTATTTTTCCATTATTTTTACTTTGCTTTTTCATTTTGTACATTGTCTAAAAAATATTTGCCTTCCACAACTGCAGAGATTCTTCTATTTTTTTTCTCAATTTTGTAAAAAAATATAGTTTTAGCTTGTATTTTTAGGTCTCTTCTCTCTGTCTCTCTGTCTCTCTTTCTCTTTTCCTCCCTCTGTAATGTGAGGTAGGATTCATGGTTTGTTTCTAAATACACACACACACACACACACACACACACACTCACACATATATTGATATTACACTATTTTGATTATTATGGCATTACAGCAAGTCTCAAAATCAGGTAGTATAAGTCCTACAATGTTATTTTTTAATTTTTGAAACTGTCTGGCTACTCTTTATATTTCCACATACATTATAAAACCAGTGACTCATTTTCTATCAAATATGTCTACAGAAATTTTAAATGGGATTGTGTTGTATCAATAGATCAATTTTGAGAGCCCTAATCCATGATGATGACATACCTTTCATTTTTCTCAGTTTTCAGTGCAGAATTCTTACCCATATTTTAAGGTTATTGCTAAGTGCTATTTTTAAAAACAATATTATAAAAGATTTCTTAAAATTTTATTTACTAGTTATTGCAATATAGAAATACAATTGATTTTTAAATATATATTGACTTTGCATTTTATGGTCTTGATAAGTTTACTTTGTTCTAATAGTTTTTGAAGAGTTTTAAAAATTGTTATACACTTAATTATATTCTGTGTGAATAAATAGAGTTCTATTTATTTCTTTATAATCCACATTCCTTTTATTGTTTCTTTTTATTGTCTTAAATTTCAACTAGGACCTCTACTATAATGTTGAACAGACATTCTTGCCTTATTTTTGAATTTAAGTACAGTGTATCGAGTCCATTCACCATCGAGTTTGATGTTGACTAGGTCTTTAAAAATTTCCTTTATCCAGTTGAGGAAGTTTATATTTTATTGAAAAGTTTTATCACAGATAGATGTTTAAGTTATTGCGTTTACAGAGCTAGTCATATGATTTTTTCTATATTTTGTTAATGTGTTGGAATTGATTTAAAATATTAAATGAATCTTCTATTCCTGTGATAAACATCACATGACTATGACGCATTATCCTTAATATATGTACCATT
The DNA here is from genome assembly GCA_003508835.1 of Eonycteris spelaea. Taxonomy (NCBI): domain Eukaryota; kingdom Metazoa; phylum Chordata; class Mammalia; order Chiroptera; family Pteropodidae; genus Eonycteris; species Eonycteris spelaea. Next base: position 245,911 of record PUFA01000230.1, read on the forward strand.
TGATTTCATTTATAAAATTCTAAGTATATTTTTGCATTTATGTTCATGAAGAATATTAGTTTCAAGTGTTCTTTTTAAAATAATGTCTTTGTAATAATGCTCCCCTTGTAAAATGAATTTTTAATGAGTTTATGAAGAATTTAATTATTTATTTCTTTTTTATTTAATTGAATTCACCAGTGATGGTATTTGGACTTAGAGTTTACTTTGTGAAAAGAAATTTAATATCTTTACTATCTTTAATAGATTTTAATTTAATATCATCAATAGATTTTCCATTTGTTTTTATACATTTGAAGACTTGTACCTTTCAATTATTTCATCAAATTTATCTAAATTTTTTAACCTTTTGACATCGGGTTGCTATTTGTAATAATTATCTTTTTAATGTTTGTAGGATCTGTAGTGATATCTACTTCTCCACTTCTAATAATAACAATTTGTGTCTTATTTCCACTCCCCCCAGATCATCTTGCTGAGGATTATCAATTTTATTAATCTTTTAAAGAACATGATACTGGTTTTATTTATTTTGTCTGTTGACTTTTCACATCTACTTCATTGATTTCTCCTTTCTCTTTGTTTCTATTTCCTATGTTTCTTCTACGTAGATTGCATTTAATTTGTTCTTTCTCTAATTATTTAAGGTGAGAAATCAAAAAATGTATTTTAGTTTTTTTCAAGCTTGAGCATTTAATTTCTCTCTAAGGATTATTTTGTCTGCATGTGACAAAGTGTGACTTTTTGTATTTTCATGATCATTTGGTTTAATAACTGAATGACATTCCTTGTGATTTCTTGTTTGACATATTGATTATTTAAAAGTGGTTTGTTTCAAAACTTTGGAGTTTTCCTTTTTATTTTATTGTTATTGAGTTTTAATTCAACCATACTGTGGTCAGAGAGCATATTCACATGATTTTAATATTTTAAATTTTTGATCTTTTATATAACTGAAATATGGTCCATTCTGGTAAATAATATGTATTCTGTTTTTTCGTTGTTGTTGTTGGGTGTAATGTTCTATAAATATCAATCGACTCTAAGTTACTCATAGTTTTTCTGTCTGATTGTTGAAACTATTGAACAATTGCTGTCCCACAGGCTGTCAAGAATGTTTTTTGCTATCTTAAAGAGTTATACACACACACATGTACACACGCATGCACGCACACACACACACAAGAATAAGTTCAAAGCCTAAAATATTTACTCTCTAGAACTTTACGGAAAAGTTTTCTGACCCTTGTGCTAACATCTCCAACTCTAAGTGCAGAATTAATTGCTTCTTTATTTAATTGTATCAAGGTTTGCTTCCTATATTTTGAAGCTGTGTTGTTAAATCCATACACATCTATAATTGGTATGTTTTCCTATTAAATTGATCATTTTATCATAAAGTCTCTTTAGTTCATGCTATTTATTGTCTGAAAATATATTGTATGTGATAGTAATTTAGGTTTGTAGCCTTCTTATGTTTACTGTTTGTATGCTATGTTATTTTCTATCCACTTAATTTCAATATACTTGTCTTTATATACAATCTACATTTTTTTTTGTAGACAACATGTGCTTTGATTTTTTGAATGCATTTGGGCAATACCTTCATTTTAGTTTAGTATTCATTCATTAATATTTAATGTAATTATCCAAATCATTGGATTTATAGATATCATTTTATTATTTTTGTCTATTTACTGCCCCCCTTTTGGACTATTTGAATATTTTTATAAACTCCAATTTAATTTTTCTATTGACTTTTTAGCTATATTCACTTGCATTATTTAGTGATTGCTTTAGGGATTATAGTGCAGAACTAAGCTTTTACAGCACACTTGCGGTTAATATTTTAGCTTCTCCCAAATGTAGCAAACTTGCAACACTCTGTCCATGTATATTTACATTTTGATGCTTATATGTTATTCATCATATTTATGCTGCTTTGAGTAGTAAATAAGAAGATGGAAACAAAATGTACTATTTCGGATTTATGTGGTTATTGACCATTTCCAATGCTTACCATTCCTTTCTGAGAATACAAGTTTCCATCTGGTATCATTTCCTTTCAGTCTGAAGCCTTTCCTTGGGTCATTTGTAATGATTCTGTTAGTTTTTCTTTTATATGAAATCATCTCTATAATCTTTCTTCGCTAAGGATATTTTTACTAAACATAGAATTCTGAGTTGTTCATCTGTTTCTTTTCTTTTTGTTGCATGATCTCACTTTTAAGTGGAATCAAAAATTGCAATAGAAGCAGAGTAAGTGATGGTTCCAAGGGCTGGGGGAAGGGAAATGGGGAAATGTTGGTGCAAGGGTAAAGTTTCAGTTATGCAGGATGAATAAATCCTGGAGATATATGGTACGATGATGTGACTATAGTTAACAATGCTTTATTATACAGTTGACATTTGCTGAGGGTAAATCTTAATTGGAAGCCTTCTGGCATCCTTGGAAACCCTATTCTAGTTCTTTCGCCTAAAGAGTAAAGACAGACCAAGAGGTCAGACAGCATGGAGAGTCCATTTATTCCACACAGCTTTGAAAGTGAAGCCTCTGGACTCTGAGGGGACGTTTTTCCATTTCTACTTTACCTCTTTACCACATATTTCTGTCCTTTGCAGGATAAGGCTTGATGCAAAAAAAGACGACTGTCCTAGGTATATTTATACACAACCTTTGAGGGCACAGTTTGGAAGTGCAGATGCACAGGACACTTGTAAAAGCGGGACAGCAGAGTCTCACTGTAGCCCACAGGCAGCTGCCTCAGGATCAGAGCACAGATACTCACCCAATTAGCCGGGCACTTGAGGATCAGCTGGTCAGCCAGGCAGCCTGGGAAGCTGCCCAGCATGAACCTGCGAAGAAAAACATCCTCAACAGTCCTCTCTGCAGCATAGTCCTCCCCATCGATGCTACCCACGTGCAGTGACAACCAGCCTTGAGGTTGGTGATGTGGGGAGGCGCGTATGCCTCCTTGTAAGTCACTGCCTTGTACCCTTTACCCACTCGGACTCGAGCCACCTCATTTTTGGTGCCGACCGCAGAGGTGTGCAGGGTGTGCCAGGGACAGGACACTTCTCCGCCCCAAGACAGCATCCCAGGACAGAGCTGGTGGCTGCGCAAGGGGCGCCGCAGTCTTGGGTCAAGCGCAGCGTGCCGGTGTTCATCCTTTCCTTTTCATCGCTTTTACAAAGTTGTTTCATTCTCTCTTTCTTCTCTTCTGGTGTTTCTGTTTACGTAACATGTCATTTTCCTCTTACTTCTTTCAAGATTTGCTCATATCTTCAACTTTAAAATTTTTACTATGATGTACCTTGTACAGACTTTATAAAGTTGATTCTGTTTGCTATTTGCCAATCATTTCATGTTTACAAATGTATGTCTTTCATGAAACTGGGAAATTTTGTCATTATTTCTGCAAATATATTATTTTTGCCACATTGCCTTTTTCTTTTCCTTCTGATGCTCTCTCTCTCTCTCTCTCTCTCTCTCTCTCTCTCTCTCTCTCTCTATATATATATATATATATATATATATATGTTGCACTATTTTTGTATCATCTAACAAGTCCTTGATACCCTGTTAATGCTTTTTACTTTTTAACTTTAATTTCTGTTCCTCACATTATGCAATGTTAATTAATTTATGTTCAAGTTCACTTGCTCTTTCCCCTGTCATCTCCACTTAGCTGTTAAGTCGATCTAGCTACAATCCAAGTCAAGAGCTGATTTTTAAAAGAACTTCTTATCGTAGATAATTTTCTATGATAAAATTTCTATTTGGTTCATCTTTAAATTTTTTAAAAAGAATTTATTCTTCAATTGGATGTGATATTCAATATTATTTTATATTACTTTTAGGTGTCACAGAATAGTGGTTAGACATTTATATAATTTACAAAATGATCCCCTGATTAGTTTAGTACTCACCTGGTGCTGTACATTGTTATTATGCTGTGCTTCATATACATATGATGATTTTGTAACTACTAATTTTTACTTCTTAACACCTTCAAGCTTTTTCACCCAGTCCCCAATGCTACTGATTTTGACAATCATTAGTTTTTTCCCTGTATCTATGAGTCTGTTTCTATTATGTTTGTTTATTTTGTTTTAGATTCCACATGTAGATAAGATTATACATCTTTCTCTGTTCTGACTTATTTCACTTAGTATAATACCCTCTAGGTCTAAACAGGTTATTGCAAATAATAAGATTTCATTTTTTTAGGGCTAAGTAATACTCCAGTGTGTGTGTACATCTCTCTCTCTCTCTCTAATCTATATCTAGAGCTATATCTAGAGCTATCTATATCTATATCTATCTTTATCTCTATCTATCTCTATCTATCATGTCTTCTTTATCCAATTACCTATTGACTTAGGTTGCTTCTGAATCTTGGCTATTATAAATAGAACTGCAGCGAACATAGGGGTGCACATATATTTTTAAATTAGTGTTTGGGGTTTCTTCAGAAAAATACCAAGAAGTGGAATTGCTGGGTAACAAGTTAGTTCTATTTTTAATTTTTTGAGTAATCTCTATATTGTTCTCTTTAGTGGCTACACCAATTTACAATCCCACCAATAGTGTATGAAGATTCCTTTTTCTCCACATCCTTGTCAACACTTATTGTTTGCTGTTTTATTGATGATAGCCATTCCAACAAGTGTGAAGTGATATCTCATTAGGGTTTTAATTTGCATATTTCTGATGATTAGTGACATTGAGCATCTTTTCATATGTCTATTGACCATCTGTATGTCCTCTTTGGAGAAATATCTACTCAGGTCCTCTGCCCATTTTTTAATTGGATCGTTTGTCTTTTGGTGTTGAGTTGAGTGAGATCTTTATAAGTTTTGGATGTTAACCCCTTATAAGAAATATCATTGGCAAATATCTTCTCCCATTCAGTAGGTTGTCTTTTTGTGTCATTGATGGCTTCCTATGCCTGGAAAAACTTTATAGTTCGATGTAGTTTCATTTGTTTGTTTGTTTGTTTGTTTGTTAATTTTTTGTTTCCCTTGCCTGAGAAGATATGCTAGAAAAAAATATTGCTAAGAGAAATGTCAGAGAGTTTACTACCTATGTTTTCTTCTAGGATTTTTATGGTTTGGGTTCTCACGTTTAAGTCTTTAATCCATTTTGAATTTATTCTTGTATTTGGTGTAAGAAAGTGGTTTAGTTTCATTTTTGCCTTTATCTGTTTAGTTTTCTCAATGCCATTTATTGAAGAGGCTGTCTTTATCTCATTGTGTACTTCTTGCCTTCTTTGTCATAGGTTTAATAGCCATATAGGCATGGATTTATTTCTGGGCTTTCTATTACTTTTCACTGATCTGTGTGTCTGTTTTTATGCCAGTATCATGCTGTTTTGAGTGCTATAGCCTTGTAGTATGGTTCGATATCACATTTGTGTGATACCTCTAAGTTTGTTCTTTTTGTCTCAAGATTGTCATGGCAATTTGGAGTCTTCTATGAATCCATATAAATTTTAAAATTATTTATTTTAGTTCTGTTAGAAATGCCACTGGTATTTCGACAGAGATTGCATTAAATCTATAGATTGATTTGGGAAGTATGGACATTTTAACAAAGTTAGTTCTTCCTATCAATGAACATGGTATGTGCTTCCATTTATTCGAGTTTTCTTGGATTTTTTTTCTTCAGTGACATCATTTTCTGAGTACAGGTATTTTACCTCCTAAGTTAAATTTATTCCTGGGTATTTTACATATATATTTTGATGTACTTGTAAATGGAACTGTTTTCTTAATTTCTCTTTCTGATAGTTCATTATTGATGTATAGAAATGCAACTGATTCCTTAATATTAATATTGCATCCTGATACTTTACAGAATTCACTTATTAGTTATTGATGGAATCTTTAGAATCTCTATATCATGTTATCTGCAAATAATGACAGTTTTCTCCCTTTCCAATTTCGGTTACTTTTATTTCTTTTTCTTATCTGATTGTTATGGTTAGGACTTCCAGTATTATGTTGAATAAAAGTGATGAAAGTGAACATCCTTGTCTTGTCACTGATCTTTTTTCTTTTTTAAATTAAACTTATTGGATTAACATTGGTTAATACAATTATATAATTTTCAGGTGTGCATTATAATTTGACATATAATTTGTATATTCTATTGTGTGCTTACCACTCAAAGTCCAGTTTCCTTCAGTTACCATATATTTGATCCCCTTTACACACTTTACCCTCCCCCTACCCCCATATATTTGACTCTCTCCCCCTCCTCCCTCCCCCTCCTACATTCTGGTAACCACTAGTCTATAGTCCATGTCCATGAGTCTATGTTTGCTTGTCCTGTTCATTTGTTACTTTAGGTTTATGTTCCACATATAAGTGATATCGTGTGATTTTCAACTTTTTCTGTCTGGCTTATTTCGCTTGGTATGATTATTTCAAGGTTGATCCATGTTGTCAAAAATGGCTGTATTTCATCTCTTCTTATGGATCAGTAATATTCCCATCGTATATATGTACCACAACACTTTTAGCCAATCATCTGTTGTAGGACACTTCAGTTGCTTCCATGATCTGGCCACTATAAATAGTGTGGCTATGAACATCGGTGTGCAATATCTTTATGGATATCAGTTTTCAAGTCTTTGGGGGTAAATACCCAGTAGAGGGATTGCTGGATCATATGGTAGATCAATTCTTAGTTTTTTAGGAGCCTCCATATTGTTTTCCATAGTGGCCGTATCAATTTGCAGTCCCACCAGCAGTGTATGAGGTTCTTTTTTTCTCCACATCCTCTCCAGCATTTGTTATCACTTGCCCGTTGATTAGAGCTATTCTAACAGGTGTGAGGTGATATCTTATTGTGGTTTTGATTTCCATTTCCCTCATAGCTAGCGATGTTGAGCATCCTTTCATATATTTGTAGGCCATTTGTATGTCCTCTAGGGAGAAGTGTCTGTTCAGGTCCTCCACCCACTTTTTGATTAGATCATTTGTTTTTTTGTCATTATTGAGTCGTATGAGTTCTTTGTATATTTGGGATATTAGGCCCTTTTTCGGAGGCATTGCTTGCAAATATATTTTCCCATTCAGAGGGTTGCTTTTTTATCTTGTTGATGGTGTCTTTTGCTGAGTAGAAGCTTTTTAGTTTGTTGTAGTCCCATTCATTTATTTTAGTTTTACTATCCTTGCTTTTGAGGTCAAATTCATAAAATCCACTTTAAATCCAAGGTCTCTGAGTTTTGCTCCTATGTTTTCTTCTGTGCATTTATTGTTTCAAGTCTTGTAGTAAGGTCCTTAATCCATTTTGAGTTAATTTTGGTGTGCAATGATAGAAAAAGGTCTAGTTTTATTCTTTTGCAGGTGGCTTTCCAGTTTTCCTAGCATTATTTATTGAAAAGGATTTTCTTTCACCACTCAAAATAATAAAGGCCATCTCTGAAAAACCCTCAGCCAACATTATACTGAATGGTGAAAAGCCATATAAATTTTCATGGAAAAATTCTTGTCCATATAAATATGGGTTCACTTTTGGACTCTTGATTCTGTTCCACTGGTCCGTGTGTCTGTTTTTCTGCCAATACCATGCCATTTTGATTACTGTCACTTTGTAGTATATATTTGAAGTCAGACTGAGTTAATTCTCCAGCCTTGTTCTTTTTTCTCAATATAGCTTTTGGCAATTTGGGGTCTTTTGTGCTTCCATGTAAATCTGATGATTTTTTGTTCTTTTTCTTTAAAAAAATGCTGATGGAATTTTAATGGGGATTGTATTAAATCTGTATAATGCTTTAGGTAATATGGTCATTTTAACTATGCTGATTCTTCTAATCCACAAACACAGAATATCTTTCCATTTCTTTGTATCTTCTTCAATTTCTTTTAATAGAGTCTTGTAGTTTTCATTCTATAGGTCCTTCACATGTTTCCTTAGATTATTCTGAGGTATTTTATTCTCTTATTACAATTGCAGAAGGAATTATTTTTCCACTTCTTTTATGACACTTTATTATAGAGTATAAGAATGCCATGGATTTTCAAACATTGATTTTATATCCAGAAACACTACTGTATTTGCTTATTGTTTCTAGTAGAGTTATTGGGGAGTCTGTAGGGTTTTCTATATAGAGAATCATGTCATCCTCAATAGTGACAGTTTGATGTCTTTGTTTGCTATTTGGATGCCTTTTATATCTTTCTCCTGTCTGAACTTGCTAGGACCTCCAATGTTATATTTAATGAGAGTGATAAGAGCAGACAGGCTTGTTTTGTTACTGATCTTAGAGGGAAGGGTTTTAGTTTTTCACTATTTCGTATAATGTTGGCTGAAGGTTTGTCAGAGATGGCCTTTATTATGTTAAGGTGCTTTTCTTCTATACCAATTTTGTGAAGTGTTTTGATCATAAATTGATGCTGCATTTTGTCGAGGGCTTTTTCTGCATCTATTGGTATGATCATATGATTCTTATTTTTTAATTTGTTTATGTAGTGTATGACATTAATCGATTGGCATATATTGAACCATCCCTGTGCCTCTGAGATGAAGCCCACTTGATCGTGGTGTACACTCTTTTTAATATGTTGCTGTATTCAGTTTTGCTAGTATATTATTTTGGATTTTTTATTTGTTTCATGAGAGATATTTGGTCTGTAGTTTCTTTTTTGTGTCATCTTTACTAGGTTTTGGTATCAGTAATATTGGCTTCATAAAATGAATTGGGAAGTATTGCCTCCTCTTTGATTTTTTGGAAGAGTTTGAGAATGTATAAGAGTTTTTTGAATGTTTTGTAGAATTCACTGGTAAAGCATCCAGTCCTGGACTTTTCCTTTTTGGTAGGTTTTTGATGATTGTTTCAATTCCATACTGCATTAGTCTATTTAGATTTTCCAGTTCTTCTTGATTCAGTCTAGGAAGGTTGTATTTTTCTAAGTACTGGTCCATTTCTTCTAGGTTATTAAATTTGGTGTTATATACTTTTTCATAGTATTCTTGTATGATCCTTTGTATTTCTGTGATGTCAGTCGTAATTTCCCCCTTTCATCCCTGATTTTGTTTATTGTGTCCTTTTCTTTTTTCTTTAGTGAGTCTAGCCAGGGGTTTGTCAATTTTATTAACCTTCTCAAAGAACAGCTCTTTGTTGCATTTATTTTTTCTATTTTTTTTTTTTTTCAATTTCATTTATTTCTGCTCTAATTTTGATTATTTCTTTCCTTCTGCTGACTTTAGGCTTCATTTGTTCTTCCTTTTCTAGTTTTTAAGATGAAGCATTAGGTTGTTTATTTGGGCTTGTTCTTGTTTTGGAGATAGGCCTGTAATGATATGAACTTTTCTTTATGACCGCTTTTGCCATGTCCCAAAAGTTTTGATATGTTGTACTATCATTATCATTCGTTTCTATGTATATCTTGATCTCTCTTTTTATTTCTTCTCTGACCCAGTTATTCTTCAGTAGCATGTAATCTTGTGTTTCTTCCTGATTTCTTTTTGCAGTTGATCTCTAGTTTCAAAGCATTATGATCAGAGAATATGGTTGGTATGATTTCAACCCTCTTATATTTGTTGAGGCTATCTCTGTGTCCCAGTATGTGGTCACTTTTATAGAATGTTCAATGTGCACTAAGAAGATGTGTATAAGCAGCTTTTTGGTATGGAACTCTGTAAATATCAATTATGTCCAGTAGTCTAATGTGTCATTTAAGGATGTTATTTCTTATTGATTTTCTCTTTGGAGATCTGCCTATATCCAACAGTGGGGTATTTAGGTCCCTACTATGATAGTGTTTTGGTCTGTTTCTTCCTTTGTTCTGTTGTAATTGCTTTACATATTTCAGGGCTCCTCATTGGGAGCATAGATATTAATAAGTGTTATGTCTTTTTGGTGCATGATTCCCTTTATCATTATGAAGTGTCCGTCAGTATCTTTCTTTACCTTTTTTATTTTGAAGTCTATTTCATTTGATATTAGTACTGCTACTCCCATTTCTCTGAATGCCATTTGCTTGAAATATTGTTTTCCACCCTTTAATTTGAGTTTATATTTGTCTTGGAGCTTAGATGTGTCTCCTGGAGGCAGTATGGTTGGGTTTTGTTATTTTGATCCATTCTGCAACTCTGTGCCTTTTTATTGGTGAGTTCAAGTCTATTACATTACAGTTTATTGAAATATGAGGTCTTCTTATAGCCATTTTATCTTTTGCTTTCTGGTAGCTTGGTGTTTCCATTGCTTCCTTGTCCTTGTGTTTTTGTTTTCTTTATTTCGTTCGTTTTTGTGAGTTTCCTCTCTGGTTCTTCTTGTTTTTATTATTTACTTCAGTTCTGAATCTTTTGTATGTGTTACCATTATGAACACGTAAAGGATAGTTATATTATATATATATATATATATATATATATATATATATATATACAGTTGTCCATTTTCGTCTGTAACATGCCTTATCGCCATTTCCTTAGCGAGTTTGGATCTTTGAATCCTCCACTTTTCAGTCATTCTTATCTCAATTTGTCCCTATGCATGCTGAACGTTCATTACTACCTTGCTACAGTACTTCTCTTCTTATTATTTAAGCTTATAATGCCCTGTTCTCAGAAAGAATTGCACTCCTCTGCTTTTGTTTGCTTGATAGTCTCTTTACTCCTATTCATTTTGTTTGTTTTTTTTTGTTTGTTTGCTTGTTTATCTGTCATTTTGTTTTAGATGAGCTGACCCCTTTCAGCATTTCATGTAGTACAGGCCTTGTAGTGGAGAATTCTCTCAATTTTTGTATGCCTGGAAACGTCTTAATTTCTCCCTTCACATCTAAAAGAGAGCTTAGCTGGGTATGTTATTCTAGGCTGGTAGTTCCTTTCACTAATAGTTTAAATGTTTGATTCTATTCCTTTCTGGCCTCTTAAGGTGCGCTGAGAAGTCTGAGGAAAATCTAATGGGTTTCCTTTATAAATTACCATTTTCTTCTCCCTGGCTGCCATGAGAATTTCTGTCTTTGTTGCTGATTTTTGATAAATTTGAATACAATGTGCCTTGATGACGACCTTTTTGAGTTGAGGTCATTTGGGTGTTCTGTTGACTTCTTGAATTCCAAGCTCCAGCTCATTCCTTGGATTTGGGAAATTCTCGTCACTACTGTTGTCTGAAAATGCTTTCTAGTTCCTGCTCCTTTTCCTCACTTTCAATAATGTTCATTATTCTTAATGTTTCCTCTCCTGATGGTATCAACTAATTCTTGAATTTCTCTTCATTATTTTTCATCCTTCGGTTTTCTCTCTTCTTCCTTCTGATTTATTTCTAGATTTCTGTCTTCGATATCACTGATCCTTTCCTCCATTGTTGGCTCTATTTCCCAAGCTTGTTATTTCATTTTTCAAACTCTTGCAGTGTGTTCTTCATCTCCAGAAGTCTATTTGGTTCTTTTTTTTTTTTTTAACATTTACAGCACCTGGTATTCCTAGGTTGTCTCCCATCAAGTACTAACAAGGCCCACCCAACTTAGCTTCTGAGATCAGATGAAATCAGGCGTGTTAAGGGTGGCATGGTGTAGACTTCTTTGGGTTTTTTTTTGAAAGTTTCAGTCTCCTTTCTCGTGCTGCATCTAGGTGTTTTTTTCAATTCCTGAAATTGTTGATATGAACTAATTCAGAACTCAATGAGTTTTTTTTCAGAAGTACCATTCTGAATTGTCTGTCATTTAAGTAAGCATATTTCTACGTCTGTAGTTCATTTTCTGGAGATTTATTTTTTTCTGAGATACTTTGTCACCTTGATTGTTCATGGTGGTGTTAATGGACATATTTCTCTGCCTGGGCATTAATGAAAGTTTATCTCTCTCTCTCTCTCTCTCTCTCTCTCTCTCTCTCTCTTTTTGGAAAAAGAAATTAATTTATGAATGCCTCTCTTTAGCCTGTTGCAAAGAAGACCTTTTCATTTGGTTTCCAGTAGGTGGTGTTAAGCCTCTTGGATCCCTTCTTCATATAAAGTCTTCATAATGCCTTTTTAATTTTCTTGTAGATATTTAATAATGCTCGCTACCCTCGGTTTCAGTCTCAGTGTTAGCTACAGCTTTGGCAGCTTTGTCTCAGATTCCCTGGTCCTGCTTGATCAGTTTGGAGGGTTTGAGAGGAAAGGCTTTCTGGGTTGGGAATTGGGAGCTATAGCTCAGGCTTGATTTGCAACTGCGGCTGGAAAAAATCAACTGTTGTCTATCTGCGGTCCCGTTCTGCTTCTCTGCTTTCTGCCCTGGTGATTTGACCCTGCCCCCGGCTGATGGAACTCACAAACTCTTTCTGGTAGGGCTGTTCAGGAAGGTGTCACATCTTCTCCCCTTTCCCTCTTTCTTCAGGGAGCTCCACAGGCTTCAAGAAACAGTTTCAGTTTTGGCAGCATTTGTTCTAATTCCCCTGGGGCTCTGTAGTGATCGGTATTGGCGAGCATAATGTCGGGCTGTGAGTTTGGGGAGGTGGAGTTCCAGGGAATACTCTGGGCAGAGTGACCTCTGTGTCCAGTTTGATGACATCTCAGCTATTGTGGCAGTGCTTCCACAACAATGGGAGGCTGGGAGGGCTCAACAGAGGAATAGTGGATATTGCTGGTACATCTGCTACGGTGAGAGACTAGGCTCTTGGTCACTCTGATAACCTAGTGTCCCTTCTGTAAGTCCCTGGTGCCCCCATGCAGCCTACCCATGCTCATGCTCAGAGTGAGCAGGTCTGTCATTGTGAAAGTCCATTTGTGGCTATGGCCCATTTAAGAAGTTTCTGCATCTGGCAACTGCTGCTGCAGTAGCTTCAATCCCACTCAGCACTTGGGACTGGGAAGCCTCACATATTTGTTCCCTCTTACCTTCTACCATTGCAGGTCTATTAATTATTCTCTCCCTAGTTGTAGTACTTCTGTTCATCTAGATCCCAGGTGACTTTTCTTGCTATTTACTCCATTTTTCTGACACAACTTTGATTTGGTCTCAAGAAGGATGTGTGAGGCCTCTATATCTATGCCATTTTTTTTTTCTCCTCTTAACCAGCATTTTGAACTCTGTATCTGGTAGGTCTCTTGATCCATTTTATTCATTTTTTTTTGGAGTTTTCTCCTGTTCTTTTATTTGGGAGATCTTCCCCTTTCATTTCAGCTGCCTCTCTCTGTTCATTTTTATGTATTAGATAGATATGCTATGTCTCTCAGTCTTGGCCAGGTGGCCTTATATAGTAGGTGTCCTGTGTCTCCCTGACACCTGGGCCAGGTGCTTCAGGAGTGACCCTCATGTGGATTGTGTGTGCCTCCCTGTTGTAGCTAAGCTTTGATTACTGTTGGCATATCAGTGGGTGGGATTAACTCTCAGGCTGACTAGCTGTGAGGATTAACTATGTTCACCGCATATGAGCTGTTTGCATGGAGACTGACCCCTAGAGTAGGATATTTGCCCCAGTGGGTTCCTATGCTTATTGAGACAACCTTTTTGTGTGTGCTACTTTTAGAACTAATCAGGTGGTGCTCCATTGTGGTCTGATGCTGGCTTCCTGGTGTGTTGTTTCTGATGTTACCTGGAAGGGGATCGTGTGCAGGCCAAGGTCAACCACTGCTTGTGACCAGCCCGGGGCTACCTGGTAGGAGCTAGCAAGCTATCTATGTTTTGTCACTGCCTGTGCTGGACTTGGAGTTTTGTGGGAGAGCCTATGTGTTGAACTGAGGCTGGCTACTACCAGAACCAGGCCTGAGGCAGCTTGCCAAAAGGTCCAAGACACACCCAAGGCCTGAGCTGGCTGCTGGCTGCCCATAAGGCTCAGCAACTGAATGAGCCTCAGGCAGTATACCAATTGAATGAGCAGGGTCTCAGGGAATTACCAGGGTGGGGTAAGTAGTGTTCCCCCAGATTAACAAAGATTTAAATTTGTTGCCAGTACTGAGCCTGTGGCCACTTGCAAAAGTCTCAACTCACACTGAAGTCAGCTACTGCCTGCCTTGGGCCTGCAGACACTTGAGATTTGTTCAAGAAATACTATAGTTAGGATCAGGGCTAATTTCTCACACTGAACTTCTCCAAAGGTGCCACAGCAGAGGCCTGTTGATTGCTGCCAAAGGAACTTCCTGCTGAGAGCCTTGAGTGGGGTTGGTTGTCCAGTAACAAAATTGCCACAAGCAATTTAGGAGTTGGATGGGGTAGGGTCTCAGAGAGTCACTAGGGTGGAGCATGCAGATCTCACTAGGTCATTGCAGATTCAGTTTTTGTCATGTAGGGGGAGGGCTGAATACAGACAAGAATAAGTTCCATAGGAGGAGGGCTCAACAGAGAGACATTGGCAGCTGTCTTTCCAGCCATTGCCCTGGAGCCACACAACTCAGTCTTTCCTGTAGCTCTCTGGCACCTTCTGAGCTGCTGTCCCTCTAACTGGAGCCCAGGGTGAGTACCTGTGAGTGAATAAGTCTGTATCTAAGCCCTTTAAGGGGACTTCTGGATTTCTAGCTGCCTTCCATCTCACCCGGATGATTGGAATTCCCATTGTTTTTCACAGCCATATTTTGTGGGACTCCTCTTCCTGACACTGGAATCTGGGCTGAGAGTCCCGGTGTGGGGCTTGGGCCCCTCTCTACTTCAGGGGAGATATCCCTCCCCATGCTCAACTAACACATGTAGGTGTGAGACTAGCCCATTTCTTGTCTCCAACCCTCCTACCAGTCTGGATGTGGTCTACTGTTATATTCCCAGTTGTAACACTTCTGTTGAGCTAATCTTTAGATTGTTCTACAGGTTGACAGTCTCGTAATTTAGTTGCAATTTTAATGCAGTCATGGGAGGAGGAATGCAGAGCGTTTACCTATCTCACCATTTTGACTGAAACTACACAAGTTTTAGCAGTTTTAGAAGCTCTATGCCTTGTACCAAGTACTTAACATCTTGACCTGCTTATTTTATTACTTTCACTTTTTTTAGCACGGTGAAGAACAGCTATGCCATCTTAGTCCTTGCATTTTCCATTGCTCAATATAATGATTTATTATAGTAGCCACTCAGTTTTCTAATAAATGCATTAAATAGGCATTTTATTCCAGGAGATTACAGAAGATAATAGTTACTCTTTTTTGATACTACTTTTACCCTAATGGTACTAAATAACCAATCAGATATTTCCATTTCCATACTGTTTTATTACCTAAAAAACCACATCTACTATCACTCACTGTATCTCCCTGTATTTTTAGTTATAATAACATGATATAAATAATGTATCAGAGAATTAGGTTTAAATGTTACACAGCCAGGATCCAAAGATTCACAAAAAACACCCAGTCTGTACTAGCAGAATCCCAAAGTTTCCTATGTTCACTGCTAGGCATCCAGTACAGAAGATGTGGAAACAGAAGCAAATACTGCTAATGCAGAACTACCAAAATATCCTTATCTCATGTTTGCCAGAAGACCTAGTCTCCCTTCATGGCTTCCACCTTTGTTGTTCATTTCCATCTTAGGATTCTTATACAGGTACATCTGTGTTCCAGAACCTTGGCCTCAGAGGAAATCCCAATTACAAGAGACCGGGCAAGGTAGTATCCAGTGTTCCAATCTTAATATTAGAGAAGGGTAAATTACAAGTAAATTGGAGCAGGTGTTGAATGACCCAAAGAATCTACACTATTCTCCATAGTTCACTTTCTAGCCCAATTACCTTTTTATCCCACTATTTACTATTTTCCATATTCAGGAAGATTATAAAAATCCTAAACTTTTGTGTTTAATTAATTAATGGAAGTATAGTCTATTGAGTAAAATACTTGTGTACAGGGCCTTGACAGAAAAGACTTGGTATTAGAGCATATTGAATATTACAATTTTAATGTACTATATTTTTGCTTCAATGGAAGCAGTTAAGAAGAGTCAAAGAAAAGTATTGTTTGAATAAATTCACAGAAGGCAAAGCCTAAAATAATCTGAGGATTCTTTCTACTAATTGCAGCTTTGAGATAGTAGAGCTATAGATTATAAAATCCTTGAATGGTAAAACCAAGGAAAATCTGCAAACCTTAGTGTCAAACCTCATTTGCCTCTAGTTGATGGTCAGAGATTGTATACTTGAATGAAAAATTGAAATTGTATGCCAACTGTAATTGGAAAAAAAATCAAAAGGAAATTGAGATTGAGTTGGCAGAGAATAGAAAATAATTCACAAATGTAGTTTATCGACAAATATTGAGTTATCATCAAAGGTGAGTGAGTGGGGGAAAAAAATCATGAGTCCTTAGAAAAATATCTTGAAACCAAGCAAAGAAAATGTTTGAAATAAATCATAGGATTTAGATCTAAAAAGAATCTAGAAGAATAAAATCCAAAACACTTTTTATAATCATCAGTAGCAGAGTAAAGGAAATAGAACATCTATGAAAAAGGAATGGAATATGATAAGGAAGCAAAAAACAGATAAATATGAACAGAAAGAAATAGAAAAAATAAGATAAGGAAAAATTGTTAGGGTACTAACAATTTCATAATTAAAATTCATGTTTATTCAAGTAAAAACTGGAATTGATTCTGCAAGAGACAGTATCAATAATGTAATGGATAAACTTGGAACAGTTTCCTCTCTCCCCACCCCAAATACAGAAACAACAAAAAAGTAAAGATGTGAAAATAATGAGATAAGATGAAATACTATGAAGATGAAAAGGACCTGTCACAGAGATAGATGACTGATGGTCCTGGAAGAGAAAAACAAGTAATTTAACAAAATAAAAATCAAAGATATAATTAGGAAGTGGAGATAGAACAATGTTTCCTGAGCTACATGTACAGATTAGAAGGTTTTATCACATGATGCTAAAACTAAAGTCCCAAATATACCGTAGAAAAAATTTCTAGCTATAAGAATAAAGTGAACATGTATAATCATCCAGGAGGCTGGGAGTGGAAGATAGGAGGGAAAAAAACTTGATTTCACACAAAGGAAAAAAAACCAACCTCGTCTTTGATGTCTCAGATGTACTTGTATATGCTCACTGGAGCATTATTATCAGAACCTTTTAGGTTCATGTGACCTAAGGATTTTGTTCTCCATCCCCTCCTCTCCATTTTTTAAATGTGTCAAGACAAAATAAACACATGCTTACACGTGGTCCGTGCCACTTGGTTGTAAAATCTATCTCAAGGCTATCTATCTCTTTTAAAGACAAATCTATTTTAGTCTCAAAATGTGGAAGACACAGTATAGAGACAGATGGCAAATGGGAAACTAGTTGGACTGTAGAGGTAAATAAAAACACTTCTATATCTGATTTACAAACTTAATGCAAATGTCAACTTTTTCCAAAAAGAAAATACAAAATATTTAAAATTTCTTTTTAATTATATTTATAAAAATCCAGTGGTGAGTGGGAGAGAGAAGAGTGAGTGGAGAAGTGTGTTAAAACATTCTGTTCATTATAGGAGAATTTAAAAACCTACTGTTTTGTCCTAACTATGACAATGTAAGAAGCATAGGTTAAGAAATATAGGTTAAATATGGTTTTGAAAGCTTAAAAGTAAATGGTAGCTAAATTTGAAAACAAGGTATATTGTCTATGTATGTACGTGTGTATATGTATATATGTATGTATGTATCTTTCATTTATCTATATCAGGACACTGGTTCTGATAAAAGTACAGACAATGTAGTTTATTTAGTAAGAAAAAAGAAAAATAGAAAGGAAATTTAAAGTTGTGAAAAGTAATAGCAACATAAATGTCTAAATATTTCAGCTATATATGCTAATTGGTTGAACTACCTTATGAAAATACAGTCTTTCCCACTGGATATAAGACAGAATGTTTGGTGTAAATAAACATATTTAAAACGAAGTTGCCTTAAAAGGAATAAAAGCACAAGTAGGGACACTTGAAAATCATGAAAATGGGGACAAAATAAGCAGGATATCAGAATATTAAATATTAAAAAATAAATAATTCAAGGTAAAAGACAACTGAGAATAAAGGGATTGTTTTATATTGATAAGGGCAATTCTTGTTTTAAAACATGATATAAATGCTTTAACACTACACATATTTTTCTGTATTTGCTTTTTTTCCTATGTCATATGACTTGAAAGGTATTATTCAAGGTCATTTGTTTTTATTGCTGTATAAATTTAATCGCATAAAATATTATAATGTATTATTTTTAGATCCATAGCTAACAAAAGTATTAAAAAATTTATGAGAATTATAAACTTAAGAGATAGTATAAAAGTTTCAATTGGGGAGGAAGGAAGACAAATAACTCAAGAGAGGGGTCACAAAGACTAATTAATTGCCGTCAATATTTTGGTATTCAAATATTTGTTGCATTATTTTTATAAATTTATATTTCTTAAATATATAATACATAAATAAAATGAAAAATAAAATGATAAATACTCATTTTATCTATGTGTTCTATGAAACTCTTTGTACTAACCAAATTGCATTAAAATATATAAAGCAAAGACCTTAGTATTTTAATGGGAAATTGACAGAAACACAATAATATTGAGAGACTTTAAAATATCCTGCTCAGCATCTAAGACTTAAGGTAGTAAAAAAAATAGAGGATTTTAAAATTTACTAAATCACTAGTTTTACTAAATTATTTAAAATGTACTAAATCACATAAGCTGTTTTAATAAATGTGTATGAACTTTTTATCTTATCTACCATGATGCTCCTGTTGGTTAATTGAATATATTTTTTAAATGAATGAACACAAAAAAGCAATATTTCCCCAAATTAGAACTTATGCAGGCCACATTTTATTGATATAACTGTCATTAGTTTCTAGTTAATTTCTAATTATATTTTTAAATATCTTATTTGACTCAATAGTTAAGTGCTTGTTATTTGTTTTTTATTTCAACTTGGTGGATTCACCTTTTGTAGAAAGTTTTGAATGTGGTAAGTTTTTTTTTTTCCTTTAAGCTTTGTATTCATTCAATATTAACATTAATTTGTATTTGTAGATCATTCTACAAATTGTAGACTTATCACTTTCTACTGTTAGAAAACAACAAAAAACTCACCAGTCTTTCTTGGTTTCATGTATTGATGGTATAATTAGAGGTAATTCCTTATACAATGTATTATTTTCAAGGATCAGGACTTCTTTTTCCTGCTCCTTGCATATGGATTACTTCTTTTCTTCATTGCCTCTTTAAAGAGTAATTTTTCATTCAGGGTAAAGGGTAGATTAGATTGGGCAGCAAGGAGATTTGTGTGACAGGAGCACAAGAAGCAGATCTAGAAGATTAGAAAAAGCTTACCTAGCTGTGATGGCAGGGTGGGAAGCAGGGCTGGGCAGCAGCTAAGTAATAAAGAAGATCCATAAGGACACTTTGTGTCTATGAATTGTATTGTCCTATGCGCAGGAAGCAATTTGTAAAAACTATTTGAGTAGGTTGATTCATACTGAGAGATGAAGATAAAAAGAATCATTTTCTTTGAATGTTGAGGCTGCAGTGGGTTCTAAGAAGAAGATGTTTTCTGAGTATCTTGAAGAGAGAATCAACAATGAAGATAGAGAGAGTGTTTTGATTATTCTGCTTTGAGACAGCTCTTGTAAATTATTATTTATTTTAGCAAGGATTATGTGAAAAGATGAGAACAAGAGCAAGTTAGCAGTTTACTTGAGAGACAAGGATGGAAAAAAAACAGGTAGTGATATGTACATTGCTCTTTTACATAATTGTTGAATAATAACAGTACATAGTGATGAAATCAAGCAATTGTATGATATCATTAGGCAACAATGCCGTTAGAAGCAATTCAATACGTTTCTGCAAAGAACAGTTGATATCTCTTTTAAGGACAGTGATAAAAGAAGTATGAATTGCAGCATGTATACCCATGTATATTTTTGCAATTCATATCAGCATTGGCCAGAACCAGCTGTTGGATCATGTACATGGGGCAGATCTGAAAGTCTTGGTTTTAGCAATCTGCTCAAGAATGTCCATTGTGGATATATTCCAGGAAATGGTTTAACTTGATAAATAATGCAGTCTTTCTACAATTTCCCTTCCCTCTAGGTTTTTGTCTCATTTAATGATTTCAAAACATTTTTCTGCAATGACATGATTCCAGTGTAACTGCAGAGTCTAAATCCTGGCAAAGCGTCTGGTGCTTGATAACTAAAGTGCAGTAGTGGAACCAGAATATTCATGTACCTTGCTTGGCTCTGTAGTTAGCACCTCCATGTCATTTAGTAAAATAAATTGTTTGAGGTGATAATGTTGTCTGGAAGAGTTCTTTAGCTCTAGTTATATACACATTTTCATTGGCTTTCTTTAGTGATTGCAATTCTTCCTGTAACACTGTATAACAAGAGCACCCTGAGACCCTGACTTCTTCCTTTTTCTTATAAAGGGAAGGCAACTATTGGCTGATATAATAACAGGAAATTTGTGATTTCAGTCAATTTTGAGCTCTGACATTTTGAGATGAAAGATTTAAAATAC
Organism: Eonycteris spelaea; assembly: GCA_003508835.1. Taxonomy (NCBI): domain Eukaryota; kingdom Metazoa; phylum Chordata; class Mammalia; order Chiroptera; family Pteropodidae; genus Eonycteris; species Eonycteris spelaea. Next base: position 266,349 of record PUFA01000230.1, read on the forward strand.
AAACTTTAAAAAATCATAATTATGGCAACATTGATAAATTTTCATCAAACTGTGGCTTTTGAAACAGATTTCAATTATGTCAAACTAAGCCCTGGATTAATGTTTTATATATGCATGATTAACCAGTTTCCATATAATTTTATTGAATTAATTATTTTATACACAGATTTGATTCATTTAATAATCCCACCACATTCTTTGAAATTTTTAGTTCTCCTTTTGTGAATTTTTACTAGTAGTCATTATTCTCTCCAGTACAAATTTTTACAGGTCAAATTTTGCAGTCTAAAATTGATATCAAGATATTGGGATTCATGGGCCAGTGTTTGAGCAGCATAACATTTTACTACAAGGTTTTAATCAATGTCAATTATATTTTTGTTGATTATTTCTATCAATATTATTTATTATAAATTTGAAAACATTACAAGATTTTTTCACATCAGTGAAAAATTTGGGGGAATTTTAGGACAGATAATAAGGGAACTGATTTGAGAAAGTGTGGGAGGGAGGGGAAAAAGGGAAAAAAGGGAGGAGGCATCGGATAGAGAGAAGAAGTTATAAAAGGGTCAGATTAAGGGTAGAATAAAAGGAGAGTGGAGGCAGGCCATAGAAAGTAGAAGGTGCAAAGTGGAGAATGAAATGAGAGGGAAGAGGGTGATTTGTGTCTTTCATAGAATTTGTATAATTGATCTAAGTACTCAAATATATTGATATAAAACTGTGTTATATTCCCTTATTATCTTTCTAATATGTATGCTAATTGTAATATTAGTTCTTTTATTCCTAATAGTAGTAATTTGTGCCTTCTCTTTTTTCCTGATTTTTTTTTTTACTAAAAGTTTATCAGTTTTATTGATCTTCTTAAAGAATCAGCCATTGGTTTCTTGATTTTATCTGTTGTTTTCCTATTTCCTAACTCATAGATTTTTTATTTTAATCTGTATTATTATTATTTTTTTCCTTGGGCTTAATTTGCACTTCTTTTTTCTAGTTTGTCAAGGTAGAAGCTTAGGTCACTGGGTTGAGACTTTTTAAAATACATATACACATTTAGTGCTATAATTCTCCCCCCTAAATACAGTTTTAGGATCATTTTACAAATTTTTATATGTGTTATTATTTTCATTTATTTAAGTACTTTTTAATTTCCTTTTTTGATTTCTTCCTTTGATCTATAGGTTACTTAGTATGTTATATAGTTTCCTAATATTTGTTGATTTTTGCTTATTTTTTGCTGATATCTTTCTTTATTTATTTTCAATTTAATTCTATTGTGACAGAGAAGATAGTTTGTGAGAATTCTTTAAATATATCTAGATTTGTTTCAGAATATAGTCTATCTTTGATAAATGTTTCTTGTATGTTTGAAAAGAATGTGAAATCTGATCTTGTGTTAAGTATTTCAAAAATATCAACCAGGTCAAATTGGTTGATAGTGTTCAATTCTTATCCTTACTGATTTTCTTTCTGCTTATTCAGTCAATTATTATGAAATGGGTATAGAATCTCCTACTATATTTGTGGATTATGTTTTTTTTCTTGCATTCTAGCATTTTTTGTTTCTTAAACTGTTTGTTAACTGAAGTCATTAATGCTTATTTAAAATTTATTCTATAAACTATGCAACCAGAACCTTTTGCCCAATCCCTAGCATAAGTAGCCACTGACCTATTTTTTGTCTCTGCAGTTTTGCCTCTTTTGTAATTTCATACGTATGGAATCACGCAGCATGTAGTATTTTATTTTCTTTTACTTAGCAGAATACACTTATATGTATCAATATTTTTCTTCTTTTTTATTGCTAAATAGTATTCCATACTATGGATAACTAAATTTCTTAATCTACTCACCAGTTGATCAACATTTGCATTATTTTCCTTTTTTTCCTATCATGAACATAAATATTTATGTACAGGGCTGTGTGAGCAGATGTTTTCATTTCTCTTGAATAAATTCTAATAGTAAAATAGGCTAGTTCATGTGATAAGTGTATGTTTAACTTACATGACCCTTCGAAACATTCTAAGGTGGCCTCACCATCAGCAATGTATGAGAGTTCCAGGTACTTTATATCCTTATCAATTTTACTTTTAATATTGCCACTTTTTTAAAATTTAGTAAATTCAACTGACCTAGTAGTAATGTTCATTTGTGGTTTTTTAATTTACATTGTCCTGATTACTAATGGTATCGAGCAACTTTTCATGGTTTTATTGACTTTTCAATATATTATCCTTTGTAAAATGTCTGTTAAAATTTTTGGCCTATTTTCAATGGGTGGGTTTTCTTACTTATTATTAACACGTAAGAATTTCCTTTAAATTCCTAGACCCATGCCCTTTGTCTGATATATATTACACAAACATTTCCTCTCGCTCTGTAAATCACCTTTTCATTTTTGGTGAAGTCAGTGTTATTATATTTTTCTTAAATGGTTTTGTGTTTTTGTGTCCTCTTGAAAGAAATACTTTTCTAGCACTTGTTCTCATGTCCTATGTTTTTCTTGTAGAGATTTTAGAAATTTTTTAGGCACTTTAGCTCCTACATTTGGTTTTTATGTTTTATTTTGTATATTTTTAAATATATGTTGTGAGGTAATGGTTGAGGTTAAATTTTTTTTTTCCCCCAAACTGATATCCAGTTGATACAGCAAATATTCTTTGAAATGACTTTTCCTTTCCATTGAGAATTATGTTGGAAATTTACCAAAATTAATTGCTATATATGTTTGAATTTGTTTTGTGATATTTCATTCTCTTCCATTGATATATGTGTTTATTCTTATGGACCAATAACAACACACTTTGGTTATTTCACCTTTATTATAATTTTTGAAAACAAATAGCATAAGTCCTTTAATGTTCTTCCTTTTTCAATTTATTTTGGCTATTCTAGGTCATTTTCATAGGTTCTGAGAAATACGGCCAACAGTTTCCAATATTATTCTTCCTTTTGTCCTTTGGTTCTGAAGTATGGGCAAGTGTATTCTGCTAAAAGAATACATTTCTCACCCACTTTCTTTTTAGATAAACATGTTCATGTGACAGATTTGTGGCCAATCAGATACAAACATAGGCTTCCAAGAAAGCTCTTTCAAAGGTCAGGGGAGAGGCAAGTACTCTTGGTTTTTCTTCTTTTTCTTCTTACTCATTTGCAATTTAGGAACAATGCTAGAGCTTTAACAGATACCTCAGACTATGTGGTGACTGAAAGATGTAAGCCAGCATTAAAGAGGAGAAAAATAGGAGCTAGAAGTCCTTTATTATTTTTTTTTGTTGTTTTTTTCAGTCCATGGAGTCCCCATATCAGATCTTTTCTGTATTCTTTTCCATAAAATTAACCTTCTATATTGCTTAATTTACTGGTATTTTGCGTTATGTTGTGTGTAACCCAGCTAATTTCTGACACAGGTCCTATGATACATTCTTTTCCTAGTCACCTAATTTAGAAAGGAATTTAGCCTAGCCTGTTTCTCTAAATGTAGTGTAGGTCAATTTTGTTCTGCTCTTCCTGGGTTCATTTCTTGATTAGGGGATGCTAGTTCAAATTTTTCCATTAAAGTGAGAGAAGTTCTAGATAATGATGGCTTATACTATCTTTAGTGTACTTTTTGTTCACCTACCCAGCACCCGTTCCTCCTTCACTTATTTCAAACAGTCTCAGAAGTTTATGAGTGTATTCATTCCTCCCCAATCAGCTCATGTACTTAGGAGAAAACCAATCTCTAGTTCCAGGATGGTCCTTTTGGCTTACGTCAATTAACATATCCTATTGCCCTCATTAAAGTTGACCATTCACCAGTGGGCTTGGTTGGTTCCTGCAGCTACACTATGACCACCAAACTTCAAAAGACGTAGTGAAGAGATGTCATCACTAAGCAACTAGATCAAGAATCCATTACCCTATCTCACAATTAGACTTTCAGGTATATGAGCCAATAAATCTCTATTATTATTTAATCTAGTGTAAATTGAGTTATCTATACCAGTGGTCCCCAACTTTTTTGGCACCAGGGACTGTTTCTCTTATGAGAATCTAATACCTGATGATCTGAGGTGGAGCTGAGACAGTGATGCTTATGCTTGGAATGGCAGCATATACAGATGAAACTTCTCTTGCTTGTCTACTGCTCACCTCCTGCTGTGTGGCCTGGTTCCTAACAGGCCATGGACCAGTACTGGTTGATGGCCCAGGAGTTGGGTACCCCTGGTTTACACTATAAATACACCTGATTGATAAACAATAAGTTCATTCATTAAGGTCTCTAAGGGAGTAGAGGAAGACTATAGGCACCTGGAGGTCAAGGAGTTTTGTCTCTTAGTGCTTTCTCTTGGTATTTGTAAAAAATTATTGCCTAACATTCAGACTTTCTATGTTGGGAATGAAAAGTAGTAGAATATGCCACTCCAAAATATGTTACTTTGGCATAAGGATTATTTCTAGCTGAAGGCAATTGAGAAGAAGCAGATACAAGAAAAGCTGCCTGCTCTTTCCCCACTTGCCTAAGAGCAGATCAGAAATTTCAAAGGTGTCCCTCCTTCCTCTCTACCAGGAAAGACAAAAATTAATCACTGGAGATAATTTTAGACCATATTAGCCTGGAGATGGCTCCAGAGAAATCTACATAACAAACTTTGTTAACTAGCTTTTATCTACCATTAGTCTACCTTCCCACAGTTTGCTGACCTTGGAAGCTTAAAACTGTTTTCCTTTGTCTTCTGGTTTCTCCATAAATTTATTGGTAAAGATGCTATGAAAAACCAGAGTTCTAAGCTATCTTTTTGAGGTACTCATTTTCTCTGGGCATCCCCAATGTATACATGTATACATGTTAATAAACTTCTGTATGTTTTTCTCTTGTTAATTCATCTTTTCTTACAGGAGTCTCAGCCTTGAACTCAGAAGAGGGAAAAATATTTTTCTTCCCCAGCTAGTATATACCCTCAAGGAATTGGAATAATCCCCTGAAATTTGATTTCTTTTCCCTACTTTGACAGTGGATTACCTACTTTGATGTGAAGTTACTTTATTTTAATGTCTAACTTAATTGAAGACATCTGGATTTTCATGGAAACTTCTGCATTAACTCTGTGGCACTATCACATGTCAGGTAGCCTCTGGAAAACTGAAGAAGTTACTTTAAATAGATAATTTTCAGATCAGATTTGGTTTGAAGTATTTACATGTGTACTTTTCTGACTTAATTTGCTCAAGTTGAAACTCAAGAGCCATATATGACTCCATGATGATTTTTAAGTATCTCTTCCAAATTTCATTTCTTGCTTCTGGCACTTCCCTCCAGATTAGGAAGATGGTATGCACATGTCAAAATTTATGCATGATAGTTTCAGAAAGCCATGTTAGAAGGGAAAAAACAAAACTAAAGGACACCGGTTTTTTGCTCCATCCTTTTATTAGGGAATCAAAAAGTGCTCATCTGTTTTATTGTTAGTTCTTATTCTTGTCCTTCCAAATTTGGGAGTATTCATAGTGTTCAAAATTTCCTTAACTTACTTCAGACCACATTGCACTGCTCTCTCACAAACAGAAGCTGTGTGGAGGAACAGGTTGACAGTAATTTTACTAATAAGGTTACAACCATTAATTTATCACATTAATTGAAACATCTTGCTTTCATTATTTCACTTAAAACTCCTACCAATATGTACAAGGAAAGGGATATTTTTCTGGTTGAGGAAATAAATATTCTGAGAGGTTAAGAGATTTTCTTAAGATTAATTAGTTGTTAATGATGAAACAGATTTGAGTTCAATTATGTCTGACTTCCAGATTTATTCATTTCCTGCTTTGCCATGCTGCCTGTAATTGTATAGTAATTATTATGTCAAAATCCATCTTGTCACAATGCACAGAGGCTGAGAAATTGCCTGAAAAGAGTGGATTAGCCATGCCATATTCTTATTCTTGGTATTATTTGTTACTATCACTAGGCACTATCTAAATGAATTAAGTAGAACTAGAAAAGCCTGCTCAGAGAGTGAGTAACAGTTTGGAGTACCTTTCCTTGCTAGAAGTGGTGGTCACGTATCTAGGACATTTTTAAAATAGGCAATCAATTTAATTTTCCTGTCAGATGCATATATTAAATGAAAGCACATAAACCTAAATACAGATCCAGGATTTACAAAAATGAGGCATTTTTATTGAAGTTATTTGTGGCTTTTTTGGATGGGAAATGTTAAAGGAAAGGGCAACCTAAGTCATTTTAATTATTTATGTTTTTTATTGTACCAGGATAAGTCTCTAGTTCTCCCCAGATTAGAGATGCTTTTACTAATGTTGAAGGAAAAAACTTATGGTAATGGAAGACTCAACTCTTGTGTTGTTAACTGAAAACATTATTCATGCTCCTCAAAGTGCTTCACGGAAGTCTTCTAATGTGGTGTCTTTTCAGTTGAAAGTATGCTGACTACATTGAATGGTTTCTGCTAATGCGTAGTAAGCAAACAGCAGGCAGATTGGCTCATATCTTCACGTCTGATTCTTTGTCCTTATCTTTGCATTGATAGTTTCCTTAAATGTTTATCTTCTCATTTAATAAATAAGTATTCAGCACCAAATTCCATTACAGTCTCTGACAACAAAAATGTTCCCTTCACGGAACTCTAACAGACCTCAAAGATAAAATAGCTGGAGCCCCAGTGCCTCAGGGTCTGGTAATCAGAAGGAGTTTACTTTGATTCATTTCAAATATTCACACTTGAGTTAGCCATGATATATGCCTCTGCGATCCACTCTCCTCATCAGTCACACTGGGATGATTATGCCACTGTTGCTTACTTTACAAGCAATTTGTGGGAATCAAATGAGTTAATGCAGTTGCAATTTCCGTGAGAAGTGAAAGTATCTGAAAGAGCAAGTCATTAATTTTCCTGTCTCAATTCCACTCTTCACACACATTACCAGCTGCCCTGACAGTGTGGTCCTTAGCACAGACATGCCTATGAGTAAGTGCTTGTGGCGGGGAGGTGAGAGTAAAGGAAGTTATGAAGGAAGAACACGAGATTTAGGACTTCCAGTACTGCACTTGGACAAATAATAATATCTAGCAACAGAGGATATGTTTTGCTTGTTTCCATTAGTTGTGTTCTTGTTATGAAATTGCACAGTTTTTTTTTCTCAACGTTTGGGAGAAACAGTCAGTGGCCTTATAATTGTGGAACTCTTCATTGGCATGGGATGATTCAAGCCATCTCTGCAGTGGCTATGGCATCCTTACTTCATTCTTCCTAGTTGCTTTTTATTTTCCTCTCACTTCTAGCTCCTCAACTTTCCAATTTCTAGGCAGATCATTTTCGGAGTTGCATCATTTGGGACCACTGTGAATAACTTAATAAAATGGGGAAGATAGCCCAGAGGAAGGAGTGGCATCCATATAATCATCATTTGCAGTTTCCTCCTTCTTTTTGGTTATGGCATAGTCACTAAGAGTAGGTGGCAGGTTCTGTGTGATGGAAAATGTGAGGTGACTTATGTCAACTTATTATTTTGTAGAAAACTTACAGCTTTATTGAAATACACTTAACATACAATAAGCTGTATTTATTTAAAGTGTAAAATTTGGTGAGTTTTGAATTGAATGCACTCAGGAAACTTACAATCAAATAATAAATACATCCACTCTCCATGCCCAACAATTTTCTCATGCCCGGGAATCCCCATGCAATTACAGATCTGCTTTTTGTCATTATATATAAGTTCGCATTTTCTAGAAATTTATGCAGAACATATACATGTTATATAATATGTGCCTTTTTTTTTTTTTTGGTTTGGCTTCTTTCCAGCATAAATATATTGAGATGCATCCATACTGTAGCATGTATGAATTGTCTGTTCTTTTTATGGCTGCATAGTATTCTATTGTATGGATATACAACAATTTGTTTATCTATACACATATTGGTAGACATTTTATTAGTGTGCTACAACTGCCATAACAAAATGCCAGACTAGGTGGCTTAAACAACAGAAATTTAGTTCTGGGGGCTGACAGTCTGAGACCAAGGTATGAACAAGTTTCGTTTCGTAGAGGCCTCTCTCCTGGGCTTGCAGATGATCACCTTCTCACTGTATTTTTCCTTAGCATTATCAGTGTTTTAAAAATTTAGACATTCTGATAAAGGTGTAGTAGTACCTTAGTGTTTTACTATGCATTTCTATAAGTAATGGTGTTGAGCATCTTTGTATGTGTTATATGTCTTCTTTATCTCTTATTTGGTGAAGTGTTTACTCAAATCTTTTATCATTTTTTAAAATCAGGTTGTTTTCATCATTCAGTTGTAAGTGTTCTAGATACAAGTCCTTGGTCAAATATATATTTTGTATATATTTTCTCCCAGTCTGTAGCTTGCCTTTTTATTTTTTCTAACAGTATCATTTGAAGAGAAAGTTTCAAAATTTTGATGAAATTTAATTTATAAGTTGTTTTCTTTATAATTCATGCCTTAGTGTAGTTTTCTTCATGGTTATTTTGATTATGCTTCTTGATTCTGGGAGTACTGTTTTAATTAAATTTGGACATTTTCAGTCATTATTTTTAAGTGTTTATTTTCTGCACTCTTTTTCTGGAACTACAATTACAGATATATTATTTCTTTTGAAATTATACCTTTTTCCTCTTTATTTGTTTCATTTTTTATTGTTTGTTTTACTACATTTCTAATTTCTAATTCTGCTCTTTTATTCTAGTGTTCAATCTGTTGATAATCCTGAGTATTTATTATTATTATTGTTATTTAAGATATTGCATTTTTCATCTTTGGATGTTCAATCTGTTTTTTTTTAGAATATCTTTTATGTCTCTTCTTAACATGCTCAGATACTCCTATTTCTACTGATTGATTATTTTCATTGTGGGTTGTTTTTCCCACTTCTTTGCACACCTGGTAATACTTTTAAATATATACTCAATATTATGATTTTCTGTTGTTGATTCCTGGAGTTTTTGGTGTTCCTATAAATATGTATGAGTTATTTTCTGGACCGCAGTTAGTTTCCTTGGCAACAGTTTGATTCTCTTAAAGCTTGCTCTTAAGCTTTGTTAGGTAATATCAGTATAGCTTTTAGCATAGAACTGATTTGGCCCCACTACTGAGACAATAATCTTCTAAATACTCTTGCTTTTGTCCTGCATATTGCAAGGACTATCCTAGTCTGGCTGGTGGAAGCAAACAATGTTCCTGGCTATGCGTGAGCCTCAGGAATCATTTCATTTGCCTTTTGCACTATTTCTTTCCCAAGCCTTGGGTAATTTCCTCATATACATATCATTTCATGCAGGAGGTTAATTCTTATCCTTGTTACTTCATCAGTGTTAGAAGTGGGAGTTTTCATTTTGTTTTGTTTTAATGTTGACTCTTTTACCCTTTGTATGCTAGCTGATTCCTATAATGGGTACAGAATCTCTTCCTTGCTTTCAGCACATATGGCAACATGGATAGGAAAGGCATTGTTGCTATCAGGAAGGACCATGGGTAAAATGGATTAAAGTTGGAAAGTAGGAGGAAAAAATGAATTCATTTCAGGATGGTTTATAATGACAGCCTGGGACTCTAAAAACATTCAGAATGACTGCATATTCTAATAAAGACTGAAAGATTCATAACATTGTTCATCTCTATTTCAACTCCTCTAGTTCAAGCACTGACTTTTCTTACAGTAATTCCACTACAATATATCATGTTATGTGATATATCTTGAACTTTATCTATAATGAATTCCATGGTCAATGAAGTCCAAGAACATCATTAATAGTGAAGCTCAAGAAAAATGTAATATAGGACTTAACCACCTGTTTCAGTTATGTTTCCAGTAGCAACAAGATGACACATGTAATTGTTTTATTTGTGGAGAGTTAGTGAAGAGCTTATTTAAAAGATGTGGCCTGCTATAGAGAAAACATAGTGCCTCAAGGCTAGTAACAACACTTGGGATTAAAAGATTATTATGAAAACCCATAAAGAGACAAAAATGTTTGCAAATAATCACCTAATAGGGCCATGACCCTTGGTCAAGGGATAGAGTCATCCTTGATGATACTACTGACCAGGAAAATAAACACCCAACTTTACTCTTATTTCTCCCAGAATTTTCTGCAAGTGCTCCTCACTGCCAAACCAAACTGGGATCTAATTGGTCAAAGCAATCATTTGAGCCCATGGATGAATCCACATATTTCAGCCATCTACAGAAGATAGAGGGTATAAAAGAATGATCTTAGAAGGCAAACTGGGCATCTATTATACTCATTTTAAAACTCATATATGCTTCTTGCAGAAGTCTTAGAAAATTATAGATAGCCCAAAGGCAAAAGACCAAAATTTCTAGCAATAACCATGTTGGTATATGTCACTCCAGTTTTTTTCTCTCTCCCCCATTTGTGTACATGTGACATATGCTGATAAATGACATATACATACATATCATGCATTCATATATATATTACACCTGCATGAATATATCACACTTACATAAACATATCACCTACATACTTGTTTTATCCAGTTCTATGCAATTTAACAGATTTCTATATTTTTATGTTATATTTTACCAAATGGGATAATACTGTATGTATAATTTTATACATTGCTTAACATTTCCAAATAAAAAATATTTTTAACTTTGCTTTAACCTTGACATAGGATCGGGGCTTTTGATTTTGCTTAATGTAAGACAACACATCCTATTTTAAATATATTATTAGAGGTCCAGACAAAAGAGCAAATTAAATTAGTTCAGTACTTTCCTTCTATTGTGGAAGTTTGCAAAACATGCACTCTTCAGATAAAGCCATCAACAAATGTTTGAAAAATATTTCCTCAGTTTGTAACAGAGTAATAGTTAAGAGTTACATCAGATTTTTTTAAAAAGCAAGTAGTAGACATTAAACCAGGAAAGTAGTTGAAAATCTTTATTTTAATCAGAAACATTTCAACCCTCAACATTTCCAAGTGACTCTATGGCAAACAATGAAATGCAGTGATACCGTTGGTGATTTTCATGTTACCCACACTAAATTACAGCTATTTCATCTTTCCCAACTTCCTGGTTGACTCATTAAGACCTCTTGAGAAAAGCAATGCCAATGGAGAACAATACACATGCTCAGTATTTGTCCAAAGAGAAATTAATATGGGTAAAGGAAAGATCTATTTATATATCATCAGATATAATATTGCATTGAGTCCAAATATTTATTTTATCCTGTTTAAAAGATAAGGTGCTCTCATCTTTTCTATCCTGACCCCTTTGCATTTTGTAAAACATAAGAAGAAACAGATATTTAGTTCAATTTTCATAGTGATATTATCCCTTCTCCTAAAATAAACAAAAGTGAACACCTAAAGCCTTCATTTGATATGAATTTTCAGCAAGACTTCATTTCTCTCACTCATCTTTTCATTATTGGCATGGCTTTTGTTTTCTATGGTAACATTATAATCTTTTCCAGCAGCTGCATGATTCATACCACTTCTTTTGCCTTCATACAAGGATAATAGTGAGCTTTTAGCTTACTATTGGAATTTCTTCAAAGCTCCAATATCTCTTTGGGAAAGCGCCCATGGAAAGCCTGAATTTCTATTTTATTTCTTAGCACACAAAACTATGAAGGATTCTCATTCTGAGTAGGGTTGACTGCCAGAGTTTCCCCTTAATTTGAAGATTTCTTTAATTTTGGCTTTCACCTCCAAGGTACCCTCTGGGGACACACATCATGGTCTAATTAAAAATGGAGCTTTCTGATTATTTTGTACTAGAATATACAGAAATATTGATATTTCTCAAAAAAAACAAGTACAAAAATTTCAAAATTTTGCTCTTTATGAGGAATGTTTTACTAATTTCCCTTTTACTGCAGTGGGTACTGCAGTGACTCAAATGTTATCAATTTTTATGCTGTGTAAATTTTTCAAAACAACCATGATGAACCTTTCCTCATTTTCTCTCACAGCACCTGGTCCCAGAAAAACTACTTTGTCACATGGAATCAATAACTCTGTTATAAATCTTGTCAATGAGTGAAACAACATGGTCAAAATGAAAGATTAAAAAACCACTATTAAAATGATTAGAAGAAAGAATAAATGTGTTAAAAATTTGACGGTTGTCAGTACTAAATTTAAATGTGGTAATTTTCAAAAAATTAATTAATAGGAATAAATGTGGTCATCAGGAATATAAAATAAAAGACCCGTGAAATATGATTGCCTTTGGATATATTTTCCTCCAATCACATACTCATTTTGGCACATGCAGAATTTTGAATATGCAGGTCAGTGAAACAGTGATGCCATATTTATCCCTTCCCTCAACAAATGGAAGGTGGCAAGAGCTAAAAATGCCCTTTTATGTTACTTTTCTTTTATGGTCTGATCAATTGTGGTAAATGGTATACCTCTTTTAGCCATTGGTCACAATTCATTATTTACCACAGGATTACACCAGTTTCATATGTATTCCCATTTTTGGTTGTCTGACACATGTTTAATACAGTTCAGTAGGCACTAGGAGAAAATATCTTCCTCAGCAAGGCAAGTTCTTATTGAATATGCCTATCATGAGTTAGTCAACTCATGATAGTTCTAGGTCCTAGGATCCTGCTATGAATAAGACATACAGAGTCTCTATTTTAAAAATAACAATCCAGTTGTGCATAAATATAAGTGTTTCAGGTAGTTTTAGACCCTTCACCTTCACTGAGCAAGCCCCGTGACAACCTGTTTTAGTCTAGTTCTTCCTTTTATTCTCATCACCTAGGTTGGCACCCACTGCAGAGGAGGTGTTCAGTAAATATTCTATTAAATAAAATAATAAAACCTGTTTTTAAGGAGACTCAACTATTTCTTTCTATCCTGTCGATAGCTGTTTCGAAACCAGGTGAAATAAAGCATGATTTAAATATGTTGTCAAGAAACTATTCAAAATTAATTATCAAAAATTAATTCAAATCTTAACCTTAATCAAGTTTCTAATCTCTTTTGGGATGCAAAGACCTTGAAAACCTGTCCACAACCTGGCCCCCCATTCAGACTCAGAAGCGCTCTCTCTGAGCCCCATCCTGGTGCTCATAACCCTACTAGCAAGGTCACCACTAGAACAGTGAGGCCTGCTTGGACATCAGAATGCTACCCAACTCTGGACCTCCTGGATTCCCCACTGTAACTCATGACCTATTTGGGGAAAATCTTGTTAGTGGAGTTGGATCTATTTGGTGAACAATCTAATGTCTGTTGTCATCCTACTGGGTACTAGCTTGTCTGCAATCTCAACTCCCCTAGCCTTGTAGTCCTTCCCAACCTATATCTTCTTAATTCAGTAAACTGGGCCAACAGGACAACTAATAGCCATTATAAGTATGCCAGATCTCTGCCATCGCCCTTCCAGAACCCTTCACCTTTCTGCCTCTACTGTTTGTTTTTTGGGAGGTTGAACTGTTGAGTGCACTGAAGACTCCTGTGTCTTGGATACCAAAGATGTCTGAAAATAAGGGTCTTCCTTGCTTGTCTTCCTATTCTGGCTCATTGCTCATATCATGCAATCATCTCGCTCTGGCTACCTCTGATTCACAGGTCCCAGTCTCTGGCTCACTTGCTTGCTTGCTTTCTTTTCCTTCCTTCCTTCCTTCCTTCCTTCCTTCCTTCCTTCCTTCCTTCCTTCCTTCCTTCCTTCCTTCCTTCTTCCTTCCTTCCTTTCTTCGGCTCTCTCTCTCTCTCTCTCTCTCTCTCTCTCTCTCTCTCTCTCTCTCTCTCTCTCTCTCTTCCCTCTTCTCCCCTCCCCGCTCCCCCGCCCCCACCCCAGGACCACAGGACTGCTCCTTTCCTAGCTCTCCTCAGTAGAAACAGTCCTCAGTGGTATTAGTGCCCAGTTTTGGTACTATCTTTTTTGGCTTCCTGGACCTTTGTAAATGAGCTTTTCATTAAGCCCTCACCACATCACCAATATGAGTGTGCCTCTACCCCTTACCATGGCCCTGGCTGGTACACTGAGGATATTTGTACATCGTTGCCAAGCTCTCAAGGCAAAAGTGATTTGATCTTGGAAAGCTGTGTTGCCATGACACTTAGAGAAACTGGGGTCCCTTTTAGCATTCCCATAGCTAATCTCCTTGTCCTCCTATTAGCATCTGTTTTACTGGTCTTAGTATGGCAGTCATTATTCCTAGTATACAAGATAGTACAGAAAGAGTTCTGCTTTTTCTCTGTCATCTACCAGCTTTAATTTATCAATAGTAAACAAGGTAATAATACTTGCTTCCATGGTTGTACAGGAAAAACCTCCAACCCCGACTCTTCCTTCCTTTTTTCTCCCTCCCTCCTTCTCTCCCTCACCTTTTCCCTTCCTTTGCCTTAACATTTTTGATTTGCCTTAATAGAAATAAATAGAAATGAATAAAGTATTCTAGCTCATGGTATCTTAGTTTCATATTAGTCCTGCAATGCCACTAATAAGCTGTAATTAATCGTAATTATAATAATTACAAAACAAAATCGTAATTTCCTTATTATGAGGAGAATTTCTTTTATCGACTCACTACATTTCTTTATTTCAATTAATAGTACAAAATGAAAGAAACAGGTTAATGGCTTAGAAATGAGCTTGCTCTATAGTAGTGATAAATGTAAGAAAACTAATTAAGAATAGCAACTTAAAAATTTTTTTATTTTAATTTTTCAATTAGAATGATATTTGATATTATTTATATTAGTTTCAGGTGTACAACATAATGGTAAGAATAACAACCTTCCCACAAAGAGCTATACTAGCATAAAAGAAATTTTTTTTAGTTTTTGTTCTAATCCATATGGTCTTGGAACAATACTATTTTAAAAGGAGTTTTGTTTCCCTGAATAACTGGAACAATTGTTTATGAATTCAGAATATCATCCTGGAACTTGCCATACAAGAGTAGAAATTCATTACATTTTAAGTCAGCTTCTCCCAATAGCTCTGACTTACCTTATTCCATATAATCTTTCTCATGTCCTAGAGTGATAACCTCTGTAACTAGACAGTGACTCCCTTATCCTGCAACACAAACACACAAACTCTCTCTCTCTCTCTCTGTCTCTGTCTCTGTCTCTCTCTCTCTCTCTCTCCCTCTCTCTCTCTCTCTCTTTCTCTCTCTCTCTCTCTCTCTCTCTCTCTCTCTCTCTCTCTCTCTCTCTCTCTCTGTTTCTCATCTTTTCTCACTGCCCAACCCTATAACCAGCACAATAGATACGTTGTGTTTCTCAGAGGCATGTATACCCCTCAAGAGCCACATTAAAGGTCCAACACTCTGCACAGCTCTTATGAGTTACTGCTATGGACTCAAAGTGTGGAGCCTCCGTTTCTCATAGACACATATTGTCGGAGAAACAGGGCTCTCCTGCTTATTCCTCTGAAGACAGGCTATATCTAGAAATAGCTCCTAAGTCAATAAATAATCTATTTACCAAAGCTGAAGGAGTTTTCTGAATGAGAAGAAAATATTTTTCTTTTATCAAGAGCTTGACTGTTTGAACTAGCCTGAGGGTTGCTGCCCTGTACACCCCTCTGAACCTTGGATAGTCTATAAATTAACTAAAGATTTACCTACATCAAGAAAAATGTTTCACAGGATTACCAGCAACTTTGAAACAGAATATGGTGAATTTTCTGACTGATGTAGAATTTATAACATTTCTAAGTAATTTTGCGATCTTTTGGGGTAGCTCTTGGGTCTGCAGTGCTGGTTCATTCATTCCAGTTTGAAAAACAGACAAAGAGGTCTTCTGTGCTTAGTAACTGGTTTATGTATCTAAATCCTGCCTAACCATTAAAGAATTTTAAAGGACTTTCCTCAGAAGTAACTGGCAGTCTGTCCTTGTGTTGAGGTGAAGTTATCATTTTGCATGTTATGTTGCTGTAAGATTTTTTTTGTTTTTGTTTTTGTTTTCCCACTGAGTGAACTACAAGGGCACATGGCAGTCTTTTCCTCCCTGTACATTTAGACAGAAGCCATTGCCCCACCCTGAAAGGGGCCTAACAATGGTACATCTGTATGCCCGTGCACCCATATTTAGAAGGGCTTTGGGAGAAGCTTACAATCATCGGCCTTGACACCTGTGGCAGCAAACAATAACCTGCTTGGCTCGATCTCTGTGGCATCCCCATGGCTCTCCCACGGCAGCATTGTATGTGGTGGACATCCTGAATGCACCTCACTGATCAGAGGACAGCTGGGCACCAGGAAGTTCAGATCATCAGAGTATTAAAGCCAACTAAGATGAATTAGTGTTTCTTATGTGTGGGGTGCAGTAAAAATTGTAATGTGTTTCATATTTACATGCAGTGGTGGGTATACCACAAATGAGAAAATCAGGCTCCCTAAAGCAAAATCATTTGCCCCACACCACCCATCCAGGAGGTGGTAGAGTTGAGGTTCAGACTCTCATGTCCAGTTCCTAAGCTGCTACAGCCACAGGGGAATATATTGTCTCCATTCCCTGGACCGTACTAGCGTTTTCCATTCTTTTCTACTCCAGGAGAGTCCTGGAGGCACTGCAGCCCTGAGTTCTCTTGAATTCTGACTTCCTTTGGGCTTGGCCAACGAGAATCTCTACAAAAGAAGATGGGAAGAAAGGAGGAGAATCAGACCTGGTGTGTGTTTCCTGGCTGGTCCTGGGCTGGCTGTGCCTCCACTGAAGGTCTCAGCTTCCTTCCCAGCCCTCTCTGTTCCCAAGTTCTGGCAACTGCTTCTACCCCTCTAACTCAGGCCTCTGTCATTAGTCCTGAGGTTCTTTAGAGCTCCCACAGTTTTCCTATTCTTTCCCCATAGTTTATAAATAACCCCTCACTAAATCTTTCCCAAACTGCTTGCTGTTTGTGCCCTGGTGATGTTAACCTAAAAATAAAAGGCCAAAGTGAGAGGCAACAAGTGTTTAGCTCCTTGGGAAGCGATGATTCAGACAGAAACCCAAATAGTGTTCTGAATAGTGTTCTGATTAACAAGGGGTTCTTAGGAGAAAGGGAAGAAGGAAATAGTTACATTCATTGAAGAAAGAAATTTCTGTAGGTATAGATAAGCTGATACAGTGATGCTAATTTTAAAGTGTTTTGAATTTTCAGTCCCATAGTCATAATATCGGCTTTCTTGTTATCTTAGCAAACAGTGCTGCTTTAGGCTGAATCCAAAGGATGTTTTGCTCAGTTCAAGGCAGTTCTTTTAGAATGGCAGCTCCAATTCCATTTTAAAGTGGCTCTGCTTATATTATTTTTTACAGTGCCCTACTGAGTGCAGAGATGCTTTCACTGTGTTATAATTCACTTAATGATGTCCTCAGATCTTATGGAGAATTGATACCAAAATTTTCATTTGAAGAATAATTAAATGCCTCAGGCATTAAATTAATGTTCTTTTTCCAAGATATCAAGTTACCAAAATTACCGTTTCCTATATATATGACACCAAGCAATGACATTCTGGTTTAGCTGATTTATAGGCAAAAAATGTACTCTGCAGATGCATTTATTGACACATTTTTCGTGTCAGAAAAATTGAATTGAACTAACCCAATATGCTTTAGGCTGGCTTCAGAGCACAAGCACTTTATCTCAGATACCTGCTAACATCTCCTTCTATTATGCTTTCCTCCGATTTCTAGCTTTTTGTTCCTATTGCAACCTACCTTTAAATTCTTTCATAAGAAGATAGGGAAACTTACTGAAGTAATGGATTAATCCCATCTTTCCTGCCTCATTTTGTCTCATTTTTTTTTCACTGAAGACAATAGTTTTTCTCTTTACATAAACTGTGCTAGAGCAAATGTGATGATTTGAATGAGGATTGATAATGATCTTCATTATCAGAAACTTAACTCTACTCTTTAGTTCCCTGCTCAACATTTTGGCATTTTGCAATGATGTGGAACAATAAACTGATGAAACTGATAATGATTATCAGCCAAAACAACACAACTTTGCACAGAGATTAATGGCTGAAACCAAAAGAGCTTTTATTTATGTGTATGTGTGTGTGTGTATGTGTGTGTTTTGAGATGGTGATACTTAACTGATTTTAACTTCCTGCTCCTCTTCCCAATATCCCTCTTCCCTAGAACTCCTCACAATTACCAAGACAATCTCTCATGTCAGACAGGATTTTAAGTTAACTTAGAACTGTGAATTTTGGAATACCTTTTCTTGATTCATTCAAGATGGTTCATAAAACTCAGGTATGCCTGTAGTTTGGAAAATTACATTTCCTTCCTCTGAAATACTGAAAACCAATGCTTTTATAATGTCTTAAATAAATGCTCAGCTTCATATCAAAAAGAAAATATTCTAAATATAATTTGGGTCACAAGATCCACTTAAAAGAGCAATTATGGGTTTTTTTTTTTTATTTCTCAGAAATGTACTGTTTGATGGTTCCCACATCATTAGGGTATCAAGAGGACAGAAGTCAAATCTGTCTTTGATATATAACACGTGGAGTTCAATCCCCTAGTGAATAAACCCATAACCATTTTGTGTCTTAATATAGGTAGTATCTTTTTGAATGCTAGGGTTAAAAGAAAACTGATTGAGTCTTGGTAAATCCAGGGTCTAATCCTGCATCTTGATACCAGAAGACATGTGAACTGGGCAACATTTTTACCTTCCTTTTCCTGAATGAAAAGGGCAAATATCATTAATGGTTTTCCAAATTTTTTAGTGAAAAACTTTTCTTCAAAGAAACACTTACAGATACCAAGTACATACAACTGATATATTTGGATTTATGTTTAACAGAATTGTGAACCAAGAGGGTATCTCACTCCCCTACCCCACTCCGCATTTCTGCTCCTACCACATCTCCTGGAAGTCTGAGGGTCCTGGACCAGAGGCCATGGTCTTCTATGGCTCCTGCATCTCACATTGCTAGATGCCCCTCACTTACCTAATGTGTGTGTGTGTGTGTGTGTGTGTGTGTGTACACGTATATACACACACATTATTATATATATTTATGTAATATATAGTATATGTATACCATTTAGTAGATAAACTGTATTTAATAATATGTACTAAATAGCATACCCTTTATGAGAATGAGAAATTACTGAACGTGTTGGGGAAATAATAAATGCCTATATTCAAGTAAAGCTACAAAATTATGTTAAAAAGGATAACAGCCCAGACTGACTGTGCTATTGCTGTTGCTTTGTCACAGACCAGAATTTGGTCAGAAAGTTTGGAGGAGTAAACATTTATATAGCATCTCATTTAAATGAGATGCTACGTATTAACATAGCAATCCTTTGTGTTAATAGCATGTTTTCCTTTTCACATGGGTAAATTGAGGCCTGGAGAATTTGGCAACTTGTACAAAGGCAAACGTTCAGTTAAGAGACAGTTAGGACCACTCTCAGATTTTCTCACTTTAAACTCTGAGCTCTTGAGCTGTTTTCTGTAGTGGCCATGAAAAGTGAGCCTTTTGAGGGAAATTGAGTGAAGCTTCCAGATTGATGAATGAGCTGTGCCTGGATTAACCACCACACTAAATTTTGTGGTCTTTCTTTTTAAAGGGTGTTATTGACCAGTCACTTGCTGCTACTCATTTTTAAATATATGGCTCATATTTTTCTATCAAATAAAGTTACCCAACTGGTAAGGGTCAAACAGTCACCCAAGTTATTCTTCCCATTACAACTTAAAAAAGAAGAAAGAGCTCTCTGTGTTTAACAAAAATATCTTCAAGAAAAATGTGGATTGGGGGAGGGTGAGCAGGATGCAATAGTATTTACCTTTGGTAGAAATTTTATTTATTTTTTCATTGTTCTGCCTGTTTTTTTCTCCTAATAGTTTATTTTTGACATTGTAAGTATAAAGGGAGAAAACTATGTTGAATAACTTTTATTTGAAGTATAAATAATTTTTAAAAACCCTGTAAATATGTGTAATAAATTACACATTATGTTGATTGAAATCTTTCTTAAATACTGTAATGACTAAAAGCAGAAATGACTCAGAATAAAAATTTTTCTTCAACATGTTTACTCAATGACATTAGAGTACACAGAATAGACAGATGTTTTTAGTAGACTTCATATCAGAGATCAAAATCTACTTTTTTAATGGGGTTCCTATAAGCAAGTAAAAACTGCAAACAGAGGGATATTTATTTTTCCAGTATTAACCAGCATGGTTATCACAGCATGGTTATCACAGTTTTTCACAGTGTGGACTATTAACCACTACATCAGACTCAGATGAGGTGCTTGATAAAAATTTAGACTTCTGAGTACAGTACAGACCTAAGGGATCAAAATTAGGGGCACCTGAGTTTTTCAATGTGAATTCTACATGAGTATCCTGAATGATTCTTGTGTACCCCAAAGCTTGAGAAATAGCTGTGGTGTGGAAGTTAGAACTGGTTTTTAAATCCCCACTTCATTGCCAGTATCTATATACTTATTGAAAGTCTTTTTTATAAATTGAAATATAATTGACATGACATTATATTACTTTTAGGTGCACAAAAAATAATTTGGTATTTGCGTATATCACTTTGAAATGATTACCATAATAAATCTAGTTAACACCCATCACCACACATAGTTATAATTTTTTTTCTTGCGGGGAAAGCTTTGAAGATTTACTTTCTCTCTCAATCTCAACTTTACAGAGTTGATGTGAGCAATTGTGAAAACAACTAACTGGTATAACATTGGGATTTAGAAAAGGTTGTTATTGTTATCTGACAATAAGGTTTCTGAAGAGCCATGAATAGGGCTGATCACTTGTATTCTTAATAAGTGTTACCATACAATCTCACAGTGTGTGCAGAAAAGACATTATCTCTTGGAGTTTAAATAAAAGATATGATGAGACTTTTCCAACATGTTTTGGGGGACTTGTGTAGGGACCACTTTGAAGAAGGAATGATATAGAGAGGTGTGAGTGTTAAAAATAGTCTAATCTTAGGACCTCAGTGGGATACTCCCTGTGTCAAAATATATTTTCTCTGGAGATTGCCGTATACTTATCAAAGTTTATTACTGTAGACATAAAATAAGTACTTCTTAGAAGGGTGAGACTTCTTGTAGCTCATTAACACTTATCAGAGCAGAGATGCATTGTGAGAAGAGCAGAACAAGAACCCTGCCACAAAAGAGGAGGTGGGAGAGCAAGACTGGAACAAAGAACAGGTTTTGCCCACTCACAGTTTTTCTAAACTTGGCTTCATTACATTTGTTAAACTTGATCTACTCAAAGTAAACTGGGCAGAAAACCAACAGGCAATTTTAAATAAAATATGAAGCAGAGGATGTAATATAAAGTCAAATATGAGCCATAAAAAATTCTTTTTATATTGATATAGAGTGATGTCCATTACAGAGAAATAAATCAACACTCAATTGCATTCTTTCCTGTTCATTATGCTTTAATTTTGAGAACCATCTGAGGGAAAAACATATTGACTTTTCAAAATTACAAAATTTTGTCTGGGCAGACCATTTCCTTAAGTTGATGGCCAAATGTTAAAATATTTTTTTATATCATTTATGATTTTGTGAGTTACCTCAAGAAAGTTTGGTGAGATTTCTGTGAAAATTATCTTCCAGAGTAGGATTATTTTCCTGGGAAAGGGATAACTTTACTATCATTAGTATGTGTGGTGCAGAATTTTATGTAAATGAGGTGTGCTGTCACACCTCTTACCGATTTAAAAAAAAAATTGTGTCTGAAAAATAAAACACACAAGTATGGTAGTTTAACACTCTTTTCTTAGTTCTTGATCAAATATGGATAAGTACATTTATAGAACATTTGAGTGAAACAATTGGGTTTACCAAATAGAGCTAACATACACTGAAATGTATAGCTTATAAACAGACCCTGGATTTTCAATTAAAATGCTCATGGAACGTCTATAAAATTTATCAGTATATTAGGTTACAAAGGAATAAACTGTAAATAAGACAGAGTAAAAATTGTATATTTCTAGCTATGTAACAATATTATAAATAAATATCGACCATAAAAACAAATATAATCCCAACTATTTTGATATTATAAAAATATCTGGGAAATAAGTTTAAGATCAAAGAGAAAGTCAAGCTTAAAATTGCAGAATGTTTAGAAAATAACAATAATGGAAAACTCCAAATAAAAATTCACAACTTATTGCCAATCTTATACTCAGAGGAAAATAGAATTTATAATAAAACTTAGGCTGTTAAAAAGTAACAAAAAAACCAAACCTAGGAAAAACAAAAGGGAAAAATTAATAAAGTTCTGGAAATAAGTCAGAAAAAGGAAAAGTAATAGTCTTGATGCATATATAAAGGGCTATATCTTCAAGAGAAAAATAAAAAATAATCAGTTAAAACTCTGATTATTCCTCAGATAAATCAAGGAATTGGTAAGGGAAGAGTGTAAGATTGCCATATTATGAAGGAGAACAGGGAAATGACCAGTTATAAACTTTGTAGAACTCTATCTTAAATAAGATAAAATATAGAATAAAATAAAAGTATAACTAACAACAAAACTGATAAGACAAAGAGAGAGAGCAAAAATCAAAATTCTACTTAAGCTCAAAAAATTTATGAGAAAGCGCTTCCAAACTTAAAAAAAACACACACAGATTAATTCTGAATTCAGCTGTTCTAAAGTGTTCTTATTACTCTTACAACACCTATGTAAAAATTGTACCAGAGCCAGTAAAGGTAGCATACAATATAGAAACTATAGATCTGTATCACTTTATAAATATTGATGACAAATAAATAAAATATTAACAAATTGAATCTGGCAGTACAATAAAAAAATACATAATAAAGATAGTAATAGACTATAACCACTGGCAAAATAAAAAGATCCATGTGTAGTATATACATACAATGGAATATTATTCAGCCTTTAAAAGAAAGAAAATTCAGACACATGCTACAACATGGATAAATCTTGAGGGGATTATATTAAGTGAAATAAACCATACACAAAAGGACAAATAGCACAGAATTCCACTTATATGAATCACTCTATATGAGTCAAACTCACAGAAATAGAAAGCAGCGGAATGGTTACCAGGGTCTTAGGGGAAGGGGAAAATGGGAAGTTAGTGCTTAATGAGTGCTGACTTTCAGTTTTGTACAATAAAAAGAGTTCTGGTGATGGATGGTGGTAATGGATGTACAACAGTGTGAGTACACTTAATACCACTGAACTGCACATTTAATATTGGTTAAGATGGTAAATTTATGTTATGTGTATTTTATCATAATAAAAACAACCAAAAAAAGCAATTGATTCAAGAGAATGTTTTCCCCAATCTGTTAAATTTAGCAGGAAGATTTATCAGTTTGTAAAGTAAATCTGAAAGACTATAGAATACATGTGGGGAATTAGAATACCATATTTGGTGCAAAACCTTTTACAAAGGAATAAACATCCAGGGAAGAGTTGGAGAGGCAAATGTTGATGCTCCTCTGATTATATCCAAAACACCAACAGGTGGCAATAACCAGTGATGTTAAGAGGGGATATTTTATAGAATTGGATAATTTTTGGAGCATAAATAATCTTTTCAAAAGTGATATATTGAAATGTTTTATGAAAGGGAGCATAGGAGTGAGGTGGTGAAGGAAGTAGAAGTCATTTGTTAGTTAAAATAAACTGTGGACACCTTTTTGTTGGGCAAAGTGGTGGAGGCTATGTTTTACATGAAGAACAGTGGGGAGGGCATCTAACATATTATCTGACTTAAAAAATTAGCTGTTTTTTATTGATATGTAAAATAGACAGTATTTGACAAAACAGGACTAGGGTGATGTCAGTATGAGTTCAGCCTTTTAGTTTATTCTTTCTCATTTTAAAAAATTTATCTTTTTATTATGGTGACATTGGTTAATGAAATCCAGTAAGTTTCATGTGTACAATTTAGCAATAAGGTATATATATATATATATATATATATAAAATGAGAGAGAAAGAGAGTTCACCACCCATAGTTAAATTTCTTTCTGTCACCATATATTTGACTCCTTTTACCCCATCTACCTTCCCCACTCCCCCCAACCCTGTGGTAACCACTAGTCTATTGTCCATGTCCATGAGTCTCTGCTTATTTGTCATGTTTGGTTGTTGCTTTTAGATTTATATCCCACATACAAGTGATATCATGTGATTTTCAATTTTTCCCATCTGGCTTATTTAGCTTAGCATGATTATCTCAAGGTCCATCCACATTGTCACAAATGGCAGTATCTCATCTCTTCTTATGTCTGAGTAATAATTCATTGTATATACGTACCACAGCTTCCTTATCCAATCATCTATTGTAGGACACTTCAGTTGCTTCCATGTCCTGGCCACTGTAAATAATACTGCTATGAACATTGGTGTGTAAAATATCTTTTCAGATCTGAGTTTTCAAGTCTTTGGGGATAAATACCCAGTAGAAGGACTTCTCGGTCATATCTAAATATGATATGATAGCTCTCCTTTAGATATGAAGGAGAAATGAAGACCTTTCCAGACATACAGAAATTGAGGGAATTCTCCACTACGAGGCCTACATTACAGGAAATACTCAAAGGGGTCAGCTCACATAAAAAGAAATGACAAAAAAAGAAAAAAAAACACCACATAACTATAAGTAAGTCTACTAGCAGGCATATAGAAGGAGAGGAGTTCAATCTTTGTTAAGAGGAGGGTATTGTAAGCTTAAACAATAAGAAGAGATTTGCTATTGTAATATGGTAATAAATGTTCAGCATACATAGGGACAAATTGAGACAATAATAGTTTATTCTTTAAAAATGAAAATTGAGGTGTTTACAGAATTTAATAACATTTTTTTTAATTCTCATTGCTCTATGATTGCTCTATTTGCTCACCATTGAATTTTATTTTTTGTTCTAATTCAACCAAAATATGAATAGTAGGGCTTTCATGCCTCCTGGGAATACTGTGTGGGTGATTTTCAGTGAATGATGACTGCTTTAAAAATAGGATCAAAAGATTATGGCTTTGACTCCAAAACTTCATGGCCAAGAACAAAATTAGTTTAGTTCTTGAGGGAGTAATGACTGAGAGAACATGTCATGTATAAAACTCTCTTGAGCTGAAAATAACAAAGATATGAAAAAGAAGAAAAATTTCAGGTACTGTAAATTGCCAACTCCCCAGGTTACTACACAGGGGATGACTCAGGTCCACATAAAGCAGCAGCATGTTGCATATCTTCAGAGGAAAGTTGGCTGACCACAGGGAAGGGAAAACACAGTGATCCCACAGAGGATTGAATCAGATAAAATTTTGCCTTAGTTTTTTATCCCAAAGAATTCCCTCTTCACCCATGTGGCTTATAGTTATTTTTACATGGCCATCCACTAAAAGGAAAATAAATCTGAACATGTCCCATCTACTAGAAATGTCATTTCCTTAGATTACTCCTCTTGATTCTAGTAATAACATTATATAAAATAAAATAAATGTAAAGGTAAAAATTGATGAAGGTTGATTAAGATAATTATATATTGATGATACGAATAATTTGCTAGGAGAATAAAAATAATTATGGCTCTTACAATATAGTGTCAGAGTATATGGTGGAAAACTACAGTATTTCAAAAAAAGAATTACAATACTAAAATGTGTACCTCTCTCAATAATGGATAGAAAAGTCAGCAAAAAATTAATGAGGATATAGAAGACTTTAACAACACAGTAAATAATGTTGATTTAGTAGACATGTAATAAGCCTGCAACTAACAATTAGAATATGAAACCTTACTAATGCTACTAAAATGTACACTTAAAATTGATTAAAGTGACAAGTGCACACGCGCGCGTGCACACACACACACACACACACACACACACACAATCTCCACAATAAAAATAAAATACATGTGGAACCAAAAACCACAAGCTAGACTAGATTCAACACGCTAACCAAAAAAACTGATATAAGATTCTGATTAGGTTATTTGACCACATGCAATACAATTTCAAATCAATGAAAGCCAAAGAAATCCATAATCTCCCCGCAAAATGTTTGGACTCTAAGCACACTTAAAAATAAGTCAAGGTAAAAAAAAAAAAAAGGAAAATAAAAAAATGAAGGAAGAAGAAATGGAGTGAGGGAGGCAGAGCAAGAGAAAGTGGGCAAGTGAGAGAGAAAGGAATAAAATAGAAATTAGAAATTAGAAATTTAGAAGAGAATGTAAATTCTCAGGCAACATTTGTGAAATTCAGTTTAGCCAATAGAGGGAAAATATCCCTAAAATGTATGCATGGGGAAGTAAATATTCACTGGGTTTCTCTTATTCCTTTAAAGTTCTGGCTTTTTTAATAACTAAAATTAATATACTATGACACTAGAGAGTGTTTTACTTTATGTCTCAAATATTTTACTTTTCAAGTGTCTTGATTATTATACCTACAGTTATTTGTTTCCTTAAAGAGTAATTCCAGAAAAGAGCTGTCCATGGTCAAGATGGCAGAGTAGATAAATGCTGTGCTTACTTCCTCCCATGATCACATCAAAATTGCAACTAAACTACAGAAGAACCATCATTGAGAATAACATAAGTCTAGCTGAACAGAAGTCCTATAAGTAAGAGCATACAAAAGAAGCTATACCAAGACTGGTAGAAAGGGCAGAGATGAAGAACAGGCTGGTTTCACATCCATGTGGGCATTTAAAATTTGGGAGGGATATATCAGCTGCAGTGTTACCCCCCAAAAGTGAGGGGTCCTAGCCCCACACCCATATCTCCAGCCAAGGGTTCTAGTGCTGGAAAGAGAAGTCATCATAACTTCTGGCTGTGCAAAGCAGCAGAGACTGTGGCTGAGTGAGACAGATGGCTGCTGGAGTCCCAGGTGTTCCTCTTAAAGGTCCCATGCATGAACTCACTAATGGACTCACTTGCTCTGAGGTTCAGATATAAAACATAAAAAAGAACAAGTTGAAAATGAAGAATACAATAACTGAAATAAAGATTATATTAGAGGTAATTAATAGTAGATTAGATAAAGCAGAGAATCAAATCGGCGACTTAGGAGATAGGGTTGCAGAAAAGACCCAATTAGAACAACAATAAGAAAAAAGAATCCAAAAAAACTGAAAATTATTTTAGAAGCCTCTGGGACAACATCAAGTGTATCAACACTTACATCATAGGGGGATGAGGAGAAGAGAAAAAGCAAGGGATTGAAAACTATTTGAAGAAACAATGCTGAAAAACTTTCCTAACCTAGTGAAGGAAATAGACATACAAACCGAGGAGGCATAGAATCCCAAACATGATGAACTCAAAGATGCCAGCACCAAGGTACACCGTAATGAAAATGCCAAAAGTTAAAGACAAAGAGAGAATCTTAAAATCAGCAAAAGAAAAGCAGTTAGTTACCTACAAGGGAGCTCCCATAAGACTGTCAGCTGATTTCTTAACAAAAGCTTTAGGCTAGAAGTAATGGGCAGAAAATATTAAAGTGATGAAAATCATGGTACTTCAACAAGATTACTCTACATAGCAAAGCTATCATTTAGAATCAAAGATGAGACAAAAATCTTTCCAGAGAAAAAATAAGCTAAAGGAGTTCATCACCACCAAACCAATAGTACATGAAATGTTGAAGAGATTTCTTTAAGAAGAAAATAAGATAAAAAATATGGATAATAAAATGGCAATAACTACGAGTCTACCAATAATTACTTTATTAAAATATTTTCAAATTTTTAATTGCTGTAGACATATTATATTATATTAGTTTCAGGTGACTAGCACAGTGATTAGACATTTACATAACTAACAAATGACTACCCCAATAAATCCAGTACAGATCTGACACCATACATAGTTATTACAATATTACTGTATTCCTCATGCAATACTCTACATCTCCATGACTATCTTGTAACTACCAATTTGTACTTCTTAATTCCTCTCTCCTTCAGAATTCCCCCAACCTCTCCTCAATCCAACAACCATCAAGCATCCCTGTATGTACAAATTTGATTCTCTTCTGTTTGTTCATTTATCTTGTTCTCTAGATTCTACATATAAGTAAAATCATATGTCTTTCCCTGTCTGACTTATTCTACTCAGCATAATAACCTCTAGGTCCAACCATGTTGTTGCAGATGGCAAGATTTCATTCTCTTTTATGATTGAGTATTATTCAATTGTATATATGTACCTCTTCTTTATTCATTCGTCCATTGATGAACAGTCAGGTTGCCTTCATATCTTGGTTATTGTAAATAATGCTTCAATGAACATATGAATTCAAATGTCCCTTCAAAGTAGACTTTTGGGTTTCTTCAGATAAATACTCAGAAGTGGGATTACTGGGTTATTTTTCATCTTTTGTTAATGTCTTTTAACAATTACTTTAAATGTAAAAGGATTAAATATTTCAATCAAAAGTTGTAGAGTGGCTAAATGAATAAGAAAACAAGACTCTTACATATGCTGCCTACGAAAGACTCACTTCAGAACCAAAGACACACATAGTCTGAAAAAAGATATTTTATAGAAATGGAAACAAAGAAACAAACAAAACCTGGGATAGAACAGTTTGATCAGACAAAATGAACTTTAAAACAAAGGCCATAACAGGAGACAGAGAAGGATCCAGTAACTCCAATTTCAGCTTTTCAGCTGAACAAACCAAAACATTAATTAGAAAAGACATATGCATCCCTAATATCATTGCAACATTATTTACAATAGTCAAGATATAGAAGCAACCTAAGTAATCATCAATAGATGAATGGATAAAGAAGAAATTGTATATGTATGTAATGGAATATTACTTAGCCCTCAAAAAGAATGACATCTAGCCATTTACAACAACACGGATGGACCCGGAGGGTATTGTGTTAAGTAAAATAAGTCAGACAAAGACAAATTCCATTTGATTTTACTCATATGTGTAATCTAAAAATAAAATCAGTAAACAGAATAGAAACAAACTCATAGGTAGAGAGAATAATTTGATGGTTGCCAGATGAGAGGAGAGTTGGGAATACAGGTCGAAAAGTGGAAGGGATTAAGAAATACAAATTGGTAGTTACAAAATTGCTATGGGGCTGTGAAGTATAGCATAGGGAATATAGTCAATAATATTGTAACAATTATTCATGATTTCAGATGGGTACTGGATTTGTTGGGATGGTCATTTTGTAAGTTATATAAATGTCTAATCGCTTTGTTGTACACCTGAAACTAATATAATATTGCATTCCAACTGTAATGAAAAAAGACTAATTCCAAAAATAGGATGACAGAAATAATAATTATAAAAGCAGCAATTAATGAAATGAAAATATAGTCACACTATTGACAAGGCTGAGCAAACATGAAAGACAGGATATGTAAATTATTAATCATGGGAACAAAAAAAGAGATATGATGATATACAGCTGGAATTTTAGAAAATACCATAGAAGGACTCTCATTTTCAATGGTATGAGGAATTAGCTTGACAGAAATAACAAAAATGCTAGATGAATAGATAGATGCAGGTTTATAATTTTATACATCAGGCATGTATGAAAATTCTACTTTTTCCATATCTTTCCTGACACTTAGTATTGCATTCTTTTGTATTTTCCCAATTTCCATGAACACGTAGCTTTTTTCTGTATGTGTTTTTTAATTTTTAAATTTCAAATTTTTCTCTGGCTCATTTTTATAATTGTGGTGAGTCTGCCCAAGATTTTCACCTGCTTGTGTGATAGACTTATTCAACTTAAGGCATTTTAAATACATTCTGGATAGAAGTTCTTTGTCAGATAAATTCACAATATGTATAATAAATATTTTCTTTCAGACCATTTTGTTTAATTTTCATAATATCCTTTAATGAACAGAATATTTAAATTTCATTTTTAACCTAGCTATGTGGAATTTATAGATAATACATATTAATTGGTTTTGTTTTTTATCCACTCTGAAAAACTCTAACTTTTAATTGAGGTGTTCAAAAAATTTATGTTTATTTGCCATCTTGCTATCGCCCCCATTTGTCATAACAGATTTTTCCTTCTCATCCCTTCCTTTCTGCTTTGTTTTGAATTAAATGAGCATTTTTTTTTATGATTCCATTTTATCCTTAACATTGGCTTATTAGCTATGCCTCTCTCCCCTCTCTCTCTCACTCCCTCCCTCCCTCCCTCTCTCTCTCGGATATTAATCCTTTATCAGAAAGATCATTGACAAATATCTTTCCTTATTCAGTAGATTTTTTTGTCTTCTTGTTTCATTGATGGTTTCCTATTGTGTAGAACTTTTTAGTTTGGTGTAGTCTAATTTGTTATTCTTTTATTTCCCTTGCCTGAGAAGATATATTAGGAAAAATAATACTAAAAGCAATAAAAAGGAGATTACTGCCTGTATTTTCTTCTATGAGTTTTATGATTTTGGGTCTTACATTTAACTCTTCATTTTGATTATTGGTTATATAGTGGAGGCAGTTCCGTTTTATTATTTTTTGCATAGGTTTGTTCAGTTTTCCCATCATTTACTGAAGATATTGTCTTTACCACATTGTATGTTCATATTGGCATAGGTGTATTCTGGACTCTCTATTCTGTTCAACTGATTTGTGTCTGTTTTTTGTGCCAGTACCATGCTGTTTTGGTTACTATAGCCTTGTAGTGTATAGTTTGACATCAGCTAGTGTGATACCTCCAATTTTGTTCTTCTTTTTTTAAGATTGCCATGGCTATTTGGGTTCTTTAATGATTCCATTTAATTTTAGGATTATTTGTTTTAGTCCTGTGAAAAATGCTATTGGTATTTTGAGAGGGATTGCATTGAATCTATAGATTGCTTTGGGTAGTATGAGCATTTTAATGAAATTAATTATTCTTATCCATGGACACAATATACGCTTTCATTTATTTGTATCTTGGATTTCCGTCTTCAGTAATTCATAATTTTCCAAATACAGATCTTTTACTTCCTTGGTTAAATTTATTTATTCCCAGGCATTTTATACATATTTATTGATGCAATTGTAAATAAAATTGTTTCTTAATTTCTTTTTATAGTTCATTGTTGGTATATAAAATGCAGCTGATTTCTGAGTATTAAAATTGTATCCTGCTACTTTACTGAATTCATTTTTTAGTTCTAGCAGTTTTTTGGTGGACCCTTTAGGGTTCTCTGTACACAGTATCATGTCATCTGCAAATAATGACAGTTTTAATTCTCTCTTTCCAATTTGGGTGACTTTATTTCTTTTTCTCGTCTAATTGCTGTGGCTATATTATGTTGAATAAAAGTGATTAAAGTGGACATGCTTGTGTTTTTCTGACTTTAAGGAAAACGCTTTTAGCTTTTTCCCATTGAGTACAATGTTAGTTATGGGATTGTTATAAATGGCCTTAATTATGTTCAGGTATGTTCCATCTATTTCCACATTGCTGATAGTTTTAATCAGAAATGGATGCTGGACTTTGTCAAATGCTTTTTCTGCATCTATTGATACGATCATATGATTTTTATTTTCAATTTGTTAATATCACATTAATTGACCTGCAAATATTGAACCAAACTTGCATCCCAGGAATAAATTCAACTTGGTCATGGGTATATGATTTTTTTAATGCTTGCTGAATTTGGTTTGCCATATTTTGTTGAAGATTTTTGCATCTAAGTTCAACAGGGATATTGGCCTATAATTTTAATTTATTTTTTGTAATGTCTTTGGTTTTGGAATCAGAGGAATGGTAGATTCGTAGAATGAGCTTAGGAGCCTTCCCTCTTCTTGATTTTTTTGGAACAGTTTGAGGAGAATAGGTGTTAATTCTTCTTTGAATGTTTGGTAAAATTTATCTGTTAAGACATCTGATTCGTGATTTTTCTTTGTTGAAAGTTTTTTGGTTAATGATTTGATTTTGTTCGTAGTAATTGGTCGGTTCAGACTTTCTGTTTCTTCTTGACTCAATCTTGGGAGGTTGTATGTTTCTAGGAATTTATCCATTTTTTTTTCCAGATTGTCCAATTTGTTTGCATACAATTGCTTATAGTATTCTCTTATCATCCTTTGTATTTCTGTGGAGTCAGTTGTTACTTCTCTTTCATTTCTGATTTTATTTGGATGATTCTCTTTTTCTTGATGAGTCTGTTTAAAGATTTACGAATATTGTTTATCTTTTCAGAGAACCAGTTATTGGTTTTATTGATTTTTAATTGTTTTTTTTTTTAAGACTCCATTTTATTTCCACTCTGATATTTATTATTTCCCTTTCTCCACTCACTTGGGGCTTTGTTTGATGTCCTTTTTCTAGTTCCCTTAAGTGTAAAGTTAGATTGTTTATTTGAAGTTTTTATTTATTTGTTTGTTTGTTTGTTTCTTTGTTTTTGAGGTTGGCCTGTATTGCTATAAATTTCCCTCTTCGGACTGCTTTCACCATGTCCCATAGGTTTTCAAGTTGTGTTTACATTTTATTTGTCTTGTGGTATCTTTTGATTTCTTCCTTGATCTCACTGTTATTTTTTCTTTAGTATCATGCTATTTAGCTTCCATGTGTTTGTGTGTTTTTCAGGGTTTTTTTTTTTTTTTGTAATTAATTTCTAGTTTCATCCCAATGTGGTTGGAGAAGACACTTTATATGATTTCAATCTTCTCAAATTTGTTGTGACTTGTTTTATGGTTTAACGTGTAGTTTATCTTGACAAATGTTATATGTGCACTTGAGAAGAATGTGTATTCTGCTGAGATGGGGTGAAATGCTCTAAAAATCAATTAAATTCATCTTGTCTAGTGTGTCATTTAAGACCACTGTTTCTTTGTTGATTTTCTCTCTGGAAGATCTGTCGATTGGTGTCAAAAGTATGTTAAAGTCCCTACTATGTGTTACTGTCAATCCCTCCCTTTATGTCAGTCAATATTTTTTTCTATATGTAGGTGCTCTTATGGTAAGTACATAAATGTTTACTTTGGTTATGTCCTCTAGTTGGATTGATTCCTTTATCATTATGTAATGTCCTTCCTTTGTCTCTTATTGTAGTCTTTGTTTTAAGTCTATTTTCTGTTATGTAAGTATTGCTCATCCAGCTTTTTTTTCATTTTTATTTGCATAAAATATTATTTTCTATTCCTTTACTTTCAGTCTGTGTGTATCTTTCCATCTGACATGGATTTATTGTAGACAGCATATGTATGGGTCTTGTTTACTTATCCATTCAGCTACTCTATGTCTTTTACTTATTATTTTTAGACTCTTTTTTACTCTATGTCTTTTAATTGGAGCATTTAATTCATTAAAGTGATTATTGATAGGTACATATTTATTGCCATTTTATTATTCGCGTTTATATTTGTTTTCACCCTTCTTAAAGAAGTTTCTTTAACATTTCTTGTAATACTTATTTGGTGGTGATGAACTCCTTTAGCTTTTTATTATCTGGGAAGCTTTTCATCTTGCCTTCAATTTTAATTGATAGGCTTGCTGGGTAGAGTAGCCTGCATTGTAGGTCCTTGCTTTTCATCACTTTGAATACTTCACATCAATCCTTTCTGGCCTGCAAAATTTCTGTCGAGAAATAGTTGACAGTCTTATGGGAGCTTCCTTGTAAGTAACTAGCTGCCTTCCTCTTGCCACTTTATAAGATTCTCACTTTGTCTTTAATCTTTGGCATTTAAATATGACGTGTTTGGGGCATCTTTGAGTTCTTCTTGTTTGGAACTCTCTGTGCTTCCTGGATTTGTATGTCTATTCTCTTCACCACATTAGAAAAATTTCCATCATTATTTTTTCAAATAGTTTCTCAATTTCTTGCTTTTTCTCTCCTCCTTCTGGTACCCCTATGATATGAATGTCAGTATGCTTGATGTTGTCCCAGATGCCCTTTTAACTTTCTTTATTAATTTTTTTCTTTCTGTTGTTCTTATTGGGTGTTTTTGCTACCTTATATTCTAAATCATTGATTGGATCCTCTCTTTCATGTAATCTACTATTAATGCTTTCTTCTATTTTTTTTTCATTTTAGTTATTGCATTCTTCACTTCTGACTTTTTAAAATGGTTTCCATGTCCTTTTTCATGCTTACTATCTCTTTGTTGATGTTCTCACTGAGATCATCTATTCTTACTGTAAGTTCATTGAGCATCCTTATAACCAGTGTTTTGAACTCTGTCTCTGGTAGGTTGCTTGCCACCACCCTTCCTTTCATTTAGTTATTTTTCTGGAGTTTTCTCTTGTTCTTTTATTTGGGACGTGTTTGTTTTCTCATTTTGGCTGCCTCTCCGTATTCATTTCTATGTATTTGGTAGATTTGTTATGTTTCTGGCCTATGTAGTAGGTTCACTATGTGGCCAGTGGTGCAGTCTCCTTAGTCACCTGCTCTGGGTACCCCTTATGTAGATTGTGCGTGCCCCTCCCATTGTATGGATGTACCACAGTTTATCTGTTCACCTATAGAAGGACATTTTAGTTGCTTCCAGTTTGGGGCAGTTATGAATAAAGCTGCTATGAACCTACCTGTGCAGAATTTTGTGTGGACATAGCTTCAAGTCATTTGGGTAAATATCTAGTCATACAATAACTGAATCATATAGTAAGCATATGTTTAGCTTTGTAACAAATTGCCAAACTGTCTTCCAAAGTGGCTGTAACATTTTGTATTCCTACAAACAATCTCAGCAGCATTTTTCCCCCCTGTGATAGGTGTGTAGTGGGATCTTATTGCTGTTGTAATTTGCAATTCCCTAATGATGTAATGCTGAACAACTTTTCATATGCTTATTTTCCATTTGCATATCTTCTTGAATAAGATATTTTAGTTATTTTCTCTGTTTCTCCTTGAGGTTTCATCAGTTTTACCTCATGTATTTTGAGACTTGTTGTTAGGTATATATACATTAAGGATTATTTTGTCTTTTTTGAGATTTTATTCCTTTATCATTATGCAATATCCTTCTTTATGATAATTTTATTGTTCTTAACCCTTTATCTGAAATTGATAAAGCTGTCTCAGCTTTCTTTTTATTAGAGTTATTATGGTATATCTTTCTCCATCTCTTTACATTTAATCTGTATATGTTTTTTACACATTAAGTGCATTTCATGTAACAACATATAGTTATGTTTTACATTTTTTCACTCCAAAAAATCTCTGATTTTAATAGATATATTTAGACCATTCATGTTAAAAGTGATTATTGATACAATTGGAATAAACTCTGCCATGCTTGTAATTATTTCCTATTTGTTGCACTTATTCTTTATTTCTTTAAAATGATTTCAATTGAGCATTTACCTTTCTATTCACTTTCACTGTCTCTTTTTGTATCAATTACACATCTCTACTCAGTTTTTAAAGTTATTGTATTGATTGCAATCATTTGCAATATACACTTTCAACTAATATGAATCCACTTTCAAACAACACTGTATCACTTCGTTAGTAGTACATATACCTTGTAACAGGCACAGTCAATTTTCTTCCCTCTTGTTACTTGTAGCATTACTGTCATTCATTTCATTTATCCATATGTTATAATCACCCACTACAATGTTATTTTACTTTTAACAAATATTTATCTATTCAATTAAGAATCATAAAAATAAAGTGTTTTATTTTACTTTCATTTATTTCTTCTCAGACATTCTCCCATTTTAACATAGATCTGAGTTCCTGATGTATCCCCTTTTCTCTGAAGAACTTCTTCAACATTTGGAAGATATACTGGCAATAAATTTTCTCAGGTTTTTTATTTGTTTTTGTTTGAGAAAGTATTTTTCTTTTCCTTTAGTAGAATATTTGCTTGATACAGAATTTGAGGTTGGTGATATTTATTCTTTAAACTCTTTAAATCTCTTTTTGCCTACGTGATTTCCAAAGAGAAGTCCAGTGTAATTCTATCCTTACTCCTCCAGAGGTAATGTCCATGCTCCCTTACTGCCCTGATCCCAGCTCTTTGCAAAATTTTCTTATTGTTTTTGACTTTTTGCAGTTTTAATCTGGTATGCTTATGTTTAGATTTTTTGGTATTTATTCTTCCTGGTATTCTCTAAGCTTCCTAGATTTGTGATTTGGTGTCTGTTATTGTTATCTGTCATTATTTCAAACATATTTTTCTGCTTTTTTCTCTCATTCTCCTATTTTATATATGTTATACTTTTAAAAATTGCCTCACTGTTCTTTGACATTTTTTTTCTCATTCTTCTTTCTTTTTGGATGTCAGTTTGGGAAATTTCTATTGACATATCTTCAAATTCACTGATTTTTCCACTGACAGTGTCCAGTGTATTGATGAGCCATCAAAGGAATTCTTCATTCCTGTTATAGTTTTTGATTTAGTGTATCTTCTTTTGCTTCCTTCTTGGAGTTTTGATCTCTCTGCTTACACTACGTATCTCTTCTCACATGTTGTCTGCTCTTGCCATTGGAGCTCTTGCCATATTAATAATAGTTACTTTCAATTCCTTATCTGATACTTCCTAAATCTGTGTAATATGAGTCTAGTTCTGATTCCTGCTTTGTTTCCTTAGACTGTGTGTGTGTGTGTTTTTGTTGACTTTTGGTATCCCTTGTAATTTTTTCTTGAAAGTCAGATATGCTATGTTAAGTATAGACACTGAAATAAATAGGTGTTTATGTGAGGCTTATGTTAATCTGGCTAGGTGTGTGTGTGTGGTGTGTGTGTGTGTGTGTGTGTGTGTGTGTGTGTGTTTAATTGCCTCCTTTTCACCCCATCGGTGAGGGAGAGATTTTTGTCCTAAGTTTATGGGGATGGCTGAACACATGACACTCAACATTGGATGGAGGAGATTCATAGCAGTTTGTCACATATGTTTGTACCCTAGAGAAGGAGGACACTGAATGCCATGCAGGTTCACATGCAGGTTGAATTTGAGAACAGAGTAAATAAGCAGGGGCTGTGGAAGAAAGACTCTGTAGTAACAAGAGGGTGGATGACCCTTCTTCTCATGTAATAATGTGACTGGCTTATTTGAATAATTCTGTAGACTGGTCGGAAGCAAAATCTCACTATTCAGGAAGAAGCAAGCACTTTGCCATTCCTGCAAAAAGGGAGCCTTATTTGTGAGAGTACAATGAGGAAGGGAATTTGGGATTAGGCCATTTTAGGCCCTACTGATTTATCAGGTGTCAAGGCAGCCTGTAATACTGAATTTTAAATTCAGTCCTTACACCATAGGAGTTGAACTGCAATCAATGTTTTCTGTAGCTGTAGATACCAGAGGCTTCAATATCCTTTAGTGTCTTGGTGTTTGTCTTTTCTTAGGATTTCGCTAAGCATTTCTTCTCAAATAGGGTCAATGCTTGCAGCTCTTCAGTCAGCAATCCATTTTTATTTACTGGAAACTTGTTGATGTGGTGGAAAGGTGTTGGAGAGGGAAAGTGTTCTATAATCTTATCAATAAAAGTAGTAATCTGCTGAGTTTTCAAGCTGTAACTTTCAGCTATTGCCTTATGCCTTAGGTTTTTTTTTTTTTCTTTCTTTCTTTCTATTCTTAAATGAGACTGAAACATCAGAAAAGAATGAAATTGGTAATTGCTCTTCCTGAAGGTCAGATACTGCTCTGGCATACCACAACTGAAAAGCTATAATTGTTATTGTTGTTACTATTACTATTTTGCTAAAGGAAAAACTACCTAACCTTTGGCAAGAACTGCTCTAGTAGTTTCCCTTCCAGGGAAGGCTTTTGTTATGGAGAAATCTCTGAGGTATTTATAAATACCTGGGTATATTTTTACATGGTTATGCTTTCCCCTCCCCTTGCCTGAAACAGGAGGGGAACTTTCTCTGATCTTCATGATGAAAACCTGGTGGAGTTGCTGGAGGTAAAATTCATGAAAATTAGGGGATTCCTTAATGCTGAACCTCCAGGAGTTTGCAATTCTCAAGCTAGTCTACACTCAACCTCCAGTAATTTATCAAAATTCCCATCGAATTGTTCTGTGCCCGCTATTGTCTCAGAAGCTTCTGCTTTAGGTAAGCTGAACTTTGCTGTGATTCTTTGCACTCACTTGTCTCTCCAGACGTTAGGGGGGTGGTTTGCCTTGTTACTTTTACAATGGGTCTAATAAAATTCATAGATTTTTAGTGTATGCATTTCTTTTCTTATGAGAAAGGGAGTAATAACCTCTAAGCTCTTTACATGTTAGAAGTGAAACCGGAAGTGGGAATTAAATTTTGAAAGTTTTAAATATTTGTGGCTGACTTCAGAGAGCGGGGTGGGGGGAGGGTGGCGAGAGAGAGAGAGAGAGAGAGAGAGAGAGAGAGAGAGAGAGAGAGAGAGAGAGATGCTATATCAGTCAGTACAGGCTAGGTAACAAATAATTCCCCAATTTCAGTGGTTTAAAACTATAAAAGTTGACAGTAGAGTCCAGTATGATGGACTGAAGAGTGGGGCAAATTTTTTTCCCCTAAATAATGATAAAAATGGACAAAATTGACAAAAACAATACTGAAGGACTGGAAAATGGCCAAAGGCATACCACAACTGAAAAGCTATAATTGTTATTGTTGTTACTATTACTATTTTGCTAAAGGAAAAACTACCTAACCTTTGGCAAGAACAAGGGGATTTTGTGACATTTAGGTAGGGGCTGCTGCCAGTCTGTTCTTATCTCCTTCCAAATAGTTATTCATGGAGATTCTTCTAGGACAAAAAAAGGAAGGTAGTGAGTACTGATACCTTGTCTTTCAGAGGAGTTAACTTGATTTGGTGGGGAGCAAGGAAAAAACCCATACTTAGGTGCTTTGTTTAATACAAAGGGATCCTGGTGGCAAACAATCAGGGAAGGTTAACATCCCAAATGGCCGAGT
This sequence comes from Eonycteris spelaea, assembly GCA_003508835.1. Taxonomy (NCBI): domain Eukaryota; kingdom Metazoa; phylum Chordata; class Mammalia; order Chiroptera; family Pteropodidae; genus Eonycteris; species Eonycteris spelaea. The sequence continues at coordinate 305,145 of PUFA01000230.1, forward strand.
TGAGATCCTAGTTGGGGCAAGCAGCAAAGGAGCAGACTGTCTAGGAATTTATAATAGAGTGATCTAAGCAATAAGATAGCCATAGTGGGTCTTGATAAGATCGAACACATACCTGGTGGTCTTTATTTCACCTAATCTCACAAAAATCCCGTAAATAAAAATTACCTTAAATTCATAAATAAGCAAAGATTAAAAACCAAGGTTGAGGACAAAAATCACACTACCCCCCCCTGTTCTATTCTACCTAAAAAAGATGTTAAGAAATAAAGTTTATTTGAGCTAAGAGGCTGTAACTTAAAGTACAAAGCAGCTGTGGCCTTTTTGCAGAAAGAATTTATTGAGTGTATTTCATCTTTTTTAAAAAAATTAGGGTTAATATTCCTAATTTATTATGCATTAGAAAGAAAAAGCTGTACAGCTATTCATTTTCTTTGCACAAATCTGTTACTTTAGGAACCTCTTTGGTGATTGTTTTCTAAAAAATGTCCCATTCCAGGTACTCAATCCACAGTAGTCTTAGATGGGTATGGCTGATTTATATTTTTGAAACTGCAAGGTGTAATGAATTGAGTTCATTCTGAATTTCACATTGATTTAATTGCTTCTGGGTGTGTGTATTACCATGTGTTTTATGTTAAAGCTCTGCACTTCATTAAATGAAACCATAAGCCAGTTGGCGACCAGAATGAATATTGGAATGGGAAATTTAGGAAAATAAGGATAAGGAAATTGTTGGCTTGATGGTATCAAATACTCAAAAGCCACAACAATTTTAACTGCTTTCAAAACACTGCACAAACTTCTTAGGAAACATAAAGTGAAGGTTTATTTAGTTTACATCTCTCTTATGCAACTTTGCTTAACCAGACCAATAAGATTTCCTTGAGCTAAACACAGAACCTCACATAATGAAAATGGCTACTTCTAATGCAAGTGACTATTTCTATTGAAATAGTCTATATCTAAGAAATATAGCTAAAGGGTAGACTTGAATGGTAATTCAATTTTTTTTAATTTAAAATGTCTTGCTCTTATTAGCACAGTAAATATATTTTTACTTTCTTATTTTATTTTTGTTTTCATCAAAACGATTAAATGAAAAGTCTTCCACTCCATCACCTATCCTTATGGACTATGGAAATGCAGAAGTACTTATGTATTACTGAATCTAGTAATATAATATTGTTATTGTGGTTTTTATTATATTAGTGGTAGCAGTACTAGTATACAGTGGTGAGTGATAAATGAGGAACGCATTGTATATTTCTTCATGAGGCTTAAGCCTACTAAGAAAATAAACAAGTAAACATACACAGAAATAATTCCAAATTATAGAGAACATATAAACAAAACTCCTGTGGGTGTTGAGGAGGAACCAATAAATATAGTCTTGTTAGGAAGACTCTCTGAGGACTTGAGACTTTCAAGAATGAGGCCTGAAGAATGGAAGTAAGCCAGACACATGATTTTTAGACATTATTGCAAAGATGGTTTGGCTTTTTTTTTGTTTTGTTTTGGGCCTTATATTTGGGCCTTATATTCTCTGTGGCTGAAATAGTGACATATATGGTAATTTCCCCAAAACTCAGTCTTCACTTCTGTAATAACAAGACTAATGACTGATAACATACATGGCACAGTTATATTAAGGATTCAATATTATAGTATACAAAAGGACTTGACATACAGAATGCATTAAATTATACTAATTACTATGGTTTTCATATTAGCTGCATTATATTCCTTTGCATATTTAACCACACAATGTCAGAAATATTTACAGATTTATGAGTACATTGGTATCATCTGAAACTATTCCCTAGTATTTGGGCAGAACTCACCTTGTCAGTCATTATTTGAATTCCTGTCTTTTTACTACATGGATTTACTTCTCTGAATTCACCAACTACCCTCAATTTTAGTTTATTTTTATTCTACTTTTGAAAAAAAAATTATGTTCCTCCTCTGTTTTTCCACCTTAAAATCAACAAACCAACAAGCAAAAACAAAACTCCAACCCACAAAAAATCACCACCAAAGAGCAATGGAAGTCAGTGCAGATTTATGTAGAACTTGTGTACATAAGGCTCTCTAACCTTAAAGCAAAAGAGATTTTTGAAGTTATAGGGTTTCCATAATAGTTCTTTCATTAGAAATGGCCAGAATCAATGGATTGGTGATAAACTGACCACAATCTAGTTCATGTTTATATTTCTCCATCTCCCAAATTTCTAACATAGCACTTGCTATATCAAGGTATGTTTATAGACTTTATGTCATGTAAAGTCCTTAAGTTAAAATATTAATGCCAATGTGGTGTGTTGCAATATAAATATAATTTTTAAAAACTCAGAGCTTTTTTTATCACTGGTTTTAAGCCATTTGATTATAATGTGTATTGATATAATTTTCATCATGTTTTATACTTGAGTTTAATTAAAATGCTTGGGTCTGTGGGTTTATAGTTTTCATGAAATCTTAAAAAATTTTAAGTCATTTTCCAAATATTTTTTCTGTACCCTCCTCCACAAGGACTTGAATAGGATACCTGAATTTGTTCCACAGATCACTGGTGCTCTATTTATTTTCAGTATTTTTTCTTCCAGTGTTTCATCATTTCGGACAGTTTCTATTGCTATCTAATCTACTGTTTATCCTATTCAGTGCATCTTCATCTCAGGCATTGTATTTTTTTCCCTTAAAATTTCAATTGTGAAATTCTGTCTCTCTCCTTAACATGCTCAATATTCTCTCTACTTCTTTAACATATGAATTATAGATATAATAACATTTTAATGTCACTTTCTATTAATTCTATCATTTCTGCCTGCTTGTATTAATGGATTGATCTACTCATTATAGATTGTATTTTTCTTCTCTGCATATTAGTTTATATTTCAGTAGGATGTTAGGTATTGTGAAATTTATCTAGTTGGGTGTGGAATATTTTTATATTCATAAAACTAATTTTGAACTTTGTTTTAGAAACAATTTGATCTTTCAAAGCTCAGTTTTAAGCTTTGCTAGTAAAATATCCTTTTGAATATTCTACCTGATGCCCATAAAGTTTTACACCCTGGCTGATGGGAACATGAACTCCTAAGTCAGTTTTAGAGATTGTTCCCTCTGCTCCTTTGGGTGTTTCTTTTCCTGGTGTGTGGTTTCCTCACACACATGTGATAATTAATCTGAACTCAGCTGACTACATTCCAGAGAACTCTTTCTCTGCAGCTCTCTCTCCCCTCTCTGTTTCCTGTCTTGCGAACTCTGGCTGGTGTGGCCTCTTCTAGGTTCCTTGTTCTGTCTCTTCAAATCAAGGAGACGCTGGGTGATTTTGGGGGTGCAGCAGGCTGGAAACTCTCACCAAGTGGTCAGATGGGGCAATGGTGGGCTCACCTCATTTGTTTTCCATTTCTCAAGGACCCTGTGCTGCCTGGTGCCTGGTATGTAAAAACTATTGGTTCATGTATTTTATCCTAGCTTTTAGTTTCATGTGGGAGAAAAAAATCTGGCCTTTGGCTGAAAGTAGAAGTGTTCTGAATTAAGAAGTTTTTAAGGAAAGTTGTGTGTATTAATTTTTGAGAAATCTCCAAGTTTCTTGCAGAAACACCCACCCTTCTGATATCCTGTGATAGTTTATGATATCTGACATTTCATATGATAAGCTTATAGAAATGGGAAAGTCAATGTTTTATTTAACATGGATGACAGCATTTCAATAAAGGAAAATGAAACTCTTAAACAAAGTAATGACATTTCGAAGTTATCATTTGTTAACTTTAGAAAAGAATCTATAAGAACAAAACTATCCCAGATTAATTGTGGCCAATTACTTGGTTTTAAATTTAGAGTACTCAAAAATGTCTTATATGGGCAATTATTATCATACATAATAATATTTATGCAATAAATCAATTTTCCTTGGTGATGTTTAGAGATTTCCTAAGGAGGATTTACACATAGGTCTGAATGACTCTTTTTTTTCTCCCTCTTTAATTCACCCCCCCCACTTCCACCTCCTGATCTACGGATGTTGCCATCGCCCCTTAAAGAACTGGACCTTGAAGGCTGGGCATCTCCTTCCATGTGCTTGCGGATCTTGAACCCAGGACCTTCTGTGTGTAGAGCAAACATGCTAACTACTACACTGTGGAGCTGTCCCCGTGAATGACTCTTAATAAATGAGTTTTGTTAAGATGGTGAAAAGGGCATCCTGCTAAAAGTAGAGGAACATGTTTAGTAGAAATAAAACTATTTTCAAATAATTAAAATCTGTCAGACATAATGGTAAGTTACTTCAATTTTATGTCTTATAGATAATAGGAAAGTACTTTTTAAATTCTGATTTCTCCCAGATTTCCAAACATTTGGTATAATAATACTTTAACTTTTAACTAACTAATATGCACCTACTACATATATGATTTTGATCGAATAGAAGTATTATTGTACAATTAATGTAATTTATATTTCTTTAAAGCTCTTCTATTTCAAAGAGTATAAACAATTTTTGATGTTATATCCAGTCTCAAACAATCTAGTGCCTGTTTTAGTGCAGTTTATTGCCAATATGCTTCACAGCTTGAAATATTTTGAAGAACTTCAAATATGTGCAAGTACTTTAAGATTTAGTGATTTGCTTCTGTATATTGGCTTCTGAATGAACCAAGTGATTGCTAAAATTTATTACATAGAGATAAAGAATGCACCCTTTAGCAATTCACAGTCATATTTTAAAATAAAGAAAGATTTTTCTACTTTTAGTTTGTGGTAATTCATTTCAAAGTCTTCCAAAACTCCTTCCAATAAATTTTATTCACTGGCTATTAAACTGAGCAATACCAAAGCAATTGGTCATATGTTCCAAAATGTCATGATTTTCTACCAAGGGTATTACTATTTGTTATTTTTTGGAGGAGAGTCAGGTTAGATATAAGATAAAATTTCCATTTTTAGCATGACAATAACAAGAAAGTTGTCATAGCAGCTTCCATCACATGTGGAAATACAGAAGGCTCTATTTTTTGTGTGTGTGGAATTATTAAGAACATCTTGGTGATCTAGAAATTCTTTGGCGTCTCATCCTCTATTTCCTTAGCAGGCTTATCATATTCCCAGTTGGTCTTCTGGGATTTGATCCTTGTTATTGGTCAAGTTGCCAAGAGAAGGTAGGGGCCAATCCTGAGAGGGAGGCAAGCATAGTCTGTGAAGAAATCTGCCTCATTTGGGGCTTCTGCATGATCTTCAAACAAGGGAAAGTGGGCCACTTCTGCAAGCTTAATGAGTTCAAGAGAATCTAAGAATTTAAAATTCCTAATTGATTCACCAGATATTCCCATGCCAAGTTTCACTATTCCTCTCCTTCATTATTGGAACTCTGATCACTATAAAAGGCATCTGCTGGGCTTCACCCTATGAAGCTATGCTATTCTCATGATGAAGATGTGAGCTTCATGCTTTACTCTGTCAGGAGATGAGGATTTTATTAAATACTACCAAGCAGGCCCTCTGGCTTTCCAATGTTATTTTAAATTGTTTATTAATTACCCTGCCTTATTATCTCTCTTTGATAAATCAGTAGCCCTATCCACATCCTTGCAAGTTTCTGGCCTTACAGTTACCATTTTCTTCACACTGTTCAAGTGCAGAAGTGTGTTCAGTGTTTTCACTAAAGCATGTGTGCCACAAACATCTTTGCCACAAGCATTTTTCTGCAAACATTTTTGTCACATAACTAATTGGCTGTAAGTCTATCTTGCTGAAAAAAGATAAAATACTGGTTGACAGTTTTTTTGTTTGTTTATTTGGTTGGTTGGTTTCATTTTTTCTATCGACAAATAAACTACCTTCTACAGGCAATATATTTAAGTCAGTTTGGTTTCACTTCTCCATTGATGAAGTTCTCTCAGTTATTCCCATTTTTTATATTAGATATAAATCTTAGTTAGTCCTCATAATGGTCTATACAGTGATGAGTAAGATGCGATGCTGGTTGTAAAATAACATTATTTTCAGATGATGATGATTTGCCCCAATAGTTGGTTTCTTATTTTGAAACACACTACATTGGGGAAGGAAGAGGTCAAGGGCCTTTTTTGATCATGCAAAGTTCAATAACTTTCCTGTAGAATAAAGAGATGTGCTTAGATACAATCCACAAAATAAAATAAGTTATTTGCATGGTATTGCCATAAATCTACACACATTTTGAATATATTCAAATGTTTTGTGTTTTGTAATAAAGACTTTTAAATTCTGTTATATTTTTTTAGTGGCTCTGTACGTCTCTCTCTCTCTCTCTCTGTGTATGTTTGTGTGTGACTTTATATTTGTTAGGGCAAAATTGCCTCATAGACAATTAGTTATGTGGAAAAAATGCTTGTGGCAAAGATGTCTAGTATCATACAAGAGATAGTGAACCAGCCAGTGTGTCCCCTTTCATTAGTATGCCATCCTATGTCAACATTAGTGAAAAAAAATGAACAATTGTACCACTAAGGTATGCTGGGAGCTTTGCAAATTACAGCAACCACCAGTATCCTCAGTGCCAACCTGTTAGTGAGTAACCCATCCGCAGACCCATTTTACAATCTGCTTCTAGGACCATTTCTGATACTAACTCTCATAGACTGGGTTTCCTGAACATAGAATCAGAAATAGACAGGCTCATAGCACCTCTTTTGAGTAGTGCTCTCAGGTAATGCACGTGTGAGGAAGGGAGGAGAGCGGAGGGGAAAGCTGACTCACATGAAGCTTCAAGTCATGCTGCAACCAACATTGTGGAGAACTCTAAAGCTAGAATGGCTCTTCAGAGTAGTCTTAAACTGAGAGTTTCAGGACTTTGTAAGCTTGCATCAATCAGCCAGTCATTGAAGCAGTCCTCTTGGTGGGGTAGTTCCTTGCAGCAGAGGATAATTCCCATAGTGGGATGCAGTTATGAGTGGTCAGCAGACAAAATTCTCAGCAGTGGGTGATGAGTGTTTCACCTTTAAAAAGGGGATCTAGCTGCAGTATACATTAAAATAGAGTTTAAAATAAAATAGGTTTGGAGAATTCTACAATTTAAAAGTCTACCATGACTCATTAGATTTCTAGTTTGAACCTGACAATTAATGAAGCAAGTTTGTCTTTATTTTGAGTGGGATATTTGGTGTTAAATAATTTGTTACCTGGATTAGAAGAGTTAATCTGTATAAAACAAGCTTCGTTAAATGTAGCAGGGAACCAAGGTGGAAGGTTTTGATTGGCTTTCTAATTTCAAAGTGTCTTCCTCAGAAATCAGAGTGCTTGTGTTAATATTTGCAAAGTCATGGGTTAAAATTTAAAATTACCAAGGAGATATACAGTAATGAGCATTTCTTTTTTCTATAAAACTGAAAGTAACTTTAGCCCCTATTTATGTTAATAAGAAAACAATTCCTTGCCAGCTTGCAGTATCATCTGGCTTTAAAGCTGACTCTTCCACCAAATTTTGGTCCAATTTAGACTGCTAACCCTCTTTCCTTGTGACACGTGTTCCTGGGAGTTTCAGGAAGGTGGGCTGGGGCTTAACTTAGCAAAAAGGTAGGGCCATCTGATTTTCATGTTATCATTTGTTCTCAGTGACCTCTATTTCATTCTGTTAGTACTATTTAGTTCTAACTGTTAAGGTGGAATGGAATGCTTCTTATCCATCTCTGATGTTTTTTTTCCATGTCAAGGGAGCTTGATTAAGTGTAATGCTTCTATTTTCCTTCTACTTTTTTACCTACTCCAGCACAGGGGTGATGGAGGGACTTACAAGATCAGTAAATTTAGGAATATTAATCAGGACTTATTTAGCCCAGATCTTCCTCCTCCCACCCCCCTTTTAAAAATAAGCTATCTACACAAAGAAGGATTTTTTTTCTGTTCTTCCATACTGACAGCCTTACATGAGCAGGCACCTGGAGACTCTTACCTTGGTCTAGTGATACCAGGATGGGAGAAGAATGCATAATTTGGGGGTTGACAGGCCCATGCAACCTCAAAGTAAATAACATCCTTCAACTCCTAAGATATTATGGTTTTCTAACTGCTGATCTTTAACCCTATTTCTCATTGTATTCAGACCCTAGACAGGGAATTAAGTTGCTATTATATAGTCCTTTCAGAGAACCCAATATTAAGCTATATTATGTATTGTTATATAATGTTATCTCTGATCCTGCCATGGCCTCCAGATCTCACTTCTATGCATTTAACAACCTCCAAGAGCATACTTAGAGCAGAGAAGGAATTTCAAAATTACTGATCTAAAATGTTAAAAAGATAATGAAAAAATTTAGAAAAAGAAGAGCAGATTAAAACCAAAATAAGTAGGAGAAAGGAAAAATAAGGATAACATAAATCAATGAAATAGAAAACAGATACTAATGATCAATAAAACAATTATTTCTTTGAAAGAAAAATATAACTGATAAACCAATAGCTAGCCTAATCAAGGGAAAAAAGAAGACACAATTAACCAATACAAGATTGAAAATGGGACATTACTATAATCCCTATAGATATTAAAAGAACAATAGGAATTGCTATGAATAAATGTAAGCCAATACATTTGATAATCTAAATTAAATAGATAAATTCCTTGAAACATTAACAAATACACATTTTAGAAGAAATAGATTATCACTTAAAGATTTGTTAAAATATTGATATAGATACCGAATTGAATATTATACCAATTAAAGAAATTGAATATGTAATTTAAAAGCTTCCCACAAGAAAGATGATTTTGGGAAGATGGTAGACAATGATTATACTGGCAGAATTTATCTGATATAACTATTTTAGAACTTTGAATTTACTGAAAGCTTGAAATTTCTAGGTGGAAGGTTTAGATGGTAAATCTAAACAGCATTCAAGCACCAGCGTGGGCAGTAGACACCTTCCTCCAAATATCAAGGACCTATATCACTGATTGCTGCTTCTGATCACAGAAGTGCTGACATAGAGAAGGGCTGCCACTATTGTTGCACCTCTCTTCATTTTAGCAAACTCTTCCCCCTTTAGCTGAAATGATTTCTGGGAAATTTAAAGGGCAGGCACCTCCACTCCCTTTATTTTTCTCTTTTCCTTCTTTTGGGTGCCAGACATTAAAGACTAGGACATTAAAAAACAACTACATATATTATGACTATAGACAGTGACTGTGCATGCCCATAAAAAGGCACAGGCTCAGAAAAGACCTGAGAAGACCTTAAATTTATACCTCAGGCTGATTCTCAGTACAAAGACAGTCAACAGCAATCATACAAAACAAAATAGCAAACCTTAGGAAAGGGGAGAATCTTATTTCCAGAGGTACCACATGGATTCAAATATCTAGTTTTTTGTTTTTAAAAAATGAGCTGTACAAAGAAACAGGAAAATATCTCCTATTCATAGAAGAAAATTAACCAACAGAGCTTTCACTGAGAAAAACCTGATGGCAGTTCTATTAGATAAAAACTTTGAAATAACTGTGTTAAGTATGCTAAAAACAAACAAACAAAAACAACCTAAATGAAGCTGTTGAAAAAGTCAGAAAATTATGTATGAAAGAAATGTAAATAGCAATAAAGAGATGAAAAAGAAATTCTGGAGCTGAAAACTATAATAATTGAAATAAAAAATTCATTAGAGTGATTCAAAGATAGATTTGACCAGTCAGAAGAATGATCAATAACTTTGAAGATAGGACACTTGAAATAATCAAATCTGAGGAATAGAAAGAAAAAAGTTTGAAGAACATGAACAAAGCCTAACAGACATAAGGGACAGCATAAAGTGGATTAACATGCATTGTAGGAATTGTGGAAGGGGAAGAGAGAATATTTAAAGAAATAACAGCCAAAATTTCACAAATTTGATAAAAGGCAAGAATATAAACATCTAAGAAGCTCATCAAACTCTAATAGGATAAACTTAAAGAGATTCACATTGAAACATTATACTCAAACAGTTAAAACACAGACTAAGAATCTTGAAAGCAGAAAAAGAAAATTAATTTACCACATACAAGGATCCCAATGGGCAGATTTTTTATCAGAAACTTTAGAGGCCAAAAGACAGTGGGCTGATATATCCAAAAAGAAAAAAATAATCCTGTCAACCAAGAATTTATATCCAGAAAATCTGTCCTTCAAAAGTGAGGAGATGGCTTCTGTGGCCTATGGAGTTCTGGTTGGTGATGCTGCTTTCTGACATACTGGTCTAATATAGAAGAAGCCCTGGAGATCAGAACCCAAGCTTGCCATGGCCAAAGGCATCCTCCTTGGCCTCCCTGTTATGAAGTTTACAGCATTAATGGAACATGGCATGAACAAACTGGCTCACATCTTCAGTTATTATATTAGTGACATCATGAGCATGTGCTACGTCTTTGAGGGAATAGTCTGAATATCACAGGGAATGTGTTCCTAACACTCTGGATAGTGGAGCAGAATCACCTAAGATATTATTACTTTGGTGGCAAAATGTAGTCTGAGGATATAGGTGAAATATGGGATCTACTATACCAGAGAAGGCCAGGACTTGCAGCTAAAGCCAGGTGTTAGCTACTAAAAGAGTAATCTAATTGGGCAGGGGTGGGGAAAGGCAGCTGTAAACATTTAAAAGATAAATGACAAACTGGGAATAAATATTTGCAACTCATGTAGAAAAAGGGTGAACTTTTCTAATTTATAAAGAGCATCTATAAATCAAGAAAAAAACTAATATTCTAAGAGAACAATGGGCAAAAGACATGAATAAATAGTACATAGACAAAGAAATATGTGTCTTTTAACATGTGAAAAGATGGTCAACTTCATAATAAGAAAAATGCCAATTAAAAGCACATTGAGACCATTTCTCACCTATAGACAGGCAAAAATCCAGATGCTATACACATTATTGGTAGGACTGTAAAGACTAAGCCTTTCATACAGTGCTGGAGGGAGTTAACAGCGATAAAATTTCTATGGAAAGTGATTTGGTAATCCCTATCAAGATTTCAAATGCAGTTATTCTTCAACCCAGAACTCCCCCTCCTGGACCTTTATACTATAGGTATACTTGACTATTTATGAAATGTGACTGGTTGCCGTATGGTGTATAGTAAAAGATTGAAAACAATCCATCTACAGGATACAGGTTAAATAAACAGGATAAAATAAGCAAGATATGTCTATTCAGTGAGATTCTCTGCAACTTTAAAAAGGTGTTCTGATACAGCAATATCTCTAAAACATATTTAAATGAGAAAAAGAGTGAGAGAACCACTGTGTTTAGTATGCTTCCTTTTACATAAAGAAGGAATATAAGATTTTTTTCTTATTTGTTAATATTTGTATAAAGGAACACTGAAATTTATATAAGAAACTAATAAAAGTTGCCTATTGGAGGAAAATAATGGAGATGGATATATAGGTGGAAATAAGACTTTTTAATGTATATCCTTTATATATTTTGTTTTTTGAACTATGTTATTGCATTACCTAATAAAAAATACAACACGGTACAATAAACATTTAAAAGCTGCACACAGAGGCCAAAGTTTCACCAATGGCAGAGTTATAACCATAGGGGAAGCTCTCATAGGAGTCTGGAAACCTCATGAGCTTTCCGAATTCAGGAAAAACTTGACTGTAGCTATTCATTTATATTTTGAAGAACACTAGTGGAGCACTAGTGAAGTTTTATATGGCATCTCTCCTGCCATCCTTTTTTTTTTTCTTGAGAGACAATTAATAATTGATATTGTATATAGACATATTTATGTACTTTTGAAATCATTGCTACATTCAAGATAATGAACATGTTTATCATTCAGAAGGTTTCCTTGTCACCTTTTCTCACCACTCTCCTCCCCTATTCCCAAGTAACCACTGATCTCCTTTTTGTCATTAGATATTATTTTGCATTTAAAAAATATTTAATAAGTGGAATCACATAGTACATACTTTTTAGTTACTTTAATTCAACATAATTATTTTGAGATTCATCCATTTTTTAGGGTGTGTCAACAGTTCATTCCTTTTTTTTTTTTGGCTGACTGGTATTCTATTGCATAAATATACAACTGTTTATTCACTTTTTGATGGAAATTTGGGTTGTTCTCAATTTTGGGCTATTATAAAGCTTCTATAAACGCTTGTGTACAAAAAAATGTGAGGGAGAAATGGAGACATTACAAGATAAATAAAAGCAAAGGGAGGTCATTATCACTATACCTGCCCTGAAAAAAATACTGAAGATCTCTCGTAAAAGTAAATACAGGGGCAAGTATAAAAGTTAGTATAAGAATATAATAGAACTTTGGTTTGTAATTCCACATACTGTCTTAACATAATTGAAGAAATGATGGCATTTAAAAATTATTGGTTTATGTTTTTGACATGCAAAGTAAGATGTAATATTATGACATAAACAACTGAAAAGGGTAGGGATGGAACAGTAAAGGAGCAGAGTTTATGCAGGCTATTAAAGTTAAATTGATATAAATTTAAAGTGGATTAACTTTAGGATGTTAAGTATAATCCCCATGGTAACTACAAAGAAAATATCTATAGAATATACACAAAAGGAAGTGAAAAGGAATTAAAATATTTCACTGCAAAAACTCAACTGAACACAAAAGAAGGGAGTGATGCAACAAATAGACAAAGAAGCGGTAAGTAATACACAACATAATTGGCAAAATGACAGAAAATTCCTTATCAGTAATTACTTTAAATATAAACAGTTTAAACTCTCCACTTAATAGACAGAAATTGTCAGAATGGATAAAAAAATGATTCAACTATATGCTCTCTACAAGGGATGCACTCACTTTAGAGTCAAAGACAAATAGATTTAATTGCATGTCTGGGCATATATCCCAAAGAATTGAAATCTGGGTCTCAAAGAGATAGTTGTATATTTGTTTATAATAGCAATATTTACTATAGCTAAAATATGGGAGCAACACAAGTCTCCACTGATGGATAAATAGAGAAGAAAAATGTGGCCTATACTTATAATGAAATATTATTCAGCTCTAAAAAGAAAAGGACATTCTGACATGCTACACTGTGGATAAACCTTGAGGACATTATACTATGTGAAATAAATGAAAGAAACCCATAAAAAAGACAAATGCTGTATAATTCTGCATATATGAGTTGGAGTAGTCTGAAATTATAGAGACAGAAAATATAAATGATCATTTTCAGGAGCTAGGGGAATGAGAGAATGGGAGTTATTGTTTAATGGGTACAGAATTTAAGTTTTGCAAGCTGAAGAAAGTTCTGAAGATGAATGGCAGTGATGGTTGTACAAAAATATGAATGATTTACTACTTACTACTAAACTGTACACGTAAAAATGGTTAAGATAGTAAATTTTATGTTATGCATATTTTAGTGTAATACAAAGGCTTCCCACAAATAAAATTCTAGGCCCAGATGCATTCACTGGTGAATTCTAGCAAACATTTAAGAGATGAATAATATAAATTCTACAAAACTCTTTGAAAGAAAAGAGAGGAGTAAACAATCTTACCTATATTTTAAACCATATTTTAAGGGCAATGCCTCTTAACAATATGGAGTCTTCCAATCCAAAACTAAAAAAATACATTACAAGAAATGATAACTCCAGACAAGTGTACCCCATTAACAAAAATTTAACAAATTAAATTTAATAATATATAAAAAATAATGTGTCATCCTTTGGTGGGGTATGTCACAAGACTGCAAGGCTGTTTCAACATCTAATAACTAGTCCTCATAACTCATCTATAAATAGAATAAAGGAAGAAATCCACATCATCATTTATTAGGTGCAAAAATGTTATTTGGTAAAATTTAACACTCATTTATGTCAAAAAAAAAAAACCCTCATGAAATTGAGGTATAAAAATGTAGCTTCTCAAACCTGATAAGAGATATGCATGGGAAATCTACAGCTAATATCATACTCCATGTTTAGAAGCTTGATGTTTTCTACTAAAGAGGGGAACTCCCTCATAAAATTTCTATTTACAGTGTACAGCCAGTCAATAAGGCACATAAAAATATAAAAGGAACAAAAAACAAATAAAAAGGAGAAAAATCATCTTTGTTGATGCCATAATTTTATGCATAGAAAATCCTAAGGGATCTATAATAAAAGCTACTAAAACTCAATAGTAAATTTAACAAGTGCGCAGGATATAATTTTGATTAAAAAATAAATTGTACTTAAATAAAAATATGAAAACCAATTCCACTTATAATGAGCATTTTAAAATTAACTACTTAGGAATAAATTTAATAAAATACGTGCAACACTGATATTAATGAAAACTACAAAACAATACCAAGGGATCTTAGAAACACCTAAATTAATGAATTGGAAGACAATATCATTAAGATGCATTTCACACAAATTGATTTGTGCATTCAATGCAATGACAATAAAAATCTTAATAAAAAATTTCTGGAGAAATTTACAAGTGACTTTGAAATCATTTGGAAAGGGAAAGGATGTAGAACATCCAGATAATCTTGAAAACAATTACAAGGTTAAAGGGCATATATTATTTGATTGTAAAACTTATTATGGAGCTACAATAATCAAGACACCATGATATTGGCATAAAAATAGGTATCTAGATAAATAGAACAAATTAGAGAATAAAAAAATAGACCCAAAATTGATTTTTACAAAGGTGCATAGATAATTAAATGAGAAAGAGTCATTCTTTTTAACAAATGGTGCTGATACAAGTGGATATCTGCATGGTAAAAATTAAACATCAATCTTTGCCTCCCATCATACATAAAAATCACATTTAAATGGGCATTTGGCCAAAATGAAAGTGCTAAAATTTATTACGCCTCTGGAATAAATAGAAAAATATCTTAGTATTTATAGTTAACCAAAGATTTCTTAAATGAGATGAGAAATAAACCATTAAAGAAAAAAACTTTGATAAAATTATCATAAAAATAAAAATTTATGTCAAAGCAAATTTAAAAACCGTTCAAAAGAATTATTGAGGAAAGAAGTAAGCCTTAATACAGAGACAATATATTTATAATATATATGACAAAAAGCTTACATCTAGTGTATACATGTATATGTAATGTATTATATATATATACTTATGTATACATATCTCTTGTAACTTAACAATGAAAAGAAAATAATAAAAAGGATAAAATTTTTGAATAGATACTTCACAAAAGAAGATATAAATCATTGATAAGACATGAAAAGATGCTCATCATCTTTTGTCATTAGGAAATGCAAATTAAAACCAAAATAAGATAGCATTACACTCACTAGAAAGGCCAAAGTTTAAAAAGGTTGACAATACTCAGTGTTGGCAAGGATGTGGAGAAATCGAAACATTCATATATCACTAGTAAGAATGCAAAATATTAAAACCCCTTCAGAAAATATTATGGCAGTATTTTTAAAATAAATGTAAAAATAAACTTACAATTTCATTCAAGTATCTCGCTCCTAGGTTTTTACACAAGATAAATAAAAGCATACATTTATTCAAATGCTTATATAAACATGTTTATGATAGCATTATTTATAATACTACCAATATTGGAAACAACCCAAATTTTCATCAATTAGTTAACGAATGAACAAACTGTCTTATATACATACAATGAAATAAAAGAGTAGAGCAATAAAAAGGAACAAAATGTTAATATGAATAACAGATAAATCTCAAAAATATTATGCTAAGCAAAAAAGCAAGAAACAAAATACTACATATCATATCATTATATTTGTATAAAATTTGAAAAGGAAAATTACAATGTCAGAGAGAACATTAGTCATTTTATGAGGTTAGGACTTGGGAAGAATACAATTGCAAAAGGGTACAAGAATACATTTTAGAGTGACTGAAATGTTTTATACCTTGAATGAGTTGTAAATACATGACTGTATGCAATTGGTAAAATTCATCAAATTGCATATTTAATATGGGTGAATTTTTATACACAAAGTATACCTCAATAAAGGTGAAATGAAAATTGAAGCTCAGAATTTACTAGAATTGATGTGCAAAAAGAATCTTTGAATTCAAGAAGCCCAACAAGTTCCAAACAGGAAACATGAAATTCATGAAAGTAAAGACATGAAAATTCATGAAAGTAAAGACCACCAAAGACAAAGAAAAGATATTTTAAGCTACCAAAGAGATTAATATATATTCCATCAAAAGGGCAACAATTACAGTCAGTAGATTTCTTATTAGCAAAATGAAAAAGGAAAGAAAGAAAAAGGAACTTAACGATGAATTACATTTTCAAACTTCTTAAAGGAAATAACTGCCAATTTTGAATTGTATCTCCAGTAAAACTATCTTTCAAGAATTTAAAATAAAGTTATTTTGAGGCAAACAAAAGCTTAGGGAATATACTACCAATCTGTAAAGAATGCAGGAAGAAGTAGTGAGAAAAAGTAAATACACAGATAAAACTAAACAAACTCTGACTGTGCAAAATATAGAATATCTAATTTGTGGAACTAATAAAGATCTCAAGTAGCATGTAAGTTAAAAGGAAGATAAGTTGGAAATGAATTATATATACTTCATATATATACTATCAATTACATTTATATAATTATAATTATACTAATTACATGTGCATATAGTATTTGATGCTTTTTGGAATAGTTAGTGCACTAGACTAAAATTGTTAGTAAATGCATGAAAATGTGACCTGTTATAATTTTTTTGTGTTAAAAATAAAAATAAATATAAAAATAATGAAATTTTTAAAAATTGAAGTAAAATTTATTGGGAAATTCAAGAGCTTATGACTCATTTAGCCCCAAAATAAATAAGCAATTTACAAATGATTTAAAATAAAAGAAGTGGGATAAAATGAAGGAAGTGTATAAATTTTTATAATTTTTATATCTTCTGGCTCTATTGAACTTATTATTAATGTATAGTGTCCTTCCATGCCTCCTGTAACATTTTTTGAGTTAGTCTATTTTGTCTGATATTAGCATAGCCACTACAGCTCTCTTTTGGTTATTATTTGCATAGTATTTTTTTTTCATCCTTTAACTTTACATCTATTTGTGTCTTTGGATCTAATGTGAGTCTCTTGTAGACAGCAAGACTAGCTTTTATAATTGCCTACGTATTTACCTTTACCAGAGATCTTTATCTCTTCAGATGGCTCTGAGTTACTGTCTAAGGTACTTTAATTTCAGCCTTAAAGACTCCTTTAACATTTATTGCAGGGTTGGTCTAGTAATAATGAATTCCCTCAGCTTTTTTTATATGAAAATGTCTTAATATATCCTTCATTTTCAAAAGACGGTAGTTTTGCCACATATAAAATTATCACTGACAGTTTTTGTTTTTGTTTTTGTTTTTTTTCCAGTGCTTTGAGTACATCACCCCCACTCTCTCCTGGTCTCTAAGTCTAAAATCTGATAATCTTACTGAAGATAACTTGTATCTTATGAGTCATTTCTCTCTTGCTTTTAAAATTCTCCTTGCCTTTGTCTTTTCATTGATTATAATGTTTCTCAGTGTAGATTTTTTAAGTTTATCCTACTTACAATCTGTTGAGCATCTTGAATTTGTGAAGAATCTTTCATCTTTCATCAAATTTGTGAAGTTTTCAGCCATTATTTCTTCAAATATCCTCTCTCTCTCTTCTTCTGGGGCTTCGACAATACATACGTTTGTGTGTATAATAGTTCCACAAGACCCTTATGCTCTGTTTATTTTTCTTTATCCTTTTTTTCTTTTTATTCCTCAGACAATTGTCCTATTTCAAATTTACTAATTCTTTCCTCTGCTTTTTAAAATCTGCTTTTGAATCAATCTAGTGATTTTTTCGTATTTGTACTTTTCAGCTTCAAAATTTCTTTTTGATTTTTTTTTAGTTTTTCTGTCTTTACTGATATTTACATTTTGTTCATACACCACTTTGCTGTCTTTGTCCACCTTCCTTTAACTGTTTGAACATCTTTAACATAATCATTTACAAAATGTTTGTCTAGTATGCTTGGATTTCCTCAAGTACTTCTGTTAATTCACTGTTTTTTGTTTTTGTTTTTTTTTTCAAATGGTTCATACTTCTCTGTTTCTTTGAATGCTTTGTGATTCTTTTTGTTGTGTTAAAAACTTAATATTTGGATCTGAAAATTTGGTAACTCTAGAAGTCAGATTCTCCTCTTTCCCTAAGGTTTGCTGTTTTGTTTGTTTGTTTGTTTGTTTGTTTGTTTTTTAATTGTTGAAGGGTATCTCTGTACTGGGGATCACTCTGAAGTAAAAGCTTAAAGTCTCATCAGGTTATGTCTGAGCTTATATCTTTCCCCGGGCATGTGCAGAGGCTTTATAAAATTTCCCGTATATGGAGTTGCTTTTGCTGTTCTAATCCTCAAATGTCAGACTCCCTGAAAGGGAAAGGTTGTGGTGGTGAAGCAGATGACTTACCTTTAAATTTCCGGGAAGCAGTTACAGCTGGTGGAGTTTGAAACATTGGTGCCCAGTCTCTGTGCCTGCAGCTTTCATTCAAAAATAGCAATCAGCGATTAGATCACAGAAGCCCCAATATTTAGAAGCAAAGGCCCTTAATGCTTACCCTGGCTCTAACAGGGACTCCTGCATAACTGCCTACCCTGGAGGTGGAAGTAGGGTTTGGGTATGTGCTATCAGGCTAAAGGCTGAAATTAACCACAATTTACCAGCCAGTTTTTCCTCTGGAATCTGTAAGCCTTTGAATAGATTCCAGAGTTCTAAAATAGTTACTTCAGATATTTTCTGCCAGTACTATTCTTGTCTGGGTGGAGAGATAAATTTCTGGCACTTCCTACTCCACCATCTTCCCTGACCAGTACAGTTTTTTTTTGTTTGTTTGTTGTTTTTAATAGGGGGAAAACCCATTAATTATATAGGTAATTAGTACTAAATTCTCACCATCAGCAACAGTTTTGGAGCAAATGACAAAAGCATATCAATGAAACATGTTAAATAATAACTCCGCAATAATAATATTTTTAGCTCTATCATCTTTGCTATTAACAATGCAAGGTTTAGTTTTCCAACAAAATTTTTTTAATCTATTTTTTCTCTTACATGCACACACACACACACACACACACTCATTGTATGATTTTTTACACTATCTTGTTCTTATTTATAAAACTCAGGGTTTCTTCTGCTTTTGATTATATGTTTTCTAGGGGGAAAAAATCAATGATTGTTTAACAAATTAGTAATCAAAAACAATCCCTTTCTTTCATTAAAGATCTCTTAAAGCCACTAAATATTTGAAGTATAACCTTCCAAGAACACTGTCATGGTAATTAATATGTGCAGTTAAAAGTGGTTTTTCTTATGCTAAATAGAACATTTTCAGGTTAGCTTAGCAATAAGCAATTGGTAAATCTATCCTTAGTTAGCATGGAGGTGGGCGTGGTTAAAACTGTGACAAGCTTGGTTGACCCTTTTCCATTTTATAGCTTGCTTTACAGTGCAATAAATCTGTGAGAGCAGAAAAGCTGAACTAGAGTTTTATTTTCCCTCACCTTAAATTACTAGTTAAATAATAATAATAAAGTAGATTTCTGCTATGTATGTGGTTTTAGAGTTATTCATTGCCAATATTCTATATCCTTTCCTATTTAATTAATTCAAGAGATTGAGCTTGTACTTATGCCAATGTCAAGTTATCATTTATTCTATGAAAGGCAGAGTGAATATTCTTCATTGTGGTTCAACACAAAATTCTTTTCCTTCCTTTTCTTTACTTTAGGTTTTTTTTTTTTTTTTAAGTGAAGGCTGCTTAATCAGAGCCAACTAAAACTTACCAGGAAAAAGCAAACTATTGCCTTAAAATTTTTGAGGAGAAGCCAATTTGTTTCCTTGATCACTTGAGAATACTAGGCCTTTTGTTTTTTTTAATTCTGCAACATCTTCTTCCCTGTCCTTAAAAAACCACAGAAAGTAAAAAAATTAAGGCTAATCAACCTTACCCAAGCAGATCAGCCAATTCCCTTATAAGGAATGAAGAAATTATTAGAATCCTTTCCTTGTCTCCAGAAATAATGGGTCATCCTGTCGGAAATCCACAAGTGCTATAGAATAAATACCTGTACCAAAGCAGTAAATAAACATATTACTTACTATAAAGGTTATAGTGAAAGAATTGTGGCCATTTTTTATTAAATGATCATGTAAAGTAATACTGAGGAATCAACAAATTCAGTAGAACATCATCAGACCTATTATTAAGTTGGACAAAAAATGTTTTATTTTTAAATTCATTTTATTTTATTTTTTTGCTGCAATTTTGTTTTGTTTTGATTTTGGTTTATTAAGTTTATTGGTGTAACACTGGTTAATACAATTATATAATTTTCAGATGTACATTACAATTTGACATCTGTTTATTCTATTGTGTATTTACCACCCAAAGTCCAGTTTCCTTCAGCTACCGTATATTTCATCCCCTTTACCCACTTCACCCTCCCTCTACCTCCCTCTATTTGACACCCTTTAACCTGTCTACTTCTCCTCTTCTCCCCCTACTCCTACCCTCTGGTCACCACTAGTCCATTGTCCATATCCTCGAGTCTCTGTTTGTCCTGTTCATTTGTTGCTTTTAGGTTTATATCCCCCATATAAGTGATATCATGTGATTTCCAATTTTTTCAGTCTGGCTTATTTATTTTAGCATGATTATCTCAAGGTCCATCCATGTAATATTCCATTATATATATGTGTGTGTTACAGTTTCTTTAGCCAATCGTCTGTCTTAGGATACTTCGGTTGCTTCTATGTCCTGGCCATGTTATGGACATCAGTGTGCAAATATCTTTTTGGATATGGATTTTCAAGTCTTTGGGGTAAATGCCCAGTAGAGGGATTGCTGGATCATATGGTAGTACAATTCTTAGGTTTTTGAGGAACCTCCATACTGTTTTCCATAGTGGCTGTATCAATTTGCAGTCCCACCAGCAGTGTATGAGGGTTCCTTTTTCTCCGCATCTTCTCCAACATTTGTTTTATTGTCCTGTTGATTACAGCTATTCTAACAGGTATGAGATGGTATCTCATTGTGGTTTTGATTTGCATTTCCCTAATAGCTAGTGATGTTGAGCATCTTTTCATGTTTGTTGGCTTTGTATGTCCTCTAGGGAGAAGTGTCTGTTCAGGTCTCTGCCATTTTAGATCATTTGTTTTTTGTTTATTGAGTTGTATGAGTTCTTTGTATATTTTGGATATTAGGCCCTTATCTGAGGCGTTGCAAAATATATTTTCCCATTTGGATGGTTGTCTCTTTACCTTGATGATTTCTTTTGCTGAGCAGAAGCTTTTTAGTTTGATGTAGTCCCATTCATTTATTTTTGCTTTTACTTCCCTTGCCTTTGAGGTCAAATTCATAAAATCCTCTTTAAGTCCAAGGTCCTTGAGTTTAGTTCCTATGTTTTCTTCTATGCATTTTATTGTTTCAGGTCTTATATTCAGGTCCTTAATCCATTTTGAGTTAATTTTGGTGTGTGGTGATAGACAACAGTCTAGTTTCATTCTTTTGCAGGTGGCTTCCAGTTTTCCCAGCACCATTTATGAAGAGGCTTTCCTTTCTCCACTGTATGTTTTTGGCTTTTTTGTAAAAATTATTTGCCCATATAAATATGGGTTTACTTCTGGACTCTCGATTCTGTTCCACTGGTCTGTGTCTGTTTTTCTGCCAATACCATGCCATTTTGATTACTGTCACTTTGTAGTATAATTTGAAGTCAGGCAGAGTGATGCCTCCAGCCTCGTTCTTTTTCTCAGGATGGCTTTGGCAATTTGGGTCTTTTGTGCTTCCATATCTGATGATTTTTTGTTCTATTTCTTTAAAAAATGCCATGGATTTTGATGGGGATTGCATTAAATCTGTATAATGCTTTAGGTAATATGGTCATTTTAACTATGTTGATTCTTCCAATCCAAGAACACAAATATCTTTCCATTTCTTTGTATCTTCTTCGATTTCTTTTAATAGGGTCTTATAGTTTTCATTATATAGGTCCTTCACATGTTTTGTTAAATTTATTCCTAGGTATTTTTTTTTTTTGCAATTGCAAAAGGAATTATTTTTTCCACTTCTTTTTCTGACTTCATTATTAGAGTATAGGAACACTATGGATTTTTGAACATTGATTTTGTATCCAGAGACTTTACTGTATTTGCTTATTGTTTCTAGTAGTGTTCTTGTGGAGTCTTTAGGGTTTTCTATATAGAGAATCATGTCATCTCAAATAGTGACAGTTTGACTTCTTTGTTTCCTATTTGGATGCCTTTTATATCTTTCTCTTGCTGATTGCACTTGCTAGGACCTCCAATGTTATATTGAATAAAGTGGTGATAGTGGACAGCCTTGCCTTGTTCCTGATCTTAGAGAAGGTTTTTAGTTTTTCACCATTAAGTATAATGTTGGCTGAGGGTTTGTCATAGATGGCCTTTATTATGTTAAGGTACTTTCCTTCTATACCGATTTTGTTAAGTGTTTTGATCATAAATGGATGCTGTATCTTGTCGAAGGCTTTTTCTGCATCTATTGATATGATCATATGATTCTTATTTTTTAATTTGTTTATGTGGTGTATCACATTAATTATTTGCATATGTTGAACCATCCCTGTGCCCTGGGATGAAGCCCACTTGATCGTGGTGTATAATCTTTTTAATATGTTGCTGTATTCGGTTTGCTAGTATCTTATTTAGGATTTTGCATTGTGTTCATGAGAGATATTGGTCTGTAGTTTTCTTTTTTGTGTTATCTTTACCAGGTTTTGGTATCAGAGTAATATTGGCCTCATAAAATGAGTTGGGAAGTATTGCCTCCTCTTCATTTTTTGGAAGAGTTTGAGGAGAATAGGTATTAAATCTTCTTTGAATGTTTGGTAGAATTCACTGGTGAAGCCATCTGGTCCTGGACTTTTACTTTTTGGTAGGTTTTTGATGATTGTTTCAATTTCCATACTGCTGATCAGTCTATTTAGATTTTCCAGTCTTCTTGATTCAGTCTAGGAAGATTGTATTTTTCTAAGTACTGGTCCATTTCTTCTAGGTTATTAAATTTGGTGTTATTACTTTTTCATAGTATTCTTGCATGATCCTTTGTATTTCTGTGATGTCAGTCATAATTTCCCTTTCATCTCTGATTTTGTTTATTTGTGTCCTTTCTCTTTTTCTTTAGTGAGTCTAGCCAGGGGTTTGTCAATTTTATTAACCTTCTCAAAGAACCAGCTCTTTGTTGCATTTATTTTTTCTATTTTTTGTTTGTTTTCAATTTCATTTATTTCTGCTCTAATTTTGATTTCTTTCCTTCTGCTGACTTTAGGCCATTTGTTCTTCCTTTTTAGTTTTTTAAGATGAAGCATTAGGTTATTTGGGCTCATTCTTGTTTTTGGAGATAGGCCTGTAATGATATGAACTTTCCTCTTATGACTGCTTTTGCCATGTCCCAAAAGTTTTGATATGTTGTACTATCATTATCATTCATTTCTATGTATCTCTTGATCTCTCTTTTTATTTCTTCTCTGACCCAGTTATTCTTCAGTAGCATGTTGTTTAATCTCCATGTATTTGTGGTTCTTCCTGATTTCTTTTGCAGTTGATCTCTAGTTTCAAAGCATTATGATCAGAGAATATGGTTGGTATGATTTCAACCCTCTTATATTTGTTGAGGCTATCTCTGTGTCCCAGTATGTGGTCAATTCTTGAGAATGTTCCATGTGCACTAGAGAAGAATGTATAAGCAGCTGTTTTGGGATGGAAGGCTCTGTAATAATTATGTCCAGTTGGTCTAATGTGTCATTTAAGGATGTTATTTCCTTATTGATTTTCTCTTTGGATGATCTGTCCATATCCACAGTGGGGTATTTAGGTCCCCTACTTGATAGTGTTTTGGTCTGTTTCTCCCTTTAGTTCTGTTAGTAATTGCTTTACATATTTCGGGCTCCCTGATTGGGAGCATAGATATTAATAAGTGTTATGTCTTCTTGGTGCATGATTCTTTATCATTATGAAGTGTCCCTCAGTATCTTTCTTTACCTTTTTTATTTTGAAGTCTTTTTTGTCGATATTAGTACTCTACTCCCACTTTTCTCTGAATGCCATTTGCTTGAAATATTTTTTCCACCTTTCACTTTGAGTCTATATTTGTTTTGGAACTGAGAGTGTCTCCTGGAGGCAGCATATGGTTGGATTTTCTTTTTTTCTCTTTTCTTTTTTTTTCTTTTTTCTTCTTCTTTTTTTAATCCATTCTGCAACTCTAAGCCTTTATTGGTGAGTTCAGTCCATTATAATTTAGGGTGATTACGAGAATATGAGGTTCTACTTATTCATTTTATCTTTTGCTTTCTGGTAGCTCGGTGTTTCCATTGCTTCCTTGTCCTTGTGTTCTGTTTTTTATTTTGGTTGGCTTTTGTGGGTTTTGCCTCTGATACTTCTTATTTTATGGTATATATTTCAGTTCTGACACTATGGTGTGTGGCTACCATTACAAATGTAAAAAGATTATATATATATATATAATTTTTTATACATTTTCTTCTGTGTGTGCCTTATCTCTTTCTCCCTTTGTGCATTTGGATCTTTTAATTTTCCCCTTTTCAGTCATTATTATCTCAATTTGTTTCTATGTATGCTGAATGTTCATTACTGTTTTTGCTATAGCAATTCTCTTCTTATTATTTAAGCCTATAATGCTCAGTTCTTAGTAAGGGTTGCACTTAGTAAGAGTTGCACTCCTCTGCTTTTATTTGCCTGATAGTCACTTTACTTCTAATTATGTTGATTTTGTTTGTTGTTATTATTTTGTTTTAAGTGAACTGACCCTTTCAGTATTTCCTGTAATGCAGGCCTTGTAGTGGAGAATTCCTTCAATTTTTGCATGTCTGGAAATGTCTTAATTTCTCCTTCATATCTAAGGAGAGCTTAGCTGGCTACATTATTCTAGGCTGGTAGTCTCCTTTTACTTAATAGTTAAATATTTTGATTCTATTCCTTTCTGGCTTTTAAGTTTGCACTGAGGAATTCGAGGATAATCTAATGGTCTTCCCTATAAATTACCATCTTCTTCCTGCTGCTGCCATGAGAATTCTATTTTTGTCAATGATTTTTGATAATTTAATACAATGTGTCTTGGTGAAGGCCTTTTGGCTGAGATAAGTGGGTTTTCTGTTGACTTCTGAATTCCAAAGTCCAGCTGATTCCTTAGATCTGAAGAAATTCTCATCCACTATTTGTCTGAAAATGCTTTCTAGTCCTGCTCCTTCGCCTTCGGAAATGCCCGTTATTCTTAGGCTCCTCTCCCAGTGGTATCAGCTAGTTCTTGTATTTCTCTTTCATTATTTTTCATTCTTTGTTTCTCTCTTTTTCCTTCTGATTTATTTCTAGATTTCTGTCCATGATATCACTGATACTTTTTTCCATTTGGTCAGCTCTATTCTCAAGTTTGCTATTTTCATTTTTCAACTCTTGTAGTGTGTTTTTTATCTCCAAAAGTTCTATTGTGTTCTTATTTGAGGGTTTCAGTCTCCTTGTTTCGCTCATCTAGCTGTTTTTGCAATTCTGAAATTGTTGATATGACTCATTTTGGAACTCACTCAGTGTTTTCAGAAGTATCATCCTGAATTCTCTGTCATTTAAGGTGCGTATTTCTATGTCTGAAGCTTATTTCTGGAGTCTTTTCTCTTTCTTTCTTGAGATGGCTTGTCACCTGATTGTTCATGGTGTTTAATGGACTATTTCTCTGCTGTGCATTAATGGAAGTGCATTCTCTTGTTTTTCCAGAAAGAAGATTTTATTGTATAAAAATCTCTCTTTAGCCTGCTACAAAGAAGGTACTTTTCTTTTTGTTTTCTAGTAGGTTGGTGTCTAAGCCTCTTGGATCTCTGCTTTATATGAGCCTAAGGTCTTTTATTTTCCTGTAGATTTTAATCACACTTGCTACTCTCAGTTTCAGTCCCTGTAAGTTGTTAGCAACAGTTTTGGTAGCATCTACTCAGATTCCTCTGGGGCTTCCGCGGTGATCAGTTTTTGGAAGGTATCGGGGAGGGGCCCTCTGAGTTGAGTGTTGGGGGCGCTGCGGTCAGCTTCAGTTTTGCGACCAGGGCTGGTAGAAAATCAACTGATGTTTCTATACAGCCTGTTCCACTTTCTGCTTTCTGCCTGATGACTGATCCCTTCTGCTGGCCGCACAGAAACATCCCAACACATTCCAGGCAGAGATGTTCAGGGAAGTCTTCTGCACCTTCTCCCCTTAATCTCCTTCTGCAGGGAGCTCCAGAGGCAAAGATAGGTAGCTTCAGCCTTCTCAGCTTTTGCTCAGATTTCCTTGGAGCTCCATGGTGATAGGTCTCGGTAGGTATGAGGGAGCCCTTTGGGTTGGGGGCTGCAGCTCAGCCTCAGTTTTGCAACCAGAGATGGTAAAAATCAACTGTTGTTTCTCTGCTGGCCCGTCTTGCTTCTCTGCTTTCTGCCCTGATGACTGAGCACTGCTGCCAGCTGCATAGAAAAAGTCCTGGTACTTCCAGGAAGGGCTCAGCAGGAAAGATGCCGCACCTTCACTCCATTTCTTCCTCCTACAAGGAGCTCCAGTGACTGCAAGGCAGCTTCTTTATTTGTCCCAGTCCATCGCCCTCCACCCAGGGTTCTCTCACCTGTGGTAGCTCTTACAAGCAGATAACCATGCTCAGACATGTTGGTGTGCAGTTTGGGTGTTTTTTGTTCAGTCAGTTTTAGATGTTCAGCTTATTGTTGTTCAAAGGGAGAGAGATATCTGAGGACATCTCTCACTCCACCTTGTTTTACAAGAATCTCCCAAAATATTTTAAATGAGTATTTAATCACCTCTTAGTTCATCAGGCAGTTTATCCTGGAGTGCTGTGTAAATGTGGTTTAGACAGAAATCCACTAGCATGAATGGCCACTACATTACTATTGATATTGATATCAGTAAATGGTATAACAACAATTATAATGAAAATCTCAATTGGGTCAGATACAGTTGTTTTCATAATAAGGCTCAATATCCCTTTTAGCCATATCTATTAGGACAGGCTTCCAGCTTGAACAGAAAACTGTCCATGTGACTGAATGTTTGTTTGGCAGCTATTACAATTTATATAGGAGTTAGAACCAAGAAAAAGGCACCACTTATATGCAGTAGTATGTCTTGAGACAGGATTACAGACCCTGACTTACCCAAGATAATATAGAAAGAGTGATAGGCTTGTCCAACACCAGCAGCATGGGTGTAGTGACATTATCAGGATTTATCCCATTCTTCTTTGAACAAATGATAGCCCCAACCATTATTATTCCCTGCAGAGGGATTTAATAAGACAGGTGCTACTCTTTGTATCTCAAAATCTTAAATTTAGTCACATCTGCACTTCCCTTCTGCCACATGAGTTAACAATATTTATGAACTCTGGGGGATTAGAAAATGGACAACTTTGTGTGGCCATTATTCCGTTTAGTATTGTCCCTCTCTGGCTCCCAAAGATCCATGTTTTTCTCTCACCAAAATGTATTAGCCCCATCTCAATATGTCCAAAATCTAAAACCATTGCAACTTCTCAATCCTGTATTATATCCAAAATCGTGCTAACTGAAAGCGTTCCAAAACCAGTTAGTAAAAAAACAGTATTTGCAATAAATAATGCCACTAGAGTCCTTTTATAACTTTTTAGTCTTATTTTACAATGATACGTTCCTCATTATCAACTAGGACACTTCATCTTTTAACATGGCAGTGGTTTCAGAAGCCTCCCTTCAAGTAAATTCCAACTAATGATAGTTGACATAGTTATCCTATATTTGGTCACAGCTTGAAAGTCCTTGAACCAATTTTGTCATAAAAAGACTGCTCTGATAAAATGATACTCCATGTGTTGTCCTGATCTTTTAATGAAAGGCATGAGCTCCAAATTATAATCATCTTGCCAAAGGCTGTTTTGTTGTTGTTGCTGTTTATTCCTGTTTTTTCTGACTTTTCTGGTAAATGAGTAGAACATTCCTAACAGTAAATTTAAAAAACTTATCAGAATGAAATGTGTTAAATTTAAGTTCATTCTGAAAAACTTCTTCCACTAGTTGGATTCTACTTGTTGTATTAGTAATAGATCTTTCTTTGCTATTAGTCACATTGTCATTGCAACAGATCATTTACTCCTTACGTCTCAAGTTTCATGAAGAAGAATAGGAGTTGAATCAGAACTATGCAAACATTGGTTTCAACTAAGATGTTGGCTTCACTGTGTAGAAAAGAATAATGTTTCCACTAAGAAATGGTTCAGCTACTGCTGAAACAGGAATTGAACCTAAGGCACCAAAAAGCACCCACTCAAACCTAAGACTTTCCTTCCAGTGTCACCTGCCTTGGGTGGAGTAGGGGAAAGAACACTCTGGGCAAGGAATGAAAGGGGCCATTCACTGCATTCTCAAGCACCTGAGGCCCCAGCCTGGGATTCATTACTGCTTGGCCTCTCCTCACAGCATCATCCATAATTCCACTTTTAATGTTATATGCATGCTACATTCATTGTCTACATTAAAATATATGTTCACAAAAATTAAACTCTATCTCCAGGAAGTTTGCAGAGCACTCTTTTGTTCTGAATCAACAAGATTTTTGAAACGTTTGTGGTTCTTATAGACAACTGGACTCCTTGCATGCGTCAGACAATCATTTTGATACTAACAAAAGAAAAAATTGAAGTTTTTTCACTGTATAACACAGTGTCTTACCCTTGCCACCTGGCCAATATCCACTGTTCCCATAGTTGCATCAAAGTTATAAATGTTGACCTGCCTAAAGACGTCATATGCTATTTGATACTAGCCCCATGAAAAATCTGGCTTGAGTTAAGAAAACCTTTATATGATAAAATTCTTGGCTTTCTGAAGCACAGTCAAGCAGTTCTCCATGATTTAATAGTCAACAAGATTAATTTACACCGTTATGAATATGTACCTGGCAAACTGTGATATACTACTCTGAAAAAAAATAATAGAATCAATATAAAATATTGGTAACATCTGATATTGCCAGATCAGTAACATAGGGCCAAAATAATGTTTTTTAATACTATGTGACTGTATCTTTGGTTCTCAGGGCAACAAGACTGAAAGGCTAATTTTCTCCCTCCAGGATTGTTCCACTGGGAAACACTGGAAAACTAGTTGCAATTCTAGACTCTCAGGCCATAGTTTTAAGTGGACCCTGGCAACTGCTATAACTCTGATGACCTCTTGCTTTGACTCAAAATCATGTCTTCAGGACTGACCAGGGGCTGGCATGCAGGAAAATGTTTGCTTTTATATCAGGTGTTGAAATCTTCTTATCCCCTTTAATCATTACTATAGCAGGTAAAACCAAATAATCCTTACACCATTCATTTAAAATAATTTTTTAAATGCTAGACTGAATAACAAGCTTTTATTTTACCTTGTCTGAGATTTAAAACTAAGATATAATATTATATTTTCATCTTAATTATTATCTCTAAAAGTCCAAGAAGTGTGACTAGGTAGAGGTCTTTAGGATTCTGCTTAAGTGACTAAAAGAATGATTTGAAATAAATTTTCACATTTATAATAATAACATAAATTGTTATTGAGCTCTGCATATATATTTATACCATAAAAACACACTTAGAATATTATGTAACATATATAATATGTAATAGAGCTCTATTATTATCTCTACTTTATAAATGAAAAAAATATGCTATGGAAAGTTTAGATAACTAACCCAAGTTCACAAGCAAGTTGTTTGTAGGACTGGAACTTAAACCAAGATCTGCCTAACCCCAAAGCTATACTGTAAGATATACTGCACAATACTGCACGCTCCGGGAAAACAGAATAAGAGAATATAAAAATAAACAAATCCAGTTCAAATCCTACCTCCATCACTAACTATGTAATATAGTATGTGTAGGATAAATTCCCCAAATTCATAGATTCTACTGCTGTTCAAAATGGTAGCTATCAGGTGTCGATTTGAATTTAAATTAATAAAGATAAAATAATGTTAAAAATTACAAGCAAATTACATTTGCTTGGGTCACATTTCAAGTACTCAATAAGCACATATAGCTCATGGTGACCACATTGGGCAGCACAGATATGAATATGTCCCTCATTGCAGCAAGTTCTATTGGAGATTGCTGGTCTAGGTGATTACGTCTACCTGAATTAGGACCACCTCCAAAGAACTTTTTAAAATTCTATAATTATCAAACTTCCTCGAAATAAGGATACACTCCTACTGAATTTCATAGAGAATGTTTTCTTGAAAAAAAACTGTCAAGGTCAAATGATATAGGGGAAAAAATCTGTTGAAAACCCAATTATTCTAAACCCCTAATTACATCTTTCCATTTAGACCATGTTATTGGCATTATTTTTGTGCATTGCATGCATTTTGTTTAATTATTTATATTTTTTCCACACTGCCCTTCTGTTTGAAACCTAAAATTAGCTTTAATTAGCATATCTGATTATTTATATTTCATTTCAATAGTATCAGTCTTTATATTTCCATTTTCCAATCATTTTACAAAATAATGAAAAATTTAATAAAATAAAATGTTAAGGTATTGTATAAATGATAGGCAAACTGAACTTTATCATCCTGTTTCCATTTGAAAAGTTTGCTTATTTGAAGGGTAGAGTCTGAATGGCATATAAATGCTGAGTTTTTAGTGTCTGAAAGTAGTCTGAAACCCTACATAGGTCAATTGTAACTATTTTATGTTGATAAGATATGCTGGATATTCTAATCTTACCTTCTACATCTACTCTATCTGCTACTTCCTCTGTCCTGTGCCCTGGGGGCTGATTTCTAGGATCTTTCTCAGCAATGCTTGTGCATTGGTTTCCATTGGCTTTGGCCAACAGGATACACAGGGGGACAGAGGGAGCAGTGCATTTATGCCCCTGCACTATGAGCTGAGGAGAGGAAGATCTGGAGTGGGTAGTGTTTGTGTGATGCTGGATGCTTTGCCATCCCTTATTTTGTTTTTAACTCTTATCACATGTTAGTAAACATCTTTCCACTTAACTCTTTTTAATTACACACTTTGAGTGGTCCCAAGAAGCCAAGTGATCTATGAACTACTGAATTAAAGATAGCTGGAAATTCCTTACAAGCAAAATAGGTTTTGTTGCTCCTTCACTTTGTGTTTCATGTGCCACTGCAATAGAACCCAGGCCTTTGCCTTAGGTCCTCATCTTTGACTACATTAATACTATTTATATACTGGTGACTCCCCCATTATATCTCTTGACAAATTTTCTATAGCATTCTAAATTTGTATAGCCAATTGTGTACTTGACCTCTCTTTTTGAATTCCTATAGACAGCTCAAACTGAACATGTTAACACAGAAATTTTCCTTTTCCACTCTCCACCCTGCTCCAACTGTTTTCCTCCCATCTTCCTACTTAGATTTCAGTCAGTTTTCACAAGTGCTCAAACTATAAACTTAGGGTTATTTTCATTCTATAACCTCTTTATTTATTGCCCTAAAACTTAGTAAAAAAATCCTTTGGGAATAATATTTTTTAAAGTATTATTTGCTATGGTAATAAGAAGAGTCATAACATTGCAGTGCAATGGTATGAGAACATCGGATTAATTTACTTTTCTTAAATTGTGGATTAGCTAGAAGACTGATTTTACCATATTAATAACAACTAACAAACTAAAGCATCCTCAAATTTTTAGTACTTTGGTAGCTATTTAAGTTCAAAATTCTTTAGTATAGGGCCTCAGCTAAAAATGAATTCTTTTTTTATAATAAATAATTTTTTCTTTTGTTATTTACAGTCTTATTGAGATATAATTGACATACCATACTGTATAAGTTTAAGGTGTACAACATAATGGTCTGATTTATGTATAAGCTTACAATAAGTTTAGTTATCATTTATCATTTCATACAGACACAATAAAAAGAAGAAAAAGTATTTTTTTTCTCTTGAAGAGAATCCTTAGGATTTACTTTCTTAACAACTTTCAGATATATTATACACAGTGTTAGTTATAGTCATCATGTTGTACATTACATTACTAGTGCTTATTTATCTTGTGACTGGAAGTTTGTACCTTTTGACCACCTTCATCCAATTTCTCCTCTCCCACCCAATTTTTGCTTTTAACATTCTGTAAGTAAATTCAGATATGGAGATAGATAAATCTGTTTACTGTTCATAAATTTACTTTTTACTCTTTGACCCTGCCTTTAAGCTGCTAATAGTACATGCAGAAAGAAGACTATCATTTTGCATTAGGACAGAGGTCCTACCTAAACCCATGTCCAACAAGAATGCCCAAACTAGAGGTACCTGGAGTGAGCTGCAGACTGTTAGTACACTGGTTTGGGAACACTGCTATAATAGAACTAACTAGTTATGTGGTAATCACTTCACATTACTGTATCTCTTTAATGGAATTTTTGTCTTCCAGATTTAAGGATGCGTCGACTGTCCTCTGGTGCTAGAGAAATTCCATTGAAAAAATGACCTCTTAATCTTTTCTTACCAAAGGCCTTCCTGAAAACCAGTGACATGAAGAGAAAATATTCCTTTTGCAGCTACATCCTGTCCCCAGGCTTTTATTTTCTAATGCAAAGACCATGCTTGTGTTTATTCTTTGACTCTGAATCACTACTGAATTTAAATTCCTTTCCTGTGCCTGGGGTTGTAAATGAATTATTTTTAGATGAGATTTAATTAACACATGGGTACAAAAAGGAAAATATTTTAGTTTATTTTGCTTCTGCAATATGTACATGTATTTCTGGAGGAATGCTAAAATTTGCTTTTAGATGTTTGGAGCTAGAGGGCATAGACTCCTTACAAGACTGAGCTAATTCTCAAATGTCAGAAAAGGACAAAGATGTAGCTAGTTCCTGGATTTATTTTAGGAAGGGAGATTACTACAGGTAATAGCCTTGGAAATGGGCATCATCAGCCTTAAATAAACGTAGAGCAGCTGGTCACCAGGTGGATGGAAAGTCACCAAGGAATGCTCGCTCTTCTTGAAAATCATTCTCTTTCTACTTGATAATATTTCACAGTTTGGAAATGTATCCTTTTATCATAAGGCCCCTTGTCCTCTGTTAAGACACAAATTCCTGAGAAAATATTGCACTAAGCCTTACCAGTCAATATACCAACACAGTTAATTTAATTACCTTATTTCCCAAAGCAAGTTTTGAAGGAAGAGAATACAGGGGAAATTAGTTCCATAGGAATGAGAATAGGGCAGAAAATGTAAAAAATGGACTGGGGATGATGATAGAGTATCTATTATTACTTTGTTAGAAAAGATTATATAGACAAAATTGTTGGGAGGGAACAAAGCCAAAATCATTAGGCATGAACAGAAGTGTTTCTGCACCCTCAGCTTTTTGGGTAAAATTCCCCTCCTTCTTTGGCAGTCTGGCCTGGAAGTCCTCCTACTTTGTTTTATCACAATCCTTAGTTTTTTCATCACTTTTAAATCTCATCAAATCTTCTTAATTTCATCTTAATCTTTTCCTGATTATTCCTGAACTAGAATGTAAGTGATTATCCCTCTTTCTGTTCCTTGGCCAGCTGTTTTAAATAGCTAATGAAAAAATTTTGAAAACATTAATTTTTTTAATAGTTATTTTCTGAATTTTTATTAACTTTTCTCATACATGAATTAAATGGTAAAAGTAAAGGTATGTGTACTTATGAGTGGTATGTGTGTTAATATGTATATTCTCAGTTAACAGAGCTTTAACATTTTTTTCAGTGTATATCAGGGAATGAGCAAGAGTGATGGGACT
Source organism: Eonycteris spelaea (assembly GCA_003508835.1). NCBI lineage: Eukaryota > Metazoa > Chordata > Mammalia > Chiroptera > Pteropodidae > Eonycteris > Eonycteris spelaea. The sequence continues at coordinate 338,975 of PUFA01000230.1, forward strand.
CTCATTTGAGATGGAGCAGAGAAAATGCATTCTAGACAAGGCAGCAACATTTCCACAGGCATGAGAAACGAGATGCATACTGTGTCTGGGCACTAGCATCAGTCTAGTATTGCTGATGCATTAAGTGAGAGTGAAAGTAATGTATTTTAACAGGCAGATGCCCAATTTATGGTTAATTGATCTTTGACAAGAATACCAAAGCCATTTGGTTTGAGGAAAAAATACTTTTTTCAACAAATGTTGCTGAGATAATTGGGTGCCCACATGCAAAAAAAACAAAGTTAGATCCCTATTTCACATCATATACAAAATTAACCTCTAATAAATCAAATACCTAAATGGAAGAGTTAAAACTATAAAACTCTTAGAAAGAAACAAGTATAAATCTTCATGACCTTGATAAACAATTATTTCTTAGAGATCACACCAAAAGCACAGAGTCAAATTTTAAAAATTAGATAAAGGTATTGTACTGAAATTTTAAAACTTTTGTAGAGTAATGATATGATCAAAAATGTGAAAAGATAACTTACAGAATGCAAGAAAGTATTTGCAAATCATATATTTGATAAGGGTTTAATATTAGAATCTCTAAGAGCTCTTAACAATTCAACAACAAAATACAAATAACCCAACTTTTAAAATGTATAGAGTACAGGCAACAAAGAAAAACAGAATAAATTGGGTTACATCAAAAATTAAAACACTTTTGCACACCAACAGATACAACCAACAGAGTGAAAGGGTAACCCACAAAACAGGAGAAAACAAGCATAAATCATACATCTGTTAAGAGGTTAATATTGGAATGCTTAACCAGAACACCTTCAACTCAACAACAAAAACAAAACAACACACCATTAAAAATGGGCAAGGATTGAATAGACATTTCTCTCAAGATATACAAACATCCAATAAACATCCAATAAACAGCACTAGTTATAGGAAAGTGGAAATCAAAGCCTTACACCCATAAAGATGCCTCCTTTAACACAAACAAAAACCAGAAATAACAAGGACTTGATGAGGATGTGAACAAATTGGAAGCCTGTGCAACTATTCGTGGGAATGTGAAATGGCACAGCTGTTTGTGGAAAAGGGTATGATGGTTCTGAAGAATACGAGAAATCAAATTAACATATAATTTAGAAATCCCTTTGGCATATACACATCCATGTTCATAGCAAGCATTGTGACAATAGCCAAATATGGAAGCCAGATCAGGTGTCTATTAACAGAAGAATAGACAACAAAATGTGGTATATTTGCCAGAGGCTAGGGAGAAGGGAATGGGAGTTCCTGTTATGGGTAACGAGTTTGGGTTTTTGGGAGAATTGAGTAGAATTCTGTGGATGATAATGGCACAACAGTGTGGATTTACTTAATACCATAGAACTGTACATTTAAATATGGTTAAGAAGATAAGTTTGTTATATGTATTTTACTACAATTAAATTTTTAAATGTGCAAAATACTTGAATAGATTTTTGTCCAAAGAAGATTATGGCAATAAGCACATTAAAATATGCTCAGCATCATTAGTTATTAGGGAAATGCAAATCAAAACCATTGGCATGTCCATTAGGACAGGCTATAATAAAAAAAAAGAACAAAACAAAAAAAAAAAACCTAAAATACAACAGTGTTGGTGAGGATGTGAAGAGATTGGAACCTTACGAAAGTAGAAAATGGTGTAATCGGTTTGGTGACAGTTTTGACAGTTTTTTCGAAGCTTAAAATATTGAGTTATCGTATGAGCCAGCAATTCCATTCCTAGGTACATACTGAAGAGAATTGAAAACATGTGTTCATGCAGAAACTTGTACATGAATGTTCATTACAGCATTATTCATAACAGCCAAAGAGTAGAAACAATACAATAGCCATCAGCTAACAACTAGATGAATGGATAATAAAGAAGAGTCTGTCTATACAATGAAATTTTATTCTGCAATAAAAATAAAGTATTTATTATCAAATTTTGTAAATTTGTGTTAATGTGATATGAAAAATTATATTTTCTTGGTTTCTGTTATTTGTGTATGTTTGCCTTTTTCTTATTTATTTTTACAAACTCTTTTTATAAGGACTAACCTTTCTTTGTTAAATGTTAAGTTCCCGGTACCTTAATTTGTCTTAAACTTTTTAAATGTTATTTTTACAGTATAAATCTTTATATTTTTAACAATATTTAAATCTTATCTTCCTTAAGGTTTTAAGGTTTTATAGCTCACTTAGAAAATGCTTCTCCATTTATGATTACCCAAACATTTTCAATATGTTTTGCTAGTGTTTTTTAACACTTTGTTTTTCAATGTAACTTTAATATAGCTAGAGTTTTTTTTTTCTTCTTCTATGGTGTTAAGTTAGAATCAAAATTGATTATTTTCCAAATAAAAATTCCATTTAAAAAAACACTTTTCATTTATAATATTTCCAGTGATTTTGGTGAAATGCTGCCATTACTATGTATTGAACGTTCCCATATGTGTGGATGTGTTTCTGGGCTTGACCAGTTCAATTGACTGTTCATTCCAGTTCCACCTGTGAACTCTTATCCCTGCTGTAATTACTTACTTGTCCCGACCCGCGGGACCTAGTTATTTGTGGGGACGAGGAGGATCCGACCTGAAAGAAAATGGGGGCGAGAGAAGAGCGAAGGCAAGACAATACTCTGATCAAGCCTTCAAATTTTATTGTGAGACAGGGGTATATATACACTGGTGTTCAGGGGCGGAGTGGGCTATAGGATACATGTAGGCAGGGGATTGGCCGCGTAGCAGGGGTGGCAATAAGCTACATTCTGATTGGTATAAGATAATGGGGAAGGAGGAGGAGAGAAGAGTATCTTTTGGCGCGCGCGGGCTTTCTTTGTTGGCGCGCGCGGGCTTGCAGCTAATCTCCAGGAAGTGAAGCAGGAACCTCATGAACCGTGGCCATCTTTTTTCTTTGTGTGGCTCCCGACATCTCCTCCCTTTCTATTTATTTTAGAAAGGTGGGCCTTAATCGAGTGAGGGAATAGAGGCCTGGTTCCTCCCGCAGGATTGGATATCCTGCAGACGCTCTTGGTATCTTTTGGGGAGGAGAGGCAGAGCGAAAATGATTTTTGAAAAGTAATGGCCTTATATAGTCATGGATACCAACCTCTGTGCAAACCAGGCATTTCTCAGGGAGGACCAGAAAGGCTCTTTGTAGAGAGACCCTCCCTTGCGGTACTGGTCTCACACTCATCTCGATGCCCATACCCCATATACTTAGGGGTATGCCTGGTTCTGGCGGACCAGCATATGAGCCATATTAAGTACGGTGCCAAAATCGATGGTACCACGGTCGAGGCGCCTGTAAAGTTGAGAACGGAGACCTGGAGCATTGGTTGGCTCGATGCAAGACTCTTCATCACAGGCTGTAAGTCTGTGATAATGAACAGCAACCGCTGGCTTGACGAGCTGGTCAACCTGCTCTCGAATAAAAACTGTCAGTTTTCTTAAGGCCCAGGGGCCAAGAGACACTAAAAGGAAGAATCCTGCCAAGGGTCCAAGGATGGGGGATCAGAGTAGTTAGCCAAGGGGTGGCAGAGGTCCAGTTTTTGTACCAGGCCTCATCTTTTTCTCTTTGTTTTTGCCTGGCCTCTAGGTTTTTCTTAACTTTATCGATGCTATCTTGTACTAATCCTGTTTTGTCTTTATAAAAGCAACATTCTTCTTTAAGAGCAGCGCAGAGGCCTCCTTCTTTCAAGAAGAGGAGGTCTAACCCTCGGCGATTTTGGAGCACTACCTCTGAGAGAGAGACAACAGATTCCTTCAGGCTGTCTAAACCCTCTTGCAGATTTTGTATGTCTTTATCAATAGCCTGACTAAGAGCATAATATTGTTGTTTAGAAGTAATTATGGAGGCAATGCCTGTTCCGGCCCCAGCTGCTCCCAATCCTAATAATACAGATAAGGTAATGGCGGTTACCGGCTCACGCTTAGTACGAGCAGAGCCCGAGTAATATGGAAGGAGGTCTTCGGTGGGATGTATGGAAATTTTGGGCATGAGCATGACTAAAACACAATATTCATTGTTAGATATTAGTAAGCGCGGGTTAACGGAGGGCGTTATGCCAAAGGAGCAAGCAAAATAAGTACCGTTGGGCGCGACAAGATATTCATAGGACAGCGGGGGTGAGAAGGAGCTGTTACAAATGGGTACTAGCTGAGGGGGTAGACGCAAGAGGGGGCTATGTATACAGAGGCCTATTCCCGAAAGCTGAGCCAACGTGAGACCCGGAGAGGTCTCTGAAAAACGGAAGGGATCTGACCAGCGAGTCTTGCTGGAGTCATTGGTAAGTATGAGGTCTGCTGAGGTATTGACTAAAACTGCTATCCCTTCGTAAAACGGGGGAACGGGGGAGAAACATAACCAGCACTCGCTATATCCAGTGGAGTTAAGGGATTCTGCAGTCACATTAGCCAGGCCTTTAAGGATTTCGCCTGTAGAGGGTAAAACCGGGGGGAGCAAAGCCTGGAAAACAGTACTAGCAGACAGGGGGGAAGGGTTAGAAGGTTTTGGGTCTTTTGTCTTAGGGGCAATAGGGCCAAGGATAACGTGCTTGTTGGCGTTTGGAATGGATCGAAGTAATTTGATTTAAAAGTGAGCCCAGGGTCAGTTCCTGAAATATAAAGCCTTAGCCCCCATTCATGTCCCCTGAGCCATCCATCAATAGGGGCCCTTTTTCCCTTGTCAGTAAAGGCAATGGAGAGCGGTGTACATCGTCCCCCTGTGGATGGATGTTTTGACATTCGGGAGTGGGTACGGTTGAGTTACGCTTGGGATTCCAAGTCCTACTTACAGTTATATAATCCCAAGTGGAGCTAGGCTTCCAACTAGCGTCTCCCGTGGTCTCACACCCCCAGGAGCCACAGAAATAGGAGTCTCTGTATCCACATTTATAGTTAAGGGTTCGATCTCTATGAGCTCCAGGGCAAACATAAAACTCTGCTTCTCTGAGATAGGTTCTTTTACGGCGGTATACACCCAGGGGAACGGCTAGAGTGAGTGGGAGTATTGTCAAGGGGGGGAGCTTGGGAAGGGGGAGGTAAATGTCTGGGAGTCCCCAGGCCGCGGAAGCTCCGGCAGCCAGATCACAGAGATCAGGGGTAAGAACGGGCCAAGGGGGGGTACTTGCTAATGTGGAGAAATTGAAGGCGACGTCTCCTGCTTCATTGGTGACTGTCCAGGTGAAATTGAGAATTTGATGGGTCCAAACGGGGCGAAGGGCCATGACGAGGATCAGTAGCGTGCATGTCTTCATTTTTGCCTCCTGAAAATAAACAAAAAGGGAAGGCTTCTCAGGGGTTAATATGCCCTGGATTGGAATTATTATTGTTTTTGCTTTTATTTGTGTCTAGGGGTTTAATGAGTCTATCTGGGAGCCATCGGGCATTTTGTACCTTAGCATCATATATACAAGCATGTCCTTTCCCCCATATGAGTACAGGGTCAGGCCCGTGCCATGTGTTGGTCATCGGATCTTTCCACATAGCCTGTGCATAGTTATCTGCCGTGGAGGGATGCCAAAGGCGATCAGCAGCGGTTTTACCCGCGGAGTCATGGGTAAGAAAATTGAGAACAAATAGTGCATGATTTAGGAGTGTCTTTGCATTACCTGTTTTCGGGTAGAGTGCTTCTCCCCCCGACTGAAGTTTGAATAACATGTTTTTAAGAGTTAAGTGGGCTCTTTCAACAATACCTTGGCCTTGGGGATTATAAGGAATTCCCGTTATGTGCTTAATACCTAACTGTGCACAGAACTGTTTAAAGCTAGAGCTGGCGTATCCAGGGCCATTGTCAGTTTTTAAAACTTTAGGTTGTGGCAGATATGCCAGGCATGAGAGAACATGGGTAATAACGTTTTTAGTTGCCTCTCCCGTTTGCAAGGATGCACATAGAAAACCACTGCAGGTGTCAATAGACACATGAATATATTTTAATTTACCAAAGGGAGGGTAATGAGTGACATCCATTTGCCATATCTCTCCTGGGACTAACCCCCGGGGGTTGATTCCGGTATGAGGCTCTGGGAGGAGAGTTAGGCATCCTTGACATTGCCGAACTATTTGGCGGGCCTGTTCTCGGGTGATTGAAAATTTGAGTCTAAGAGTGTGAGCATTGAGATGATGTAGTTCATGAGCCCGTTGGGCTGCAACCAAGGGTGAGTCTGACGTGACAGAGGCTACTAATTGAGTTGCCAGATCAACCCTGTCATTGCCTTTGGCAAGCGGCCCCGGAAGGCCAGAGTGAGCGCGTATGTGCCCGATGAAAAAAGGGGCACCGCGGTTTAGAATTAGTTTTTGTAATTTTGCGAATAGGGGGGAAGCATTTGTAGAGGGACGTATGTAAGGCACTGTCTCTAATAGGGGAACAGAGGTGGCTACATAGGCACTATCAGTGTAAAGGTTAAAGGGGGCATCTATTAAAAGCTCAAAAACCTTGATTATTGCAGTTAATTCAACAAGCTGTGCAGAGGAGAGGTCTGTCTGTATTCGAGTAATCTGCCCATTAATGCTGAAGCGGCTATACCGGAGGAGGACCCATCAGAGAACACCATTACGGCCCCAGCAATTGGTGTGGTTTTAGTCCTTTTGGGAAAGACAACCGGGGTCTTTTGAAGGAACTGGACTAATCTGTCCGCAGGGTAATGATTGTCTATTGTCCCCTGGAAGGAGGTGCAGCTGATTGCCCAATCATCATCATGTTGAATAAGCCATTGTAACTGAGACGTGTTGTATGGGAGGGTTATAACTTCAGGGTCTCTCCCGAACAACTTGAGGGCTGCCTCTCGGCCTAAACGTAAGAGGGCAGCAACTAATTGAGGATAGGTAGCTAAGACTCTAGGGGGGAGGCTGGCAAATGAACCCAAAATAGTGGATGGTTTTGCCAAAGGACTCCTGTAGGGGAGAAGGGAGTGGGAAAAATGAGCAGCCACAAACTTAAATGTGGAGAGAAGTAGCTAATGGTCTGTTCAGAAATAGCCCGCTCTACAATGGTTAACGCCCTTTGTGCTTCTGGTGAAAGCGAGCGGGGGGAGGAGGGATCAGGATCTCCGCGTAGGACATCAAACAAGGGCTTTAACTCTCCGGTGGTCAGTTTTAAATAAGGTCTAAGCCAATTGATGTCTCCTAGCAGACGCTGAAAATCATTAAGAGTGTTTAAGGAGCTTCTCTTTAGCTGAATTTTTTGAGTGAGGATTTTATTAGAAAATAATTCAAAGCCTAAAAATAGTTGAGGGGGGTGGACCTGGACTTTTTCTGGGGAAATGTGTAGTCCTCGATCTCGGAGGGCAGTGACTAGTTGCTGACTGGCCGCATAGAGCTGTTGCTGGTCAGGACCGGCAAGAAGAATATCATTCCATATAATGGATAATATACAAAGTGGGGAAGAGCAACCTAAAGGGGTCTATAGTCTGGGCTACAAATTTTTGGCAAAGAGTAGGGCTGTTGGCCATTCCTTGTGGGAGGACTCTCCATTGAAACCGAGGAGAAGGCCCTACACAATTGGTAATGGGTAAACTAAAGGCAAAACGTTTGCAATCATCAGGATGTAAAGGTATGGAGAAAAAGCAATCTTTTAGATCAATAACTAATTTGACATACCCTTTAGGGATGGCTATTGGAGAGGGAATTCCAGGTTGTAATGCGCCCATAGGGACCATAGTCTTATTGACCGCCCTGAGGTCTTGTAAGAGCCGCCATTTGCCTGATTTCTTTTGGATTACAAAGATTGGAGTGTTCCAAGGGGATGTAGAAGGTTCAATATGTCCAGCAGCCAGCTGTTCCTGCACTAACTCTATGGCTGCATTTAATTTTGTAGTAGTAAGGGGCCATTGATCGATCCAGACAGGAACATCACTTTTCCAAGTAATCTTGTCTGCTTGGAGTGCAGGAGGAGCAACGGCCCTTACAAAAAATGTTTTTCAAACCCTAAACCTGAGCGGTCTGTCTTAGGCGTAGCCAGTATTGGGCTGGGATCTCCCTGTTTTAGTTTGCCCAACCCTTGACCAGGGAGGTAACCTTGTGAAAGCATCTGCTGTGCTACAACTTCATTAGGGCTACACATGATGACCTTCATTTGGGAAAGGATATCTCTTCCCCAAAGATTTACCGGCAACCCAGGAACTACGAAAGGCTGAATGAATCCGTATTTCCTACTTCATCTTCCCAGTTCAATAACTGTGAACTTTGTAAAGTGTTTCTTGACTGCCCAATTCCTTGCAAATGGGTCAAGGAGGCGTGTAAGGGCCAGCTGGGGGGCCATGAAGCCTGAGATATGACCGTAGAGTCGGCCCCCGAATCTAAAATCCCTCCAAATAATTTTCCTTGGATCTTAAGTTTAAGGGTAGGGCGTTCTTTAGTAATAGCCTGGACCCAATATAAGTCTGAAGAACCTGGGGTAGAGGGGCCTCGCTTTTTATGGATAGCAGGGTAAGATGTACTTAAAGGGAGGGGGAGCGCCTGCGCAAGGCGCTGGCCTTTCATAATACTGACAGGGCACTGAGGGGCACTAGCAAGAATTTTTATTTCTCCAGTATAGTCATTGTCAACTAAGGAAGGGTGGACAATAAGGCCGTTTATCGTGGTGGAAGCTCGCCCTAAAATTAGAAAATAGGTATCTTTTGGAGGTGGGCCATAAATTCCTGTAGAAATAATTGTAACTCCCTCTTCAGGTGTTAATATTGTTGAGGAGGAGGCACAGAGGTCAAGTCCTGCACTCCCGGGTGTGGCCCGATAGAGGGCGGGAGTGCTACAGCTTGGCTGTTCCCCGAGGCCGGCTGGAATGGAATTGGCTGGGGGGCCCGGGGCTGGCCCCTCAGCCCGTTTCCCTGAAAGGGGGGGGTGAAAGGATTTGTGGTGCTGTAAAAAGGATTTGTTGGATTGCTACGGCACTCTTTGGCCCAGTGCCGCCCCTTATGGCAGCGAGGGCAAATGCCGGGGATTGACCCAACTCTAGGAGGAGGAGCCGTGGTAGGGCATTGGCGAGCGAAATGGCCTGGCTGTCCACATTTAAAGCAGTTACGCATAGGCGATGCGCCCCTGGGGAAGGGAGGAGGATAAGAAGCCGGGGGAGTCTGAACAGCGGCACCTACAGCTAAAAGGGCTTGAACTTTAGATGTAAAAGGATCAACATCTCTACACATTCTCAGCATTTCATCAAGAGTTTTGTCCCGAGTCTTACCTCGGAGGACTGCTCGACATGCCGAATTGGCGTTTTCATAGGCCAACTGTTTTACAATCTTATCATTGGCAGCCTCGGAACCAAGTGTTCTTTCGGCGGCCTCTAACAGCCTGCTAACAAATTCACTGTAATCTTCTTGCGAGCCTTGAGTAATCTTAGTTAGGGGAGTATTAGCAGTCCCGGAAGCAGGGAGTGAAATCCAAGCGCCCAAGGCCGCATCTTTCACTTGAGATAAAAGACCAAGGGGGAGGCGCTGCTGCCTAGTTTCAGAGATATATCTGCCCTGTCCCGTAAGCTTATCAAAAGTCCAGGATGCTGTTGGGGAATGAGGGTCCTTTACATTGGCAGCAGCGATGGTCTGGCAGCGGTCAGCAAAATCTGCCTTCCAAGTTAAAAACTGACCACGGGTAAGCACAGCCTGGACTATACGCAGCCATTCACTTGGAAGTAAATGTCCTCCTCGAGACAGCGAATCAAGAACAGAAAGAGTAAAAGGGGCATTGGGGCCATAAGCTTTAACGGCCGCGTTCAGCTCTTTTAAGCTTTTGAAATGGATTTTATAAAATTCTCTAGGGCTATCAGCAGGCTCGGCCGGCTCCGGCTCAGTCTGCTCCTCCCTCTCACTTTCTATTTCCGGGGCTGCAGGGGCATCTTCGCCACCGCTCTCATATCACCCTCCTCCGGACTATGTGTTGTGGAGGCGGGGTCAGAGCGGGCGGAGGCCCGGGTAAGAACAGGAAAGAGCAGTTTTTTAGGTTTTGTGGTTATAAGCGGTTTTCTAGAGGGACCCTTTTGCGAAGGTTGGGAAACAACCAATTTTTGGAGATGGCGGGTTATTCTTTGTTCTACTATCTGCGCTATGAGGTCTTCAGTACCGGTAGGGGGGCTAACAGGACCGGGAGCCGGAGGGGCAGTGGGGGGGCCGACGGGGGCAAAAAGGCCGGGGCGCAAACATTGGGAGGCCGAATAGGGGGAGTGTAAGAAGGGAGATTAAGCGACGGGGCGGCAAGGGGCCAATCTGGGTTGTGATACCTGGCCGCTTCGCCTTCCAGTTCGGCCGCGTCTCCCGGATCCAAAGGCTCGCCATTTTGGCCCTTGGACAGGACCGGAAAAACCTTTTGTGTATCAACAAGGTCCGAATCTCGAGGGAGAGGCGGATAAATGCAACATTTGGGAGGGGCATCAGGGAGGGCATTGAGCAAAGATGGCGTCGGGCTAGGGGAGGGGGACTTAGCTGATTTTGGAGCAGGGGGATCGCCCGAAAGAGACGACCTTGAGGCTGCCCGAGATAGAGGGCGAAGGCAATATTCTGCTACTGACAAGAGTTGGCGTTTATCAGGGTCAGTAGTTTCAACAATATCTCTGATAAGACCCCAGTAAGAAAATACCGAAACAGGAACAGAATCGGGACCGTTTTTGATAAGATAATCATTTAAATCTCTACCTACTTTCTGCCATTTTTTAGGGTGAATTTCGGGGCCATTAACAATAAACCACGGACAGACTTCATCAACAAAAATAAAAAACTTTACCAAGTCTTTCTTTTTAACTCGAACTCCTCTCTCCCTAAGTGAACTTTTTAGGTCTCTTATGAAGACCGCTTCTTTACTTAATCTAGTTCCCATTTTCTTGTAAGGCGGCCGGTACTCACCAGGGACGACGACCTCCGTGAGCGGCGAAAGGCGTCTCCTATTGCATCATCAAAAAAGGGGTCTGGCCAGACGATATCTTACTCGGGGGTCCGCCTGTGAAGGATCCGAGCCTCGAGCCCCACGTTGGGCGCCACTTGTCCCGACCCGCGGGACCTAGTTATTTGTGGGGACGAGGAGGATCCGACCTGAAAGAAAATGGGGGCGAGAGAAGAGCGAAGGCAAGACAATACTCTGATCAAGCCTTCAAATTTTATTGTGAGACAGGGGTATATATACACTGGTGTTCAGGGGCGGAGTGGGCTATAGGATACATGTAGGCAGGGGATTGGCCGCGTAGCAGGGGTGGCAATAAGCTACATTCTGATTGGTATATGAATAATGGGGAAGGAGGGGAGAGAAGAGTATCTTTTGGCGCGCGCGGGCTTCTTGTTGGCGCGCGCGGGCTTGCAGCTAATCTCCAGGAAGTGAAGCAGGAACCTCATGAACCGTGGCCATCTTTTTTTTTTGTGTGGCTCCCGACACTTACTGTGTTTCAATATCTAGCATTGCCCTCATTCTACTTTTGGTAAAATATGTTTTGGCAATTTTTGCCTATTTTCTACATGTGTGTGCATGCACGCGCACACTTTAGAATTAATATTTCACACTTCATGAAATAGTGCTGACTTTTGACTGGGATTGCATTTTATGGCTAATAAACTAAACTTAAGACCTGAATAATAACATTCTTTATTTAGTCATGTATTTGTCTTAAAAAAAAATCATTTGCTGGATATATATTTTTTTTCCATATTTCCAACCTCTGCTTCCTGCATCTGCCAGCACACGATTGGTTGTGTGCTCCACTTCTCTCTCACCTGCAAGATCAAGTGTGTGGTCTACTCACCCAACTGTCTTCCCAGAAGTAATCTGACCTTAGTCATTCACACCTCCTTAAGCTACTGTAATGGATAATTTTCTTCTGCTGTATGGGTAAATCAGGTTTAAAAAATTAAACAAGCAGAAAGATTTCTTGCTGCTGAAACAGTTTAAGATCAAATTGGAAATACAGTTTCTGTTCTTGGTCATTTCTGTTTATTTTTCAATTATATGATTATATAGGTATGTTTTTACCTGGTGGATCCAATACATAGTTTACTCAATTTTTAAAAAGATTGTCTATTTATTTCCTTGAGATGATTATTATATAAATCATTTCTTTTCAAATAATGCCAGCTTCTTTCTTAATTAAATTTAAAAATATTTTTCTCAGGTTAATAAGAAACTTTTGGTATCCCAGCATGATTACTCCAGTCTGTATCCTGCTAGATCCCTTTTAAATTTATGGGACTATATATCAAAGTTGACATAAGATAGTATCTTTATTAACTTTATCTCAATTTTTGCACCTGTGGACATGTACCTATAATGGAACTAGCTGCAGAAACTCAAACTCCCCAGTTTCTGGCTCTCGTTTAGACTCTGTCCTTTATATTATCTTGAAAGGCAAGTTTAATAGGTACTCCCTTTTGAAAGATAAAAAAACCAATTCGAGTGGAGTCAAATAGTCACCTATTCTGAAATGCTTTTTAATTTTAGTTTGTTTTTTAAACTTTTTTTAACATTTAAGCTTTTAAACATTTAACATTTCAAAGGCATTTAAAAAAATCTCTTTTGAATGAGTTCATTATTCATAAAAGACAGCAACACAAAAAGCAATCTTCTAGATGAAGATGAAAATTGTGAGTTCTATGTCATTAATTAGCCTTTACGAGTCAGTCGATAATATTATCAATTAATAGTGTATTTATTAGGCATCCACCAGCATTTTATTGCCTTTGAGTTAACAAACTTGTTTAGCTGCCCAGGCAAACACTTTGTAACTATTTTATCTTGGTGATGAGTGCATCAGGAAGTTTTATCGTTTAGTATTAAATATTCTATGAGAACTTTATTGATTTTTTTTTTCAGCTACAAGGTAGATGTTTGACTATTCTTGATTTTAAAGATTTCTTTGTTTTTGTTAACCTAAAAAAAAACCAAACAGTTTTCTGTAACTTGTTGATAGAGTGACTGTGGAGTTGTTTACTCTGGACCCACTATGGAAATGCTTTGAGGACCACTATGGATAGTTCATAGAACTTTCCATAGTGTCTATGGCATCCAATGTTGTGTCAATGGGGGCAGCTCTCTTTATTGGTTGGATAGATATTTGGCATTTACAGAAGATTTTATTTGAATAAAGGGTTTAATTGCTCTAAATATTTTGAAAGCACTGCTTTTTGACCCAGAACTTTAGGGAAGAGATGACCTCTTTAGCATCTGTCATTGTGAACCCAAATTTCTTCTTAAGAAAGTTGTGGCTCTGCATATGTAACCCCTTCGTCCACATCAGTAGAAAGAAGGGAGTGGTGCTGTATCCAGGTGCCATTCTCACCACACTGTTCAGCTTACACAGGAAGACCTTAGTCCTTACACTGTCCCCTCAAATCGGCTAATGCTATCGCTTTGCATTTGAATAGCATAGTTCCATATAATATACTCTACTCCAGCTGTTTTCAGAATATTAACCTGAACTACTGTCCTTCTCTACCTAGCAAGAACTGTGTCTTGAGATATATTTGTAGATGGTTGCCTGGACAAATGGCAATCAATGCATTTTTTAGCTACTATAAAATTTATTCTTAAATTATGTTGACTAATAGAAATAGGTATATTAGGCTACACTGTGAAATTGCTGTTTATGAATTCTGTTTTGAGAGAGTGTATGAAGGAATACTTTATGCACCTTGTTGCTGTCTTTACTGCAGTGATAATTGCCAGGGTACTGTCTTCTATCTTTCCATGTCTTCTACATGAGGAAGAAACTACTCTTTGCTCATGTTAAGGTGGTCTCTGACAAACTATTTGGTGTTATCTTTCAGGCATTTGAAGTCATATAATTGACTATTATTCCCTCTTTTAACCAGTGGCTAAAACCACTCAAAACAATTTTTTTTTTTTGCATACTTCCTTCAAATGTGAAAGATCTCAAAGCATGGATTTGGTTATTATCTTTACTGCTCTTTTGCTGCTCTCATCACTTTATTGTTTCTTCTCTGATTTCCTCAACACCATTTTAAAAAAATTTGTTACAATGTGTATATATTTATGTAAACTATCTACATTCCCTTTAATTTTATAAAGAAGTGTGATGATGTGCCCCCAGAAAGATGAAAGAAGGGGTTAAGACTAGAAGCCTCTATGCCAACTACCACAGCAGCCACATTTCCTGATTAAATACCTGGCGATTACATCGGTAGGCTATTGTTTAACTCTGTTCCCATAAGAAAGAGTAGGAAGAATTTATGGGAAACATGGTATGGCAATCTGACCTTTTAACATTCAGCTTTCTGCTTCTGTGCCCCCGCTTACGCATCATATCAGACCACCATTTGGTGACGAGTAATGAGTAGATGATGTATAGATCCATTGTGATTGGGATATAGTAATTAATAGATTTTTGGGTATAAAACTGTGGACCTGGAATGGGTCGAGGCTGCTCCTTTGGAAGGACAGCCGCCAGCTGATAAACTGCCTCTAATATCAAAGCACTCAGGTTGAGTCTGGTTATTCTGGTCACAACAGAAGAATATAAAGTAAAAAAATATATAATCCATTTATAATGTAGGATAATTTTAAATCAGCATATGTCCACTCCCAGAGACAGTGACATGTTATACCTTATTTCTGATGACTGAATGAAAAGCTTTATCTCGATTTACACTTGACCCCAAAGACTGCAATTTTGAAGCTCACCTCTGGCAGTGACATTTTGCCACCCTGTTCTGCCATCCTCCCACTTTAATCCCTTACCTTTCAAATTATTGGCCTGAAAGAGGGATAGTGATGGAGACTTTCATGAATGTGTGTGAGGGGGGAGTGTCTACATTTTAATATAGATATTCACAGACTCTTAAGTAAAAAAAAAGAAACATGTGCTCCACTACAGAGCCATCAGGTTCCTGGAAAGAAAAAGCAAATACAATTTTCAAAAGTAATATTTAAAGTAATTTTATAGATTCAGAAACCAAGGATTCCAGTGTGAAACTGTACACCAGTATCAACCAGTGGAAGCAGCTGTCTGGGGGTTGTGCATTTCAAAGTTTTAAAACAGTCCTTGTTTCCTCAACTATATCATGTGTATTAACACTGCAAGAAACTTTGCCACTACATGCTCATATAAAGTATGAATTAGGCATTTGAATGAGTGAAAGTCTATGATCTAACTTGATTTGTAAATAAAATCTTTTATTTAGAAGATTTTTTCAAACATTCCTGAGTTAACATGCCATTTGGGCCAAAGTTTGTCCACACTTTTTTTCTTGATTTTATACCTTTATAAAGTCTTCAATTTGAAGCATTATATCCCACAGTAACATTTTAATTTCAAGTCTTAGGTAGTTTTATGGAGCCCTCCCATTTAAACTGGGGTTTAAAGACTAGGTGCCACGATGTCACATGGGAGTTTCTCAGATACTTAAATGGTTCAGAATCTACAGTTTAGTAACAGCTCCAGGTGCACATTACATTTTGAGAAGCATGCAGGTACAAGAGAAACTCAGTTATCTTAATGTGTTTCCATGTTTGCTACAAGTTGTCTAAGTTTTATGTTATTATTATTAATATAATGGAATATGTAATAGGTCTTGTCCCACTTCCATATTGCTGAATAAAAGTATGGATGAATGAAATGCCATTCTTAGTGAATAGAATTGAAGACATGTTTGAAAACAAATACAAATTACATATATAGAGAGTTTTGTTAAGGCCGGGCATTGTTTTAAGCATTTTATACATAATATTTGAGTTAATTTCTATAATAATGAGGTGTATTCATTATTAATTAAAATTTTGTAATTCATATTGAGAATATTGAGAGTTTAACTCCCCCAACGTAGCATAGCTGGTAAGTGGTATAGCCAACATCACCTGCAGAAACAGATACTAATTTTCTCTGCTACATATTGGAATAAGTATTATAGAGAAGAACTTGTAATAAAGAATTCTTAATTTTATGAAAATTTTTGTAATCTGAAGAACTAAGAATTTAGATTATTTACTAAGACATAGTAGTGACTGTGCTAAACGGATTCACTTTAGATATAAAGACTTCAAACAAGGCAAGTATTAATGATCTTTTAAATTTCTCATATTACTATTCCTTTATAATTTTTTGTTTTAAAATTTTGTTGTAGGCACCCCACCTACTGGGAGGAGATAACAAGGCTATGTCAGTTTTTTGGCTCTACCTCCAAAAAGAACAAAAGCCTGGAATCAAGACATCCTTATGTGACTCTCTCTCACTGTGTTTCTTTCTCTCCTTCTCTCTCCCTCTTTGAGTTCACTCACACTCTGCTCTTTGAGTGTGTACTTTTGCTTTAATAAACCTTACGCTTTCTCACTTACTGTTCGTCTTGTCCTTGAATTCTTTCTTGCGCTATAAGGCAAGAAGCTGGTCACTGGAGCTCTCAGCTTTCTGGCACCAAATTTATAGTTGTTTATGTCTTAGTTGTTATTAGAAATTAAGGTTTTTAAGAATTAAAAATTCTAATGAATATGGGAGGAAATTGATACATGCTTTTGGTTTAAAAAAGGTATGAGGTATGGCAATGCGTTTTTGTTGAGGGAAATAAGAGTAATTTTGTTTAAATTAGGACTTTTGGTTATGAAGTACAAACTAAAAGTATGTACAAAGTTAAAGTGTGAGAGAAAATTGTACCTTGTGTAATTAAGCTGGCTAAAATTGTTTTAAAATTTTTTAAATTATCCTTTAGTATCAATGGTATGCTTATATAAAGCTAAAACTTAGTTTTCTTTTATTTGCTGAAAGGTTTTTCTTTTTGAGCTATTTGCCAAGAAAGCAAAGATTCTGTTTTAACAAAATAATTTATCATATTTTATGTTGTAATCATGTGTCTGCTTAAGAAATGTCCTGTTAGGTAGCTAGTCAGACATGAGTGACAGGGGAACAAAGGAATAGAGGCCCAGCCCAGAGACCATCCAAAAAACACTCCATCAGCAGTTGAAGAATCCATCCTGAATCCCAGGAGACAAAAGACAGGAGGACCGGAACCTATGGCTGGTTTAATCCAGCCACAGACGTATGTGCAGAAGGTACTGCCCTAACCTGCCCACAACCTCAGCCTCATTATACATGCAATCATTATAATATCATGTTTATGCCTGGAAGTTCATGAATCTAGTTATAACAGACTGAATTCTGGGTGAGCAAGTGTGTACTAAGCAAAGAGTTATATAGCAGCCAAGTGTCAATCCAATGACCTCACATAACAATCACATAGGACCATCTTTGTAAGCACTGATTACCACCTAAATATAATAAAGACCTTTCCACTTCTATGTTGTTACAGTTCTCTTAGCTGGAAACCTGCCCTTCCCGTAAGGCATACTCTGTCTTTTGTTTTCTTTTATCTTTTCACCTCCCAAGTTCCACAGGGCTGCAGCCTTCCTTAGCATGGCCAATCTCCTTCTAAAATGTACCTTTAACAAATCTTTTTCTATATCTCCAAACAAATAAATAGATAAATAAATAAATAAAATTTTGTTGCATTATATCTGTGATGATAATGTTAGTTGCATAGTGCTGAAGTTTAAGAATTTCATATTTAAATATAGGAACAAGATCGAGCTTTTCTTAAACATTTGAGAGACTTGTACATACTTTCTTAGAGATAAATTGTATAGTACCATAACTAGATAAAAGAGGTACATGAATTATGAATAGCATTATAAATCTGGTTAGTTTTTTATGGCATTATAGATGAATATAATTCAAATAATACCACTTCCCTGAAACTGGATTGAATTTATTTCTCATATTAAGGTTAGAAGACTCTCAGGGATTTTGAATTAATAAAAAATAAATATTTTAAGTAAATCACCTAAATTTTTAAATGTTTTTTAATCCAAAAGACAACATTACTAAATATTACCAATGTTCAAGAATCACAGCTGCTAAGATCATCAGCCAAGTTGTTTGACAATGCCCCTTC
Source organism: Eonycteris spelaea (assembly GCA_003508835.1). Lineage (NCBI taxonomy): Eukaryota > Metazoa > Chordata > Mammalia > Chiroptera > Pteropodidae > Eonycteris > Eonycteris spelaea. The sequence goes on from PUFA01000230.1 coordinate 356,874, forward strand.
TCCTCTCCTAAGAAAAACTGTCTCTCCCTCAGCTTTTTGCTGAGGGTCATGGCCCAAGGCTGTGTTTTGAGAAAGGGCTTGCCTCTGATTGTACTAAGGACAAACAACAGATTCAAGATGAGTGAATATTTAAGTTGGCTGGTTCCATTGAGGTGACCTGCAATGAAAATTTCTACCAAACTGGGATAATGGTTATTATACCAAAATTCCTCAGAAAAGCTTAAGCGAGAGAGACATGAAGTTGGGAGAATATGAGACAGAGAAAATAGATACACAAAGAGAAGCAACAAAGTCCTGAAAGAAAACAATATCAGCTATAATACTAAAAGCACGAAAAGAAGAAACTAAGATAGGAAGGGGCCGAAGGCTAGATCCCTGAATGTCCAAGTCCTTATGTTGTGGTGTGATCAATTCTAAGACACGTGGAGCCAATTGAGATGAATTATGAGCGTTTATTAGCCAGCCAGCGACTGACTTTCCACCACTCAGGGTCAGAGAATCAGCCCCAAGCTCCCAAAAGAAGCAGTTTTTAAAGCCTAGACCACACCCTGGTTAACATCAGACAAGCAAGCAGATTAACCACACCCTGGTTAACATCAAACAAGCAAGCAGATTACAGAAGCAGAAGTTGGCCATTAGCATATCTTTGCCTAGAACCACACCCTGGTTAACATCAAACAAGCAAGCAGATTACAAAAGCAGAAGTTGGCACACTTGGAAATTTTCCACCCTTAACCCTTAGGCAGAGCTTGCTAGGCTAACCTAATAATGCCTTCCAGAATGAAAATTACCCAAATCTCTTCTTTTTCCCTCTTCTCTTTGTACATAGGTGATCTCCATTCCTATGCATTAATACCATCTTCCCAGTGATGAATTCCAAATATGCAAAAATCAGCACTAGTGTAACTAAATTCTTCATGTCTCAGAAAATCAAGCCAAGGGGAGTAAAGAAAGGAAGAGGGAATAAGCAGATGTGTTCATCGTTGCTGTGTTTCTGATGTGCTGTGGATACTGACAAGTTAACTTTGGTAACATGAATATTATTTGTGGCTTGGTAGGAATAATTTTGAAAGAGTAGGGACAATAGTTGCATTTAATTGGATAGACTAGAGAACTGGAGAAGACATAGTGGAGTTTGTATGTGTGAAAGAAATTTTAAAGTAATTTTTAATAAATTATTAATAAAGAGAAAAGGAAAATGGAGTGGCAGTGTACTGTGACGTAAATGTGTCTTCCAAAATTTGTAAGTTGAACTTAACCCCAAAGGTGATGGTATTAGCAGGTGGGGACTAAGTCATGAAGGTAGAATACTCAAATGGGATTAGTGCCTTATAAAAGAGACTCCAGAGAGATCCCTTGCCCCTTCTGCCATGTGAAGATATAAGGAGAAACCTGGGAGAAATCTCTCACTTGACAATGCTGGCACCCTGGTCTCAGCATTCTAGCCTCCAGAACTGTGAGAAATAAATTTATATTGTTTATAAACCACCCAGTCTGTGGTATTTTGTTATAGTAGTACTAGCAAACTAAGACACAAAGGTATGAAGAAGGATCAAGGGGACATATTTTTAAATTTGGAGTAATTTCAATATATTTGTAAGCTTATGGGAATGATCCAGTAGGTAGGAAAATATAATTTTCAAATGCAGGAGTAAATCTTCTAGTGGACAAAAGAGGGTGGGATCCAATGCATGGGTGGAGTGTTTCTTCATAATATGGCCAGACTGTGACTTTAAAAATGCAATTAACAAATTTGATTATGGAAATCACATTATAAGAAAGTTCTACATTTAGAAAATATGAGAAAACATTGATAATTTTGAGGATATTTAATAGTCCAAAAAAAGTAAGTCTTAATATATTTTAAAACATGTAAACATTTCCTGTATTCAGTGTAATAAAGTTTACAGTAATAATAGATTACCAAAACTCTCCATGGTTTTGGAAATTATAAAACACTTCTAAATTATAAAACACTTTTAAATAAATAACAGAACAAAGGTTAAATTACTATAGAAGTTATGAAGTACTTAAAAATGAATAATAATATAAATAATACATATCAAGATTATAAGATACAACTAAATTAAACCTATTTTAAGGAAAATGTATAGCTTCAAGTTTTTTTTTATTAGAATAGAAGAAAAACTGAAAATAAAAAATGTCTAACATAATAAATTAGAAAAAGAATAATGGAATAAACTTAAAAAATCAGAAGAAATAAAGTAACAAAGATAAAAGAAGAGAAAAAGCAATCAAAAATAAAATCAAGAAAAATCAAGAAAAAGTTAGTTTTAAAGGTAAATAAAGAGACATTTCTCTGCCTGGACTGGTATAGAAAAAAAAAAAAGTAAGGTAAGGCAAAAAATAAATAGTAGGTATGAAAACGAGAAATAACCAAAGACACATAAAAGATTAAAAAATAATAAGTGAATACAATTGACAATTTTATTCTAATAAATTAAATTTCTGATAAAATGGATGAATTCTGAGAAAACTGTAATTTTTGGAAAAGGAATAGAAAATTAAATTACTGAGAAAATAGAATTTTAAACAATCCTATAACTATTAAAGTAACTGTATTTGCAATTTATTTTTTTAAATTAAAAAAAATTTCAATCATAGTTGGCATACAATATTATATTAGTTTTAGGTGTACAACATAATGATTAGACATTTCTATAACTTACAGTGATCATCCCATTAAATCTAGTACCCATGTGACTCCATATATAGTTATTACAATATTATTGACTCTATTTCTTATGCTATACATTATGTTCCAATGACTATTTTGTAACCATGAATTTGTACTTCTTAATCCCTTCCTCTTTTTCACCCACTCCCCTAATCTCCTCTCATGTGGTAACTTCATAATGTTCTGTGTATTCATGAGTTTGTTTCTGTTCTGTTTATTCATTTTGTTCTTTAGATTCCACATGTAAGTGAAATCATATGGCATTGGTCTTTCTCTGTCTGCCTGACTTACTCCACTCAACATGATGCCCTCTAAGCCCATCTATGTTGCTGCAGATGACAGGATTTTATTCTTTTTTTATGACTGAGTAATATTCCACTGTATATATGTACCATCTCTTCTTCATCCATTCAGCCATATCTTGGCTATTGTAAATAATGCCGTAATGGACATATGAATGCACGTGTCCCTTTGAAGTAGTATTTTGGGTTTCTTTGGATAAATACCCAAAGGTGGAATTACTGGGTACTTCTTTGTCTCTTGTTATAGCCTTTGTTTGAAAGTCTATTTTGTCTGGTATTGTTGTAGCCGCCAGCCCCTGATAGACACACGGACAACCAGAAATCAGGGAGTTATAGGAAAGACCCTCTTTATTCAGCCAGCTGGGTCTGCCAGGGGTACATAGACTCCAAATTCAGCAGCCCCAAAATGTGGAGGTGCAGGGTTTTTAAGCCCTAACCCCTATTCTTCAACATGTTTGAACACACAAGTCTATTTTCCTTCTTTTTACTAACTGTCAACTCACAGGTCAGTTGTGCAAGCGGGGGCGGGGCGGGGTGCAAAAGCAGAACGCTTTTTGTTAGAGTGTTATGTTCCCATGTGCGATACCCAAACAGTAATTTTCCAGCCAGCACAGTATAAGTATTGCTAGCCAAATTTTCGTTTCCAATTTCATGAGATATCTTTTTTCACTTTCAGTCTATGTGTGCCTTTCGATAAGAAGTGAATCTCTTGTAGACAGCATATGTGTCTTGTTATCCATTAAGCCACCCTATCTTTTGACTGGAGCATTTACTTTTTTTACATTTGCAGTAATTATTGACATATACGTAGTTATTGCCATTTTATTATTCATATTTTGATCTTTTTCTTCTTAAAGAAGTCCCTTTAACATTTCTTGTAATATTGGTGGTGATAACCTCCTTTAGCTTTTTCTTGTCTGGGAAGCTCTTTGTCTTTGATTCTAAATGATAACTTTCCTGAGTAAAATAATCTTGGTTTTGTTCCTTGTTTATTACCACTTTGAATATGTCATGTCAATCCCTTCTGGTTTGCAAAGGTTCTGTTGAGAAATCAGCTGACAGTTTTGTCAGAGCTCCTTTGTTGTTAGCTAATTACTTTTCTCTTTAACCTTTGGTATTTTAATTATGATGTGTCTTGGTGTGGGTTTCTTTGGGTTTATCTTGTTTGGGACACTGCACCTCCTGGGCTTATGTGTCTATTTCCTTTGCCAGGTCGGGAAAGTTTTTGTCATTATTTCTTCAAATAGGTTTTCAATTTCTTGCTCTCTCTCTTCTCCTTCAGGTGCCCTATGATGTGAATGTTGGCATGCTTATTTTTGTCTCAGAGGCCCCTTAAACTATACTCTTTTTGTATTTTTTTTTGTCTCTGTTTCGATTATGCATTTTCTGTTATCTTCTAAATCGCTGATTTGATCTTCTGCTTCATATAATCTACTCATGATGTCCCTAGTCTTCATTTAGGTTACTGTATTCTTCATTTCTGACTGGTTATTTTTTGTTTTCTATCTCGATTTTTTAAATGTTTTCTATCTCTTTGTTTAAGTTCTCACTAAGTTAATCTACTCTTCCCCTAAGTTCATTGAGCATTCTTACTACCAATGCTTTAAACTCTGTATCTGGTAGATTCCTTGTCTCCATTTTGCTTAGTTCTTTTTCTGGAGCTTTATTCTGTTATTATTTTTTCATTTGGGACATATTCTTTGTATCTCCATTTGGCTGCCACCCTTTGATTGTTTCAATGTATCAGGTAGGGCTTCTAAATCTCCTGGTCTTGTAGAGGGGCTTTATATAGTAGGTGTCCTATGGGGCTCAGTGGCACAGTTTACCCTGGTCACCTTGTAAGGTTCGGCCGCTCAACAGACAGAGTCTGACTCATGATTAACAGGCATCCTTTATTGAAAGGCAAGCAGTCCCGGGCAAGGTTCTCTGGTCCCAAGGAAAGGGGCCAGAGAAGTCACACCCAGGCGGGGGCTGGGCACGGTTTTAAGGGTACTGTCCAGGAAGGAGAAGATTCAAAAAAGACAAAAGCATAGCGTGGGGCTCTTTCATTGGTGCAGTGGTTTGGCACCACTAAGTGTAGTCCTGGCACCGCGGATTGGTCCATGGGCCTGAGGTGGCTAGCAGGCGGGAGCTAGGGGCGGGGACCTGACCCTGGGCAAGCCTTGGGGCCTTTTCTGGGAGCGCTGGCTTTACACACCTGAGCCGGGTGCTCCAGGTGTGTCCCTTTAATGGGTTGTGTGTGCCCTTCCATTGTAGTTGAGCCTGGTTGTTGTTTGTACATCTGTAAGAAGAATTGATCTGGCTCATTGGTTGTGAGATCTGGCCAGTGAAGGGCTGATCCTATGGAGAACGATTTGCTTTCGCACAGATCTGGTGCCTGCCTAGTCTGCTCTTTGGTTGCGTCATTCTCAGATGCAGCCCCAGGTGGTGCTCCAGCTCTGGTTGAAACTGGCCATGGGATGTTCTGGCCCCAGGGCCTCCTAGGAGGGGCTCTGCCACAGGCCAAGTTCAGCAACAGCCTGTACACAGCCCTGGGCCTCTTGGCAAGAGTTACCAAGAAATCCACAGATGGCTGCCACCTGTGCTGGGCTTAGAGGTGCGTCAAGAAGCCAAGCCTGGAACCAATGTTGGCTGCTGCTTGTGCCAGGCTTGCAGCTGCCCAGCAAGAGGTTTGGGCACTCTGAGGCCAGGCATTGCTTGTTTGAATTTTTTGAAACTTTGAGAGATTTTAGGAAAGTCTGCCATCTGAGCCAAGATAGGCCCTTGTATGAAAAAGCCACTGAAGGTGGCTTGAGTGGGCTCTCAAGTTGGAAGGGGTAGGGTCTCAGGGAGACCTGTGTTAGTGAGGTTGACGGAAACAAAAATATGCATCTACCTGTACCTGCATGTCAGAGGAGTGGAGAGCTAAACAAGGGAACAAGGAATTCTCCTAGCACTTCAGTCTGGGAGAAAGCTACCCCTGCAGCCCTCTTCCTGAAGCCAGACAATTTCATTCCTCATGTTACATCCCTGATACTTTTCGAGCAACTGCCGCAGAGCTGGAGCTCAGAGTGAGTGAGTCTGTCAACAAGTAAGTCTGTGCCCAAGCTGTTTAAGAGGAATATCTGTGATATTCCTCCATCTCACTCAGCCACAATCTCTTGGTTTTCACAGCCGGAATTTGGGGGACTTTTCTTCCTGGCACTAGAATCCTGGGCTGGGGAACCCAGTGTGGAGGCAAGACTCCTTGCTCCTCTGGTGGGATCTCTACAGTTGAGAAATTCCTGCTGATTATTAACTGCCACATGTGCGTGTGGGACCAGCTGGTTTCATGTCTCTGCCCCTCCTACTCTAGAGGTAGCCTCTTAGGTACATCTTCAGTCGTAGAACTTCTGTTCAGCTAGACCTCAGGTGACTCCCAGTGATGGTGATTTTGCAGTTTAGTTGTAATTTTGATGTGTTTGTGAGAGAGGTGAACATATTGTCTACCTATCACGCCATCTTGACTAGCAGTCCCTGCCCAGTTAAGTTCATAGGTAAATTTCAGAAAACTTCAAAAAAGAGATAATTCTAATCTCATAAAAACTTTCCCAAATACTAAAAATAGAGGGAATACTTTCAAATTTATTTTATGAGTTTAACATTTTTATTTAGCTTATGAATGTAATCTTATATCAATAACAAATAAGAAACAAAAATACAATTTTTGCATTTTTGGTGGGAAGTCAAGTCAATATTTTTCTGATTGTGGCCATTTTGTCACTGAAATGACAAACAAGTCAGCACCCAATAGTGTATATGAGGGAGAGTTTTGGACTGTAGGAATTAAAGGATTAATTCTGTTCCTTACTCCTGGTCTTGACTTCAACTAGATCCCATTGGAAACTATAGTGATAGAACTTAAGGACAGAAAAGTAAATGAGGGCATTCCAGGGAATTCTTTGTTTTAATTTCTTATTTAAAGCATCCTTCTGGTAGGATACACATGATCTTTTATTTAAAGAAATCTACAGTTAATTACTTTATGAACAATAGCAATGGTGATGAATGAACGTTGATTTATGTAGTATAGAGAGACACAAAAATTAGCAACTGATTCATCCTGTAGACACAGAGCAATTCACTTTAAATTCAAAATCATTCAAATGAGAAAAAAAAAAAAAGAATTTCTATTTCATGGATTTGTGACCTCCCAGATAGCAATGTGTTCCTATTGCTTCCTTGTATCTTTTGTTAATCATTAAAAAGCTTGGTACTGGGTAAGACTTGTGTGTTATGTGAATCTAATTGAAAATTCACTCCTTTGTTACAGAAAAGCTAGGAAAACTCGATATATTATAGATGTCATTTTTTTCCCTAGCAGAATTCACAAATTTACGAATAATAATTGAATAATAAGAATAATAAGAATAATAATTGTACGTGTGAGAGGTATGTTGGGGGGAAATGGGCATGTCAATTCTAAACTTAAATATGAAAAAATATCCAAGAAAACTAGCCAAAATATTCAAAAGAGGGAAGGAGGATGAATGGGAATAGCTCTACCAAGTATTGGAACATAATATAAAACTGTATGAATTAAGAGTGGTTATGTATTAGTTAGGAGAGGCTAGATTATGCTGAAATAAAAAATCATCCCATTATCTCATGAGGTAGCAGGATGCTTTTCTCATCATAATCACTCAGAGACTCAGGCAGGCAAAGCAATTTCCATGTTAAACATATATGGTAGCTGTGCCCAAAGGTAAAGTTCTCTTAAAGATCCCAAAATGGCAATAAATGGTGCTCAGTAAACCGTTGCTGAATGAATGAATGGAATCCTACTGCACGTCTTTTCATTTTTTAAGTTTTCTTTTGCTTGCCTCAGAAGCATTTAACTTCTGCTTTAAATGAACCTTGATACTTCTTATTGAGTTTATTTCTAGGTATTTTATCTTTCAATGTCATCATAATGGGGTTTTATTGCTACTGTGTCTTCCAGTTGTTGTCAACATACATGAAGGCTACTGCTTTCTGTATGTTAATTTTGTACCTAAGCACCTTATTGAATTATCATATCATTGTAATACATATTTATAATATTGGAACTTCTAGGTATATAATATTTAAAATGTAAATATGATAATTTACCTTCTCTTATCTAATTATTATAATAATTTATTTTATTTTATTGCATCAGCTAAGACCTCTAGAATAATATTATGTAATTGTAAAGGGTGTATAGTTATAATGTTAATAAATTTTATAGGATTTTCCTATTAAGCATAAAGTCAATGCTTGGTTTGAGTGTGATATTTTAGCAGTCAAAAGAAATATCCTATTTTTATCTTAGTATAGATAGTTAAGACAAGAAATTTTGTTCATACGAAATGTTTTTCTGAACCCATGAATTGTCTTATGATTTTTCTCTTTAGGTCTACTAAAATAATGAAATACATTAATAGGTTTTCTTATTGTGAAGAATCTTGTCCTTTCTAAAATCAACCTCACTTGGTCATGGCTTTTTAATTTTTAATTAACTTGGATTCTCTTTGTTCATATTTTATTTAGAATTTTTTGCATGGTGGAAAATATAATGTGTGTGTATGCATGGGTGTATGATCTTTTGTAGGTTTTAGGTTCAAGATTATGCTCCTTCATCTTAATAATTTGGGATGTTTTTTATTTTCTATGCCCTATAATAATAGCATACATAGTTGCCCTATCCTTTCAGGTATGGTAGAAATCCCATGTGAAATCATTGGGCCTCCTTTTGTTTTTTTTCTTTATAAAATATAACATTTGGAGAACTTTATATATGTTATAATTAGTCTGATTAGATTCATTAGAGTTCACTTTGGCATATTGTGTTTTCTTATCAAAGTATAGATTTCATTCTAAGTTTCAAATTTATTTACATAAAATAGGGCAAAATAGTTTATCCTTAATTATGCCTATGGTATTTTCTTTTTAGTTCTTACTGTGTATACTAAAAATTTTAAGATAAAAAATTATCTAGTTTTTTCAAAAAAACCCAAGCTCTTTAGTTTTTTTTTTTTAGTATTTTTCTGATCTTTATTTTATATTGGTTGAATCTATATATTTATTCATTCCTTTTGTAAGTTTCGGCTGCTCAACAGACAGAGTCTGACTCATGATTAACAGGCATCCTTTATTGAAAGGCAAGCGGTCCTGGGCAAGGTTCTCTGGTCCCGAGGAAAGGCGCCAGAGGAAGTCACACCCGGGTGGGGATGGGGCAGGGTTTTAAAGGTCGTGTCCAGGAAGGGGAAGATTCAAAAAAGACAAAAGCATAGCGTGGGGCTCTTTCATTGTGCAGTGGTTTGGCGCCAGGAGTGTAGTCCTGGCACCCGTAGATTGGTCCATGGGCCTCATGTGGCTAGTAGGTGGGAACTAGGGGTGGGACCTGATGTCCTTGGTGCCTTTTCCAGCAGTACTGGCCTTACACCCTTTCATCTGTTTTTCTTTGTGATCCAATTTGACAGTCTTTTAGTGGGTAAGTTTAATCCATTTACCTTTATGCATAGTGAAGCTATTCTTCCTCTTATTTCTTCATAATCCCTATTTCCTTCTCTCTTCTCCACCCCTCACTTAGATATTTTGATTATTCTATCAGTATTAGTATTTATATTTACATTATTAAATAGAATTTTACTTCTACTCTTTGTTTTTTAGCCTTTTTTACTAAAGATAATTAAAACCAGTGAATTGACACTGTCTCCCACCTCCCACTTCTCTCCTTTGTCAGTTTTAATGTCTACATTTTTTTTCTGTTTTATGACATATTCTGTTTAGAAAACATAATTCCCAGATTTGCTTCAGTCTTAAGGTCTATCAGTTAAACAAGGTCAAGACTCAAGACTGGTCCTTTAGTCATATTTCTGACCCCACCCCACCCCACCCCGGACATCTCCTGGTACCTCTGGTATTTCTCTTAGATTATTTTAAAAAGATCCATGGGAATACTATTACCTGAGCTTTTAAAAAAACTTTTTGTCTTTTTCTTCATACTTTCATTAAATAAGAACAGATAGAACTTTTCTTGGATCAAAATTCCTTTCCTTTAGGATCTTCTAGGTATTCGTTGTAGGAAAATCTAGAAATTATTTGATATCAATGCCCACCTGGCCAGTGGACTCCTTATCTTTGAAGCCCAGTCTTTCTGAGACCTGCTTTCTCCGCATGTCCACCAGCTTCGCTTTCTTTTTTTGGAATATCCTCTCTCATGTTATGGTTTGTGATTTCAGGTGCCCCTGAGTTTCCCTGGAAATGGAGTTTGCATTTCTTTCACAAGTTTCTCATGGCGATTAAATAATTTTCAAGAATAAAAGATGTAAATGTCAACTTCATGTTACTGTTGTGGTGCGTTCAAATCTAAGACCCATGGAGCCAATTGAGATTAATTATGAGCCTTTATTAGCCTGCCAGCGACTGACTCTCTACCACGCAGGATTAGAGGAGATCAGCCGGGGATCTTTGTTTGAAGCAGTTTATGAAGCCTCTGACTACATCCTAGAACAAAGAGAGTAAGAAAATTACAGAAAGCAGAAGTTAATCATTAATGTCCTTTACAAAGAGAAATGTATCTGGGGAATTGCTAGTGTAATGCCCTGGTTTGGAACTCCACGAGCCAAGAAGGAAACTGACACGGATGCAAGCGCAAAAGGGTGTTTATTGACAAACTCGAGTTTGGACTTCACTGACGCAGCAGTGGTTGAGAGGAGCCCCGACCGAGGGGCTGGGACCTAATTTAAAGGGCAAAACCGCAAGCCTTGGGGAGATGCCTTGGCGTTACCTGATTGGGGGTTAGGTTGACCTTTAAAGGGATTGGGAAGTAGGTTGTTGGGTACGCGTGCAAAAGGGGGTCATGTGCAGTTGGGCTGCGTATAAAGGGGGCCGTGCGCAGAAAGGGCCGAGTGCAGAAGGTAGGGCCGAGTGCAGAAGGTGCCGGTGCAGTAATCAGAATATGTGCAGGAGGAAATAAGGGTGGGGGTGCCTTAAGGGCCTACCAATTAGCTGGCTTGGCTGTTTTGGCCAGGTGGTAAGGCATTGTTCTTGACCACTGGCCTTTGGGGAACTTTTCGTACAATTCATCTTATGATCACTCAGAAAAATGGAATCATTCCAGTCTTTCACTAGATCAAACATAGCCTGGTAGACAGTCTTGTTATCTGTATCCTGGAATATTACGCCTCTTCCTGGGGCTTTGGTACCTAGAGGAATCACCTCCTTGTTACTGATTTACTGGGAATTCTTTACCCTTACCTTCTCAAAAGAGGCAGCTCATAAAGCCTAAAACTACATCAAACAAGTAAGCAGATTACAGAAGCAGAAGTTGACCATTAACACAATACAAATGTATCACCTCGTACCACACTCTGGTTAATAAGTGAGCAGATTACAGAAACAGACACTGGTCATCTTCATATCTTATACATTTCCTAAAACCACACCCAAGCAAGGACAACTTCTGGTATCTAAAGATATTTCTTCCCTGTAGCTGACTTAGCTAGTTGACTCACTTTGAAAATTTTCTACCCTTAACAGTTACCATACTCAAACTATAAGTGCCACTTTGGGTTTCAATATTTTATTTTTATACACTTGAAAGAAATTTAATCATTTTAGTCACTTATGTAGAAGAGATTTTATTCTATAACGTATCATGTCAATAATCTTTATTTAAGTCTGTTTTAAGACTATCTTAAGTCTGTGTTTTTTAGTGTTAAAATTGACAGTAAACTGGAATGGCAACTAATAAACCTATTTTCCCTTCCTCTCCCTGAGGATGAATATAGAAGTGAAAAGTTTTATGCCTGAGAGGCTTCAGTGGATCACTTAAAGATTTCTTTGAATTTCAAATTTAACAATGTATGAGAAAGTATTTCAGAATTGCAAAGCATAATACACATGTAAGACATTTTTAGTCATATATACTGTAAGGAGAAAGAAAAAGAATAAAATATGGTAGCCAATCTTGCACTTGAGAAATAAAGATAAAAGTACTTGGGCTAACTAACTGAACAGACCACTTTTATGGAAAAACATACCCAGTAATCTTCCAACTCTGCAGATGTCAGAGTCATTGAATATTTTAAAATAAAAGCAATCAAACTGAATAATCTGTTGTGAGAAACGCCTGCAGTTCTGGCGGGATGCCTAGTGCTTGGAGCAACACCATCATCAGAAGCACATGTGGACTTACACAAGGACACAATGCAGGGAGGGCGCACACACCTGACCTATTCTGGGACGTCTTGCTCTAAGGACAAGGATAACACAGTGACAAGAACAAGAAAAGATACTTAAGAAGAGATAGCTGAGAACACAGAGGTATCTCTGAGACCGGATCTGGGAACTCGCTGCAATTTGTATCCAGCTAATATCTACTGACCTTAGAGTAACAATTGCTTAACTACAAAGCCAGCATTATTGTAGAACTTAATAAAAGGCCATGGAGACAGGGGTGGGGGATGCTAGTATTGCCATTCCTCCTCTCCCTTATCCATGTTAGTAAAAGCATTTCCAGACTCCGACTCTTCTTCCTGTCTCCGCAACAATAATCAAAGTGAAAATAAAACAGTTTGGGATTGTGAACTGAAGAGCAATCCAAACCAATGCTGAGTGCAATAAAATGTTGATGTAGCACTTTTGAGCTTACATTACACATTAAGTTTATAGACCATGTTACTACTCAAAATACAATGAAAGACTGGAATGATTCCATTTTTCTGAGTGATCCCAAGATGAATTGTACGAAAAGTTCCCCAAAGGCCAGTGGCCAAGAACAATGCCTTACCACCTGGCCAAACCACCTAAACCAGCTAATCGGTAGGCCCTTAAGGCACCCCCACCCTTATTTCCTCCTGCACAGAGTCTGATTACTGCACCTGGCACTTTCTGCACTCAGCCCTTTCTGCACACGGCCCCCTCTATACGCAGCCCCAACTGCACACGACCCCCTTTTGCACGCAGACCTAACAACCTACCACCCAATCCCTTTAAAGGTCAACCTAACCCACCAATCAGGTAACGCCAAGGCATCTCCCCAAGGCTTGCGGTTTTACCCTTTAAATTAGGTCCCAGCCCCTCGGTCGGGGCTCCTCTCAACCACTGCTGCGTCAGTGAACAAGTGGAGTCCAAACTCGAGTTTGTCAATAAACTCCCTCTTGTGCTTGCATCAGTGTCAGTTTCCTTCTTGGCTCGTGGAGTTCCAAACCAGGGCATTACATTACATATAACCTTTTCAAAAGAGCTATTTTACTTAAGGTTGGATAGGGCAGCAATAGAACCTAAGGCTTTTATGAAGAAAAATGAAGAAAATAATTAATTTCAAAGAATTAAACAGGCTCAAATCTGTATATTTGAAAAAATATTACTGACAGAAGCAGGATAAAGAAATTGATTCCTTTTGGTTGGATGAATTGTCAATAGTTTGGGATTTAAAGACTAAGGAGAAGAAACAGGGATTAAAGCAAAGGACACAATGGGGGGGCCCTCAGGGATTAGTGCCTGGAAACTGGAGACCTGTGTACACTAGCACACCTTCCAGCTGACCCACTTATCTTAAATACCTATCCTGATCACTTCCAGAAGTGGTCTCAGGGCATAAGCAGTAAACTAATCCATTCAAAGTTAAACTTTTTTCCAGGCGCCATCTGTAAAGCAAGATGGTTAAGATCGCTCTCTGAGGAAGTGCAGGTGATAACATTTTATTTTTAAATCCCACTTCAAAGTGTGTGATCTCTATCTGGGGTCTGCTCCACATACCCTCTCTTCTTCCCTGACCACAGTGTACTGCCATTGTTGTAGCCGCCAGCCCCTGAAAGACACACAGACAACCAGAAACTCAGTGAGTTATAGGAAACACTCTTTATTCAGCCAGCTGGGTCTGCCAGGGGTACGCATACCCCAAATTAAGCAGCCCTGAAATGTAGAGGTACAGGAGTTTTAAGCCCAAAATCTCATTCTTCATTCTGTCTAAACACATAGGTCTATCCTTCTTCTATTCATTACCTGTCAACTCACAGGTCAGGTGCGTAAGCAGGGTTACAGAAGCAGAAAGCTGGTTTAGAATGTTATGTTCCTATGGGTAACAGCCTGTGTTCCTTCCCATGGACATAGCCATATTCTCATGGACACAGCCAAGCAGTAATTTTCCTGCAAATTATAAATTTCTAGCAGTCATTTTTCAGCCATTATACCACCTGTGAAACAGCACTATAGAAATAAACTATAGAAATAAACTAGTCTATGCTATTTATTCATGAAGAATAAATACTGAAAATGTATTTGCAAACAGACAGGAATCAATGGGGAGTCATTGAAATTAGATTCTATACGGTTTCCAGCACCATAGAATTTAAGTGCTTGCTATTTTGAAGGTTCATGCTACCTTTCTATTTCCTTTTGTTTATTTGCTCACTTGTTAAACACAGCAGGCACAAGGGAACTGATCTGCATTTCTGAAGTGGAAGACTAAAGAGAGAGAGTCTGGCTTCCCTGAAGTCAGCCATAGGAAGAATCAAAGGTGTTACAGATGCCGTTTTGTCCTGTATCTGACTGGGCAGTAAATTTTATGAAAAAAGGAAGTCTTGACAACACCTGGCATCTAATAGGCCTACAACAAACACGCTATTTCATAAATTTTATGTCATATATGTTTTCATGTGGGGAACAGATTGTAAACTGACAAGGTCCCTGCAATCTGTGAAGTCAACCAAAAGTTGCCTCGCCTCACTGAACCCTCTTAAGAATGGAGAGGTACAAACTCAGTGGGGAACAATGCGGTATTGCTCTGAGGCAGGGAGTACGCTCAAAGAGTTCGCTCATAGCCGGGAGCAGAAGCAACTGCAAAAGATCATAGCAGGGTGTGGATTGGGTGAGGATAATCTTCTTTTAGCCAGAAATGGTATGCTCTAGTATAAAAGCAGCTTGCAAAAATAAAACTACGTCATTGTCTACGTCCTAATCCCAGTTTTATGTCTTCTTTTCTTAATCTCCCACAGTTCCCGCTTAGGTACATTCTCCAGAGTCACACTGCATGTGACAGGATTTCCCACTTGCTGGATGTGGCATTTTCATATTTAACACCTCTGGAATCAGTGTGCATTTTTCAGTGATGGCTCTTACAGTTATAATTGAAGTGTATTCTTTTTCTTAGAGAAATAAAATAAGGGTAAATGTGGCAACCTATAGTGTCTTAGATTTGATAAATGATAGAAGTTGTTAAATAAATGAAGACAGTTAGGTAAGGCCATGAATTAACCACAAGACATTCAATTTACTCTCCCAGGAGATGAACTCCTTCAGTTGTCTCTAATTAAATTTAGGAATCAGTTTTTCAACTTGCTGCCTGATTTGTGAAAAAGAAACTCAGTTTCAAAATCCACAAAGGTCTAGATAAGGACAATAGCCTCTTGAGAACTTTACACAGAACAGTCCGTGTCTATTTCCTACACCACAAAGTGAGATGGAAGGATATATAATTTGCAATGAAAATGGTAGTATTTGTATAAATAATCCTCTTATCCCAGGTTCTAAAGCTCAGTTTAAACAGGTTTTGCTTTTAGCCTGTAATATATACAATTTCTTATGTTGTCTCTCTCCTTTCTTTTTTTTGCTTGTATGTCATTTTAAGACTCACCTTTGGCCTCATAGCCTGGCAGCCATAGAACCTAAAACAACACCTCATTGTTCCTTTCCATTTATTCTATCTGCAAACACCTAAACCGCAAGCTGAACCCAGCGGCGAGCATTTGCCACTAGCCTGTCACAGGAAACCTGCACGTCCACAAGAAGCCTCAGTGGAGCTCTGCTCCCTCTTTTCTAGCAGGACACCTGTTTTCTTCTGTTTTAGTCTCTGAATTTGGTCAGAAGTCTAACCACCAGCATCTCTAGCTTATATGTCTGTTTCAGGTGCAATAATAAATATTAGGAAAGGAAAACAAATGGGGACTTTTTCTTTTCATGCATTTGAGAGTGTATACAGAAATGATGAAGAATCAACATGTAGACTTACAAGGCATTTCTGCCTGGTGTTTCAAAGATGAAGGTAAGTCTTGGGTTCCTCCATGAGAGAGAGATATATTAACTTTTACTTTGCAAATGCCTTTATGTTAATTTCCTGTATTACATTTATAGAGTGTAAAACATATGGCATATTTCTCATGTATATACAATATAAGCATTCATTACAGAGCCAACATTTTTCACAGGTGGTGTGAACTCTGCAATGTCATGATGCAAACTGTGTGACATGTCGCTATGTACAAATATTGCTTCTATTTGGGATTTTGCATGCATGAATGTATTTTTTTTAATGTAGAAAGCATTAGAGTATTTATTTTAAAAGGGATCATGACCTTTTCTACATAAAATGAGAGAGAACATTTAGCAAATTGCAGTGCTAAGCTCTAAAAGAAACTTTGTGGGAAGATTTCTGTTAATATTCTCCATGTGTTTATCAGGATATATAGCTAGATCTAAAATAATTAGCTTTTGCAGTTTTGAAAATGATTTCCAGTATTATTACAGTTTTATTAAGCTTATTTGTTTTGAATCAAGTAATCTTCCTTTTTTAAAACAAGCATACACAAGTTACATATAACAACTGGAAGGAAGCTATGGGGTTTGTGAGCAGTCGATTTCAGACTTGCTTGTTTTAAAAGCAGGCTGTGTAAAATGTGGGTAAAGAGACTTTAGACTGTCTGTTGGCTGGAAGGTTCTCTGAGGTTTATATCTGTGGGCCAAATATTGAGGAAATCAGGGCTGAGGTTTGGTTTGGACAGGAGCCAATGAATTCACAGTCTAGAATGGAAATAACATAGATTGTGATAGTTTTAGATGCTTTCCACCCAGAACAGGTAAAACTTCAGACTGCAAACCACCAGGAGTTAAATCAAGGAGAAGATTTCATAAAACAATTGTGGAGCTTAGCAACACCTTCCAGCAGAAGATGAGCAGCGTGCGTGTCATCCAGGTGGATGGTGGCCTGACGCATCCAGGAAGGTATGGTTTTCTGTTGCTTTCATACCTGTGTGGGATTTCAGCCAGGAAACAGAAAGGGTTCCTCCGGATTTCTGTTGGCAATTAACCTAAGGCATTGCTTTTGTTTTCTTGTTCCATTGCTAGTGTGGCCCCAGTTGTAGCGTATGCATGCTGGGACTTCTGTTGTGGAGGACTGGAAAGCTGAGCCAGCCACCCAGGACAAGTGTTGATACCTAAAAGAGATGAGCTGCCTACTCTAAGGTGAGGATAGGCGATATAAACCAAGTGTGCACATGCATTTTTAATGAAAAATCACTAACAATGAAACATTTTAAAACATACGTATTATGCATTTATTTATGTGTATCCTTAAGAACATTCTGTTGTATAGATGTATTTTGTACTCTATACATTTTAAGTGAAATAGAAATTTATAAAGATTAACAAAAATGGAATACTATTTTTTTTTTTTTTAATCTGCAAACGTGGTTCATGTTAGGAGTGTTAGCTCCTCTGCTTTCTTGTTCATTTGAGCAAGAACCAGAACTGTCTTAACATGGGGTTTCTTTTGCTAGGTTAAGTTAAATCTAGATAATATAATCCATACATTGTGGCCTCATGCAGCCAGTGATGCATCATATAAAGCTAAAATGAACCAGTTAGCAAGGCTGTGCTCCACCACTTCTTACTTGTGTGACATTGACTAATGCACATATCAGGTGAAGACCTGTGTTTCTGTCTGTTTGATGTGAAGAGAGACCACGTCTTTTCTATTTTTAGGTAGGGATATAAATAGATGTTAAAAGATGTTTGGACACTTTTATCTAATACTTCATTTGGCAACCCTGAGATACCTACGTGCCTCTTGGAGAACGTGCTTCTAAATTTCCAAGCATAAGATGACAGTGGAATGTGGTCTGACTGTAGCAAGCATTGCTTTCCAAGGCAAAGTTCAGTTTAACTTCAAAGTGGAAGTTTAGGAGATAAAGGGGGCACTGAGGAATACTAGAATAAAGGTCAACTGGGAACTTGTCCAGAAAACTAACACCTTTGGAACTCCTTCCCTGTATCTTCAAAGCTGAATCCGGCCTCTCCACTTAGGATCCCAGCACCTTGTAACTGCCTCCTTTGGAGCCCTATCTCATGCTATAGTAACTGCCTACTTACTGGTCTATGTCCCATTGAACTTTTGGTTCCTTGAAGAAGTAGGACTCAGTCTTATTTATGCCTGTATTTTTAGCATTTTGCTTAAGGAATAATTCAATAATTGATTGCCGAGGGAATGAATGAAACAATCTGTCTCTGGTCAAGCCTTCTCTTAGGAGGCTGCACCTGGGGTCAGAGCCCAGAGCTAATGCAACAGGGGACAAGAGAGAAATTGGAAGTGGGGATCAGACCAAGGTTAAGTCTAGTGAGCCAGTTACCTATGCGCATGGTAAAAAATAGAGGTTTCAGCCTGACATCCAATTAAGAATCTTACTAGAATATAAACCGTGAGTGAACCATAGCACTACTCCAAGTGCTGACAAGTAACTGCAAAACAGGGGCACTTAATAGGTAGCTGTATTATGTTGGGGTGAACATCCACCCTCCCAAGATACCCCATAGTGTACTCTATGAGTAAGATCCCTACATTCCCCATGCAGACGCAGTTTCAAGTCCTCTTTCCCAGAGCTGCCCCACTCTCTAGGTGGCTGCTCATGAAGTCACTCCCACATAGTGGTCCTCACTCCCGCATTCTCCAGTGCTTCTGGTCACTCTCCTTATTCCATTGCCCTCCCCTCTACTCCCTTGACACATACTGGTGTCACATACTGAGGTCAAGGGGGTAGAGGGGAGGGCAATGGAATAAGGAGAGGGTGCAGAGGAAAGTCCAGAAGTCCCAATGCCTGAGGCAGCAGGAATGGGCTATTACTAGGGATGAAGAAAGCCCAAGCTTCAAGAGTTTTCATGTTCCAGAAGGTGTTTGGGGGCAGTGATGGAAGCATCTGCAGAAGACAGTGAGAGTGGAGAGGGCTACTTAGGCCCTGCTAATTGGCACTTGACCTTTCCCCTCAACCAGGAAAACCCTGGAACAGATGTAACTGCCTATGACAATCCTAGGAAGGGACATGGATAACCGATCTGGCATACATGGGCTGGAATTCTTGCCGAGTTCTGTCTGTTTCTTTGGGTTTGGTGAGGCCTTTGGCAGTGGAGTTGCACTGATAGTGCCTACACTCTGCGACCTGTGGTACGTGGACCCTAGATGTTGCCAACACGCCCCATCACAGGTTTGGAGAGAACTACATGAGGTCACTGTCTTGAGAAGACAGAGATCGAGCTTTGAGTCCCTTAGCCTAGCTGGACCCTGCATGCAGTATAGGTACAGTATTCAGAAAGTTATGGGCATAGGTTTTGCACAAGGAGACCCGTGTCAGAAGAATGATGGGAGGGAGAGAGCCTCACATCTTGAAAACTTTTTAGTTTGTAGTTAATAAAGGGCATGACAATTCTTTCTGAAATTTCTACTTCAGGTCCAAGAAAGGGAACATATGCCACCGTGGGTGGGGAACTATAAGATGTAACTGAGAGGGACTATTACTGGGAATGACCCAAATTATTGGTCATAGCATAGCATAATGCAGATAAAAATTAGGGTGACTATTGCTTCCTATGTTTTATAGCTTTTTCATCATGGAATCATTCCCCATTTATCATGTTTACTTTTGTCTTTGCTGAACTGTAAGATTTCATGTCAGTTCTTTGCTTGTCACTCTTCTTGTGAAGCATGCTCTCTCTCATTTTATGTGGAATCACTAGTCTTCAAGCTCTATCTGTGCTAAGCACTGGGGGACATTACTCTCATCATTGAATAGCTTATTGTCTAATAAGGAACAAAAGATACACACACAATGTATTTTACAGTTACTGGTACTAAAATAGAAGTATCTACACAGAGTTAGTTCTTTTAGGGAGGATTGTTCCAATTCAGCACAGCTCTTGAACCTTCCCACTTAAAAAAATTTCCATTGCCACCACCTTGATCCAAATACTATCACTTTTTCCTATATTATTTTGGTCATCCCTTAACCATGCTCTTGGTATTTGTTCTTTTGCATACTTTTCCAGTCTCCAGACTGCCACTGTGTGGATGCAAATATGATTATATATCCCCCTTGCTTATAATTTTTTTTTCTGTTATTAAGGATAAACTCTTATAAGGACTTAGATGACCTGCATACATGTCCTGCTTCACCATGGCCCTTCTGCTCCTCCCTCTTACCACCCCTGAGCTTATTTTCATTTTTTTCCATTTGTCTTGGGGCTTTTGCTAAACCTTCTTCCCCATTTTTTAACTTCTACTTATCCTTCTGTTCTCAGTTTGAAGCCATTCCTTGCAGAAGCTTCTCTGTACTCCTAATCTCAGTTTGGGGCCATTCTTTACAGAAGCTTTTCCTGTGCTCCTAGATCAGACTCAATGCCCCTTGGTAAATACAACCTCAACTCCCTCCATTTTCCCTTTGTAATACTCATCACCATCTACATTTTATATTCAGCGATTATATGATTAATGTTTGTTTTTTTTAAAGAAAGTAAAGTAAGGAAGAGGGTACTAAAAAAGGGGACTTTCTTTGCAAAATATTTGATTTCTGCAATCATCTCCTTTGGGGCATAATTTAACTTTTATTTTTGACAAAGTAGATTAAAATTTATTGGCCCAATGGTTCACCCTCTCTCCTCCAGGAGGAGAGGATCACACAGCCAAGGAGAAAAAATGTGATGCCCAAAAGAACATGGTGGATATTTACAGAAGCTTGCAACTTGAAATAGAAACGATTTCAAAATCACTCAGAATTATCTTTTTCCCTTCACATAACCTGGGATTTCTTTCACTGCCTTTCAGGCCCAATGATACTTCCTAATGACCACTCAGGGGTACTGAATCTATTGTGACCCATTGTAGTTGGGACATAAATTTTGAATGATCTAGGTTGGGTGGCAGGTGGGGGATGGTGCTAGAAATGCTGAAATCCTCTATGAGCTTGTTGTGCTGTGTTTTTAGCTGGCTATGAAATGTCAAGTGGGCAATTAATACATACTTGTTAGTAGTAGATTAATTATCAGAGACTTCTTGTAGTATACTAGAAATAGTTACTTCTCACAAAGAGCTCAATCTCCGCAGGACTTATTTTCTATTCTCTGGCCTAAAGATGTCTGGATCTAAAGAAGCAATTGTGTGCACGTGGTTTGGTGCTTACTCTCAACTCCCCTTCATATGGCACTTTTGACCTTTAACATACAAAATGAAACTTCCCTTAGACTCCCAAAGGTCTCAGTGTGTATAAGTTGAGGTCAAAGTTTTACTTGGGAATTCAATAAAATATAACTTGGTTACTGGAAGGTGATGGCCTTCCCGGAGACATTGCAGAAGCTATATCATGTACAAAGCTTTAAAGATAGACTGAGTGGTCAAGAAGCTTAGCCCAACATTGTCCCACTATTGAATTTATCACCAGGTAATTTCATTTTCTGACCATATTTTCTGTCATCAGTGAAGAGCTGATAGGCACCACTTTTTTAAATAATTCTTTTTGTATTTTAATCATAGTTGGCATACAATATTATATTAATTTCAGGTGTACAACACAATGACTAGACATTTCTATAACTTACAAAGTGATCGCTCTGACAAGCCTGGCACCAGACATTGCTTTTACAGTATTATTGACTATACTCCTCATGCTCTACTTTACTTCTCTGTGATTGTTTTGTAATTACCAATTTGTATTTCTTAATCTCTTCACCTTTTAACCCATCCCTTAACTCCCAGACCCTCTACCATCTGGCAACCATCAAAATGTTCTGTGTATCTATGAGTTTGTTTTTTTTCTTTTTGTTTTATTTTGTTCTTTAGATTCTACATGTAAGTAAAATTATATGGTATTTGTCTTTATCCGATGTGTCTGACTTACTCCACTCAGTACAATATCCTCTAGGTCCTTCCATGTTGTTGCAAATGTCAAGATTTCATCATTTTTTTATTGCTGAGTAACATGCCATTGTAGATATGTTTTTAATTTATTCATCCACTGATGGACACCCAGATTGCTTCTATATCTGGGCTATTATAAATAATGCTGAAATGAACACATGGATGTATGTGTCCTTAGAAGTTGTGTTTTGGTTTTCTTCATATAAGGACACAGAATTAGAATTATTCAGTCCTTCTTGGTCTCTTGTTATAGCCTTTGTTTTGTTGTTGTTGTTGTTGTTTGTTTTTTTAGTATTTCATTTTTACTGTTCTACTTTGCTTTTTAAAAATTATTATTTTATCACTTAGACTCATTTTTTTTTACAGGCCAGTCATTGGTAATTCTCTCTTTTTAAAAATTTATCTATTTTAATTAGTTTCAAGTATATAGTACATTGGTTAGACATCTATTAGTTCATGAGATGATTCCCCCAATTGCTTCCTCCCTCCCCTGATCCTCCACCTAGCCATCATATTAATGCTAACTGTATTCCCTATGCTGTGCTCATGACCATCCATCAGCTACTAATTTGTACTTCTTTAATCCTTCACCCCATTCTCCCAGCCCCCAGGCCCTCCTCCCCTTCACCAAATTGTCCGCTATATTTGAAAGTCTGTTTTTAATTAGTTTGTTCTTTTTATTCCACAATAAGTGACATTATATAGTGTTTATCTTTCTCTGTCTGACTTAGATACCTTCTAGGTCCATCAAAGCAATATCTTTTTCCATCCCCTTCCTTTTAGTCTGTGTGTGTCTTTTAATCTGAAGGGAGTCTCTTGTAGGCAATCTTGCTTTCTTATCTATTCAGCCACTCTATCTTTTAGTTGGAGCACTTACTTCTTTTCCACTTGAGGTACTTACTGATAGGATTATAGTTGTTACTATTCTTTATTCCTTTTTTGATACATAGTTTTTCTTAAAGAAGTCCCTCCAACATTTCCTGTAATACTGGCTTGGTGGTGATAAATTCCTTTAGCTTATTTTTGTCTGAGAAGCTCTTTATCTTTCTTTCCACTCTAAATGATAGTTTTGCTGGATAAAGTATTTTTGGTTGTAGATTCTGGGTCTTCAGCACATCACATATTTTGTGCCAAGTCCTTCTGTCCTGCATAGTTTCTTTTGAGAAATCAGCTGCCAGTCTTATGGGTGTTTCCTTATAGGTAACTACCTGCTTTTCTCGTGCTGCTTTTAAGATTCTTTCTTTGTATTTAACCTTTGGCATTTTACTTATTATGTGTCTTGGTGTAGGCCTCTTTGGATGCCTGGTTTTTGGGACTCTCTGAACATCCTGGAGTTTTATGTACATTTCCTTCACTAAGTTAGGGAAGTTTTCCATCATTATTTCTTCAAATAGCTGTTCGATATCTTGTTTTTCTTCAGGTATGCTGATGAAATGAATATTTTGACCTTTAAGTGTCCTATATGCTCCTTAAATTATTTTTATAGTCTTGGAATCTTTTTTCTTGTCATTCTGATTGAGTGTCCTCAGCTTTCCCATTCTCTAGATAAGTCGTTTGATCCTCTTCTTTATTGACTTTGTTTATTCCTTTGTTTATTTCTTTTAATCTACTTATTTCAGACGTATTCTTCATTTCAGACGTGTTCCCTTTTATAATTTCTATTTTCATTTGTATGGTTTTTTTTTTTTTAATCTCTTTGTTGAAGTTCTCTACACTTCTCAAAAGTTCATTGAGCATCTTTATAACCAGTGTTTTGGACTCTGCATCTGTTAGATTACTTGACTCCATTATATCTGGATCTCTGTTCTGTTTTCTCATATGGCTTCTGCTTCTTTGTCTTCCCATTTTGGCTGCCTTCCCGAGTCTGTTTCTATGAACTAAGTAAAGCTCCTAAGTCTCCCGGTCTTATTAGTGTAGATTTGTGAAGTAGATGTCCAGTGGCACAGTCCTGAGAGGGGTTCAACTGCAGGCCAAATTTAGCCCAAGCCTGTACCCCTCCAAGGCCACCTGTTAAGATTCAGCAAGCAATCCACAGATGCTGTGCTTATAATTGCCTCAAATGGTCACACCAGAAACTGAGGCCAGCTGCCTCCCATGTGAGCCTAGGTACTGCATAGCAAGGATCACCTGACTTGCCAAGGATACACCTAGATGTGGCTTGGGTGGGGCCACGATTTGGGGGAGGCGGGGTTTCAGGGAATCCTCTGGACTGAGCGACCTCTGTTATCCAGTTTGATGATGTCGCAGCTATGACAGTGCTGTGTCCGCGCACTGGGAGTGGGGAAGGCTCAACAGGGAACGATAGATACCGTTGGCACTTTTGTACAATGCAAGTCCACCTTGGCCCCCACTCTGACAACGTCTATCTGTAAGTCCCTGATGCTCCTTGTGCGCAGCCAAATTGGCACTGCTGCTCAGAGCAAGCAGGTCCATCCCCGCGAAAATCCACTTATGGGGAGGTGGCCCCTTTAAGAGATGTCTGCCGCTGCTGCAGCCTCCCTCCCACTCAGCTGCTCGACAGCGGGCAGCCCCGCATCCTTGCCCTGTTCCTTCTGCCATTGCAGGGTGATTTCTTAGATTTCTCCCTAGTTGTATGGTTTGTTCATCTAGATCCCAGGTGATTTTTCCTGGCCCTTTGCTCCTTGTTTCTGTCACAACTTTCATTTGGTCTCCAGAGGGATGAACAGAGCCTTTGTCTTCTATGCCATTTTTTCCCTCATAGCCTTTGCTTTAAAGTCTATTTTTCCTGGTGTAAGTATTGCTATTCCAGTTGATTTGTTTGTTTCTATTTTCATGAAATATTTTTTTCCACCCTTTACATTTAGTCTGTGAGTCTTTGATCTGAATTGAGTCTCTTGTAAGCAGCATATGTGTCTTGTTTTTTTATCCATTCAGCTACTCCATGTGTTTTGATTGGAACATTTAATCCATTTACATTAAAAGTAATTGTTGATATGTAGTTATTGTCCCTTTTATTCACATTTTTAAATCTTTTTTTCTCTCCTTTTACTTCTTCAAGAAATCCTTCTGACTTTTTTTCGATACTGCTTTGGTGATGCTGAACTCCTTTAACTTTTTCATGTCTGGGAAGCCGTTTATCTGTCCTTGACTTCTAAATGATAGCTTTCCTGGGTAGAGTAATCTTGGTTGCTTTTCATCACTTGAATATTCTATGTCATCCTCTTCTGACTTGCAAAGTTTCTGTTGAGAAATCATCTGATGTGGGATGACATATGGGAGCTCCCTTGTAGGTAAATAGATGCTTTTCTCTTGCTGCTTTTAACCTTTTTCCTGTTTAGAAAAGTGCAGCTCACTGCCAGCATTCATTTAACATCACCCTAGGAATGCTACATTTTTTAGGATTTGACATTTTTGGCAATTGAGAATTACTATATTCTGTAAATGGAAATACTACTAAAAACAGAATGCTGTAAATAGAATGATATCATTTGTTTCCAAAGACTATCGTTATACTAGAGCAATTTGAAAGTAATAATAAAAATGAGCTATTTCATGGCAAACTTTGGGGGTAAGGTTAGGACTGTAATCTATGAGTCATCTCAGGGTAAACACTGCAGGTGCAAGTGCCGCCAGCGAGTATTCTTGGGGCAAAAAGGAAATGGGTTAAGATTCTCTCCTTGTTTTCAATCTTTGGCATTTTAATCACACTATGTCTTGGTATGGGCCTCTTTGGGTTCATCTTGTTTGGGACTCTCTGCGCTTCCTGGAATTGTATGTCTATGACCTTTACAAGGTTAGGGAAGTTTTATCATCATATCTTCAAGTAGGTTTTTAATTCCTTGCTCTCCTCTTCTTCTCATACCTCTATGATAGGAATGTTGTCATTCTTGATGCTGTCCAGAAGCCCCGTAAACTATTTTCATTTGGGGAGATTTTTTTTTTTTTTTTGGTCACTATTCTGATTGGTGTTTTCTCCTACATGTAATCTACTTTGGATTCCCACTAATGTATTTTTTTATTTTAGTTATTGTGTTCTTCATTTCCAATTTGTTCTTTTTACATTTTCTCTGTCCATTTTTTGTTTTTTATTTCTTTAAATTCTCGCCAAGTTAATCTACTCTTCTCCTAAATTCATCGAACATCCTTATGACCAGTGTTTTGAATTCTGTATCTGGCAGATTGCTTGTCTCCATTTTACTTAGTTCTTTTCTGGAGCTTTTATTTGGGACACATTTTTTCATAATTTGGTTGCTTCCCCATGTTTGTTTCTATGTATTAGGTAGGGCTCCTAAGTCTCCTGGTTTTAGTGGACTGGCCTTATGTAGTAGGTGTCCTATGGGCCCCAGTGGCACATAAGACACTTGTCACCTGAACCAGGTGCTCCAGTTATGTCCCTTGTATGGGTTGTGTGTGTCCTCTTGTAGTTGAGCCTTGGTTGCTGTTTGCTCGTTAGTGGGAGGGATTGACCATAGGCTGATTCATTGTGAGGACTGGCTGGTGACTACAGTGGAGGAGCTGTTGTGCAGGGTCTGATGCTACAGAGAAGAAATAACTATAGCAGGTCTCTGGTGCCTGTCAGTCTGCCTTTTGGGTGTGTGGTCCTTGGCTGCAGCCCTGGGTGGTACTCTAGCTAGGTCAGAGTGTGTCAGCTTCGAGGCCTCATGATTGGAGCCCTGCCACAGACAAATTTCACCTGTGATCCATACCCTTCCCAGGGTCACCTGACATGAGCTACTAAGCAATCTGCAGATAGCTGCCACCTGTGCTGGGCTTGGAGGCACCTCCAGAGGCCAAGCTGTAAACTGAGGCTGGCTGCCACTAGTGCCAGGCTTGAAGCTGTTCAGCAAAAGGCGGGGGGTATGGCGAAGCTAGATGTTGCTTGTTGGGACCTGGGTACAGGTCATTTCACATGAACATATTCCTGGAAAGGGCATTCAGAATCTTGAAGGGAAGTTTATGAAATGCTTTAAGTACCAGCTACAAGGATGGAAAACATAAATTTTCTTATTCAATTTAGGATTGTCACTGAATACTTGACTCAATGGATAAACTTGTAGAAATATGGGTAACGGGAATGTCTTGATAAGACCAAATTACAATCCTTATGTCTAGAGTTCCTATTGGTAACAGCCAGCAGCTTAGTTTCTGTTTAAGTGACTGCAAAGGGCTTGGAGGAGTCTGAAGTGTTCTGACCAGAAAATCTGGGTTTGAACTTTGAATTAGTCTGTGAATGAACTTCAGGAAGTTCACGACTTCCTGAAATCGTATGTGAAAGTTTATATGTATGAATTCATTAACTACTTTCCCTGGGGAAAAGAGCCCATAGGTCTCAACAGATATGATGGTGGTTATTAAAATTCCATAATTTAAGCACCACGCAGGAAAACAGAAAGCAACATTTTTTTTCCAGAAAATTTAAGGGCTATCATTCAAGTTTTTCTGACTAGATCATAAAAGAATCTTTACAACCCCATTCTGGGTTAAATAGGATTTCTTGTGTACCCTCATCCAGTAGTTATCTTATGGTCAGGCTGGGTGTGACAGTCACTGCTGTTGGTTTAATCACTTCTTAATAACAGTGCTAGAATTTCCTTCAGGTGCCAAGCTATTCAGGACAGCCTGGACCACCCCAGTCCCAGGACCAAAGCCTTATTAATTAAAGGCAATCCTGATATTCTGTTCACCTGCCAGCCTTGGTTTAGACATGGGCATGAGATGATGTCTGGTCAAAGAAGTAATGGGAATGGTGGCATACTGTGGGGAAAGCTTTTCCACTCTAAACAAAGATCAAAGAAGAGGTTATTCCTTTGATGTTGCTGAGGACAGGATCTTTGGAGCTGTGAAAGCCATCATACAACCACTAGGGGACCAACTTAAAAAGGAAAGCTGAAGACAGAAAAGAATGAACCCAGCTTCTGCGGAGACTGTACAGATACTCCATAAACAAAAACAATGGCCTACTTTTTTTTTTTAATGCAAAATGATATCTTTTTCAAAAGTCATTAGAAGTAGATATTCTTTGGTTTGTGACCAAAATCACCCTAAATGGTATTCGTCATCAAAATAATATGAAAAAATACATGATGCAAGAGGCAGGCCTGAATTAGGGAGTCAGCTTCACATAATGAGACTTGAGGGCCTTCTAGACCTCCTTTTCTTGGCAATGTCCCTAGCTCTGGACCTTTTGCCCCTTAGATTCTGGGTATGAGGCCTCTGCCCCATACCCTGCTCGGTGTCCGACAAGCATTATCATGAAAGTTAATTTTAGTAAAGGCATCATTGACTGGAAGCAGTGTCTTTCACAGGCTCTTTGTACATTGAGTGAAATATTTTGTTATAATCTTTATTATCAGTAAAATAACATTCTAATGGATCATTTCTCAACTACTAGCCTATTTTTATTACAATCCAACTTAGTTAAATAAATGAATATTTCCATAACAGTAATAAACTTAGCTGGTATGTAAAGTCACCTAATATTTCACAAATCCACATCTTCTCCCTCATCGCCACTTGCATTACCTAAATCCTGAACCCAAGCCTCTCCCCATCCGTTACTTCTTGACCAGGTCCCTTTATAAGCCTCCTACCTGGTCTCCCTGCCTCCAATCCTGACCTTTAAGTGGAATCTTTCAAATGCAGTCAAATGTTGCTTTTCAAGAAAACTCCTCTAGATTTTCCACCTACATCTCTTTTCCAGAATTCCATAGCTGCAGAATAAAACTAAAATTCTTAAGGAGGTTTGCAAGGCCCTCCATAAGCTTGCCTCTACCCACCCTTTCAGCCTTATTTTTCACCCCTACTCCCCAACCCTTGTACTTCACTTCTCAAACTCACTAAATGAATTCCTTTCAGTTCCTCTAATGCTCCACGCTCCACGGGCACTTTCACATTTTCCGTCTGCACCTGTAACAGCCCAGCCCATTCCTGTGTTCAGCTAACTCCTGCTTAGCCTTCAGGCTCCAGTGTAAGAGGCATCTGTTTCAGGTGGACAACCATGCCCTTGCTTTTTGCTTCCATCTTCGCATTTCTCCTCTATGATAGAACAAGTCATATGGCATCATTGATACTGTTGGTCTCTCTTCCCTGTTAGGCTAAAAGGCTAATATATAGTTGTCTATTGGCCACTACTACCTTAAAAATAATGATCACAGCAACAATAATATTTAATATTTATTGAATATTTACCATATGCTAAGTATTGTTCTAAACACTGCATATACCCTTCTCTCATTAATATTGTCAGTGATTGATAGATATGGTATCATATCTATCTTTAAAATATCCTTATTTTAAAGATACACCAATACACAGAGAAGTTAAGTAACATACTAAAGACGGCATAGCCAGGAATGGTGTGAAGCCAGAGGTATTCATAAAAAAAATGTCAATTACTTTTTGAGTGAATGTAATTTTAATTCTTCAAGGTATTCTTATCCTTATTTTACAGATAACAAGCTGGGTGCAAAAGCAGTAGTACTTACACAAATTAAAGAGGCTGCAGAGCTGGGCTAAGAGCTCAGGTGTGCCTAACCAGGGATCCTTTACCCAATTCCCTCCAAAAAGCTCTATCCATAGAGACCCTATGTGTCAAAACAAACCTCCAGTTGTAAAATAAATAAGCTACAGAGATGTAGTGTCTAGCACAGGGACTGTAGTCAACAATACTGTCATAACTTGGCATGGTGACAGGAGATTATTAGACTTAGTATGGTGATCACATCGTAAGGTATATAAATGTCTAATCACTATGTTGTACATCTGAAACTAATATTCGATTGTATGCCAACTATAATAAGACATTTAAAAAACATTTTTTGCATGAATATTATTTTGTTCTGCCACTCTCCTCAAAAGAAAAATATTCCTGAAAAGAAAGATTATATAGGAAGGAATCAATCAACATAACAAAGTACTTTTGTTTGCCCCTGTCACCTGTTACCCATAGGAAATGTAGACATAAGGATTGTAATTAGGTACCTGATGAGGATTAAACATATTTTAAGGTTATCTCCTCATATTTTTAATAACTGAACCTTCTGAAAATATATTCTTATATTTAAAATCCTTAAAAAATCTAGTTATAGAAATATCAAATTATAAGGCATGCCATAAATTTTGTTAAAACTGACACATTCTCACAAATACATTTTTTTTCTTATTTTTAAAAAAATTTAAACAAAGGCCAGCCCTTAGATGTTTTTAGTTGTCTGAGTCTGTTACTTGTTGGAGATAAATTGACTGATTTGTAAAGTTATGATAAAGTTACGTTCTTAAAACAAACAAACAAACAAACAAACAAAACAACTTCCTTGCAAAACATTCCAAAGAAACATTTAATACTAACCAGAAGTCAATTCAAATAGATTCAGAAACCTGAAATAAATGAGAAATTCTCAAATACGGATTAAGCGGAAGCAGGTTTGTGTTTTTCTTGGTTAGTTTAAGTTCTCATAGAAACAAACAGTGGAGTTGACAACCTAGGCAATTTCTAAAATACCAAGAACTTTATTTTATACTTTGCAACTTTTTGTTTTGTGTATATGAGCTCCTAAGGATGATACATTTAGCTGAATAAATCAAGATAAGGTCGATGTTTAAGAATGTCAAATTCTTAATTTTAATTGTTCTTGATTTCAAATTCTCATTTTCCTGGAAATAAATATTTAAATCAATGTAAGATTTAAAGAAAATAAAAATATATTAACTGAAACAACATGGAACACAGCTGAACAGTAGAAGGAAAATAAAATAAAATAAAAGCCAAAGCTCTTAGTCAAGCCCAAGTCTGATTCTTAGAGCTCAACAGTTCTTTTTTTTTAGTTGTAAGAAAAGTTCACCCTAACCTAGTTCACAGTAAACATAGACCTTTATATTATCCTAGAAAAATCAGTATCACATATTTTGGAAATCAATCCATGAGGTAACTTGGTTGCTTGTTCTAAAACAAGCTATTAGATGTAGAAATTACAAGTCTAGGAGATTGCCTAAAAGCAGAAATACTTGTAAGATTGTATTCATATCTTTGATCCTAGCTAATTAGGATTGTATGTCCTTACTAGTGAAAAATATCTTCTGTAGAAAATTCTCTAACAAAAGTTAAATTTCAGTGGAAATTTTGAAAATCACCAACTTTTTTAGTTTTCTAATAAAAAATTAGCATAGCCCAATGTTGTGATCTTATGAAGCTGAACAACTCAAAGATCCTCCAAAATTTAATTCGAGGTGTTCTTGGTAATGAAGATAATAATAATTAACAAGTGAAAGGCATAAATAAATGGCTTAATGATAAACATACTAGATCAAAGGTCTGTCTCATTTTGTAAAGAAAACTTCGTTGACTATAGTCAGGCTCATTTGTTTACATGTTTTCTAGGGCTGCTCTCTCACTATAATGACAGAATGGGATAGTTGCCATAATATGGCTCACAAGCTTAAAATATTTATAGAAAAAAAGTGCCAACCCTTGGACTAGATCATCAGGGACTTGAACTGTAGTATAGAACAGTGCTGACAGATTCATGTTCTCTACTCCCACCCATCCACCCTGGGAACAGGCTTTCTATATAGGAAAACATTCCCTCGCCACTGATAACTCTTAAGCTTTTAAGTTAACTTTTTTTGCTTTTTGGATTTAGAGTTTATATTTATGGCTTTTCATCACTGTTTCTAGGCTTATACATACTATGTTTTGATTTCCAAGGCTATTTCCATTTTCCAGTCTTAATTTGAAGCCCTGTAGATTTGTGTTCCAGCAGTGTATGTGGTAGGACAGAGAGGGTAACCCTCTGGAGCCAGCAAGTCTGGACTGTAGCCCAGTGCCCATCTCCTTATATAGTTGTGAGGCCACAATCAAGGTGTTAAAATGCTCTGTTTTGGGGTGCCTGGAAGGCAGACTGGAGTTGATAAGCCTCCTGTAGTTGTTTCTATATTGTAGTGCGAGTGAGATAAAAATGTGGGGAAAATTTTTTTGGAAAGTCAGAATGCTATTTTAGCAAAATACGAATTTCTGGAACCAAAACATGGAATACCTTCAGAAGACAAAACCAAATTAATATATATTTATTGAGAATCTCCATGAGAAAGGAAATGGAGTCCAGCTGAGGAGAGGAGAAAATTGTGCCTCATTACTATGCTTCCTGTTGACCAGAGCCAGCTGGGGTTAGGGCATCCTGTGAAGGTCCTGAGCCACCACTGAATAAGCACGTCCATCCTTCCCTGTAATTTGTCTTTCTGAACTTCCTGAACTTTTGTGAACTTGGGAGTTTCCAACTCATAGGTAGAAAACTGCATGGACAGCTGGCTTCTCCCCAAACATGATTTTAGCTGGATGGAAACCTAAAAAGCAATGCATCCAATTTCATCATGGAGCACATCATTTAAAATGCTGAAACTGAGCACAATTTGGCAGTAGAAAATAGTTAAGAACAAACTCTCTGCTGTGCACACTCAGCTATCAGAAGCCATTCATAATGATGTGTCTACATTTTTAAATGGTAAAGTTGATTAGAATGGCAAGATTAAGCCATGCACCATCTGGTGAATTTAGCCTGGTTCTCCTTTGAAACTTAGTGACAGATTTGCAGGCTCCACAATTTGGCTGATGTTGGTTATTTTGGAACATTTTTTATATTAAATGGTTAGTGGTATTAAAATGTTCCCTTGGGAGTCTTTTCTTTTTTTTAAAAGCACACTCTTATTATAAACAAATTGCCAATATTTTTACTCTTTCAATTTCTTCAAATTTCAGTAGAATAAGCAACCAGTTCCCAAAGACTAAGAAAAAATGCAATTCAAAGCAAAATTCTTTTGGTGTTTTAACAGTGGATAAAAAGAGGTGGGTGAAAACATACATTGTTATTAAGTTAATGTGTAAATAGACACAACATAAATTAATCTGTTTTTATGTGAGGACAGAAGTAAATGGAACAACAGAAAGATTTGTCCAGTTAATATTGTTATTTGTTTTAGTTAAATAGTATGGCATTCAAAACTATTTACAGGCTTCCAAAGGAATTTGTTCATAATTAAAGCATACTTTTCTGGAGCTCTTTTTGACTGGCTATCTACCTTTCAAGTTAATGCAATAGCAGGAATTTTTAAATTTTGCTTTCTTCCCTGACATGTTTCACTTACCCGTGAAGAGATTTCAGACTTCTAATCTCTTGGCCTCCTTCCCAGCAATCAAGTCAGCCCTCCTCTCCCGCTCTCCCCTATCCTACTTTCATGTTTGTTCTCAAATCTCATCCATTTGTTCCTGGGATATGTTTTCCTGCTATTGTCTCCATGGCAGTTTTTTTTTTTTTTCATTTGCTTTTGCTGCTTTTCCTTCTTTTCACATTGAAAAGCAGGTTTCTTTTCTCAGGTTATCACCTCACACAGTGTTAATTATTACCTCATAAGTGCAACTCCCAAATTGCCTTCAGCCTGATTGGTCCAGACCTCCATTTTCAGCCATCTGTCAGGCAGGCCCACTCAGATACCATTATAGGACCTCAACTCAGCATGTTATGAACAGAACTCATGATCTTCTCTGACCCTACTTCTCTCCTTACTTTCTTATGCCTCTTTCCTCAGCAAGGTGCACCGGCCTCCTCTCAGTCACCTAACCAAAAAGCCTTAGTCATTTTAAAATTACTCTTCGCCCTTCATTCACTTTATCTAATTACTGAATTCCAATACTTCCTCTACATTGTTTATTTTGTCTTCCCTTTATTAATTCCCCTACTGGAATAGCTGTAGATTAGGCCTTCTTTGCTTCTCACATCAGTTGCTCACAGTAGCTTCTCAAGGAGGATCCTTCTCCCAGTCTCTTACCACTCTCCTGCTCAATCTTCATGAAGCTTCACAGCTCTTTCCCAGGCATAAGTCCAAACATATCACTGTCTTCTCATCAACCCTTAAAGCCATCAGAATAAATCTTAACTCAATCTCATAGTCAAGACCTGCCTTAATATTATGCCAACCTAACTTTGGTGCCTTATTTCCTATTATATCTCACTCTTCTATGTGCCCTAAGCTTTTCTGAACATCTGAACATGACTTTTCTGAATATAGATTCTGCTTTTCAGCCTCTTGATCTTTGCTCATATTGTTTCCTATTTGTTATGCACTTTTTATCTCACTCTATGAATTCTTGAAAATCATATCAGTCTTCATGGGCAAGTATAAATGTCACTTTTTCCCTGATCTCCATATTCATTTTACAACCCTCATCCACCCACACTCAAGTGAAATGCTAAAATTAGTCGCTATATAACTATATTCAGGGGCATCATGTTTGTACATATTCTACTCATCACATCCTTACTGACTAAAACCATTTCTTCATCAATCTTTTTTGTTGTTTTATTTTGTTTCTTATAATTATTTTATTTTTCAATTATATTTGGCATATAATATTAGTTTCAGGTGTACAACATAGTTATTGGACATTTATAAAACTCACAAACTGATCACCTCAATAAATCTAGTACCTAGTTGAAACCATACATAGTTTTTATAATGTTATTGACTATATTCCTTATGCTATACTTTATATCTACATGACTATTTTTTATCTACCTAATTGAATTTATAAATTCCTTCCTTATTTTGTACTGACCCCCTTCCTCGAACTTCCTTCCTATCTGGTAATCTTCAAAATATTTTCTATATCTATGAGTTTATTTATATTTTATTTGTTTATTTTGTTCTTTAGATTCCACATGTACGTGAAATCACACCTCATTTGTCTTTCTCTATCTACTTACTCTACTCAGCACAATACCCTCTAGGTCCATCATGAAATATCTTTTTCCACCCATTTACTTTCAGTCTGGGTGTGTCATCTAATCTGAAGTGAGTCTCTTGTAGGCAGCATATGTTAAGGGTCTTGTTTTCTTGTCCATTCATCTACCTTATCTTTTAATTGGAGCGTTTAATTCTTTTTCATTTGAAGTACTTGTTGATTCATATGTAGTTTTTGCCAGTCTTTATTCATATTTTTGTTCATTTTTTTTTTCTTCAACATTTCCTGTAATACTAGCTTGGTGGCGATGGACTCTTTTAACTTTTTTCTTGTTTGGGAAGCTCTTTAATTGTCATCAATTTCTAAATGATAGCTTTACTGGGTAGAGTGAGGTGGGCCTACAAGTTGGGAGAGATAGAATCTCAGCAAATTGCCTGGGCAGAGCAACTTGTATTATCCAGGTTGATGGAGATTCAGATATGGTGGCTGCGTGTGTCCACATGCTGAGTAGGGGGAAAGCTCAGCAAAGGAACTAATGCTTCTACCAGTAGTTCTGTCTCAGAGAAAGCCACCCCTCCACCCCTCATCCTGAAGCCTGACAATTCAGTTTCTCACAGTATGTCCCTGACACTCTTTGAGCAGCTGCCCTAGTGTGGGAGCTCAGAGCAAGTGAGTCTGTCACAGAGTAAGGAACTTCCACAGCCCTCTGCCTCACTCATCCACAATCTCCACTGGTTTTCACAGCTAGAGGTTGTAGGGAGCCCTGGGCTAAGAAGCCCAGTGTGGAGCTGAGACACCTTGCTCCTCTGGAGATTGTGGGAAGGGGCTCCACAGCCATGATACCCCTCTTGATTTTCGACCACCACATTCAGTTGTGAAATCTGGCCATTCTGCTTCTCTGCTCCTCCTACCAGTCTCAAGGTGACCTCTTAAGTATATCCTCAGTTGTAAGACCTCTGTTCAGCCAGACCTCAGGGGACTCCCAATGATGGTTGTAATGTGATTTCATTACAATTTTGGTGTGGTCCCAAGAGGAGGTGAGCACAGCATCTACCTTCTATACCATCTTGATCCCCCCCAGCTTCTCTTCATCAATGTTTAAATTCATCATATTCAACTCAGGTTTACTATTCCTCTTCTTTTTGTAACAATGTTTACTTCACTTCTTTTATCTATACAAATTAATAACATACATATTTGTTGTGAGAATTATTGATGACAGGATTATTGATTTGTGATTACAGCTAACTTTATACAATCCTTATCCTCTTTCAGGATTTTTGGCATGTCTCATGCATTTATCAGATAGATAGATGTTTATTAATTTAATCTCCAGAAACATTTTTTGAGGTAGACATTTTACTGTGGTCTTCAATTTAAAAATGAGAAAGTGAGGCAGTGAGATGAGGTCATACAGCTAGTTACAGGGATGGCATTTGTTCTCAGAGATTGTTTATTAGTTGCAAGATTCACTGCCTCTCTGTTATTAAATAGTGTAATGTATATAGAAATATACTTGCATAGCACTTGCCATGTAGGCGATATTAAGATACCAAGCATTCTGGTTGCTCTAAGATTATGATTTAATTAACCACACCTGTTTTTCAGATCACAAAGATACTATGTTTAGCAAGAAGCTGGAAATAAAATAATATTATTTAAGGCAGAAGATCCACATGATAAAGGAAGGAAGGAAGGACATGTGAACAGATGTCAAAATATCCCTTCAGGTGGTTTTTATTGCACTTTATCTTTTTTTCAATTGAGCCCAATATTGATGTTCCCAAGTTTAGTTGTTGGAAAGTAAAAACATAAGTCAGAAGATAGACATCTTTCTCAGTGTTGGCAGCATACACCTTTTCCTCTCCTACTGCTATGCACTCAGAAAGTTCTTGTGCCTCTGGAGGATTGTTCTTTCTCAGCTTTCTATCTCTGAACAGGTGCTCCAGGTGTGTTGTTGAAGAAATGAATAAATAGCCCATGGAATACCCTGTATATTTATCAGTGCAAGAAAAAAAACAGGTAGTGAACTAAGAAGGCAAGTAAATCAGAAGAGAGCTATGGAAGATGAGCTTTGACTAGTGTAGCCTGAGCAATGGTTAATACTGAGAGAATAGCTAATATAACAACAACAACAACAACAACAACCATCGCTTGTGTTTGTGTAGTTACTTATTTCAGAGTATTTTCACAACTAATTAAGTTATAAACTAATGTTTATTTCTTTAATATATTACTTAATTTTATTCTAAAATGCTAAGTATTTTAGAAGGTAGATATTATTGCATCCTTTTGAAAGATGAAGAAAACCAATGCTTGGAGACATTAAATAACTCTATTTTGGTACATAAACCAGTAAGCTTTATGTAGTTCTGAGACTGAAAGGTGTGCTGACATCATGAGTTGGGGTAAATTCCTCATCATGCTGAAATGCTTGCATTGTTTTTTATTTATTCAACTAACACTAAGGATTCTGTTTTTAAGGTTGTGAATACAGCAAAAAAATAAAATAGGTAAAAACTCTTACCCTTTTGGGGTTATTAAAAAAGGTTTGCTTAATAGCTAATGCTTGAATTTTATTTTATTTATTTTTTTAAAAATATTTTTTATTTTTAATTAAAGTTGGCATACAATATTATATTAGTTTCAGGTGTACAACAGGTGTAGTGATTAGATATTCATATAACTTACAAAGTGATCACCCTGATAAATCTAGTACCCAACTGACACCATATATAGTTATTACAATATTATTGACTATATTTTTATGCTATGTTTACATCCCTATGACTATTTTGTAACTACCAATTTGTATTTCTTAATCCCTTCACTTTTTCCCCCACCCCTCCAACACTCTACCATCTGACAACCATCAAAATGTTCTGTGTATCTATGAGTTTGTTTCTGCTTTGTTTGCTTGTTTTGTTCATTAGATTCTGCATGTAAGTGAAATCATACAGCATTTGTCTTTCTCCATCTACCTTACTCCACTCAGCACAATGCCCTCTAGATCCATCCATGCTGTCAAAGATGGCAAGATTTTTATTTCTTTTTTATGGCTGAGTAATATTCCATTGTATGTATGTACCACCTCTTCTTTATCCATTTATCAATTAATAGATACCCAGGTTGCCTCCATATCTTGGCTCTTGTAAATAATGCTGCAATGAACATATGGATTCACATATCCCTTCAAAGATTACTTTATCCAGCAAAGCTGTCATTTATAATCACAGGACAGAAAAGAAGCCTCCCAGAAAAGAAAAAGCTAAAGGTTCAACACAAAACCAGTATTACAAAAAATGTTAGAAGGACTTCCTTAAAAAGAAGAAGAAACAAAGATAAAAAAAATATGAATGATAAAATGG
This sequence comes from Eonycteris spelaea, assembly GCA_003508835.1. Classification (NCBI taxonomy): domain Eukaryota; kingdom Metazoa; phylum Chordata; class Mammalia; order Chiroptera; family Pteropodidae; genus Eonycteris; species Eonycteris spelaea. Next base: position 394,873 of record PUFA01000230.1, read on the forward strand.
CAATAACTACATAGCTATTAAAAATTACTTTAGATATAAAATGAATTAAATGCTCCAACTGAAATATAGGTGACTTGGATGGATAAGAAAACAAGACTCTTACATATACTGCCTTGAGTCTGATTTTAGAGTCTAGGCAATCTGTGAAACCTTTAATGAATTTTTTTTTTTTTTGTGCTTAGAAAAGCAGGAGAAAGTCAGTCAATAGTAATTCCTATTTATGTAGTCTATTCTTATCATTACTGTTCCTCACCCACAACCTGACCCTAAAATAATAGTTATTTTATGTGGCTAAGAAGTTGTATGAGGGAAATTTAAAAGAAAAAAAAAAATTAAGGCATTGATTGAGTAGCTGAAATAGCCATGGAAAACAATGTTGATTTGAATTGCTTCTTCCATTGCTGAGGGCTGAATTCATCAACAAAAAGTCTCCCAGAGTCTCAGGAAGGAAAAGGTCTTTCTTCATTTCTAGCTAAAAATTCCAAAATTCTAAAGTGAGAAAAATTACAAAAGATAATCTTGAATAAATATTCGCTTCTCAGTTTTCTGGTAAAGATCGGGGTTATTGGGGACAAGAGGCTGATAGATTGTGGACTATTTGTTGTGCTGCTCAGCAAAAGCCATCATTCTGCCCAGTGGATGGCATGTACCAGTGATGGCTGGATGAAGTGTGCCATGATAATACATTTGATATTTTGCCTCACAATCCAGTCCTGTTTTAATGCATAAACACCCAGCTAACTGCTCAGATCTCTTAAACTAACATTTAGTGGTGTTAGCATATTGTGAACAATGTGTAAAAGCATTTTTAACTTGTCATCGAGATATTAATATTCGCTTCCACATAATTAACTGCACAAGCCTCAATTCATATCATTGCACCTATTACTTGTAAAAGGCTGAGGGGATAAACTGACTGTGCTGCTTAATGACTGCTATAGCTGCTCCTAAGTTTAGGAATGTTATTCCAATATCTAAGTCCCAGGGCTCAGTTGCTTTCCCTGTTGAGGGATTGCAGAGAACAAAGATGCAACTTAATCACCTGAGGGAAAAAAGACAAAACATTTCAAATGCTTTCAGTGTCAGACAGTGCTCTCTGATGAGAGTTAAATTATTAAAATAACAGGAGTTCTGGGAAAGATAAACCTGTGTTTGTGGGGTTATTTGGCCAATATTTCCCTGAGACAAGTTTACTTTATGAGCATGCCAGGGGAGAGGGATGATACAGAAGATAAAAGGTATGAATCAATATAGCAAAATAGTACAGACCAAAATATGAGGCCATTTGAAAAAGGATAGGCCTATGGGAACAGCAAGGAGCAGTGTCTCTCTTCCTCCTCTCCATGTGATGCTGACTGAGAAATGTGAGTGTGGATACTTCTAGTCAAGAGCCTCTCCTCTTATTTTGACATGATCCAGAATCTCATTTATTTAGCTCAGCTAAAGGAGTTGATTAGCAGTAGAAAAATTATCACATGTATTTGCAGTGCCCTCCTGCTTTCCCTTCATCTCCCTCTAGGATCCTTCCTTTCTGGAGTTTGCCTCCTGTCCCCTATGCCTGCCTTTTCATCATCCCAACCCAAGAGCCATCTGCCACTTTGGTATTTCTGACAATGACTTGAAGTATGAAGAAGATATTATCATAAAAATGGCCTTAATTATGTTTTACTTACTTTGCTTAATAAGACAGGGACATTAAAACATTGATAGTTTTTTTCTCATTTTTTCCCCCCATCCGATTAACTCATTGGTTAATCAGAAAATTCAATTAATCAGCACACTGCATTCCTTAAAGCTAAACAAAACTTTATTGTACTTTGCACACACACACAAAAAGAGGATTTTAAAAGGAAAAATAAACAAATGGGACTGTATCAAACGAAAAAGTTTTTACATAGCAAAGGAAACCATTAATAAAATGAAAAGACAACTTACTGATTGAAAGAAGATATTCACCAATAATATATCTGATATGGGTTAATATCAAAATTTGTAACAAACTCATACAATTTAACACCAAAAAATAAACAACCCAATTAAAAACTTAACAGAGGACCTAAATAAAAATTTCTTCAAAGAAGACATACAGATGGCCAATAGACATATGAAAATGTGCTCAATGTCACTAACCATCAGAGAAATGCAAATTAAAACCACTATGAGATACTACCTTACGTCTGTCAGACTGGCCATCATCAATCAGCAAACAAGAAGCATTGACGAGGATGTGGAGCAAAGGAAACCCTTATGCACTGTTGGTAGGATTAGAATTTGTACAACCACTATGGGAAATAGTATGGAGATTCCTCAAAAAAATAAAAATAAAACTACTTTATGTCTTAGCAATTCTACTTCTGGGTCATTTATTCGAAGATATTCAAAACACTAATTCAAAAAGATATATGCATCCCTATGTTCACTGAAGTGTTATTTATGAAAACCAAGATATTGAAGCAACCTAAATGTTCATCCATAGACAACTGGATAAGAAAGAAGTGGTACATATATACAGTAGAATATTACTGGCCATAAAAAAAAAAATCATACCATTTGTGACATCTATCGACCTGAAAAGTATTATGCTAAGTGAAATAAGTCAGAGAAAGACAAATACCATATGATCTATCTTATACATAGAAAATAAATAACAAACAAACAGTAAAAACATACTCATAGATGCAGGGAACAAGCTGATGGTGCCAGGTGAGAAGGAGATTGTGGGAGGGAGGGAGAAAAAGGTGAATGGACTAAGAAGTACAAATTGGTAGGTATGAAATAGTCATGGGTGTGTAAAGTAAAGCATAGGAAATATAGTCAATAATATTTTAATAACTATGCATAGTGCCTGGTGGTTATTAGACTTATAGGGGGGATAACTTCAAAAGTTATACAAATGTCAAATTGTTATGTTTGCAACTAAAACTAATTAATTGATATCGAATGTCAACCGTAATTGAGAAATCAAAAAAAGCAGAGGATGAGAGGGAGGAGAAGGCGAAGGGGAATAAGAGATTTGAACTTCTAGGTAAAAAACAAATAAGCCATTGGGGTGTGGTGTATAGCATAGAGAATATAATCAGTAATCTTGTGATAACATTGTATGATGTGAAATGGTTGCTGGACTTAACACGGTGATCGCTTTTTTAGGTATATAAATGCTGAATAACTATGGTGTACACCTGAAACTAATACAATATTGTGTTAGTATAATATAATATTGTATGTGTAGTATAATACAATATTGTATGTTAACTATATTTTAATAAAAAAATTTTTTTAAAAAGTGGCTGCTTTGGTTTTATAGAGAAGTCATAATATATATATTTTTTTATTTACCAGTTCCTTTAGCGTGACTACATAATTTCAGATATTGTCCACAGATATAACTATGTGCTTAGACATAGGTAATATATTAAAGGTCTAAAAAATGAGGACAGTTACAAAATGTGCAGGCTTCTTTGCCTCCTTGTGTTTGCAAGACACAGGCTCACCTCCTGTAGCCTTTGCAAAGGCTGTTCCTTCTGCCCATAATTTTCTTCTCCAGATATGGACACAGCCTACTCTCTTCTTTCCTAATCTGTTTCACTTCCTGTTTTATCCCTAGTACTGAAACAGTGCCCATCACATAATATATGCTTAATATTTATGAATGAAGGAATGATTGTGATTAGTAATTTACAAAAGAAAGAAAAAGGAAGAAAAGTTTGCTACCTTGTTCAATTGAGCATAATTCTATCTGATATTTTTTAGTTAATCAATAGCTTCTATTTTGCATTTTATTTCCACATTAAATTCATAAAATTTCCAGAATATAAAAGTATAAAATTAATGTTACTTGCAACAATCATTTTCAAATATGGAAGCATAAGCTTCAAGAAAATGTTAAATGTATTGTGAAAATTGTTCATTGCTATCTATAGATAGGAATGGAGAGCTAGTGTTCTGTTTGAGTTGTGGCTGAGAACGGTAGGAAGCTGCTAGACCATGTTCATGGAAACTAGGCTTTTCTCAGGACCTTCTTTTGAGGGAAACTTGTGGCTTGATTTCTTTTTTCTAAGTTATTATTCAATCACTAATGAACAAGCCTGAAAGTGAGGGTGGCCTAGAAAGTGAGGGTGGCCTCATTTCAAAACAGGTCTTAGAAATAAACCCCAATAGTGGTAGAAGCCTTAGATTTTTCACTAACTCAGGAAAATCTCTTTGGAGCACATCGCAAGTGGCCCAGTGGGAATGACAGTTGTATTACACATACTTCTAAAACACTCCCTTTCAGGGAAGCAGCAGTCTCTTTAGCATCCTTTGGAATAAAAACAAAATCAAAATTATTGCCATAACAAATCGATTAAAAGGGACATGTATAGATACCGCTCCTCCCTCTTTCAAGAGGACGATAAAATATTAAATGTGGAGAGGAATTGAATGGAGAATTTGGAGAAGTGGCAGTTAGAGACTTGGAAGGGACTCAGAGCAGCCATTTGGAAACTAGATTTTTGATGTGTCTCATACTGAAAGAGAAAAGTGAGAAAGCTTGCAGTGCATGTTCTGTTTCTCATTAGCTTTAAAGCTTTCTTAAGAGTACTAGTAAATTAATCCTAGATGAAAATGAGCCATCATTCTAGATTTCCTCTCTGAGAGATTTTATCTCTCTAATGATGTCCTACTCTATTTCTTGTTTTCTTTCTACTTTGTAGAAATCAAATTCCTATCTAAGTGCAATTGAAATGCCTCCTAGTTATGGTTTCTTTCTTTACTCATCAGATTCTATCTCCATTTATTCACTTGCATCATTTCAATACATTTTCATTTTTTTTCTTTAAGTTCCATTGCATAGCAGGTATCTACCACTCTACATCATTGAAGAGAATTATATTTGCTTTCATTTCATTTCTGAAATTTTCAAGGGAAGGGAGATTATATATATTTGTATATTGGCTTAGAGATGTTGGTGAAGAAAAATAGTATGTCAATATTAGTAGGTATGAGATGGTGGGGGATGAGAGAGAGAGAGAGAGAGAGAGAGAGAGAGAGAGAGAGAGAGAGAGAGAGAGAGAGAATTAAAAGAGCAAGATAAGGTATGACAGGCATGAATTATATAGAAAGTATAAAAATGAGAAGAACAATTTAAGGTAAAGCATTGGAAGTAGCTAAGAAACTTGTGCTTATTGTTTGGAACTAGTGTAAGAGAGAGCAGTGCCACATTCATCTCCAGGTCTTATCAAACCCTTTCTGGGAATCCTCCCAAGGAACATGTACACTGGAAACATGTTCCAGATGCCCATGGAAGATAGAGCAATGAACAAGACTATCCCTTCCCACAAGGAGAGAGAGTGACAGACATATAAGTGTCTGAGTAATTGGAGCAAGGAAGATTCTGGAGTGGCTCAGAAAGGAAAGGTCTTGGTGTGCCACATGGAGAGATCAGGAGAGCAAAGATGTGCGAAATATCACAGAAGAGAGGAAGTAGCACTGATAAAAGAGGTGAAAGGATGCTAAAGACACACTTTCTAATTCGAAGTTTTACCTCTTGTTGGCTCTATGCCTGAGAAATAATTCTTGAAGATGGCAAAATATTACCCATTGTAAGTTCTGCTTCAAAGAAGCATGGATCACACCCTATGAATAAAACCTTGTGTATGCTGGCCATGCCATAGCATTGGTTTAAGTTACTATGATAGTGTGTAATGACAAACCATGCATATGTTTTAAGAAAGACTTAAAAAAATTCCAAAGCTTTAAATCTCAATATTTCAAAAGGTGCTTTAATCATAATTAATAATTAGTGGAAAAACTTGTGATTTATTGAAAAGCTTAATATTACAAAAGGTCTTTTTTAATATAGTAAAGGATTGGGACAGAAAAAAATTATTCATTGAAGATGTTTCTTTATTGGTTATAACAAATAAAAGTTTTTAATATATTTTTTCTGCATTTCACAGCATGTTATAACCACTTTCTAGACATGGTATGATTTAATTAGATTTTGATATTCTTTCTTGAGATGTAAAGCTGTAGCACCTAAAATCAGAGTTCAAGTGTATCATTAGAATAGTGATTCAGAACAAATGATTCAACAAGGAAGAAAGCTGCCCTCTGTTTCTTCTTCATTTTTTTTTGTAAATCCACATAATTTATTTTCACTTTGACATTAAAAAAGAAGGAAGTGTAACCCAAATATCAATTGTTGAAAGGTTCAAATAAGCACTAAAACCTTACTATTTTGTGTGAAACATCTATTCTGATGTTTTGAAGACATGAAAGCACATTTTAATCTAAGACTAAAACTGCCTGCTGTTCATAATTTGCTTTCTCCCTTATCTGTTTCAACTGGACATTAGAGGAACAGTCATTTCCCAAGTCTGAAATATCAGGAATGCTCAGAACAATCTTTAAAAATATCAGTACAATAAATTCTGCTGATGGAAGAGAAAATTCATTTATCATTTTATGATTGGAGTGAGACATTTAGTTGTCAAGGATGTAAAAAAAAGAAGGTTTGGAGTAAAGAAAAAAGCTAAGAATCATTTATTTAATGAACACTTTTTGTAACCTTTCTTTGATTTCATGGATAAAAAAATTAATTTCATTACAGAAATATCTTTCTAGTACAGAATTAAAATTCATTACTAACATTTTTAATTTTATGGGTAGGAGATAGAAGAGGCTGAAAGACATAGACTATGATGATATGATATCTGGGAAGGTGAACATAATGCTTTGATTTCATCAACCACCATCATCTTTCTGGCTAAGATATCATAAACCTTGTCATTTTTCTCGATTGACTTTCTAAAACTAAACAGGTTTTTAGTCATAGGAATAAATCTTTATAAAAATTTTGGTTTATCATAATGAAATAAAATCTAAGTGCTTTCAAAGTAAATCTAATCTAACATGAATCAATATTTAATTTATAATGCAGTTTCTTACTAATTGACTTATGAGATGTTTATATATGATTCTTAGATGTAAAGTGTCAATCAGATGGTTTGGATTTTGAAAAATGAAATTCACACACAAGGACAATGATCACAATTCAAGAGAATCTTGTTATATTTGCACTGTCTTTGAAGTCTCTCTCAGGCTACTTATGTCACCTCTTTCTCCTGACTCAGATTCTCTGAGGGTTCAGCTAGGAACTAGAGATAGTATAATTAGAAAACTTGAGATCTACTGTTGTATAGACAGGACCGTGCTTCTGAAAGAATGTTAGCGATAAAATGCCTTGAAATTTGGCTTTTATAAAGTGTATTTTTTAACTTTAATTGTGCAGGAAATGTGTACCTATTTATTCTAATGTTAATAGTAAAAAATTTTTTTTCAACTATCTTTAATACATACTAGAAATCCATGGGTGACAGCTACTCAATTTGGGGTTGAAGATACTCCATGCTTTCCCAATGAAAAGTATTATTCTTTGAACACCTTTATCAACATAATTATTTCTAGTTCTATGTGGCTTCAAGAATTTAGAACAATCTATGAAAATACACTCATTGTTTTATTAAATATTGTAATGATACAATTCCTAGAAAATATTTAAACATTGTTGGATGGCCTGAGGTCACCAAGGAACTGGGTCTTGTAGCTATTGGGCAGGGGCTGTGCATTAATATTGTTTATGACAGACCTTCCATTATATGATAGTGTTTGCTAGGTTGATAGTGCTATTATTATTATTTTTTCTGTTTCACACTCCCTCCTCCTTATAGAAGAGCAATCCAACATTTTTCTCTGCCTTTTTGAGGCAAATCTGTTTGAATGCTGAAAAGGAGCAGTGTTAATTGTTAATTATTTTTTGACTATTTGGTGAAAACCATCCAGTTCAGGACTTTTGTTTGTTGGCGGTGTTCCGATTATTGATTCAATTTTGTTAATAGTAATTAGTTGATTCAGATTTTCTCTTTCTTCTTGAATCAGTCTTAGAATATTGTATATTTCTAGGAATTTATCCGGTTCTTCCAGATTGTCCAATTTTTATAGTATTTTTTAAATAATCCTTTGTATTTCTGTAGTGTCAATTATCACTTTTCCCTTTAATTTCTGATTTTATTTATTTGGGTTCTCTCTTTTTTTTCTTGATGAGTCTAGTTAAATATTTATCATTTTTTTTTATTTTTTCATAGAACCAGTTAAATATTTATCATTTTAAAATTTTTTCATAGAACCAGCTCTTTTGTATATATGTTTTTAAGACTCTATTTTGTTTATTTTCACTCTGATCTTCATTGTTTCCCTCATTCTACTCAATTTGTACTTTGTCATTCTTTTTCTAGTAACTTTAGGTGTAAAGTTAGATTGTTTATTTGAGATTTTTCCTGTTTATTGAGGTAGGCTTATATTGCTATGAATTTTCCTCTTAGGACTGCTTTCCCTGTATCCCATAGATTTGGGTTTCTTGTGCTTTCATTTTCATTTGTCTCATTACCCTTTGATTTCTTCCTTGATCTCATTGTTAACTAATTTATTGTTTAGTAGCATGTTATTTTGCCTCCATGTGTTTGTGTGTTTTTCAGTTTTTTTTACATTAATTTCTGATTTCATACCATTGTGATCAGAGAAGATGCTTGATATGATTTCAATTTTCTTAAATCTATTGAGACTTTTTTTGTGGCCTAACATGTGGCCTATTTTGGAAAGAATGTATATTCTGCTGCTTTGTGCTGAAATGATCTAAATATATCAGCCAGATCTATCTGATATAATGTGCCATTTAAGGCTGTGATTTTCTTATTGATTTTCTGGCTTCATAATCTACCATTGATGCCAATAGCGTGTTAAAGTTCCCTACTATAACTGTTTTACTGTTGCTCTATCTCTTTATGCTCATCAATACTTGCTTTATATATTTAAGTGCTCCTACATTAGATGCATAAATTTTTACAATGGTTATATCATCTTGTTGAATTGATCCCTTTTATCATTATGTAAATTTATCATAATGAAATGTCCATCTTAGTCTCTTATTATAGCTTTTGTTTTAAAGTCCATTTTCTTTGCCATAAGAAATTACTGTATAATCTCTCAGCAAGAGATGTAGGTGATCTAATGGCCTGTCTTATCCTGTGATCAGACTTGGCATCTAATGTATGATCTTGGACTTTGGGGCCCTAGCCAAAGCTGAGACAGCAGAAAATATAACTGTAAGTATCTCATTAGATCTTCATCTTTCCTCCTTCCGGCATGAAACACATTTTTGTCCCTGCTTCAATCCTTGTATATCCTCCATACTTTACTGTGTGAGCTATTATCTGAATAGAAGACCTGAGTATAATAAAATGTATTCATATATTCATAAATAACCTATTAGAGAATGATGAAATCTATCACCCAGTAAATCCCACCCTTAACACACAGTATTATTCACCTATGGTTCTGCCACGGTGACAGATATTTTGCCTCACTCACCTCTAACTTTGGATGGGTAAACTGCTCAGAGAGGGTTTGTTGGAAATTGTTTTGGCACTGAGAAATGTAAAGGAGAAGAAACAGCTATTCCAGAAATCACAAACACTGTTACCTCTATTGGCTTTTAGGCATGTTTTGCAAAAGAAATCACCAAGCCAGCTTTGTGAGTAGGCTAAAGATTTAGTACAGTTTTAGGCAAAATATTCAACTACAGAGCAAAGGTTAGTATTTCCCAATGAACTTCATTTTCTTAGAATTTTAAGAAAAAAATTTTATTTTAGCATTTATTAATTCTCTAGTAATACAGGTTAGTGATTTTCTATATTATTCTCTCAACCTGCATATGGGAATGGATTTTTTGATGTGTTCATGTGCATGTGTGTGAGCATGCATGCGAAATGTGTGTGGGTGCATGTGTGTACACGTGTGAATGTGTGTGTGGTGTATATTAGGGGAAAAAGGAGATAGATATAAGTTGGATCTAGGGTATAGCTAACAATATACCTTAGCTACATGTGGGAAATACAAAAGCAGAAACTATTTTGTCCTAGATACATCAAAAGCTACCATAATGGAGACCAACAGAAAATTTTAACCTGAAACCCTTTCCAAAAATTGCCCCTTCTAATCTCTGTTTGCATGACCATTGTGGGAGCTATCATATCAGTAAGGCAACCTCACCTCCAGGCCATTATTTATTTGTCAAGAAGTGAACATGAGATCTAATTCATTTTAGTAAAAATCTCCACTTCAAGAACTTTGGAAGGAAAATAAAAAAATAATGAGTCAGTTTCTTCTGGTGATCTTCATCTCATGATATGAAGTTAGAACAGTTGATGACTAAGCAGACCAAATAGGCAGAGGAGGCTGACTGTAGAGAGAATGAATAATACAGATGTATCAAAGTATAGGGAGAAGAGAGAAGTCCTGATGTCAGTTGAGTCTCGTATCAGTTGAGCCTGAAGCTTAATCATGATCCTGCTCATGGTCACTGACATCCCAATATCTTCATTATGCTGGTTTGCTTTATAGAGTTCAAGGTGAATTGGTATTATTAGAAAACCAGACTCCTAACTACTGTGTATACGTGAACAAATGAAAGAATATGATCTTGAACTCATAGCTATTTTTGGTTCCAGTGAGTCCAGAGTGTATACTCCCATGGGAATGTGGGGATTCAACACAGCAACCTGTGATTGTTGCAGTTTGTATTTTTTTCCGTTCAGCCTATCATTTATATAAAATGGTAAAATTGAAACAATGAAGATTCCTAAATTTTCTCAAATGTAATAAAATTTATAATCTGAATTGCCAGGAATAGGTGAGGGCCTCTGTCTAGAGAATAATAAGAAAGGGAAAGAGTTAAATACGCAAGGGAAATGAATGCTCTGGCATCTCAACAAAAAAGAGTCCTAGGAAATACCAAAAATTTATGGTACTTGGATAAAAGTTTTCTTGAACCTGATAAGTAAGAATTTTGAAAAATGAGCATATTTGCCAAGAGAGGAGGACTTAAGAACTCTTATTTAAGACATCCTATTTAAAGCCCCCAAATAAAAAGTAAAATTTTGGCAAGGAGGCAGGGTAAGAGATGTGGGAATAAAGAAAAGCATCAACATTGTGAAAAAAGAGTACAACAAATTTCAGGTCACAAGCAGTAGCTATCAGGGAGTGTGAGCAGACAGATGTCAGTTCATTCTGCTATTTAGTCCATCTCTGTGTTAATACTTCAGTAGTTGTTTTGTGATATGTGGGTATGAGTCCAAAGGCAAAGACTTTGCTAAAACCATATAGGTTCCCAGCAAATGGAGTGTGTGTGTGTGTGTGTGTGTGTGTGTGTGTGTGTGTGTGTGTGTAGGGGGATAAATGTGAGCAAGGAAGTATTGAATTCACCAAAGCTTGTTGTTTTCACTGGATGGTAGATAAACTGTTCAAAGGATCACTCCTGGGAAATTTCTGATTAAAGGCAGCCTATTCCAGATTTATACAATGCCTCTCTCCAAGTAATTCTCTTTGTGCAAAATCCATTCACTTACTCACTTACTCATTCACCATTCATTTACTATTTAATTTACTGGGTGTCCACTATTTGCTAGATTCTTGAGATAAAGACAGTGGAGTGAAGACAATGGAGTGAAAACAACAGACTTAAACATCTAATGTGAGGAGAGTGTGTGTGTGTGCTTATGTGATATCCAGGTCATTAATGGGGCTTAAAGTGACTTCTATCACCAACAATAGCAGAGGGGTGGAGTTGGGGATCTTCCAAAGAGCCATGGGCCTTACCACCCCTGGCCAGATTGGCAGGTCCCAACCAGATTGCAGGCACCACAATAACTGTGGGCATTTTGGTAGCCATGATATCATAAATCCTCACTATGTTCTAAGAACACAAGAAAATGCAGAGTTTGCATTTCATAGATTACTGTTAACATTTTACAGATGAGAACTTGGAAAAATATGGAGAGGTGCTCACATAACTTACCATAATTCACAGTGGTTCTGTGCTGGAGAGTGGAATGCAGACTTGTCTTTGATCTCTCCTAGTAATCTCATGTCTCAACTGTGCTGCTTCCAAGTTGCTGGAAGAAAGAGATGTGGCTATAAATGGAAGGCACAATGCTTCTTACTGTATAAGTGAACTACAATGATCTGATGGTTTTGGGTGTGCGTCTCCAAGTATTTGTGATTCTTAATGAGAAGGGTATCTCAGTACCTGAAAGGGGGTTTTTGAGACAATGTTAGTTGTTACCTAGTACCTTATGCTTATGCTATTGAATAAAATGCTTAAATTATTAATTCTCAATTCTATTAACTGAATTTCAATAATCTCTAAATGTAATTTTGCAACCAATACTCAGTAATTGAGGGGCCACATCTTGTGAATTCCAATCTCCTTCTCATTTCCTCCTCTAACTATTCACCCTTTGTACAATTCATTGTATTACATCATTTCCATAAGAGGTTGGGGTGAGAACAGAAGGAAAAAGTAAAACTCAAAATGCCATTTTGTTTTCTTCTTCAGTAGCTTTGGGAAGTGGTTTGATAGAACAGGTACCTATTGGCTAAAATACACTTTAGGTTTTATCCTTATTCATGTTGCTCTTTCTTTACTTTTTTCCCTCTTCCATCACCTACTCTTTCCCACGTCCACTCACCACACACACACACACACACACACACACACACACACACACTTTGCAGTGTGCAACTGAGAGTAGGTCATAGTTATCTAGAACTTCTCCTTAAGGATGTAGAGAAATGTTTAAGAAATCATACCATACAAAGCCTCTATACTCAAATATCTTCCAGACCAATAACTAATTAAAAATTTGACCTTGAGTATATAACTCATAATATCTGAGCCTCACTTTTCATCCATAAAGCTTAGAGTGTTGGATTCAATGTTGTTTAATGTCCCTTCCAATTCTGTGGCATTCACATGAGCAAAATGAACTTTGCACCCCATAGGCATAAAGAATATTAATTTGATGCTTTAAGCTGGAGTGCTTTTTCTTTGCTCTCCAACAGCTGGACATAATTAATTGAAAATAAAAAATTGTCTGCTTTAGAGATGAGACACTTTGTAGATAGTATTTCCATGAACTTTGAAAGATTTATTAGTTGTAGAATACATGCTCGACTTGCCAGAACCAACTTCAAGGATGGAATTGGAGCAGTAATTGCTACAGAGGCCACAGCCTATCTGGTAAGAAGTGACATTGATTATCTCAAGGAACCTTCAATCTCCAGTTATAATTGCCATAGTAAAACCAATAGAGGTGTGACCAACTATTAAGCTAAATATTAAGGTTTTGATTTGAATTTTTACCAGAATTAGAAAAGTGTTTTCATTTTCAATCAGTTGGAGGAAACTTATTTGAACATAGTCACATCATCTTACAAGCACTCCACATATAGAAGATAGGTCTATTATACATATTTAGGCAAATGACAATAGGAATGTTGAGCCAAACAAAAATTTATTCTTTAGAAAGATGATTAGAAGTACTCTTTTATAATTCTTTTGACACTAATCTTTTTAAAATTTACTATTAATTTCAAGTATACAGGACATTGGTTATATATTTGTATAGTTTATAAAATTATCCCCCTAATTGCTTATCCTCTCCTCTGGCTCTACACCTAGCCATTACATTAATGCTAACTGCATTCCCTTACCATCCCTGCGACCATGTATCAGCTACTAACTTGTACTTCTTTAACCCTACACCTCTTTCTCCCAGCCCTCCAAATCCCCTCCTCTCTGGCTATCCCTTGATTGTCCTCTATACTTGTCTGTTTTTGATCAGTTTGTTATTTTTGTTCCTTAGATTCACATGTAAGTGAAATCATATGGTAATTCTTTCTCTGAGCATAGTAACCTCTAGGTCCACCCATGTTGTTGCAAATGGTAGGATTTCATTTTTTTAATGGCTGAGTAATAGTCCATTGTATTAACCATACATCTTTATCCAATTGTCTGTTGATGGGTATTTAAGTTGCTTCCATATCCTGGCTATTGTAAATTGTGCTTCCATGAGCATAGTGGTATGTAGATCTTTACAAATTATTGTTTTGGTTTTATTTTTCTGCCATTAATTTTTTAGATTCATGTCAGAGATATTATTTCAAATGACTGTTTTTCTCTCAGTTTATCTAGAAGTAGTGTAGAGGCCTAGGATTTTTAGACTATATTTATACAAACATTTAGGACAAGCATTAAGTAGCCATTAAGTGTGTAGATATTTTCTTGCTACACAGCTCTGTTCTAAATATTTCACACTTTTGATAGAATTATCATAAAATGATGGGGAAAGTGTATGTGTGCATTTCTATGTCTTTTTTTTTTTTGAGGGAGGTTGGGAAGAAAAGAGAAGAAGATATGATTGGTTGATTAATTAAGATTGACATTCTTTATCTTTAATAAATATTTGAAATTTTTGTTAATCTATTGTCTGATATGTCCCTCTCATAAAAAATAAGTCCTTCCTAATTATTGAAATGTCTTTTAATTCAATTATATATCAGAAATACAAAAAAACATTTTTAATATTCTTTATTTAAGAACATTTTAGTGACTTTGATATCAAAAAGTTTGTAATAATCATGTTATTAATTCTTTAGCTTCGATAGAGAAAAAACTGGCTTTTGGTTAAATGATAATTTGGCACCCCTTTGGTGGAAGAAGAGATGTGCTAAAGTAAGGAATATCAACTCCAAGTTGAAATGTTTATTAGATCCTTGAATTGGCTTCCGAAAGTCCCCCTTCTTGAGTGTTTACTACTTTTTGCTCAGAAAGAATTTTCTTCATTCAAGGGTACAGACAAATACGTTCAAGGTTTTTCCATTTGATTATTGGCCAATTTCATAAATATTGTTCTTAAACTAGGATAACCCCTTTCTAAGAGTAATTTCTTAGTGTATTTTGTGTCTGAATGGTTAATCTGCCCCACACATATACTGTTGACCACTGACATCATTTGGAGCGGAGATGGATTTTTATTACCAACACCTCCACAGCTCACGCATGTGGGAAGTAGCCCATGCTGGTTGGGTCTCCCTTGTGGGACTGCTGTTTTTTTCTGTGTGAAATACCTATGTGGGGAAATAATATACCACATTCCTCTGATACATTGAATTAACCTTATTAATGGTGTCATTGTTGTAAACTGTGCTCAATTGTACTCAATTATTTAATTGAGTCCAATTAGCAAGTATAGGGGAGGAAAATAACTTTTCTTCCACCCTTGTAGGTTCTTTGCCAGGGATCCTGCAAGTTAGACTGACAAAAGTCAAATTAACAGGATAAAATCATACAAATTCTATTTGATGATAATTTTATGAGAGGGAGGAGTGTCTTTCTAGAAAAGAACTAAAGATCCAAAGAAGTAGAGAAGCCCGAGTGCTTATATATATCATTCAATAAAGCATGATAAATTATGGAGATGTGATGTGATAAAGAAAAAGTTGAGGACTTCCAAGAGCAGCATATTACAGAAAAGTTAATATGTAGAGGAAACTAATGAAAAATAAGGGTTATTTAAGCTAGGTTTGTTTGTGCAGGTCCATCTGGGTGCCAACTTTCCATCTTCTTCATGGCCATACTTTTCCCAGAAAGGGGATTTATGGCAGTCTTTATTTCTCAGGAGTTTCTCCTTTTAGTCAGAAAAAAGAAGTTAACTTCCTGTTCTTTCCAGTATGGATATATTGTTACTTTCCTTTCTAAGCTATTTATATTCTTGCTTCTGAGTAGTAATTTCTTTTTTTTAAAATTCATTTTTTCTTTCCAGTTCAGTTCCCAGTCTGGTTAAAAGATTTTCTTTCATGATAATAAATAGGTTTAGTTTTCACTGAGATCCAATAGGAATGACAAGATGTTTTACAATTTATCAGGACAATCTTAATACATAATGACAATTTCTTAGTGGACTGATTATTCACCAGATTTCAGATCAAGGCTCAGTTCTCAGCTCAGTTTCAGAACTTGCATGGCCAGTTCTCAGCAGCCTCTAAATCTATTCCAAATTTAATGATCTTATTTTAAGACCCCACCTTGAGCAGGTTTAAAAGAAAAAAACAATTGTTTAGAGTTCATAGATTATTAGAAAAGTCTTCTTAAAAATTTCAATGACTGTGCTTAAAAGAAACAGTACTTTTTTTTTTTTTTTTTTTTTTTTGGTGTGTGTGTGTGTGTGCTGTTTAATATAAGCTTTATATTCAACTAGCACAACCTAAGGCATGCCACTGTAGTTAGGACAGAGACTCCAGAGTCAAACTGCCACAGCTAGAATCCTGACACATGGGCTAGGTATTCAACACCAGGACCTCAACTTCTTCACCTTTGAAATGAGGACAATGAAAGTCCTTAACCTGTGAAACTGTTGTTAGACTTAAATAGATAATACATTTAGAAAGCCTAGAACAATGGAACAATGAAATTGGCACATTCAATAAATGTTATCTCTTAACATTGTTATTGCTAATAATTATTATTATTTTTGTTGATCAAAAGTCTCAATTTCTCATGTCCTCACACCCTCTACTTAGTGTTAAGCCCACATCTCTGACTGAATATCTAAACATTATTATTATTCTATCACCTCAAATTATCTAAAAATTGATCTTTTTAACACAAATTCCTCTCTATTCCCCCATTTCTGTTAGATTTAACATTAATTTTCAAGTACTTTAGGCTCACAATATTAGAGTTATTCTTGACTCATTGTCATGTGTCTTGCGTTCTTTCTTTGCTTATTGATGCTAGATTATTCCAGGCTTCATCCCTCCCAATGCCAGGCTCACAGAGGTTGTTTCCTCATGGGTGTCACTCTCTACCTGCAGGCACTCTCTCTCCAATCTATGTTCATAAAAATAAATTAATTTCCTAACACACTATTTATTATTATCAAATTTCCCATTTGAAAATGATCTACTTACTAATTTGTGTCTCTAACTCTTATTTTGACCCTGAATTCCAGACTCAGATCCGATTGCTTGCCATTTTCTCATGGATGCTTAATCATCATCTCATATTTAGCAGGTTCAAAATGGAGCTCTTAATCTCTTCCAAACCTGCCCCTCTCAAATTATTTCTCATCTCATTAAATGGCTCTCTCTGGCAACAAGTTGATCGAGCTCCAAATCTTGAAATCTACCCACTACCCCACCACTAACACGTCTAATTTCACAGCAATTTTGCACGCACACACACATCTAATTTCACAGCAATTTTCTTGCATCTAACTTTGTAATGTATCCATAATGTAATCTGGGATATTGTGATTCATAATAAGAACTATGTATTTGATCTTTGTCCCTTTCTTGACACAGAGTTTCTAAAACCCTTGGAATTTCCTAAGTGATAAAAGCAAGCAAGATGTCTTTTGTTATGATAATGAAGTGACTTTTGAAAAGCACCTAAGGATGGACCTTGTCACCAGGAGAGTTGGAACTTTTAGTCCCACATCCCTCATCTCCCAGAAGGGAAAAGGGGTTGAAGTTTAAATAAATCCTCAGTGGCCAATGGTTTAATCAATCACGTACGGAAGCCTCCATAAAAACCCAAAAGGATAGTGTTTGGAGAGTAATATGTTGATGAACATGTAGAGTTTGGAGAATGGCTCAGAGAGGGCATGAAAACTCCTGTCATTTTCCCATACCCTGCCTTCTGTAGCTCTTTCATCTGTTGTTCTTAAATAATAGTCTTTGATGATAAACCAGTAATCTAGCAAGTAAGCTGTTTTCCTGAGTTCTGTGAACCTCTCTAGCAAATGAACCCAGTGAGTGGGAACCTCTTATTTGCAGACAATTGGTCGGAAACACATATGACAACTTGGACTTGTGACTGGTGTCTGAAGTGGAGGCAATTTTGTAGGACTGATCCCTTAACTGTGGTATCAGATGCTGTCTCCAAGTAGATGCTGTCACAATTGGTTGAATTGTGGAATAGCAAAATGGTTTCTAAAAATTTCTTAGGGTGGGGGAAAAAATCACATGTTGGAATTGGTGGCAAAATCTGAAATCCTTTCCCATTACATCCACTGCTACAAATCTGATCCAAGCCATAGCATCCCTCAGTAAGCTACTGAAACCATCTTTGAGTGGTCCTTTCTTTCACTCTTATTTTCCTAGAAACTAATATCCACACCTCATCCAAAATTATTCTTTTAAAACATAACTCATCTATTACTCATCTGCTCAAAATGCTCAGTGATTTAACATATCATAGAGAAAAAAATCCATTCTTTACCGCGGCCCTCAAGGCCCTACTGGATAGGACACTACCTACTTCTCAGGCTTCCCTTTCTCAGTCTCTTGCTCACTCTCTTCACTCCAGTCTCCATGTTTTCCTTCTCGTTCCTAGGACTTGTTGAGCCCACACTTTCCTCCCAGCCTTTGCTGTTGGCTCCCTCATATTGAAAGTTTCCTACCAGATATACCCCAGCCTCTCCTACTGGTTTCACTTATGTCTCTCTCATATGTCATTTGATGAGAGAAGCCTTCTAGGATCACTCAGAATAGTGACCGTTATTGCCTGCCCATCCTCACTTACTCTGCCGCATTCTTCTTCAGAGCACCAATTATGATCTGTTATATGTTAGACTGTAAGTCTCTGAGCCTGAAATTTTTATTTTATTCACTGTTTTATGCCTAATAACTATATTACAGTCTGGCAAAGAGAAAGTGCTCCATAAATATTTATTGAATGAGTTGATTAATGAGGCCACTCCGGCAAGTTGACAAGTCAGTAGTTTTAGAATCAAATACACAAATTTGTTCCTTTTATAATTATTTTTCCTACTTTCAAGTAATGCATTCAAGAATGCATTCAGAAGACTTAGTTCCATAACATATAATCAGAGAATTGATTATTTATTATAATTTCTTCTCTCCCCAAATTTCTCTCTGCTAACACTAACTGCTGCCTGGAACAAGAGTGGTGACCTATTCTTTATTTCCCAGCTCCTGTCTCAAGTCATATGAGTGGTTGTAACATGTGCTATGATAAAAGATGTTTTATTTCTTTATTGCTCTTTAAAGTCATCTTTCTATCTACTCACAAAAAACAATGCCTTTTCTTCTAAACAATATGCCTCTTATTTGTTGAGCTATTCAAAACAACTGTTGGATTCTATAATTTGGGTCTTTTAAAAATCATTGTAATTTTTTAAAATTTACATACAATAAAATGTACATTTTTATTAAGAATAGTGTTTTCAACAAAGTATTTGAACAATTGAACAGCCATATGCAAAAACATGAAATTCTACCTAAACCTCATATCATGTACAACTCTGAGTTTTAACACTTGTATGGATTATTGTAACCAACATCACAATCAGGATACAAAATATTTTTGTCAGTCCAAAGAGTTCTTTCATGCTCTCCCTTTTTAGTCAAGCCCTCCCTACACTCGAATCCCTGGCAATCTCCTATCCCCTTCCCTATATTTTGCCTTTTCTAGATTGTCATATAACTGGAATCATACAATATGGAAACTTTTGAGACCAGCTTTTTTTTTTTTTTAAACTCGGTATAATTCTTTGAGATTCATTCACTTTTTTTTTTTGGTGTAGCAACAGTTTGTTTTTGCCTAGTGCTGGGTTGTATTCCATTGTATAGAGTTTCCACAGTTTATTATACCCATTTTCTCACTGAAGGACATTTGACTTTTTTCCAGTTTTCAATTATGAATAAAGCTGCTATAAACATTTGGGTACAGATTTTATTTAAGAAAATAAGTGTTTATTTCTCCAGGGTAAATAAATAGAAGTGGTATTGCTAAGTCATATGGTAAGTACACCATCAGCTTTATAAGACAATGCCTAACTTCTTCAAAGTGGTGAACTATTTTGCATTCCCAGTAGCAATATGTAAAAGTTCCAATTGCTTCATATTCTCAATAACCCTTAGTGCTATTATTACAATTTTTTTTAGCTATTGTAATAGATAGGTAGTGGTACCTTATAGTATGTTAATTTCCATTTCCCTAATGCCTAATGATATTGAACATCTTTTTATGTGCTTACTTGCCATTTATATATTACCCTTGGCATCTGTGCAAATCTTCTGTTCTTTTTTATTGGGGTATTTTCTTATTCAGTTTTCAGAATTTATCTATTCTAGATACACTTCTATGTTAGATACTCTATTTACAAATATTTTATCCTGTCCATAGTATCTTTTATTCTCTTAGTGTCCTTTGAACAGCAAACATTTTTCATTTTAATGAAATCCAATTTATTGATTTTTTTTCTTTTATGGATTGTGCTTTTTGTGTTAAATCTAAGAACTCAAGGTCAAATTGATTTTCTCTCAGTTTCTTTTAAAAGTTGTATAGTTTTGTGTTTTGCCTTTAGATCTCTGAATCATTTTGAGTTTTTTCATATGATATGAGGTTTATGTAGAAGTCTATGTTTTTGCATATGATGGTTCAATTGTTCAAACACTTTGTTAAAATTCTTACTCAGTTAAGTTGCTTTTACACCTTTGTCAAAAATCATTTGGAGATATTTGGGTGGATCTATTCTGAGCTCCTTACTTTTTTTCACTGACCTATGTGTCTATACCTTCTCAAATATCTTTTAATGTACTAATCCAGATCCTTAATATATTTTTATGGATGTACACTGAAGTATTTTTGAGAATTATTTTATATATGATATTGTTTTTTCAAATGCTTGTTTCCAATTTTTCTTTACTATCAATTGATTTCTGAAATATGACTGTATACTGGAGTCTTGATAAACTCACTGATCAGTTCAAGAAGATTTTTTTGTAGATTCCTTGATATTTTCAAAGTAGTCTCTAAACAATATCAGGTTTTTTTTCCTTACCAATCTTTACACTTTCTTTTTCTTGTTTTATTGCACTGACTAGGACTTTAAATACAATATTTAATAGGAATGGTGAGATTAAAAATAACTGCCTTCTTCCTATTTTTGGTGAGGGGCATTCAGTATTTCACAATGAAGTATAACGTTAGATGTGCATTTTGTAAATACTTTTTATCAGGTTAAGGAATATCTTTTTCATTATTTCTTTGCTGAAAATTTTATCATGAATGGATGTCCAATATTTTCAAATGCTTATTCTACTTTATTTGATATTATCTCATAGTTTTCTTTTCTTTAGGCTATTAATTGGTGGGTTACCTTGATTAATTTTGAGTATTGAGCTAAGCTTTCATTCCTGAGGAAAATCCTACTTGACTACTATGCATTATTCTTGTTATATATTCCTGGATTTAATTGACTAATATTTTTTTGAGATAGTTACTTTGTTCATGAAGGGTATTGGTCTGCAGTTTTCTATACTTGAAATGTCCTTGTCTGGTTTTGGTAACAGGGTAATTTCAGACTTATAAAATATATAATGTTTTAAAAAATCAGATTGATTAAATACATGAACACTCAATATTAAAAAGAATACATGTAAACATTTTTTTTTTTACTACATCTTCATTTAGCATTTTAGTTGTTAGGTTAAGATGATATGAACTCGAATATAATGATAACAGGAAAATAAATATTTGGAAATTAAACAACACTTTCTAAAACATTCATGGGTCAAAGAGGAAATCTCAAGGGAAATTAGAAAACATTTATACTGAATAAAATGTTCCTTTCTTATTTTTTTCTAAAAGAGATTAATATAGAATTGGTGCTATTACTTCCTTAAATGTTTAGTAGTATCCTTGAAATAATTTCTGCACAATTTTCTTTTTAATAAGGTTTTTAATATAAATTTACTTCTGCAGTAGATATAGGGTTATCCAGGTTATCTATTTCATTTGGATAAATTTTATTTTGTCACTGTTATTTTTCCTACTTTCAAAAAATGGCTCACTTTTTTCTAAGTTGTTCAATTCATGTGTATAGAGTTTTTAGTAATGTGCCTTTATTTTTTATAATAACTGTAAATTTGTACTGGTATGCCTACTTTCATTCTCAATATTGGTAATTTTCATCTCTCTTATTTATGTCAGTCTGCCTAACAATATGTCAGAACTAATCGTCTTTTCAAGAATAAGCTTTTTATTTCATTGATTTTCTCTGTTTTTTTTCTGTTTTCAATTTCATTTGTTTCTTTTATTTCTATTATTGTTTTTTACATTGTTTTTTTTTCTGCTTGTTTTAGTTTTTTTTTTTTTCCTGGTTTCTTGACATAGAAGCTTAACATTTTGATTTGAAATCTTCCCTCTAATTATTGTTTTAGCTATATCACACAAGTTTTGATACATTATATTTTTATTTTATTCAGTTTAAATATTTTCTAATTTCTCTAGAGACTTCCTCTTCGACCTATAGATTTTTTTTTAGAAGAGTCTTGTTGATTTCCAAGTATTTAGAGATTTTCAGTTATCATTATGTTAGAATTCATATAACTTTAACATTAGTGAAATTATAAATAAAGACACTGTGGGAACAGTATATTCATCATTGTTCAGAATTAGTAGCTGTGTTACATCTTTTTTTAATGTCAGGTATTCAGTTACTTAAATTAAAATCCTTCATTCTTTTTTTCACATTATTTCTAAACTCAATCACCCTTTGTCTTTTTATAGCCTTTTGGGTAAAGTTTAACTCCTGTACTGGTCATATAATTTTTCCAAATTCTTCTACATCTAACGCTTAAAATTTATTTCATCCCCTTTCTTATAATTTCATCCCCTGTGTAAAGTATTCCTGTGTATTCTTGGTTCTCCAAACAGAATAGACTGAAAGTCTGAAAAGACCTCCTGCTTTTTCTCTACAACTGTGACTTAGCTCTTCTGCATATTAACACTTTGGCTGTGCATGTACTAATGGAGATAGTGATCACAGTCATATAATATCTAGGTCTCTAAAATCATACCTGTAGCAAAGAAATTTTAAGTTATAACTTTCAAATTATAAATGATCACAAGACCATGAAAAATGCATGGCACCATGCACGAATGTACATGTGTGTACATACATATACATACACATACATCCACCACCTATTTCTGGAAGAGACATATGCCACACATATAAACTCAATTTTAGTCTTCCAACCTCCACCTGAACTTCATTGCCCTCTAACTCTGCTCTTTAATTCCACAAATTTCTACTGTATCCTTATCTGGGAAAGAGAGAGCAGTAGGAATCCTCAGGTTGGCATGTAAGATCCCACAGCTACTTGGAATGTTAGAAAAGCTCCTTTTCCATCCCACCTTCCAAACCTCTTTCACAATTACAACCTGAATGTGTGGATAACTGAGGTCAAACATGCCAACATTCCAAAAAATATAAGTTATTGTTTTCCCTTCATTTTAAGTCCAAATTATATGACTGTCAGTGGATATTTTATTTTATATTGAGGTCACAGGATAAGAAAATATAAGGCAGTCCAATTTTTCAAACTGTTGTGTAATTACTTTAAAAATACTTTATTTATGAAGTTTTAGGTTTACAGAACCATACAAAGAACTCCCATATACTTCCTTCCTCTTCACAGTTTCTCCTATTATTTACATATTGCATTAGCATGGTACAGTTGATGAACCAATACTGTTCCACAACATTGTTACAATTGATGAACCAATATTGACACATTATTATTCAATAAAGTTCATGGTTACATTAGGGTACAGTCTATGCTACATAGTTCTATTAGTTTTGACAAATGTATATGGTCTTGTTTTACAGTATCATAGAGGATAGTCTCACTGCCATAAACATCCACCTATTCATCCTTCCCTTCCTCCCACAAACTGCCATAACCACTGATATTTTCACTGTCTCTATGGTTTTGTCTTTTCCAGAATGTCATATAGCTATAATCATAGAGTTAGATCTTTGATTTCTCCCATAAGAGTTTTTGTCGTTTTTCTCATATATATTTTATACATATTTTGTTAGATCTATTCCAGAGTATCTACATTTTGGGGGGCTAATGTAAAAAGTGTTGTGTTTTACATTTAAAATTCTAGTTGTTCATTGCTGGTAGATAGAAAAGCAGTTGAGTTTTTTGTACTATTTGTTCATGGTGTATAAATCTTTAAATATGTTGTTTAATTCAGTTTGCTAGTATTTATTAAGGATTTTTACATCAATGTTCATAATAAGTATTGATCTGTACTTTCCTTTTTTTGTGGTATCTAGCTTTGGTATCAGGGCTATCTATACTGGCCTCATAAAATGAGTTAGGAAATGTTCCTCTTCTTCAATAATTCGGAAAAGTTTAAAAAGCACTGGTATTAGTTCTCTAAATATTTGGTAGAATTCACCAGGGAATCCATCAGGTCCCAGGATTTTCTTTGTTATAAGATTTTTATTGCTGAGTCAATCTTCCTCATAGTTATAGGTCTATTCAAATGAATTGTTTAACCATGTACCCTGCAAACTTGTTATAATCATTTTTTAGTTCCAGGAGAATTTGAGTTGATTCTTTGGAATTTTCTACATAGACAATCATGTCATCTGCAAATAATGTACATTACTTTTCAATTTTTTTGTTATACTTGTGGCTAAACAGAAAGCCACCATAATTATCTGAATGCTATAGCTATCTACAATGTTAGCTACCATTAATTTAAAAGGAGTGATCCGTTAACTCTTCATCCCTTAACAAATTTGGTTGAACATCGTTCTGAAGGCAGAGAAAAATATTTGTGTGTGTGTGTGCGTGCGTGCGCGTACATGCACATGTGCATGCATCAATTGGAATCAATTGTGGTTTCCTGAAGGAAGTGTTTTTTGGGAGGATGGCTGTGGGGAAAGAGGAGAGAGTATGCCAAGAAAG
Organism: Eonycteris spelaea; assembly: GCA_003508835.1. Lineage (NCBI taxonomy): Eukaryota > Metazoa > Chordata > Mammalia > Chiroptera > Pteropodidae > Eonycteris > Eonycteris spelaea. Next base: position 419,548 of record PUFA01000230.1, read on the forward strand.
GGATGTATGAAGAATATAAAGAATGAAAGTGAGAAATGGTAAAGAAACACTTTAATATTTCACAGCAGATGGATTTGTAAGTAGTAAACTCCTGTATGTGATTTTTCCAAAATTCTAGGTTTTTGCTCTTCCTTCATAAAGTTAAATTTAATTTTCATTATTCCACAGTTCTTTAACTTCTGCAAAGTAAGTCAGAAAAATCCAAACATTGAAAATAATATTTAATTAAGTGAGTAGCATAAGTTCAATGTCATATGGCATGAAGGCTAACCAAGGTTTGTCTTTAGTAATACACATGTTGCAACTCATTATTTCCTATTGATTACATGTCATAGAGTTAGTCAAGCTTCATGTTAACTTGTAGAATTTTTGATAAATATACAATTTATTTTATCTAGTAGGATACACAGCTCCAAGATTTTATGGCCCTGTGGAAATTAACCAATCAAGCATTCTTATCCTTCTGTAAATATCTTAGCTTCTAAAATGTTCCCTTAATGGGTCATGACATCTTTGGGGTTCCCTCATATCTTAGTCAGTGTGGTTGCTATAACAAGAATACTGAGTGGTTTAAACAACAAATATTTCTCACAGTTATGGAGGCTGGAAGTCTGAGATAAGGGTGCCAGCATAGTCAGGTTTTAGTAAGGGCACTCTTCCAGGTTTCCACAAAAGGAGGAGGGAAAGCAGGGAGTGGGGGGAGAGAGAGAGAGAAAGAGAGAGAGAGAGAGAGAGAGAGAGAGAGAGAGAGAGAGAAGAGAAGAGAAGAGAAGAGAAGAGAAGAGAAGAGAAGAGAAGAGAAGAGAAGAGGAGAGGAAGGAGAGGAGAGGAGAGGAGAGGAGAGGAGAGGAGAGGAGAGGAGAGGAGAGGCGAGGCGAGGAGAGAGGAAGGGAGGAGAGGGGGGAAGGAAGGGGAGGGAGGGGAGGAGAAGGGAGAGGGGAGAGAAAAAATGAGAATGAGAAAATTCTCTTGGCTCTTTGTATAAGGATACTAATTCCATCCTGAGAGCTTCACTCTCATGACCTAATTACCTCCCCAAAGCCCTACCTCCTAAGGCCATCATATTGGGGGTTAGGATTTTAGCATAAAATATATGAGTTTGTGGAGGGAGAAAACATTTAGTCCATGACACCTCATTATTTAGTGATTTAAATAAAATTTTTGATACATATTCTTTTTATATTTTCACGAAAGTCATGATTTTACTCTTTTAAAACATATATTTTAACTGTTTTGAAGGCCCACTAAAAGGTCCAGGTAGACTCACCTGACAGAGCAACTTAAACTATGCCTTAAACCTAGACCAAGTCTGTGATGTGAACCTCATAGTTTGTTGAAGCCTAGGCATCTTTTCCTGGCTTTCTGAGTGAATCCCAAGTGCTAACAGAATTATGTTTCACTTTCTTTATATTTGTTTCCTAATAATTTTTTTCATCTTTTTAAATTAAATTTATTGGAGTGATTGGTTACTAAAATTATATAGATTTTAAGTGTGCAATTCGATATGTCATATGTATATTGTATTGTGTGTTCACCACCTACAGTCAAATCTCCTTCGATTATCATATATTTGACCCCCTTTACTCTTATTTACCTTCCCCTCTTCCCTTTTGGCAACCACTACATTATTGTCTGTATCTATGAGTTTTTTTTGTCTTGTTTGTTTGTTGCTTCCAGTTTTATGTCTCACATATAAGTGCAATCACATGGTTCTCAACTTTTTCTGACTTATTTTGCTTAGCGGGATAATCTCAAGATCCACTCATGTTGTCACAAATGGCAGTATTTTATTATTTCTTTTGGCTGGGTAATATTCCATTTATTTATCTGTACCACATCTGCTTTATTCAATCATTTATCAAAGGGCACTTTGGTTGTTTCCACGTCTTGGCCACCATGAATAATGCTGCAATGAACATCAGAGTGCATGTATCTTTACAAATAAATGTTTTCAAATTTTGGGGGTAGATACCCAGAAGACAGATTGCTAGGACATATGATAATTCTATTCTTAATTTTTTGAGGAAACTCCATACTGTTTTCTATAGTGGCTGTACCAATTTACATCTCCACCAGCGACGTTTGAGTGTTCTGTTTTCTCCACAACCTCTACAACACTTGTTATTACTTGTCTTGCTGATAATAGCCATTCTAACAGGTGTGATGATAGCCAATCTCACTGTGATTTCAGTTTGCCTTTTCCTAACAGCTAGTGAAGTTGAGCATCTTTTCATATGTCTATTGGCCATTTGCATGTCTTCATGGGAGAAGAGTCTGTTCAGATTTGCTTCTGGTTAATATGTAACTGATAAATATTCCCACAGGTAGCAGCAGTGTTTGAGAAGTTAGTTTTATGGTTTGACCATTTGATGGTATCTATAATACTTTTGCTTCTAGATTTACTCTCTGTTGGGTGAGAGATGATGATGAATGTAGTTTGTTAAACTTTTTTTCCTTTGTTTATCTGTTTTTCTATTTGTGTGCTCAAATCAATTATGAATTTTGTGCTCACTGGAAAGAAGAGGAATTCTTTGAGATTTGGTCAGGTGAGTTTTGTTTTTCTGTTAACCTGTGGCTGAGGGGTAGAAGTAAAACTAGAACCTCTACATGTCTGTAATTTAGAAAGGGCTTTGACTTATTGTGTGAGTGTGAAATATTGTCTTACCACAAAATGATATTAATACTTTAGATTATGATCGCTCTTAAAGAATTTCTCTTTTTATTGGTTTATAGAGATAAATAAGCAATTACATCGATATACTATTCACAAATATCACAGAAAATAAAGAAACAGAACTTCTAATACTTTAAATGTGATATAGTATTAGGAACGTACACATTCTAACAACAACTATCACTTTGGAAATGTCTTAAAACATTCAAGTTTATATAATTAATATAAATATTTGAGAAAAAAACAGACTGGTTTAATAATTTGAGTTTAAGAAAAAAATCACTATAAGTCTTTTCTCTGGTTTATGTTAAATATAATAGAAGTGAACACATTCTGTCTGAGATTTAAGTTTATTTCATGTTGAGTCTTCCAAACATTTCATATTGGTTTACTGATAAAAAAGCAATTACTGCTGTTATATCATGTTTAAGGCTATGAAAAAGATAAATAGGTGTTCAAGTAAATTTAATCATTATTCTGGTAAACACTGTATATCAATAGCAATGATAGTTTATGGTATGTCAGCTTAAATAGTCCAAGATCCCTACATTATTTAACAACTTGATTTAATATTAAATCAAATAATTTCTAAATAATTTTCATAAGCCTAGATAACATCTAAGTAAAATTGAATATTGAGACATTACCAAGTGTAATGCTTTTGCTTCTTATTATCATTTAATCCAATGTCATGTTAATAAAACTGTCTACTTGGCCACTTTAAAAAGCAGGAAAAGGGATAAGTATGTGGCTTTAGAATATTGTGTTGAATCTACTAATTTTACTAGTCTGCTGAAATACTCATACATGACAGGTAGTTCTCAATTTTCTACCTCCCAGTGTTTTTCTTGTAATAAAATTTAATTTGAATAAAAATTATAATAAATACAGGTAGGTGAGACTCTCCTATGAGTGGTGATAACAGATAAATACAACTGAAAGTGAGGAATCTATTCTTGTTTGATATGTTTTTGTCTGTCAAGTTAGAAGAGAATAGAGTATTGTGTCTGCAAGTGTCTGGTTGTTCCAGAATGTGAGATAAGATAGTGAAATATATCTAAATGGACATAGAAAATTGTAGAAAATTTGTAGAAAGATGTTTTTATTTGTTTTGAGTCTGAAAGATGCAATAAAATGTATTAAATTTTTTTCCAAAGTTGGCTCGTTTTTGGTGGATTTACTTATGGGTAAAGGGAAAACTCTCATGAAACTTACTGGCAGATACTGTGGTATATTATAACGAACTTGGCTTTCTCTCTATCAAGATTATCAATTTATTATAGAAGTCTTAACAGAAGGTAAAAAGTTATTTTTTGCATTTTCTATAATTTGCTTAATTGGAGAGACTTCAAATTTCCCTAGAATAAGTTTTGCTTAGTTCATGGGCATTAACCAGTTTTGTGTCTAAGCCAGAAATTTTATCCTCCTATAGATGCCTTAGCTTCTAAAATGCTTTTTGAGCTGGTCATGACATTTTACTAGTCCCCTCATTAGTGAGTTAAATAAAATCTTTTGCATGTACTCATTTTATATTTGCCTGAAAGTCATGATATTGCATTTTTGAAAATTACACTTTAACCATTTATTACTAACAAGGAATGTACATAATGATGTAGGAAGAGTAGCATTCCTGATTTTCTCTATTAGCCTAGGTAACAAACCTTTGGGTTGGCAGCTTTGACAGAGGCACCAGTGCCTCAAGGACAACCATTGCTGAAGTGGATGAAGTCAATGAGGAAAAAGTCGCTTGACAAGTGATAGATGAGAGGAATTATGTGAAAGGACATATCATATGCTCCTGAGATTCCCAGACCAGTTCAAATGAATTTTATGAGGGCTGGAATCTTCCAAATTGTTGGTGAGAGTAGACCAGAGAAATGCTGTTTTATTCGTGTTATTGTGACTCTAATTTATACCTGGTTTGATGTGGGCTGAAAAGGACTGCAGTTATTCACAAGATTTTGTAGTCCATTCATTTGCACAAGTTAAAATAAAATGTACCTTAGGTCCTGTTAAGAGCAATGGTTTAAGAACTGAGACCTAACTTAGCTCCACTTCTCAGTAGCTATAAGGCTTTAGGCATGACCACCTGAGACATTTTTTCCTCTACACAAAATGGTGCTAATTTCCCTGACAGCATCACAGGACTGGTATAAGGATTATGTTACATACATATTTATCTCACAACATGTCACATGTGACATGATGATAGCCAATATTTATACCTCACTTACTGCGAACTCAGAACTATTCTGTGTTTTGTATCCATAACTTATTTAATCCTAACAATAACCCTAGAGGATGCAATATTTTTGTCACCATGTTATAGATTAGGGTACTTGCTCAAGGCCATGCAGTTTTGTTCTTGTGGAATCAGGATTTGAACTCAGGCAGTCTGGTTAACTATGCAGTGACCCATTTCCTCATGCTCTATCTAATGATGGAAGCTCTTAAAAACTTTGTAAAGGCCCATGCAAATGTAGAAAGTATTCATTTTTTGTTATCGCTATCCTCAGGGAAATCATTATCTAATATGGGTGGTGAGATGGAAAACACTGATAACCAAGCAAATAATGTCACAAAGAAAGCCAAACTGGCTGATCCTACCAAAATATTCTTGTCAAATGATTTTGTTAACCTTTATTTTCTTGTCATTGCTTTTATGATAATAGGATTTACAACTTTCTCCCAATATAAAATTTCATAAAACTTCCTGTTCTTTTTCAAAAGATGTATTCCCCATGGAGATTCTGATGATTATCTCTAGGAGAGGCACCAGCTCACTCCTCCACCCATTCAGAGAAGCAGCCTTTTTAGTAAATGCTTATATGTAATTTCAGTGTTGGACAGTAGAATAAACAATGTGAAATATTTCAGAATGAATAGCCTTGCATTTATAAACACACATGTCCAGTTCTACCTATGTCACTATGCACTAAAATTAAACATATTTTTAGAAAGTTTTAAAAAAATGGTATGCATGCACTTTTACAAATGGCCCCCAGATGGGAATGTTGGCACTCAAGGACAGACTTCACGCCTTGCAGTAGAACCATTCCTTTGTGGCTCCAGCAGTCATATTTGGCCAGCCCTCCATCCAGCATACATTTCAGCCCAGTGCCATTGGAAGAGATCCAGAAATGCAGAATGCTCCAGTTAGACTGCCACATGCATGGCCTGTAGCTGGCTGCAAACCTGAAAGAGATAGACCAAAAGGCCTTCAACAATCTTGCTACCAAGGATTTCGCTCTAAGGATCCAGTTTTATCTGAGGGCTTCTATTTCTTATTTTTATGACTTTAACTTTTTATTAGCCAATACTCTGCATCCCTACTTTTTAGACATAAATCATAAATAACTCTTTTTTTTCCATTAGACAAGTTCAAAAGACATTGGAACGTCGCCTGCTTCCCTTATAAAGCTGAGACTTCTTGGCTTTCATCTACATTCTCAATGCTTCCCCTTGCCTGGCTCCCACACAGGAACTGGACCAGTTAGGTCTTCAATAGGAAGCCCTGAAACAATTGACACAGAATCAGGTCACTTGGGATAGGAGTTCCACGGTCTTAGGACACAGTTTGTATAATTAGGCTTTTCCTTTGCAGTGGCTGAATCTATCTTTTGTCCATCAGTTAGCCCTGGTCCTTTAGGGGTAGGCTACTCCTTTGTTCACCAATCTTCTGAACATCCCCACCCCATCACACAGACATATAGAGCCCTACTGCCTTCCATCAAACACCTTGGACACTAGTGGCAAGATTCATGAGCTTCACCTACATCTAGGTTCCCTGTTTTACCTTCCCTCATCTGTGGGAAGAACTGTCCTGATAGGTTCCCTTTCGCCGCCTTATGCTGGGTTGGGCCTCTGGCTTCCATCATTTGGGGGTCCTAGCTTCACTTGCATTCAGTTTTTGCAGCTGGAGGAGTTCCAGGTCTGGACTCCAGATGCCATGTTCCATTTCACTTCACTGCACATGTCTATTACATTCTATGATATATTCAACTACACATAAAATCTTAATTGATATTTTAAGTTCTAACAGTCCACTTATAATTTTATCACAATCTTGATTGCAATTTATTATGGAAAGAATCAATTCCTGACAAAAGAAGATGTAATTCTGCCTCATATAATTTGTATAAAACAAGCTACCACTATAGAACCTGAAACATTTCACCCTTTAATTCTATTGTTCGTGTTATAGATGAAGATTTCAGATTACTTCTTACTCTCTTTCTAGAGCCTCTGTTTCCCTAGAAACGTTTTGTGAATGATGGTAGGGCAAGTACCAGGACAGCTGGGGCTCACATTTCAGGTTATGTTATATTCTTTTCTTCCACATGATAGGAGTTGTTACTCTTTTTATGCTTCATGAACATACGAAATATTTTATTCTAAATATTTTAGTTCCTAGCACTGCTGCAGTAGAGCTGAAAACTTGCCATCTGCAACCCATGCTGCCATCAATTTCAAACCAGACTGTGGAAGGTACATGCTGGCCAAGAGAACTTTAATGATAAGCATAGAAAGTAACAACCTGTGTTAAGGACAGAAACCTTATAGTTCTCTTTTTGAGGATGACATTTGGAAAGCAAATATTTTCCCTAGCTGTGCACTGCTGTATCTTTCTACTTCTTGATTTTCTGCTTCATTTACATATAATTGGATTTTGGAAATATTTTTATCATTTTCTTTTAGAAATGAATATTGGTATATTTAAAAAAATAAAAGGTGACTTAGAAACACAAAAGAAGAAAGTAAAAGTCCCTAGATTGACATATGATTACTGCTCATGGTCTGATATATGTTTATGCAAATTTTTTTCTTTATATCTACATATTATATTTTTATATCAGTGACGTGATTCTGTACATAACATCTTGTGAACTATCCTTTTGTTTAACAATATAACCTAGACATTTTATATAGTGGTTTACATCATTCTATTTTACAAATATACAATGTTTTTAAAAATCAACTTTTTCATGGACTTCTCTCATATAAAGTTTTCACTCTTATAAGCAGCGCTGCAATAACAATTCTTTTATATATTTCTTGGTACATTTTGTATGTGCAATTACTTCTTTAGAATGATTACAAGAAGTAAAATTTCTGGTAATTTAAAAATTTGATACCTATTTCTAAGTTCCCCTCTATTTAGATCATATCATTTTATTTATCTCCTTTTCTCCATATTTTTCACTATTGAATATTAGCAAACTTTTTAAATCTTTGCCAAAGTGATAAGGAAATATATGCATGTATTATTTTTATTTGCATTTCTTTGATTGTAGAAAAATAAAATTGATTTTTTTCATATCTTTGTTGTCCTATTTTTTTTCTTTTGTCAATGGCTTTCATCACACATTTTTCATTGAACTGTTTCTTTTTTTATTTTTGTATTTGTAAAAATTTTATATTATTAGGGAGAGTAAACATTTATTGTCATATATGTTTTAAATATTTTTTGTCCTTTTACTTTAACTTTGTTTATTTTTATTCTGCCTAAAAGAATTTAAAGATATTCATGTAGTCACATCTACCACTCATAATTTTTCTGGCTCTGGCTTTTCTGTCACATAGGAAAAATCTTTCTCTATTCAAATAATTTAAAAAGTATTTACAGTAATTTTTTTTACATATTTATTGAGATGCAATCAACATAACATACAATTCACACAATTAAATGTACAATTCAGTGGTTCTTAGTATTTTAACAGTTATGCAACCATCACAAGCTAATTTTAGAATATTTTCATCACTCCAAAACAAAACTCCAGACTCATTAGCAGTAATTCACCATTCCTCCACCCTCTTAATCCAAGGCAACTACTAATCTACTTCCTATCTCTGTAGACATGCTTATTCTAGACATTTAAGATAAATGGAAACATACAATATATGATGCTTTGTGACTCACTTCTTTTACTTAGCACAATATTTTCTAGGTTCATCTATGTTGCAGCACGTATCAGTACTTTATTCCTTTTCACTGACAAATAATATTGCATCATGTGATATACATTTTATTGATGCATTCATCTGTTGATGGACATTTGGTTGATTATTTTTTTAGTATTATGAATAATACTGTCATGAATATTTGTGTACAAGTATTTCATATAAAAGTATTTTTCCATTTCTGTTAGGTGTATACCTAGGAGTGAAATTGCTGGATCATATGAAAACTCTATGTTTACTGCTTTGAGGAATGGTCAAACTGTTTTCTCAAGCAATGTACCATTTTACATTCCCAACAGCAATATTAGAGTGTTCAAATTTCTCTTCACCAATGTTGTTATTGACTGTCTTTTTGATTACAGTCATCCCAGTGGATGTGAATTGCTATTTCATGATTTTGATCTGCTTTATCTAATGGCAAATGGTGTCCTATATCTTTTCATGTACTAATTGGCCATTTGTGTATCTTCTTTGGAAAAATCTCTTTAAATCAATTTTCTTTTTTCTTTTTCATTTTTCATTTTTTTAAAAACCTTTTCCAGAATGTCATGAAAAGTGAAACACAAAAATATGTAGCTTTTTTAGGTTGACTCCTTTAACTTTGTAATAGGTATTTAAGGTTCCTCATTTCTTTGTGTGGCTTGATAGTTCATTTTTTTAAATCATTGAATAACATGCCATCATATGAATGTATCTGTTTATTATTCACCTATTTATGAACATCTTGGTTACTTCTAGTTTTGGGCAATTATAAATAAAGCTGCTAATATTATATTGAAGATGTTTGACATTTATATTCATGAGAGATGGTATTCTTTATTTTTCCTTTCTTGTAATGTCTTCATCTGGTTTTAGTATTGGGATGTTGCTGGTTTCCTAGAATGAGTTTAGAAGCATTCTGATTTTATTTTCTGAAAGAGATTGTAGAGAAATGATGTCATTTTTTTCTTAAATATTTGGTGAAATTCACCAGTAAAACCATCTGGGTCTGTTGCTGTATTTTTGGAAGTTAATTATTTATTGATTCAATATCTTTAATAGATATATGTCTTTTCAGATTATCTATTTCTATTTGTGTAAGTTTTGGGAGCTTGTGTGTCTTAAGGAATTGGTCTATTTCATCTTTTTTCAATTAAAGTTGGCATTCAATATTATTTTATATTAATTTTAAGTGCATAGCATAGTGGTTAGACATTTATATAATTTGCAAAGTGATCTCCCTGATTAGTCTGGTATCCACCTGCCGCTATACATAGTTATTACAATATGATTGACCATATTCTCTATGCTGTACTTTACATCCCTGTACTTCTTAATCCTTTCACCATTTTCACTCAGCCTCCCAAACCCCTCCCATCCAGCAATCATCAGTTTTTTTCTCTGTATCTATGAGTCTGTTTCTGTTTTTTGTTGTTCATTTATTTTGTTCTTTAGATTCCACATAAAAGTGAGATCATATAGTATTTGTCGTTCTCTGACTTATTTCACTTAGCATAACACTATCTAGGTCTACCCATGTTGCCATAAAATTTCATTATTTTTTTTTATGGCCAAGTAGTATGCCATTGTATATATATATTACATCTACTTTATCCAATCATCTATTGATGGACCTTTACATCCTAATTATCAAATTATGAACAAAAAGTTATTCATTATGTTCTTTTATTATCTTTTTAATGTCCCTGGGATCAGTGGTGACATTCTCTGTTTCATTTATGGAATAGTAATTTGCATCCTCTCAATTTTTCTTTCTCTGTTAGCATGGCTAACTTTTGGTTTTGCTGGTTTTCTCTATTTTCCTCTTTTCATTTTCTTGATTTTTGCTCTACTTTTTATTATTTTACTTCTAATGAGTTTAGGCTTAATTTGCTCTTATTTCTCTAGTTTCCTACAGTGGAAGCTTAGATTGTTGATTTTAGATATTTTTTGCTAACATATGCATTTAATACTATAAATTTCTCTTTAAGCATTACTGTTACTGTACTTCACAAGTTTTCATGAGTCATATTTTCGTTTTATTCAAAATTTAAAAAATTTCTCTTTAGACTTCTTTGACCCATGTGTTATTTAAAAGCATGTTGATTAATTACCAAATCTTTTGGGAATTCCCGGCTATCTTTCTGTTCCTAAACGTTAGTTTAATTCTATTGTGGCCTATGAACATACTTTGTATGATTTTTATTCTCATATTTGTTAAGATGTGTTTTATGGCCCAAAATGTAGTCTATCTTGGTCTATTCAGTCAAATGATGGCTATTCAGTTCAATTATATCCTTACTCGTTTTCTGCCTGGTGGATCTATCAGTTGTTGAATGAGAGGTACTGAAGTCTGCAACTAGATAGTGGATTTTACTATTTCTCCTTTCGACTCTGTCAGTTTTTAGGACCTGTTGTTAGGTGCATACATATATAGAATTGTTATGTCTTCCTGGAGAAATTGCTCTTTTATCATTACATAATGCCCCCTGTTATCTCTGATAATTTTTCTTGTTCAGAAGTTTTTTTAAATCAGAAATTAATACAGCCAGTACAGATTTATTTTAATGAGTGTTAGCATGATATATTATTCCATCCTTTGATTTTTAAATGTAGCTATGCATTTATAACTAAAGTGGATTTCTTGCAGAAAACATATAGTTGAGTATTTTATCTGCTTTCAAACCTACCAAACTCTCCCGTGCCACAGGCCTTCCATGGACTTTTTGCTTGGCGAGCAAACCATCCTCCTCTTATCTCCTCAACTCCACTCAACCTTGTACCACCATCCACCATGAAAGCCTGCATGACCTGTTCTTATCCTCAACCATTTATGAATTTATAGCCCTGCCTAACTTCCTTTTAGCCCTTTCCACAGTTGTAATTTTACATTTATTTGTGTGGCTAGGTGATTACATTATTTTTCTTCTCTAGACTGTGTCACAAAGGCAGGGACCATAATTATTTTAGTCCTTTGAGTCCCTCTTACCTGTTACATTTTAAGCAACCAACAAATAATGATAAAATAACAATGAATCAATTCTAGGGTTTTTAGAAAGGGTTGAGGCATCCTGGTACCTCTGCTGCTCCATTTTTGGCCTCTATTATTTGGTTCTATGATAAAGCTGGGGTACATCTAGGGATTTTCTGGTATCTTGATTTGCATAGGCTAATTTTAAATATGCTAAAGCTAGTTTAGTCTCCCTTCATGCCTTATCATGAGACCATCATCACTGTTACATCATTGCTCCTTTTACTAAACACTCACTATGTGCTGGACACTGCACTAGGTACTTTATATGTACCATTTATTTTAACACCTATACAATTACTGTGGATTAGGCTCTATTTTTTGTCCTCATTTTTTTCTTTTTAAGGAAGTGCAAAAAGATTAAATAGTTTTCACAACATCACACCATAGCAGGGCTATGATTCAAAGTTTGTTTTGAGAGCCTGTACACTATCGTACATATTTTCATTAGAAAATGAAAAGCAATAAAATAATAAAAAGTAGACTTTATGGGTAAAAAAGAAAAAAATGGTGTTAATAGTTTAAAATAGCTTTCTTCACAGATGTATATTTGACAATACTGGGGATTTTACAAAAGGATTTCTCCAGCAATACTAATCTATATACAAATACTTAATTTGATTCTGGCAACAACTTATAACTTTTTTCTCTCTATGAGTAAATGGATACAGAGGGAGACTTGCTTTCCAAGGTCACTTGGGTAGCAAGGGAACAATGTCCCTGAATTCGTTTTTTGTTTGTTTGTTTGTTTGTTTGTTTTGGTCTTGCAGAAATGATAGGCTTTCCCCATTCCCCATGCTGTTTCTATACCTTAACAGTAACAACTTATCTTACAAAAATGTCTAATGATATTCCTGGTTTTCTTTCTTGTACTATTTGCATCAACTTTTATAAGAGGTTCTCATGATACATATTTTGAACACATAATCGCTCGGTTATTAGCCATCATTTTTATGGCTCACTGTCCTCCACTGTGTCTTTTAGCTTCTGCCAACATTAGATTAAGTTGAGAGAAGAAGTCACCCAACTGACCCTCCAAAGACCCAGTCTTTCCAAGACGTCTGTCCTCTGTTCCTTTGAGAGGCTATAAAACAGCTCTAGGTTGCCAAAGGAATTTTGGCTTCCTTCTCAATACTTAAATAACATACAGGCTGCCCCACTATTCCTTGAATGTTATCACTTCTTCCTGGGAAAAACTCTGCTGCTTTGCTCAATACTGTGAAGGTACAGTTGAGGAGAGGGTGGGAAATATGCTTAATATATTCTAAAGAAATGTATAAGCATTTGTATATGTGACGGATTTGGGTGAGATTCTCCACCTTTACATATATTTCTTTGTATAATACTGTGAACATGATGGAAAATTTGGAAAGTCTTCTGCTTGTTGCATGTATTCGGAAAAAGAATTTTTATTAATCATATGTTAATATGAAATAGTTTTCCCTTGGACTGAATGGTCCAGTGTGGTGATCACAAGAAGAGCTGGTCTAAGGGCCTATCATCTGACTGCCAAGATGTCTGGGTAAGTGACCCTTGTTCCAGATCCACAGCACAGAGCACAGAAATGTATTTGGATTTGACTGAGCTAGCTGGCCAAGACTGAGTGATTGACGAAAATTGGTTCATGTTTGCTTATATGCTAATGAGCATACTGAGTGTTGTATAACTCTGGGATTAATAAAGTGCATATGGCCCAGGTGAGTTGATCTTTGGCATGTTTCTAGGTAGAACTGACCCAGAACAAACGATATGAAGGGATTTATGTTAAGTTTATCAATCATTTATATGAAAAGCAAGTGACATGGTAGACCTGACCTCAGAAGATCTCAATTCCAATATAGAGCCTGCCAGTTATGAGCCATCGATATTAGCAAAAGTATATAATTGTGCTGAGCCTCATTCCTTAATTTGCTTCTTCAATATTGGGAGTAATAAATGAAATGATACATTTGAAAGTATCTTAGTTACTTAAAAAGTATAAGAAAAAAAAGATATGAAAGGCACAAGATAGAAAGCTCTACATAGTTAGCATTCAACAAATCAGAATCATTTCAATCATTTTTCAGATATCTATGCATATATTAGATCAAACCTATAACCAATTCTTGGTTTTTTGAATTATTAATGATTTATTTACCAAGTAATGTATGAATCCATTTATTTTTATACAAGATGTCGGCATTACAGATCAGATTCAAGTTTCTTTTTACTACTACCTCAAATGCCAGCCCTCTCCCCACTCACCCAAAGTGACCACAGAATCCCATCACATCTTTTTTCATTTTTACAAAGAGAGATGGTTTTTGTGAATTGTTGAGAGATTTCAGGAAAGTCCACAAATTTTAGACAGGCCTTTATATGAAAAAACCACTGGAAAGGGGCATAGGTGGGCCTGTGCTTTGGGTGGGGCGGCATCTCAGGGAGTCACCAGAATGGTGTGAACAGTGTTAACCAGGTTGATGGAGATTCAGATATGGTGGCTGCCTGGGTCTGCACACCAGGTGGGGAGGGAGTTCAACAAATAAATAATGGATTTTGTCAGCACTTCCATCTGAGAGAAAGCTGTTCCTCCAACCCTTACCCTGAAGCCAGATAACTCAGTTCCTCCTCGTATCTCCCTGGTGCCTTTTAAGCTAATGTCCTAGCACTGCAGCTCAAGTGAGTGAGTCCATCAGTAGGTAAGTATGAGCATGAGCCCTTTAAAAAGAATGCCTGGAACTCCAGCCAACCTTCTTTTCACTCAGCCACAATCTCTGCTGGTTTTCACAGCCAGAAGTTAGTTGTGGGGACTTCTCTTCCTGGCAATGGAACCATGGTCTGGGGAGCCTGGCATAGAGCTGGAAACCCCTCATTCCTTTGACGAGAGCTCCATAGCTAAGATATTCTTCCTGATTTTTAATTGCCGCACATGGCTGTGGGACAGTGTGTCTTCATCTCTGCCCCTCCTACCAGTCTCGAGGTAGTTTCTTTGTGTCACCAGTTGTAGGACTTCTGTTCAGCTAGACTTCAGGTGGTTCTTTGTGATGGTTATTTTATACTTTAGTTATATTTTTGATGTGGTCATGAGAGGAAGCAAGCACAGCATTTACTTATTCCACCATCTTCCCATTTCTATTTTTTATATTTCTTTTCTGGTTTAACAGAAAGAGTGCACAAAAAAAGGAACATGGTTACTAATGTACAAATTATGAAAAACTCCAGAAATGGCACTTTGTGAATCAGACTTCTTCACCTCAAATTTGTGTTGTGCTGGTACCATTTACCAAAGAGTGTGCAGAATGTCGATCATTATAGTTCTTTCTTCCCAAAAATCTAGGGCTGAAAGATATAATCTGTACTTTGTTCAAATCAGCTTAAAGAATGTAATTGAGCTCAACTTGTTTATGACAGCATTTACAGCACACAAATAAATCACAATAATGTGGTTTTCAAAAATGCTGAAGTCTTAGAAAAGTGATAGTACTTTAAATTGCTCTCATATGCTCAGTTAAGAAAAGAGTTCGATGGGATGTACCAAATGAACTTTTGGTATACAATTGAAAATATAATTATATATATAATGTATAATATATAATATATAATGTAATTATATAAATATAATTGTTTAAATACAACTTGTAAGTGGAGTTGGTAAGATGGACGCTCCCATGAAGGTCTGTTGATGAAAACCAGCACTCAGTCAGTGATTATTAACACCCTCTGTACATCACAATGACCTGTGATGCTCTTAGGAACACAGATTTTGTTGCCCACTTTTGAAGATTCTAATTCAGTGGCTCATGTTTGTATCATAGGTACCTACCTGTCTTTGTCAAAAGTAAAAACCTTATGATCTAGTGAAGGCTTCTCTTCCAACATTCTAATCAGCTATTTTCTGACTATTACTATATGATTATCCCATTGATGAATAAAATCAAACTCCTCACTTTCTGGCCCATATCTACCTCTTTTCCTATTATAAGCCCTGTTTTCTTCCAGCTCTCCAGAAATGAAATATAGAATCACTCTTAACTCTTATGTATACGTACCCTGCCTCATAATCTAATCAATTCCCAGGTTCTGCTGATAATCTTTTAATAATATCTATTAGATATTCTTCTCTCTTTCCACTACTGCTATCATAATTTACATCAAAAAGAAAAATCTTGCCTTTACATTATCTAATGCCAGTCATATTCACTGCAAGATGACTTATTAAAAACTCAGCTCTATCATTTAATTTTCTTGCTCTAAAACTTCCATTGGTTTTACATAACCTATATTTGAACAACTTTGAACAACAAAGTATAAGTATTTTGTACAAGTCTGACGCCTGATGTTTATTGCAGTATCTTTCAGATGAACTTGCTGGCCTTCTATGTCACTCCTTTTTTGTATATGTCCTATAGTCAAGTTGGATTGTTTGCTGTCCTCAAACACAGCCTATGCTTATGTAATATCACCACAATTGTACACATGCTGTTTGTTCCTCAATAAATGTCAAGTCTGGTATTTCATGACTATAACCTACACATCCTGGAAGGCTCACCTCTCCTGCGATCTCTTACATGAACACGTTTATCACTTCCCAAGTCAGACTGTAAGCTCTGCAGGAACAGTAACTATGTCTGTTTTCCTTACCACTTATATACGTAGACTTCCAGAATGTGGAGATGAGAGATTTTTATATCTATTTTAGTCACATGGTTCTTTTATTCTTTTCATAACCATAATGAAATACTAGTTACATTACTTTATTATCTTCATCCCTAGATTTTTACTCTAGACCCTCAGAAGAGGAGAAATGGGAAGACAAAAGTGAGCACTAATTTCCAGAATTGTAGTGAGCAATGTAGTTACTGTGCAATATCTACTCCACTCTTCCCCCACTGAATATTGGTAATGTGACTTGAATAAATCACTTCAGCTCATGAAGTAAGCCTGATTGAAAATCCTGTTCTCACCAGTTATTGCTTGGGAATAAGTATATTACTCAATTCTAGTCAATGAGTCATGAGGGATGGTTCGATAGAGGCTTCAGGGAAAGGTTTTTATAGACATAAGCTAGGCTCCTGGTCCCATCTGCCATCTGGGCTGTCCATGAACAGGGAGGTATGAAGAACCAATTTCTATTTTAACATATGTCCATGAAAGAGGACAGGTTTATGATGATGCAAAGCTATAGTTGATAGAGCAGAGGGACAATAAGCACCTGGGTCCAAGATGTGATCATTGAACTAGTATATCGACCAACTGAATTCCAGTTTTCCTCTGAATTTTCTAGTTACACTGATGGAAGTTTAAACTGGATTTCTGTTATCTGGTGGAAATATCTCATCTGTAAAAAGAGTGGATATATTCCTCTACAATTCACCTGGGACAATTACTGGACTCTGTATGCAGCAGAAGACAGAAGCTGGGATTCCATTCCAGAGAGACACCTATACCTCGCTTTGAAGGCTCTTTTCAAGTTGACTGCCCCACCTTGCCTGTGTTCTCTTCTTATGAGCTGTTTAGAGAGAAGTATAGAAAAATTACGAGCTGTAACATGTAAGAACTTTCCATTGCTGAGATGGATACCAATGCAACCAAACAATTCTAGTACATACTTTCATAACCAATACAATTTGAGTATTTGAAGTAATACCATTACCAACAGTTTATGCTTTAAATTGAAATGTTGCAAACTCAGCACCAACAGGTTGTTTTTTTTTTTTTTTTTTTACAATATCTATTCTATTCTCCCAAAACTTGTACTTGAAAATTATAAAATTTAATACTGGGTACATGTTTCCTGTCAATCTCAGCCTATCCTTCATGTTGTTATCAGCTAGGAATGCTTGGGGCACTTGCCTGGACTCTTACCACATTCAGCAGCCTCACAGACATTTCCCTAACATGATTATTTTTAGGAGTTTCTGTTACATGACCTTTTATTAAGAGCATTATTAGATTAGGGCCTATAAGATCAGTTATTGTTTCTATCTTGGTATCAGACTGGTGAAATATATCTATATCTATAGATATATATACACACACATACAGAGATAGATGATAGATAGATAGATGATATAGACATAATAGATATTAAATATGTAGATATACAGATATATATAGATGAACACTACCCTTATATTCTTTCCTCTTTGAGAGCCACAATAATCTATGGGATATGGTGGTGGTTTTGGTTCACCATCTTGCTGCAGGTGAAGACTATTAAGAGGCTTACTGGAACAAAAAAAAATGAGATGGCAGAAGACAGTGGATCACCTCAAATTTAATTAAGCAGTGGCCACAATCTCAATCCCAACTCTTGTGCTGGAAATGATCTTAGAAAAGATCAAGGCAGTATGAGGCTATTGATCTGATGAATGAATGCTTTTCAGTCCTCCTATCCAGGAGAATCACCAGATAGCTATAGCAATACCTATTTCTAATTTTCTAATTTTACCCCATGGCTATGTTAATTTTCTTACTTTCTATTGGAATATATCATCTGGATGTTTCATAGACCGTCTAATGGTTCACCATGTTGATGCTATTATGTTTATTGCCCTGTACTAGAATGTATTAGTAAGATATGTGTGAGCTAGTGATTTGGAGATAAACCCTATAAAGTTTGAGGCGACTGTCATATCAGTGAAGTCCAATGAACTGAGAAATATCTGGACATTCCTTCCAAGGGAAAGATCAAGTTATTGCACTTTGCATCTCCTCCCTCTAAAAGAAAAGCATAGTGCTTGGAAGGCCTCTTTGGTTTTTGCAGCCAGCATATTTCACTTCAGAATTTTGCTCCAATTTATACACCAAGTGACATGAAAGGCTGCTAGTTTTAAGGGGAATCTGTAAGAGAGAAAGATCTATGCTGGGATACAAATAGCCTTGTCTCTTGGACTATGCAACCTGGCAGATCTAACAGAGATATCTGTGGTACACAAAGATGACAAGTCTCAGTAGGAGAGTGACAGCACAGTCCTCTATAATTCTATAGTAAGATCATGCTTCTGCTGAAGACACCAATTGGAAAGGGATTATTGGCATGTTATTGGGCTCGGTAGAAATAGAGTACATGACCATGGGTCATCATCAAGAAACTCTGTAGCCAAAAATACCTATCATGAGTTGGGTCAACACATCAATCACCCCCAAATCTTTCCTCATGCTCCATTAAAATCCATCCCCACTCTTGTCCCTCTCTTCTTCAAAGAGCACACACTGATCTGCTTTCTGTCATTTTAGGTTATTTTGCATTTCCTAGAATTCTGTATAGAATCATATAATAGGACTGTGTTTTATCTGGCTTTATTAGCTCAGCATAATTGTTTGAGATTTATCCATGTTGTTGTATATATCATTTATATTATTATTTTTGAGAGTTCTATTGTATGGAGACACCAGAGTGTGTTTATACATTCACCTGTTAGTGGACATCCAGGTTGGTTCCATTTTTTGACTATTGCAAATAAAGCTACTGTGAACATTCCTGCACAAATCTTTGTATGGGCTATGCTCTTATTTCAATAGCTAGAATTTAAATGGCTGGGTCATATGGAAGGTATAAGCCTAACTATCTAAGAAACTGTCAGAAATTTTTTTCAAGTGTTTATACTGTTTTAAAATCCCACCAGCAGTGGAGGAGAATCCCAATTCTTCCACTTCCTTATCAATACTTGGTATGGTCAGTATTCATAAGTAGAGGTGTTCTAACTGGTGTGAAGTACTATCTTTCTGTATTTTTAATTTGAATTTCCATAACAACTAATAATGTTTAACATTTTACATACTTATTTTGTATCTTCTTTGGTGAAGTCTGTTCAAATATTTTGCCCATTTGTATTGAATGATTTCTTTGTTATTGAATTTTAGAATTATTTACAATTCTGGATTTTTAAAAATCATATGGAGGAGTTAAAAAATTTTCTTCCAGATTGTAGTTTGCTTTTTCCATTTTTGAATTTGATAAAGTTAAGTTTATCAACATTTTTTTTTTTATGAATTGTGTTTTGGTGTCATATCTAAGACATCTTTGCATAATGCAAGGTCACAATGTTTTTCTCCTGTTTTTTTTTTTCACAAGTTTTATAGATTTAAAGTTTGCATTGAATTCTTAGATTTATTTTGAACTAATTTTGGTAAATGGTGTGAAGATTGAACTTCACAATTTCGACTATGGATATAGTCATCCTGGTACCATTTATTAAACAGACTATTCTTTTCCCACTCAATTGCCTTTGCACCTTAGTTAAAAATCAGTTGTCTATAAGCAAGTGGGTCTATTTTTGGAGTTTTTATTTACTTCAGTTGATCAAATTCTCTATCAAGACAATGATGCCTTGCTGTCTTGAGGGCTGTTGCTTTATAATAAGTACTGAAATCAGGTACTGTTAATCCTCCAACTTTTTTAAAAAACAGTTTTAGCTATTTTAGATACATCGCAATTCTATATGAATTTTGGAACCAGTTTCCAACTTAAAAAAAAAATTTGCTGGGATTTTGACTGGGATAGAATTCAATCTAAAGAGCAATTTCAGGAGAAGTGATGTCTTAACAATATTAATTCGGTCTGTTGACTCATGAACATGATATATTTTCTCATTTATTTAGGCCTTCATTAATTTCTATCAGCAATGTTTCTAAGTGTAGAGCATTTAGATATTACACATCTTTTATCAGATTTATCCCTAAGTTTTATCATATTCAATTTCCAAATGTTTACTTTACGTGTACATAGAGACATAATTGGTATATGCCAAGGAGAAGGAAGTTTGGAGGCTGTCTTAAATTCTGCTTACCACATTATAATTTTCTTCTTTTGTTCTTCTAATGTTGGATTTGATTGGTCTTCTTTCTTAGTTTCTTAAGGTGAAATCTGAAATTATTAATATCAGATCTTTAGTTTTTTTTTTCAAAGTAGCCCTGTAAATATTCCCCAATGTACTGCTTTAACAGCATCCCACAAATCTTACTATCTTGTGTTTTTATTTTCATTTACTTCAAAATATTTTCTAATAACTTTTTTGAGATCTTCTTTGACTCATGGCATATTTAGAAGTGTGCTACTTTGTTTCCAAACATTTGAAAATTTTTCAGATAACTTTCTGTTATGAATTTTTAATTCAATTTCATTATGATCACAGAATATACATTGTCTGACTTGGATCTTCTTATTTCAGTTTATTGAAACTTGTTTTATGACTCAAAATATTGTTCATCTTGGTAAATGTTCTGATGTTCATATGAAATTGAAAAAAAGGACGTTTGTCTGTCTTTAGATGGGGTGTTCTATACATGTAGATTAGGTTGGGTTGATTGACAGTGTTGTTCAAATCAACTATATCAATACTGATTTTCTATCTGTTCCATCAGTTATTGAAAGAGAGCTATAGAAATTGTCACTATGATTGTGAATGTCTCTATTTCTCCTTGCAGATGTGAGTTATTCTTATATTTTGAAGTTTGACTAGTAGGTTTATAAACATTTAGGATTATTATATCCTTCTGATGAATTGTTCTTTTGTTTTTAATTCAATATTCCATATAAAACAGATCCTTTTTCCTCATTCCTCATAGCTTTTAATGTTCTACCACATGGCTACTCTCTTATTCAGTTATAACTGTCAGTGTGCTGGTAATGGAGTTAGCTGAATAAAAGAAGGAGAAAAACCTATGAAGAGCAGTCACCCTAGACTCCAAAACTATCAAAGTGTGATTTCCCTTGATAAATCTCCTGAGATACAAAAATTTAGTGCTTATACACAGCATAAGTAGGAAAAAGGGAAATCAGTATGTATTAAGCACTTACTCTGTTCTAGGCATGTTATTTTTATTATCACCACTCCTACTACTACTAATAAAAATGTCTATGATTTATTATTTTCTTACTATTTGCCAAGCTACTGTGCTAAACCCTTTACAGGGTCTAATTTAATCTTATAGCAGTTTTGTGAAATATATCATAATTTCATTTCAAACAAAAAAGAAAAAGAAGTGTCATGTCTCATTGAATTTAATGGATTAGTCAGTGACCACATAGTTTGCAAGTGGATAGAATTCTAAGGATATTTCTTCAAGACTCTTGTTCCCTGTTTATTACATCAAACACTAATCTAGTACTGATGTAAAAAGACTTTGCAGATCTAATTAGGGTTACTAAATGGTTGAATTTAAGACAGAAACTCCATTCTGGACTATCCAGATGGAACCAATGAAATCACATGATCCTGGAAAGCAGAAGAATCCATCAGAGAATGTGGCAGAGGGAGGTCAGAGTAATTTAAAGTATGAGAAGAATTCAAACTACTGTTGCTGGCTTTGAAGATGAGAGAAGGGAGATGTGAGCCAAAGAATAGGTGGCCTCTAGAAGCTGAAAATGACTGCCTGCTCATTGACAACTAGTAAGGAAATAGAGACCTCAGTCATGCAACTACACGGAACTAAACTGCTAACAACCTGCATGGCTCAGAAGTAGATTGATTCCTAGAGTATCCAGGAAGCATCTCAGCTCTGCTGACACATTGATGTTAGGCTTGTGAACCTCAGAACAGAGAACCACCTTAGCCAAGCTGTGACACATCTTCTGACATGTAGACTGTGAGATAATAAGTGGGTATTGTTTTTGGCCCCTAAGTTTGTGATATCTGTGAGGACTGCAATAGAAAAGGAGTATACCATGTCTGCCTTGCCCCAAAGGTCATTCTACCCCAGGAGTTAAAAATAAATAATGAGTTGGAAAATTAATTTAGTTATTTAAGAAAAAACATGTTTGTAGGTGTTAGAAAACTCATTTTAGACAAGACTGTAATAAATGCGTATGTAAAGTATAAAGGTGTGCTTTTAACCAACAACTCTAATTTCAAGAGACTGTTAGTGCTTTATGTTCATTAATGTACAGAAAAGACCATGAGAAGTTTGTTATACATTATGTGAAAAAAAAAAAAATGAAGCCAATGGAAGAATGCATGCATAATAAAGGGACAGAGAGTAATTTATTACACTTCTCTGTATGTTTCTGTTTTCAATTCACTTTGCTTTTATCCTAATAGTACTTAGCAGTATGGTAGTAATAATAGCCAGATAGGCAAAAACCATCCTCTTCCTTCTCATCTCCCAATGCAAAATGCCTAATGACCCCATTTCTCACACTCTGTCCACATACTCACATACCACACGGGCTGGCTGAAGACAGTCACCACAGCTGTGGGCCTGGGAGCAACATGTCAATCTGGACTACTGAGGAAGTCAAAATTTTAATTTAGAAATTCCATGAAAGAGAGAAAGAAAAGGAGGGAGGGAGACAGAGAGATTGAGAAGAAAAGAAGGAAGGAAGGAAGGAAGGAAGGAAGGAAGGAAGGAAGGAAGGAAGGAAGGAAGGAAGAAAAAGGAAAGAAAGAAGGAAAGATCTGTCCCTAAGCTGTGGGTATATATGTGACATCGTAGAATAGAAGGAACATTGGCTTTGGAAATGGAAAAGGATATTGGTTTTGCATCTTAGCTCCACTTACTGGCTGTATAATTCTGAGAATTATTTACTCTCCTTTAAGTTCTATTACCTAATCTATATAAAATGTATAATTCTGAGAATTATTTACTCTCCTTTAAGTTCTATTACCTAATCTATATAAAATATATATAATCTATATAAAATGTAAAATGTATATAATAACTACAAATGTTATAAAAAAAAAACTACTACTGATAAACATATGCAGTGCCTACCATGAGCCAAGCTACTTACTGTATTAAGTAGTTATGCATGTAATGTAAATTTCCACAGCTAACCTTTTAGCTGCAGGCCTTCCTGAATCTGAAGCCCAGGTTCTGACTGCGTTCCCAGATGTGGGACTCATATCTCCCTTCAGAGCATGAGTACCACTATTGAGGGCTCCACGTAGGGCCTGGGGCACTGTATCTTGAACAAAACTAGCACTTATTAAAGCACTGGTAATCCTTAGTAAATTAATGCAAAACACTCTACCAGTTAGTATTCTTATATGCAAGCTACAAAATCTACTTTTTCTGTTAAAGCTGGAAAGGAATTTGTTGCAGAGTGCTAGTACATTCCAACTTCTCTGGGATGGCCAGAGAGATGGTGTCAGCGCTGAGGTGATTGAGAAGGGAAGGTTTCAATGGTGAGATGCCCAGCTGGAAGAATGCACATGAGGCCAACATGAGAATGAAATGGCAGGCACCAACTTTATTGTGGGGCGCGCACTTCTCTTGGGAAGCGTAGTCTATTGTGCAGGAGCGGGCTTCTGCTTCTGCTATTCTTCTGTTCCCCTTTCTTGTGCTCCTCTTCTGCTCCCCAGGGGACCACATGGCTCCACACATATCAGTGTACAACAGTGGCATTCAGCACACATGCGTGATGTAACAAGCTAAAGTATGTTTACATATTTTAGGTGCAGACACCCTACTACAGTAATGTAACATTCTAAATCTAGGATCCTATTATTTGCCATGAACATGGATCACAGCCAAACCTGGGACCCACCAGGTCTGGGACCCACAGGTAGGCTTAGAGCGTCACAGCCAGGGACAGGCCCACATTGCTCCTATGCAGATGCCCTGGCCACTGCAGCCAGTGCAGAGTCCATGGCTCATACCACCCATTTCTTCTGCAGAAAAAATGGATTTCGCAAACTTCCTTGTTGCTATCTTTTGCACTGAAGTTTCTCATTGACATGTCTGACTGAGAAGCCTGCACCACTTGAGGCCCAGATCTGCAAGGGAGGTGGGAAGTGAATTTCTGGTTCTATCTTTGGGATGTGAGGCTTATATTTGAAATCCTTCAAATATTAGATGTTCTTTGTAATGATGTAAACATTTGCCATCATGCATTTGAGGCATGATGGAGTGGCAGTTTTATTCTGAACATTTTTTATAGTAGAAAAAAAGAAAGTCAGTTCAATTAGTTTCATCAAGCACAGTGTGATCCTTTGCCACTACTGGGACTGGCCTAGAGCATTAAAGCTAATTTTCTTGTGTTGGAGTGGTTTGCTAGCACATGTGAAGCTATTTATGTCTTTCTTGACAGAAATGAATGATTACGGGCAGCTGGCACTGTTCAAAGAGCGAGGTAACTGGCACCTTCATTGTCCAGATAACCAGGCTTCTGGTAAGATGAGGAATTTCAGATATAATGATGAGATTACATATAAATTAACTGTAAAATGACATAATTTAAACAAAAACAAAGATGAAATAATTTTTCATGTATCTGCTATTTGTTTTCTATTTCACTGGTTCTTTTTATTTCTTTTCCTTGCTTTTCTCCTTCACTGTGAAAACCTATATTTCCAGAGTTTAGGCAATTTGCTGGTGCACTAATAATAGTTCTAAGAAGATCTAGAAAAAAATTATTATGTATTATATGCTTATTAAAAGTCCAAGAGTCATTGCATTTCCTCTCTCTCTTTCATTAGCTCTTTGCCTTTATTTCCTTTAAGTCAGAGAGAACAAAGACTGGTTAAGTTAGGAACGTGAAACATTATATTCTTCTTCCAATTAGGAGATTTTCCTGTAGCAGGCTTGTATCCTTTACTCATTTCTAGGAAATGAATGTTTGATATACAAGCTACAATTCATAGAAGTTGTTGTCATCACTTGTTTTCTATGAGCTTCTAGCTCTTAACAAACATGTATATAATTTTTAAGGAAAGCAGAAAGTTTTTCTAAAAACTTATAGCCTTGTGAAATAATAATGGACAGTTGTTTTATTTTTATTTTAAATAGAGTTATATTATATAGTTATTTTTCTACATGTTGACTCAAATCAGGTTTTAATAAAAGTCTGTTTGTTGGTAACTCACATAAAACACTGCTGTTGACAATACACTAGAAGTTATTGGAATGACTCTAAGAACGAGACACCACACATATTCCCGGCAGTACCCTTTATTCTCCCATACTCGTTAACCTTTCCTTATCTGTCTCCCACATTTCATGATCTTCCTAGGTGACTAGCTAGAAATTTCATCTTGGATGTGAAGAGTTATTCTAGTACTACCTTACTTTTCCCAAGTAACATGAAACATGACGTTTCATGGAACGTCAGTATCTTAACCTAAAATAATAATCATTAAAAAAGATTTCAGGGACATCTTATAGAGCCTTCAAAATACTTTCAATAGAAAGATGCCTATGTATTGAGCCAGTTCTGTTAGCTAGTCCAAGATCCTTTTCTCAAGCAAGTATAGACCATTTAAAAAGGAATAGAATTCCAAGACTCAGTGACCTAGCACACTGAGTTCTGGAATGGGATGGCCAGAATTTCTAGCAGGTCATAAACAATGGATGCTGGTAAAAAACAAACAAATAAACAAACAAACAAAAAACAATAAAAAGGTTAGCTTTTAAATGATTTATCTTTGATGTCTCATTTGAAATAAAGCGATATTCATGCTAATGTTTTCTTAAACTTATTAGTCTATAACTATAACTTAAAAATAATTTCAAGGAAAATACATACTTTCCCAATAAAAAGATATCCCTTTCTTTCCACCCAACTAGACTTGTAAGTGACATAATAGAAAAGAACGTGAGGCCTGGCAGCAGTCAGTGGCTGCAAGTCAGATTTCTGGCAAGATGTTATGTCTGAACATTAAAATTCAGCAGCAACATCAAACCTCCTGGTCTGGATGTCTTTTGTTTAGACTTTTTTGTTTATTTCTTTTGCCTCAGGATAAAAAGAAAACTCTGCTTGAGCATAGCTTAGCTGGCTTTTGGCAATAATGCCAAAAAATAATGCTTTTAGTTCTTACAACACTGACCTAATGGAATGTAGAATGACATAAAAACTAATAAGAAAAAGGTGGTAGAGGCAAGACTTGGATGCAAAAAAAAAAAATCAAATTTATCTCTTTTATCTCACCATACTTCTTAACTATACTGAACAGCGGATGTAAGGTTAAAAAGACATTTGGGATGGAGGGGGAGGGGGAAAGAGCTGGGAGTCATTTCTTCTCAAAGGAATTGATTTAATTCATTGTTGTAGAGCATAATCATACATAGTTTTCCTAAGCTAGTGATTCTTAATGTGGGATTTCAAAGTTTGAACTCTTGAAGTTTCTATGAATTTTTCAAGGAAGTCATAGGACCAAAAATAAAACTAAAATATTATTTGCCTTTTCGCCATGTTGACTTTTATATTTAAAAGATGAGAAGAAATGTTAGCACATCAGCACAAATCAAGACAGTGGCACAAACTATAAGTTGTCATTGTACTATTCACTGTCACATAGTTAAAAAGGAATGTCAGTTTTACTTAAGAGTATCATTGGTGACACTCTACATATTATAATTATGTGAAATTTTGGCCCCGAGTATACCTTTGTAATATTTTGCATGGAGAAATGGGAAGTGTTGAATGCTCAAGTAGAATGAATGCCCTGTGCAAAAGCACTCATGAGATTACTTCAGTTGCAATCAACGCAATTATTACTGAAAGAACAATGGACAAACTACAGTTTCTCAGACTTGGGTTTTAACAAAAACATTTATCAAAAATGAAGTGATTCTGCCCCTTTAAAGAAAAAAAATGAATGGTATTTGTTGCCAATGATAAAATTAAGCGTTTCCAGTGAAAATTAGAATTCTTAAAAACTTTTAATAGTCACTGTGAGCCTGACCTCTTCCCAGTTTTAAGGAATGTATAATGAGTTTTATAATGAAAACAACAATTGTCAATTTTTCATATTGTGCAACAAAATGTGTTAACATTTGTAAAGTGAGAGTCACTCTGTGACTCACTATTTTCCAAATGGTGAATGCATGATGTAGAAAAATCATTTATAAATAAATAATTCATTCCAATTGAAAGATACACCAATGGATTTTGATGTAACAAAAGTATTTCATCAATATGATTACAAATTTCTCACTGCAATTAAATTTTAAGAAATTACAATTTGTCAAGTTTTGGTGTACTGTCAGTGAAAAACACCTATAATAATCTGGAAAAACTATTACAATAATCTTGTATTTTCCTAATACTGCATACATCTCTGTGAGGTGGGATTTCCTTCATTCTAAGTAACATTTTGCAACATTTTGAATATGGAAGCAGGTATCAGAATCCAGCTACACCCTAGTAAACTAGGTGGCTACACAAGGAAGGGGAGACAAGAGAGAGTAGGGTGTTCTTGCTGAGTGAAAAAGGGAAGCTACAAGTCTGGGAAGGGCAAAGCAGCTGTACCTCACAAAGAGAATACTGGGAAGAAAGAGCTTCACAGGGAAAGAGCTGGAGATCTTTGCCCTTGAGACTTCAACTGAGTAAGAATGACTGCACAAGTGTAAGGAAAATATCTGGTACTGGGGAAAGATCCACCTGCAAAGAAAAGGAAATGAAGCTGGAGCTTACATTAGGTAGGAATATTTCCTGTTCCTCACAGCCAGAGTGGAACACCTCATAATTCACGGGGCATCAAGCAGAATGCTCAGAAGTCTGCACAGAACATTTACCAAGATGAACCATATTCTGGGCCATGAAACAAATCCCCAAAACTCAAAAGTATTTGTCACACAAAGTATGTTCTTTGTCCACAATGAAAATAATTAAATAGCAATAACAGAAAAATATCTGGAAAATCCCCAAGTATTTGGAAACTAAGTAGCATATCACGTAATCCATGGAAAAGGAGGTGGTGGTGGTAGAGAAATAGAAAGTATTTTGAATTTAATAAAAATGAAATCTATAATCATCTTTTCAGACTGATAAGGTAAAAAGGGAGGGCGTAGGTATGGTATGTTGGAAAAAGCCAGAACTTGGTGACTCTATGCCATTGGCATTACAAGATATGCCAGGCCTGGATGTCTTTCTTCTTATGAGTGGAGGACCAAGAGAGGCAGTCTCTGCTGGGCTGCCCCTTTTCAGTCTTTTAGCCAGAGGACCATACTTGGGTTTTGCTTGGGCTTTTTAAAATAATCTATTCTTGTTGGTAATTCTGAGTTGAAGGCCTCTCCAGTACCTAACCTAGCATATCTGAAAGATAGAAGAAAAACCAAGGAACCCACCATCATGTTCTTCTTCAAATTTCCCACTCTGGCTGGTCAGAACAGAGACAATTTCTGACCCTCTGGAGTTCTGAGTATTTATTATGTTCTTTAATTCTTTTCAAGTGTACTTATGCAATCAAGAGAAATTTCCTCTCATGGATGCATTAACCATACTAAGCTGAAGACTTGACATGGACCCTGAAGTCGCTGACATGGAAGATCTTCAGAACTTCAGCAGAATACTGTAGTATGTCATTATCAGTGATGCTCAAAATTGGGTGGAACAGAAAGCTGGTCCTTCAAAAAGGAATCAACAAAATTGATAAACATCAAGCAATAATGACAATAAATAATCAGTATCAGAAATAAACCAAGGGATCCCATAATCATTAAAGAATAATAAGTAATACTACAAATAATCTTTGGCTTATAAATTCAACAACTTCAAGAAATGAGCAAATTCCTCAAAAACTACAAACTATCCAAATTCAACCAAGATGAAATAGATTATCTAAATAGTCCTACAAATATTGATTTGTACTTTAAATGAAATTATAATTAAAGTACTTTCTGTTTCATTGATTTTTGTATTTTTTTTCCATTTTATTTATTTCTCTTATCATTATCTCTTTCCTTCTGAATACTTTAAGTTTATTTTGCTCATCTGTTTCCAGCTTATTACTATAGGAATTTAAATGATTTGTTTGAGACCTTTCCTCTTTTTCATGTAGCATTCATCACCATAAATTTTTCTCTCAGCATTGCTTTAGCTATGCCTTACATATTTTGATATGCTATATTTTCATTTGAAGGCTAAAATTTTCATTGCTTTCTTGTGTGTGTGTCAGTGTCTCTTGTTTATGACCTATTGAAAAATCTTGACCCTTACATCCCATTAATCAATAGAATAGCATAAACCAATTTTAGCAATTTATAATTTCTTTATATTATAATCCACTAGTTGCTTGAAAGTTAAACATACATATACCATATGACTCAGAAATTCTGCTCCTAGGTATTTACCCCAGAGAAATAACAACATATGTCCACAAAAATCTCTGCCTAACTCAGTGTGTCACAAAGATTTAGTCTTATGTTTTCTTCTAGAAGCTTTAAATTTTAGTTTTTACATTCTGGGTTAATAACTGTATAAGGCATGAAGCTTAGATTACATTTTACTTTGCATAGAGATATCATCCCAGGACCATTTATTGAATGTTATTCTTTTTTCACCAAATTACCTTTATACTTTTGATAAAAATGAATTAACCATATTTGTGTGGTTCTACTTACAGACTCTGTATTCTGTTTCATTGGTCTATTTGTCTATCTTTATACCAATAGCATACTGAATTGATTACTGTAGCTTTATAATAAGATTTCAAGTGGGATAATATAAGTCCTTAAATTCTATTCTTCTTTTATAAAGTTGTTTGGCTATCTTAGGCCATTTGCCTCTTCATATGAATTTTAGAATCAGTTTTTAAATTCTACAAAAGGATATGCTGGGATTCTAATCACGGTTACAGTGACTCTATAGATCAATATGGGGAATACTGACATCTTAACCATATTGAATCTTGATCCACAAACTGGATTTCTCTATATATTTGTCTAGTTTTTCTCAGCAGTGTTTATAGTTTTTAGTGTATAATTTTTTCACGTTTTGTCAGATTTATACCTGTGCATTTCATTTTTATGCCATTCACTATCATTTTACATATGGTTGAATTCTATGTACTATGATTTTTGTTAGATTTTTTTTTTGTATTTATGTTTATAAGGGGTATTTATCTGTAGCTTTCATTTGTTTCAATACCTTTGTCTGTATTTAGTTTCAAAGTAATTCTAGCTTCATAGAATGAGCAGGGCAATAACCTCTAACATAATTTTTTGAAAGAATTTGTCTATAATAGCTATTACTTATTCTTTAAAGTCTTGGTAGAAATTTCCAATGAAGACATCTGGGCCTGGAGTTTTCTTTTCAACTACATTAATAAATATAGTGGAATTCAGTTTCTCAAATTTTTCTTGAGCAAACTTGTTATGTTGTCTCTTTCAAGGAATTGTCCATTTCATCTACACTATTGATTTTTTGTCATAAAGTTATTAATATGTTTCCCTTGTTATTATTTCAAGATCTATATAATCTCTTATGATGTCATGTATCTCTGATATTGGTAATTTTTTTTTCCATTCTGTTTGGGTCGCCCAAGGAGCAAGGACACTGATGAGTAAGGGTCTATCAGTGTAGCTGCCTCTTAAATTCCTCCATACACAAGAAGTTCCTATAAATGACAATTGTCATAATTTTTCATTAAATATCAATATAGACCCTTCCTAGAAGAAGGTTACTTATTTTTAATATAATACAGAAGTCTTTGCTAAACTAAACTGGAATAAACTGGGATGAAATAAACTTTGGCAAATTTATGCTTTAAAAATTCAAATATATTTTTACCACCAAAAACCTTCATTATAGATATAAATTAATTATAGAAATTTATTTAAAATTATATGTAGACATGTTATCATATATATATTCATTATGGGGGTTCAGATCAATCATATTTACCTTAAAATTAAACTTGCAATAAAACATACCTTATTTTTGGCATTTCAGACCTAATGGGTACAGACCTTTTTATAATACTTACGTCAGCAGCCTACAGAAATGTGTAAACGTGTACTTTAGATAAGCCAGGTACTGCCAGGGCTTGGAATGTCTACAGCTTCTGTGAGATCTTCATTGAACAATTGAGCACATCTGCAATGCATTTTCTTTAGCCTTATGCAGAGTTGTTGTGATTGCTGATATTTGGTGTTTTTAATCCTTCTGTCCTTCTAGAGTTACTGCAATTTGGTGTTTTTAATCCTTCTGTCCTTCTAGAGTTACTGCAATTCAATGTTAGAGTTCCAACACTAAAGCCTCTGTCCTTACTTTCATTAATTATCTTATAATGTGATGTGCTTTCTTCTCAGAGAAGATGAAGTAAGCAATGACATTCTTCTATAATTACCTTTTTGATGCAAACATTTAATATAGATGCTGCATAAAAAAAAAAAAACAGATCATCTGACTATTTTCCTAAATATCTTAGGACTTTTGTAGAGCCAACATTTTTTGTCATAAGCATGATGGCCACTTCCTAGGTCTTCTCTTGCCTCTGACTATGCGGTTGTCTTGAGCTGGGGTGTTTTGGTGCTTGGAATCCTAGAACAAGAGTTCTGGACTCCTTCAGACCTAACATTCAGTCCCTGCACCATCCAGCAGCTGCTAAGGAAATTTACACATGAACATTTAAACGAAGTTAATGCCCTTTTCCTTGTCCATTCTGCTAATAGTTTGAATTTTACAATATATGGTGGTTTTTGTTTTTTTTTTCCCCAAAGGCAAATCTGAAGTTGGTCACTACTTTCTCCCTCTTACTTGACTTTTTGGCTATCTAGAGCAACTGTAACTATTTTTTGTTTGTTTTCAGTGTGTGTGTGTGTGTGTGTGTGTGTGTGTGTGTGTGTGTGCGCGCGCGCGCACGCCGACGCGCATAACATGCATTTAATTGTATAGCTTACTTTAGAGGTTAATTTCCAGGGGAGAGAGGTAACTCTCAAAAAAAGTTTTATTTTCATAGAAGGAATGCTCCCTTTAAAAGATGATATTCGCTGCCTTAACAAAGAGTATATATTTCTGGAAACATATGGTATGACCTTGAAGAATAATCTCTAATATTTATTTTTGAGGGAAGCTCAAAATATATTGGTAGAACCTCCACTCAATAAAACTGAGACATTTTCTTCATTTAAGATACTCAAGCTTATATTCTCCACCGAAATTTGGTTAAGATATTACCATTAAGGGGGAAAAGAATCATATCCATGATATTCTCTCATTCTTAGCCCGTTTTTACATTAGTGACTTGTTAGGTAGGAATGACTCTTCTTGTCATAGTCACACTTCACTATTCTAATACTAATTTATAAAAACATGGTATTTTTTTTTTAATTTAAAGTTTAGTGAAAACAAAGTTCCACTATGGTATTCTGATCTGATTCATGGCTAGATAAAATGAAAAAGAATTCTAAGTGTATCTTTAAAAGAAAATCTCTTACGAAGATTTGTGGTGCTTTAGGGAAAGAGATTAAGCCCTTTCAGAGAATATTCTAAAATTATGCATTTAGTGGATTTACTAAATCCTTAATATTATGACGTTTAGCTACCACAAATTATTTTTGGAACAAAAGTTGAGATAAATAAATACAACTGTACTATGACATTTGAAGCTTAAATCTTTTTCACAAGTGAAAAGCAAGAATTGGAAAAGCCAAAATTTTCTATCATCATCGCTAAAACTATATAAGAGCAAAATTAGTGATTTTTGCCAGTTTTACATTTGATATGCTATATATGGATTTTCTTCTACTTAATGAAGTCCTTTTCAATTAGAAAATGCAAAGTGTTCCATTGTACCTCTACTATAATCTGAATATTACAATACTAACTAAACTCGATGTACCTAATACATATAAAATATTTTTTCTGACACTATTTTCCTTTTCATTGCCAGGTATAAATAAAGGTCAAGCCTTTAAGGTGTTGGTGAATTTAAGGTTTCATACAGATAAAATGGGCATAATCATTACATCTGCCTCATAAGGTTGTTGAGGAATTGATCAAATATATGGAAAGGACACTGGACAGTGTCTGATGCATAGTAAGCATTCAGTAAAGACTAATACTACAAGTATCACATGCAAGCATACTGGACACTACCCTGATTCTGTGTAGTTGCCTTTCCATCATCTATGCTCTCATCATGTTTGAAACCCCACTTTCTCCCCGGGGTTACTGAAAATAGCAACGGGTGGATCCTGTTACATATTTGGTGCTACCAACTGAAAGAGCATATTTTATGATGTTTCCTGTTTTCAGAGCTCTAAGGGCCTAATGTAATTTACTTATTTGACAGATAATAGAAATGGATCTAAAAGAGATTTTGTGACTTTTGTCTCTAGAAAGCAGGCTTACAACATTAGATTTTTATTGCTGCTATAACAAATTACTATAAACTTAGAGGTTAAGACAACAAAAATGTATTATCTTACAGTGCTGTAGTTCAGAAGTCTGACACAGGTCTTCCTGGGCTACAATCAACATGTCAGCAGACTACAACAGGAAGACGTCTGTTTCTTCTGGAAGCTCTAGGGGTGAATCCATTTCCTTGCCTGTTCCAGCTTCTAGAGGCCATTTGCATCCCCTGGCTTGTGGCTCTTCCTCCACCTTCCAATTTAGCAACAGAACATCTATTACCATATGACCCAGCAATCCCTCTACTGGGTAACTATCCCCCAAATTTGAAAACATTTTCTGTAAATATAAATGCACCTTAATGTTCATAGCAGCAATATTCATGGTGGCCAAGACATGGAAATAGCCAAAGTGCCTTTGATAGAGGACTGGATAAAGAAGATGTAGTGCATATATGCAATGGAATATTATTCAGCCATAAGAAAAGATGAAATACTGCCAATTGCGACAACATGGATGGGTCTTAAGATTATCACGCTAAGCAAAGTAAGTCAGAAAGAAAAAACTGAGAACCATATGATTTCACTCATATGTGGGATATAAAACTGAAAGTAACAAACGAACAAGACAGAGACTCATAGACACAGACAACAGTTTAATGGTTACCAGAAGGAAAGGGGAGAGGGGAGGAAGTAGATAAGGGTAAACAGGGTCAAATAAATGGTGACAGGAAATTTAACCTTGGGTGGTGAACACACAATGCAATGTACATATAATGTATCATTTATTTGTACACTTGAAACCTATATAATTTTATTAACCAATGCCACCCCAATACATTTAATAAAAATAAGAAATAAGTAAATCTAATGATTTTCCAACTGCAGTATTATTTTCAAACTAAAGATTTGCTTAACAGAAATTAAACAATTGATTTTAAACACTTATGTACAATTTTAGCCAACAGATAACTATATCACATCCACATGGACTAAAAATGAAACCAAAGTTCCAAATCAAACCAGTACCAGAGAGAGAAAAAGGGAACATTTCTCACCAGTTTTTGCTTTTGACAAAACACATTTTGGAGGCATTTGAAGAGAACAGCCAGCCCAGTTCTGGCCTTTTATTCATATGTCCCTGTGATATGGCTGCATCCTCTTTGGTTATTTGGGAAAGAAAACCATCGTAGAAGATGCCATTGCATATACAATCTACGACCCTGGTCTTTCCATAAGTCCATGTTTTTCAGTTAAGGACCAGCAATCATCAAAGTGTGCTTACATATAGCCAAGCACATTTGATTCAAAGGCAAATAGTCAAGATTTTAGGTGCTTCACAAAATGATGAATAAGCATGAAAGGAAAGTGAATAGGAATAAAGAACAATTTGACATATTTGAATGGCTCATTTTTACATTTATAACTGTAATTTTTTCTCCCTAGGTAAAGCTCACAATATTTATGCTATTTAACTTCAGATTTCTTATAAATCTCTAGGGTGAACTAATTATGGGATTATAATACTACATATTAGCACTTATTTTTCGGGTATAAAAATGACAATATTTTAATAATGTATTCTATAATATGGTACAAGTAAGATTATTTTCATTAGAAAAGAAAACAGTCAAACAAAAACAAAAAAGCAGCTACCTAAAGGGTTTCTTATAATGCATCCTTTATTATGCTTTCTGCTAAATAAACTAAAATTTTCATAGATTATTAAACATTTAGGCTGTCACATTATCGTTATAATTCCCATCACCCTTTCCCCCAAAAGTGAATTAAGGCTCCATAGATCTGAATTCCTTGTTGATTTGCTGACTTTGCAGAGGTCTGTGTAAAAAATTGGCATGGGCCAAGGAAACATCCTTATCGAACAAAGGCAATATATTTTTATGTATTGACTTTTGTGTGATTCAATTTGCAGTAAGTATGAGAGTAACCTTTATAAACTGCCCTGTGAACTTAAAAGCAAGTTTGCATTTTGTGGTTAACTTTTTTTTGAATGCATGACTTCCAATCTGATGACCCAGCTTCTCTGAGCTCTTGAAACCTTTTAGTCTAGTGATGGAAATAAATGATTTTCTAAATGCCGAGAGTCATAATCTCAAAATTGGTTAGGGACTTTTGGGAAGGCAGACCCTATTAATTTATAATTGTAATAATACATAAAAGAGAAATTATACTTTAATTGTTTGCATAGAAAGGAAATGAATGTTTCACTTTAAATGTCATTCTAAAAAAAGTCATAATTTCCATAACAAGTGTTTTTTATTTGAAAAGACTGAGTCATTCAGTATATTGGTATCTTATTTATTTATTTTTTGCTTCTTTGACAATGTAGAAAATTTTACACACTCAACACATTATTAAGCATTATCCAAATTGTGCTCTGAGTCAATATTTCCTCTACACTAAATCATGACTACACTAAATCATGAATTATGTTGAAAATAACAAATACAAATTTTATGCTTTTAGTTCTATTATTTTCTTTATGTTTCATCAGTTCATTCTGGCCTATCACAGATTTATTTGGAAATTGTGGGACTTTGCCTGCTGAAATGTATTACATTTTTTAGCTAATGAGGCTGGTCTTTTTATTTGGCAGCAGTTTTGACCAAAATTAATCAAATGCATTATATCTTATTGATTAACTAATTTTCTGGTCATATGACACTTCTAGAGGTATGTCCTCGTGAAAACAAAGATACAATTTGCTTATATACTGTCAAAAGAACTTCTAGTTTGGTAAGTTTAAAATAGAAATGTATTCTTTCTACTCTCCATTCAGAATATTTCTGGGAAATTTCAGCTTAGCCATTGAATAAGTAGGGCTGCTAAAGAGTTTCAGCTTTGGAAAGTTATTAGTGAAAACCACATCAAAAGTATCCTCTCTGTTATTTTTCTTTTTTAAATTTTTTTGGTCATTTTAGAAACCAAATCTCTGCAATAAAATCTTCAGGAGTTATTAATTCATTCTTAGTTTTTAAATATCTGCCATGTGATTCATTTTGCAGTTGGCATTAAAGACTCTATAGGATTCCATATCTCTTTAAAATCAAGAGCTCTTTTTAGCTGGCTTATGTTGTTGCTTAACCTTTAAAGATGGAAAGTATCAGGAAGGTTATTATTAATATTGTTGCTCTTAACCAGAAGGTTAAAATGAATCTAATATATCAATAAGTAGAAATTTGCATATTCGTCTATGAATAATTGGTTTTTCAGCATTATGTTTCTGAAACTAAATATGGCAAGGAACTAAATTGAACATTTGAGTTGAAAATTAGGAGACTAGTCCAAAGTGTTTTCGTAAGTCTACTTTATTTCTGGTTTTACATTATCTGAGCATTAAGTGGTCTACCATACATTGTATAATGTACTTTTAAATAGTCTTGCTCTTGCAAAAATCTTATAGACATTCTTATGAGTTTGAAACATACATTTTTTTAAAGAATAATCAGAAGAAATGGAACATGAATATGCTGCTGTGTTTTAGCACACTTATTCAAGAAAAATTAAGATGATTGATTACATTGGAGTAGATAACTTCTAGGATCCCCTCTAAGCTTTAACATTCAATGATTTCTATAGTGTACAATGAGAAATAATTTCATTGCTTTAATATATTTTTCTATCACACTTACATAGTCTCACTATATTTGTCCTTTTACATATTGTAAAGACTCAGAGATCTTAGAAATATAAGTAAAGTACATATATCTGATATTCTTCTAAGTAACCTGACTCAGTTCTTTTCCTTGTTGTACATTTGATCTGTAGCATGACATGTGCTATGAACTAAAACTTATAAACGATCTCCATTTCTATGAGGCTTTATCAGAAAATAATAGAGAGCAAAACTCATTTCCAGGTGTGAGAAGTCACATACCACAATATTAGCTTGAAAGCTAGTTGAACAGAAAAATTGACTGAATAATTTCCAATAATGCTCAGTGAGGTTAAAGGACATAGGAGTGGTAGTGATGATCATGATGCACAATGGTGAAATCAAGATAGAAAAATTCTGCTCATTAAATAAACTTTCTGAAGTGATGTTGGAAATGGTTTTAGTGTTTTCTAAAAATGTTTATTGAACTAGTGGTGTTAACTCATTAGTTAGTGGGTCACAACCAAAAACTTTTTAAATAAAATAGGATAGATTAACAAATAGATACATAGGATAAATATTGTTCAACAAAATTTTGTTTCTAGATTCTTATGTATGTGTGTGGTCTGGAAGTAAAATGTACTTCTTACAGTGAGTTGTGGTTTAATGGGCTTGAAGGTGATTACTTTGGAGTCTGCTTCCTAACCATTTCAGAATTTACCCATTTTCTTTTTAAAAAGTGCACATGCCTGGGCTTCACTGATGTTTGTAAAGATTGTTTGTTTGTTTGTTTGTTTGTTTTTGAAATAAGTCCCCTAGGTGATATTACCTCTTGAGTATAAATTGAAGAGACTTCACTCTTGTAAGATTGCTTAGGAATGGGGTGATAGTTGGGGAATGAGGGTAAGGAAGTGAAAGTGCTCCCTACACCAGAAGTCTGCAGGACTCCATCTCTGCAGGGTCCTGACTGATCTGATCTCTGATCTTCCCTAGCGGGGTCAGAGGGCTATTAACCCATCTGATGCTCCCTTTGGTTGTATCCAGGTGCCCTCTAAAGTGGACAGCTCTTTCGGAAACACTTTTGTCTGAATGTAGTTAGTGTAACAAGTTAGATCAAAGTTCAACCTTTTCTAAGAAGAAGATGGCTATATCAATATATTAAAAAAATCAAGATTTGGCAAACAGTAAACTGGAAGTTCTGACTTCCCAGAACTGCAGTGTTTCTCACTGTGATCACTTTCAGAGAAAGCTGTCTCTGAGATAGGGTTGGGGAAGGAGCACCTGTAAATCAATACAGTCTGATAGAGAGTAGATATTCCCGGAGTTGAAAGGTGTCTTGATATTTGGGATCTGAAATATTTTAATTTCCAGCCCTCCCACTGTCACCCAAAGTTATTCAGAGAATTGCTTTTGGGGGGTTCCTGAAATATATGCTAGAAATTATTTGTGAAGCACTTCAAGCCTTTGTAAATTCTCTTATTCTTCATGTTAATATGATGACAGGCCCTGAAGGTGATTTTTCTAATGCCTGAAGAAAATATGTAGCCATCAACAAATCCCTCCTGAGTCTCCGTTGTCATCAATGACACCTACTGAATCATTCTTTATTTTTTTTTCATTTTTTCATTAATACAAATTTATTAGTGTGGGTAAGGGTCTGTGGTGAGGGCCAACAAAGAATGAGACAGATAGGGTCCCTGACATCCTAGAGTTGAAAGTCTAATGGGAAAAAGGGCATTAGATAATAATTATAATTAATTAATTAATTACTTTGTGCAGTGAGAGAAAAACATATTTACTTTTCATTTATGAATCAATCTGTCAACTAAATAATTATTTGGCTCCTGTCAGGATGAGAATGAATTAGAAGAGAATAAGGGGGAAGATGCCTCTTCTTCTTACACTTCCCCAGACCCTGTCTAAGCTCTAAGCCCTTAACCCCATGAAGTCCCCACTAAGATGGCCACTTATTCTCTCAGGCTAGAGCCTGCCCTGCCCCTGATAAGAGAAGTCATCCATAGGGAGAGCTCATGGTCTCAGAAACTATGCTATGAACTGAGGAAGTGTGGGATTCATGTTTTTCTCTATTGTCTTAAGTTGGAACCTGAAGCCATTTGCTTCACAAGTATTGTTATACATGGTGGTTAAATTTTTGAAGAGCTATAATTTAGTGTATTGAAGTAAATTATCCTAAATGAATTGGCTAGTTTATTGATGTAATTATAACTTGCCTCTTCCTATTTTGGATTTAAAGCACAAATAACTGAAATATAACTAAACTATAGGAAACACACCATTTTGCTCATTTGCATTCTTAGATGCTTGAGATAGATTCTTCTCAAAAGCAAGTTACTACTGATAAAATTTATTACGTGTGCATGAAATGAATGGGTATATTGTTGTGATGACACCTTAAGAATAATTATAGACGTGTGCCATCTCATTTCTCTTATGTTGTGAATGTATATAAATGGAGTAATATCCCTGTTAAATTACTCCTGTGTTTTGATATGGATTTTTCAATGAAATTGACAAAGACAGTGTTCCTTGAAAATGAATTTGTTTTCCTAAAACTGAGTAAGTCTGGATGAAAAATGAGCCAAAAATAATTTTTAAAACACTTGATTTCCTTTATTTTCTGAGTCAAATTTAAAGTAAACTTAAAAGAGAATGAGAGCTTAAGGTTCTGCTGCCATTACTGTGCTGGGCTCAACAAAGAAAGCCTGTGCACATGTTGGAGAGCTCTGAGGGCCTCCCCACCAGCCTGCCATCCAGCATTTGGTAACAAGGACTTATGCATGTTGCTGAACCGTGCCCCAAACAAACCTGAAAACTGCTGAGAATTTGACAGGTCCATAAATCATCATGCCCACTCCATTTTGCAGCATGTTGAGTCACTAGCCTGTGTTTAAGCATTGGGTTTTGTTGCCTGTTTTATAGAGCTAAGTAGAAATTCCTTCTTGTATTTAGCTGTGACTTTCTTGTTCACAGAAGGGGCCATTTCATGCTTTGTGGCTTCTATAGTGGTACGCTCTCTGTTGGCTATTTGTTCTTTTAAGTTCCAGGTGTTGTGACATGAAGATTTTATTTTATAGGTAATGCAGACCTTGCCTCCTTGTAACCGTTAGCTGAAAGAAGTGAAGTTTTCAAATGAAAAAAGAAATGCAGAATGGCCCATTCTTACAAAAGAGAAGCACCATTTTTTTTCCCGTAATTGGCAGAGCTTCACCTGTTATCTGTTAGGCCCTGCCAGCATGAGGCCCCACAATTGGTCGTGTAGACCATTTCCGGGCCAACGTATTCGACATCCCTGCATTCCATGCTCAAGCTGCAGGATCTATCTAGATGCCCCCACTGGTTTAGAGCAATGTGTGCCTTCTTCTGCCCATACCCAGTAGAGCAGGCAATGCTGGAGATTTTCCCATACCCAGTTCAATTCCAAAACCACATTTCAGACTGGAGCTGGTACATAATGGTGGTAACATCCATGCTGCCACTGATCCCAGAGTGTTTCCTATGGATTGGAGTGGGTTTTCTTGCATGCGCCTCTCTGACCTGAATAGGCCCACTTACTGGGGCAGAAAGTTTGTTCTGAATGAGCACCAAGCCCTAGAGGCCCAGAAAAGGCTGCATTAAACCAAGTTTATATTTTCTTCCCTCTGCTGAGGGTCAGTTTAGCCAAAGCATGTCTCTTTCTCACATTCCAAAATCCTAGATAAGCATTCTGCCAAGTCTCTTAAATTTTAAACATAATCACCAAGACATGATCAGTCACTCCCTTACTTTGGCTGACAAAGGTCACTGGTCACAGTGTCATAGTCCTTGCTGAATTTTGATCCACATGTTGTGTGCTCTATGCCAGGGAGAAGTCACCGTGGCACTTACTTGTGTTCTCTAATGACTTCTCTTGGTTAATTCAAGCCTGGGAAACTGTGATATAATGACAGAGACAAGACAAGTAGAGGATCAGGAAGAAAGAATTACTAGATTTTCTGTAGCAATGAATGAGATGGGCTGTCACAATGCCTCTTGGTCCCCTTGGGCCTTTGACCAATACCTCAATGAGAAGAGTCATAGGGTAAAAACACAATACATAAGATAATTTAAAAAATTTACCTGACCACATGTTACTTTATTTATTCATCAAGCTTTTTGAGTCCTCTACTACCAACCTCTTCACTTTTTCACTCAACCCTCTAAAATGTGGTCATCTTTAGTTCTTCTCTGCACTTTACCTCCCCGCCCACCCCCACAATATTCCTCCATTTTCTGATTTTTTCTTCCCAGTTTTAGCTGGAATCTTTTTCATATTCTGCCTCCATGAGAGCAAATTCACTTTGTATTGCTGCTAGGAAAATTTTTCTGACCCACAAACAAGATGCAGTGACACCTCTCTGTGACCCCTGTTTGGCTCCTCTGTCAGCCAGAGAAGATTCTGGCTCTCTCATGTGACTCTTGAATGCTTCTTTTAATGCTGGCCTTTCCTATAGGCAGCTGGTCTCCAGCAGAAACACTTTATTTCCCCAAGCATGTTCTTTTATGTCCTTGTTGATAATGAACTTCTGCCAGATTCCCTACTCTCTGTCCTCCACAACTCAGCTTAAACTATTTTTATTCTTCTCCCCCTCCCTCCACATCCCTATCAACAATAAACTCCACTGCAGCCTCACAGAATACGAGTGAAGATTAATTATAGAATGCATCATAGCACTTTACTATTGGGTCACCTGTGCCTTCTCTCTGGTAAACATGAGCTCCTTGAGAATAAGGGACATCTGTGGTAACAGAGAGACTAATATTCAAATCCTGATTCTGTTCTTGGGTATGCATGGCCTTGGCCATAATATCTGACCTCTTCCATCTGAATGACCTCCATAATCCAGGGTTAATGGCACCTACCTTGCAGAGCTATTGTGAGAACTAAATGAAGCAATGTAACACGTTTCTGAACACACTGACTATAACACAGAAAGAGTTCAAAAATGATTTTTTTCATATTTATATTCCAACAGAGTGCCTGACAATTCCTCCATTGAACATTCATTTATTCTACCACTATTCATTGAGTGCTTGCTATGTACTAAACACCCTACTGTGCTCTGAGAATACAATGGTGAATATGATACAGCCCTTAACAAAAAGAGTTTAGGATTGAGGAGTAAGGGGACAGAAAATAAAGAGAGTTACAATTGTGTTTGAGAAGTTACATAATACAGCTCATGGGTACGGGCAGGTGTAATTAATTGTCAGTAATGAGAGGGGAAGTAGAAGACTACCCGGCCCACAGTAGGTGCTCAGTAAATGTTTCCTAAACACAATATGTATTACTGATGCTTTTAATTAAAAGAGCACAAGATGAAGGAGGGAGATTTGTTTGCGGTTTTGTGGTATTGTTAATTTGGTGCCTTTTTAGATCTTTCTTGGGGGCAGTCCAGTTTTTCTATTTTTCAAGCTGTAATGCCTGTTTGATGCTTCCAGGGGGAATTTCCTGACCTGGACATTGAAGAGGTTATTTCAGGACTGATGTTCCAAGGAAAATGCATTATCACCTGATGGTTCTCTTGAGCTTTATTCAGCTTTGCACTGACTTCTGATGGGTTTTGCAGAAGATGCGGGCCTAGGGATGATCTGAGTCATATGGAATCGCTTCAGTTGGCAATCCTGAGAGACTTGAGGAGAGAGGAGGTGGAGAGGTTCTGCCAAAGCATCATGGAATTTACCAAGTGGCATAGCCTTAGAAATACAAACACTCCAAGAGACACTTAATATTAACTATCCCGGATTAAGAGGTACTTGCCAGCATATGTCTGGGGCCTAGGTTACAAATCATAAGTTGCTATTACAGGTGTAAGATATTACAAAAAGCAAGTCTGTATTCCAGCAGTTATACTTAAAGTTTTCTAAAGCTCTACACAGTCGGAACTTGGGAATTGTTTGGATTCTTATATCTTATATCGCTCTCTTGTTGCTGACATGGGTAAAGTGCAGTGTTAGCTTTGCATTTGATATTCTATACAATTTTAAGGGCACACACAGTAACAATGGTGATTATGGGGTCCCTTTTACTTTGCAGATAACTTTACTCCTTTTCTTAAACCTAGTCAATCAACTTATATAAGACTTTTCTTGTACAATATTATTTGAAGATAGGGTTAATGTACCATAGATTGATTTTTATATTTTGAATAGACTGAGTGTTGCGACATAGCATACAGGGAACCCTGAGGGAATTTTTGAAATGCATTTTGGTTTCAAAGATTTCTTCACACCTTTCTTCCTAGGCTGGCCACTCACTGTGACTTCTGAGTAAATCTAGGGATTTCAGGGGCAAAGGGAGGGCCAAAGAAGGAGTAGGCCTGAGATTTTGGTACTAATGATGTAATATATGGCACACATGGCTGCTACTGGGCTCAATGATGTTGCCTGTTTATTTAATACAAAGTGGTAGTGGGCAGTGAATGAAGGAGAAAGGGAAGGAGAAAGTAGAAGTGGAAATAGAGAAGCTAAAGATACATAAATGGAGCAAGGACTGCTCTCTAAGTGAAAAGTAACGTGGTCCACGTGGCCAGGAATACAGTGGCAAGTGAGCTTTTGCTTGCTGATTTCTGTCTCCTGAGATTTATTTGTTTTTGAGCTCCCAGAAATATTTCCTTCTGTTATCTTTTATCATGGAACAATCTCAGGCACTTTTGTCTGCCACATTCTTGTTTTTGAAGGTACTCCAAAGAGGTTGAATTTGAACGTGATAATGAGAGCTGTGAAAAGAGAAAAATAAGGGAGGAAGAAAATGGGAAGAGGAAAATAAAGTGTGATGGGGAATTATGTGAATATTTTATAACAAGGGAACTTTGAAGCTAGGAAGAGCTACTTTTTATATTCACTGAATTTGTAAATTCATGTTAATTTAATACAATGGTTTTATTGTTATGGTATTGTTTTTCTTTTTTTTGGGAAAAATGGGAGGAAAAATGGTTCACTACTTTTTTTCTTGGCTGCTGAACAGCATAATACAATTACAGGACTGTAAAAATATGATGTTACATACCATAGCTCTGTAATTACCAAACCAAAATACTAGGTGCATGCCAAACTATGCAGTCACAAAACTGCCGCACAGTTCTCATAAACTTCAGAAAACCTCTTAAAATAATTTTGTTCTTTTTAACTTTTTAAAGTTTCGAAAGTCAGAAGAAGCTTTACTTTAGCTCTGAATGAGACATAAGAAAAATTTTAAAGTCATTTTAAAAATATGCATATATAAAAAAACTTAAACTAAAAATGAAGACATTTTGCTTTCACAGCTTTCTAAAGTCTACATGTTTATGGGACTTATTTTTCTTAGAAAATTTAATTCTATAGTTTGTCATTTACACCCAACTAAATTTAAAGAAAATATCCTAAAGTGAACAAAGCTTTATTGAGCATCTATCTCTATGTGTTTGATGAAAAACATCATTTTTTATATTGTTCTAGAATTATCTAATGCTTAAAGGAGACACGTTTTCATCAAATTTTCAAAATTTTTATACACACAGAAAAAGTTTAAAGGATAATACAATAAATGCTTATATAACCTTCACATGGATTGAATAATTTTTATATTTACCATATTTGTCCT
Source organism: Eonycteris spelaea (assembly GCA_003508835.1). Lineage (NCBI taxonomy): Eukaryota > Metazoa > Chordata > Mammalia > Chiroptera > Pteropodidae > Eonycteris > Eonycteris spelaea. Next base: position 464,423 of record PUFA01000230.1, read on the forward strand.
CCTTCTCTTCATATCTATATCTAGGTCTAGATAAAAAATATGTATGTTATAAATATTATATTTATATTATATCTACATGTAGATAAATATAGATGATATCTACACAATATATAGATATATAGATATATAGATATTATTGTTGCTATTACTCATTTGAAAATAAATTACAGACATGATGAAATCTCACTCCTAATTATTATATCTAATAAAAGCTGTAATTTAAAAATAATATCTGATATCCAGTTTATATGCAATATATAAAATGTCTTTTATAGCTTTTTTTCATGAATCAGCATCCCATCAAGATTTATAGGTTGCATTTGGTTATTATTCTTTTCCTTTTGTCTTGTAAAATGTCCCACCCTTGGTTTAGGATGTTCTAGATTTGTCTGACTGGCTACTCATGGTATCATTTAATTTATCTATGCTATTCCTTGAATTTCATTGAAACTGGAAGTCTAGAGGTTTCATTATATTTCATTATATAACACTTCAAAGGTGATGTTGGGTCCTTCATATGCACCACATTGAGAGGCATACGATGTCTGGTTATTTCACTTAGTGAAATTAAATTTAGTGATTTGCTTGAAGTGACAACTGCCAGATCTTTACATTCTTCTTTAGCAATTGGCAAATAATCTTCCAGGTGATATTTTTCAAATGCCATGCTCTCTAATAACTTCCTTTCCTCCTTTCACCCAGTGGTTTGATGATTCCTGGACAGATATGTGCACGTGTATGTGTGTGTTCATGTATGTGCATGTGTAAAATGGTGATCTTCAAATTCCATCACTTTTTGCATATTTATTATTATTCATAAATTATTACAGATAAAGGAAAATGTTCTCTCTAATCTCACATTTTTAATTTCTTTGAATATTAGTATGGACTCATTTATTCAATTTGTTAAAACCATTATGGTGACTGCTTTACTAATGTTCAGAATTCCCAAACTGACCAGGGCAGGTTCCTTTAAATTGTCTCCTGAGTCTTTTTGGCATGTCCCTACATTCTCCAAGCCTTTGCTTTTCCACACAAAATAGCGCAGCTCACTTTGTAGTTTGCTGCCTCAGACCTAGAGTCAGCTATTTTTGCTCTGAATCAGGACTTCTTCTAGTGGGGAATGCTTCTTAGAAAGCATTTTCTTCATATACCTGTTGGCCATTTGTATGTCTTCTTTGGACAAAATGTCTACTGAGGTCCTTTGCTCATTTTAAAATAGGGCGATTTGTTTTCTTGCTATTGTTTTTCGAGTTCTTTATATATATTTTGAAATTACCCCTTATCAGATATATGTTTTGCAAATGTTTTCTCCCATTATGTAGGTCTCGTCATGCTACTGACAGTTTCTTTTGCAGTGCAGAAACTTTTTAGCTTGATGCAATCCCATGAGCCAGCTCTTAATCTGTGAGCTTATCTAAAACAGAGACTGAGACCCTATTGAATGTGTTATTGTCAGCCCTTTGGAATTTTATTGAGTAGGAACATAATAAAATGGAACTTTTTCAGACATAATTGTTTTCATTTGATCATTTGATTCCATGACACATTTTCTAAGCAATGCCATGAGTAGGGCATAAATTAAAAATTAAAGGAAACACCACCCTGCCCTCAATGATATTTTGGTCTAGTATAGATAATCAAATAATCATACTTCAACAAACATCATCCATTGAACACAGAGAAAACAGAGAATTGAGAGCAGGATGGCAAACATTTTCTATAAAGGGCCAGAGAAATGTTAGGTTTTGCAGCCATAGAGTCTCTGTTAAAACTCCTTGATTTGCTCTTTTAGAAAAATAAAAGCAGCAATAGACAACATGTCTACAAATGAACGTGCCGGTGTCCCAGTAAAACTTTATTTATAAAAATAGGCAATGAACTAGACTAAACCCATGGGCTGTGGTTTTCTGATTTGTAGAGACATGGTTTTTTCTTTTGTTAATAAAGGAGAGAAATTACTGAAGGACCATATAAGAGAATGTGGAATGGGGTATTCTATACAATCTGCATGTATATGAAACAGGAAGAAGAGACAGAGGGGGGTTAGAGGGAAACGTCAAGGAGGTCAGAAGTTGGAGAGAGGAGATGGAAATAAGTTTTTACCAAAGATCTTTTATTGATTTGTATGATGGTAACATTCTCTGCTCCAAGTTGCCCAAGGCTCACCCAGTTCATTCCTGTTTCCTCAGATCAAGCTAAACTAATTAGCTTCTCAGGTTCCGGGTCTCCCTCCAGAGAGAATCATGGAATAATTCAGATAGAGAGAGAGAGAGAGAGAAGAGGAGAGGAGAGGAGAGGAGAGGAGAGGAGAGGAGAGGAGAGGAGAGGAGAGGAGAGGAGAGGAGAGGAGAGAGAGAAGAGAGAAATAAAGATGAGAGAGAACTATCTCTACGTATAATCTTTGCTTCTTCTTGATTAGTTTTGTGAGGGTTCCCTGTTCACAGGACCTTGGGATTCTTTTTTTTTTTTTTAATTAATTAATTAGTTAATTTTTTATGGTGACATTGGTTAATGAAATCCAATAAGTTTCAGCTGTATACTTTAACAGTAAGGCATATATATATATATATGTATGTTCACCTCCCATAGTTAGATTTCTTTCTGTCATCACATATTTGACCCCCTTTACCCTGTCTACCTCCCCCCTCCCCCTCCCACCCTCTGGTGACCACTAGTCTATTGTAAGACCTTGGGATTCTTCTCAGTGAACACTGGAAATTTGCTCTACAGATAAAGTATCGGCAGGATTACTCCTCTGTTATTTGATCTCAGAAACTTACATTTATCACAGCAGTTGCAAATAAGTGGCCCCTCATCAAAATAACTTTTTAAAATTTCACCAGCACCTTTAAAGTCCAAAGATACTGCCTCTAAATCACAAGTCTAAACCCTGTTCATACTTAAGTATTGGAAAGCCTTTCATGAAGGAGAAACAGTCTATCTAAGCAAATGGTTTTCATTATTGTAGTGTGGGAAAATGTTCACATTTTCTTTTTTCCTGTGGCAGATGTCGGCCTCGTTTGAGCCTGGTCTGAGTCCCTAGGTTATAAATGTCTTTGCGTGCAGGAATATTTTTTATTTGTGTCTCCATAGATGTAATTTCTTCTTTTTGGATAATAATAATCTCCCTGAACCTTTTATTTTTCCATTGCAAAGAGTTGTTTTCCTTTGTGTCTATGCTTATGAGGTCTTATCATAAGGTAAGTGTTTTATGGTGACCAGCACTGACTGTCCCCATCCGTGGAGTGCTCAGCCATGTAGGAGCTTGTCCCTCACTTGCTTTATTAATTACCAGCCTGTGTAATCCTGGGAATGGTGCCACATGCACCTGCTTAGCAAGGGCTCTGTGGATGTCCTGCCTCTCCTTCTTTGATCCTTGCAGTGAGACCAGCAGGGGGTGCACCTAGGAAAATCAAGAGTCCATGTTCTCATCTCTCACCAGGAAGGTAATGGATAATTGAAAAACAAGTAAAAACAATCTTCAGGAAAAATATTCAATTAGTGGGTCTGAAAACATTCATTTTTATGACTCAGTTGCTTCATGCAAATATAGCTATTAGTACTACACAATTTCAAAGTGTTCTATACATTTTACCCCTTGATTCAAGCTACAAACAAAAGTAGCTTCATATACCAAGCACTTATCTAAGCACATTACCTGAAGCAATCCATCTAAATATCAGCAAAACACAAAAACATAGGTGCTATCAATATCCTCATTTTATTAATGAGGAAATTGAGGCTTAGAGAGATTGAAGCCCCCATATCTAATAAGTGGTAGTCCAGAATTCAAACTCAAGCAGTTTAACTCCAAGGCTCATGCTCTTAATCACTTTACCACACTGTGTCCTCAAATATTTAGTGAGTATGTTTTCTGTGCCAGGCACTCTGCTGGGAATTGGATAGGAATGATAAATAAAAACACATGTTTGCAACCCTCATGAGGTTTTCGGTATAGTGTGACAGACAGATGGGAATAAATGTGTGTATGCATGTGCACAGAAACACACACACACACAATTTTAAATAGTGATATGAGCTACAAAGAAAAAAAAAACCATGCCACTAATAGATAGAATAATGAAAGGATAGATAGAAGGAATGGAAGCTATAGACTGGGCAGTTAGGCAAGTGATATGAAGTTGAGATTGGAAAATGAGAAGAAGACCTTCATAAGAAGACAGTGATGATGAGCTTTTTGGGAAGAAATACCAGATGTATGAAATATTTTAAAAAATAGAAAAGAACTTGATGGAGTTAAATCAAAACCATTTGCCTAGCTACACGTCCAAGGCATTCAGCCAATATCAATGCCCACTTCTAATCCTTTTTAATATAGAAAGTATATTAGAAATCATACTTGTTGTCATTGGCTTGGATTCATGACTACTCTGTAAGCGGGAGTTGTCAAACCACATTTGGGCCACCATGTGGGAAAGGATTGGCTGCAACACATTCAACCGGAATGGCCCAACTCAAAGCATCTGTCTGAATCTTGCAGAGGAGCAAAACAGACCTAATTGGCGACTGTCCACTTGGGCAAGGTAAGACATTGACATGAGGATTATCAGGACATGCACTAAATCAAGGAGGAGAAAACCCTGGCTTTGTGACCCAACACTTTTTTTTTGTGGGGCCTAGAATACATGCAGGTGGGGTGACTTCTTAAAGGTCCTGCACTGGACTGGACATGGGGAGAGAGGCTTCATGGTTCACCGCTGTGTGTCCTGAGCCAGGAACAGTGCCTAAAATAGAGCAAATGTTCAAACAATTATCGTGTAAGTTGATGGATAGAATTTAGAGTAGTGGAGAGAATGGGAGAAATTGTTCATCCACTGTACTTTGAGAAGAGAGGGAATGTCATAGCTCTTACTGAACACCTGTTTCACATGACTGATTGACTTATTATTTTATTATTTTGTTTTATTAGTTTGTTTATTGGTAGCCTGTATGTGGGTTTATTAGAAGAAATGGAAATATATTTTGGTAAGGAAAGAATGATTCCTTCAAAATGTGTGTTCTAGGAGAGACTACCAGTGGTCTCAGTTGCAGGGTCACTTAGCAGAACAAAAACCACCTCGGGAGATGATCTCAGTACCTGGTCTTTATTCCCTACTAGGCACTCTCTGAGTGTTGGTTGCTAGTGGTCACGATTGCCCGTTTGCAGAGAGTGGGCCTTGCCTGAATGGGGGCCACTTCTCCAGGGAGGGTGTGATTCTCCCACACGAACTGGATGGCTCATGGTCAGTAACTAACTAACTGATAAAAACAGCAGCCTCTTTTCTTAAAGTGGGACCATGTCTGAGACATAATTTGCACTTCCAAGTGTTCCTTGGGACCAGGCTGACACTAGTCTCTATCAGAGCCCCCATCCTTCTGTAACATTTTCCCCCTGCCCACCTTCTTCCCTCTCTCCTCTTCTCCTAAGAGCCCCACTCAGTCAAGCATTTGCACCAGATCCCCCTCAGGCTCTGCTCCTAGGAAACCTGACCTTCAGCAGCCAGGGTTCATCATTCTTGACAAGGCTTTGTTCTTTACCTTGCCTGTCCCCCCAGCTGGAGGTTCAGACTCTGTGTCTGGGGACCTTACGTTTACCTCCTCTTCCTTGTGCCAAAAACAATTGTCAAGGGTAACATTCCCTCTAGGAACTGCCTTGCTAATGGGACCAGATATTGGCAGTTTATCGATCAAGTCTCCTTTTCTATTGTACAGTGTTTATTTGGTCACTGGGAAATATTGCTTCCCACTCTTCGTACTTTTCTATTCTTTTTGATTGACATTTTCTTTCTTTAGATCTATTAATATCTTCAGTCAAGGTAGTTAGGTCATGTTGGCTTGTGCCTTATTTTGTGAATTTAAGGTGACTTTGCATATTTCTGACCTCATTAGTTTTGTGTTGATCTTATAGTTAGCTGTCGAAGGACAGGCATCCTCCAATCATTGCCAAGTGTTAGGGGCAGAAAGCTCACATTTATGTGTACTAAATTTATTAAAAGGTTTGAATTTCACTGGTTTCTCATTTCACTTCTGGGAGCAAAACTCCATAAACACTTTTATTTATTAAGAAATCAAGGAAGATTTTTGTTACAATAACTCCTGAAAGATACGTGTTATTTCAAAGACAAGAATCTGCAAATTAATCTTCTGATATATGACTTGTGTAATAGTACATCTATGCACAGAAAAGTGCATCTACTTGCATGAAAAGAATATTTTAATCTCTGGCTCTTAGTAAAGTGGTAAGCTAGGAACTTCTGTCTGGCTTCATTCCTACCTAACTCCCAGGAATGATTTGCAAATTAATGAGATAATGTCTGAGAAGCACTTTGAGCTTTTAAGAGAAAGGAACCAGATAAATGCAAGGTATCATCATTATAGTCACTATATTCTGCTTAACTTTTACACTTCTGGGAAAATGATTAAGCTGCCTTTTCCTTTCCAGTAGTCATTTACCCAAGAGGCCCAATCTTTGCTTTCTATGCATATTGTGAGTTTACTGTTCTCCCTGGCCACACTGAAACTTCATTATTTTAATAGAAACAAAAATCCACAATTTCATGTAATCTGTTTTAGATTATACAGCTTCTAAGTGCACAAGCTGGGATTTGAATGTAGATCTGTTTAAGTTCCCTCCACCTAGCCCCACACTCTTATTTTTCTGCTGTAGAGAGTTAGACATAGCTTCCCTAACCTCCCTGTTTTCACGGTGAGGAGAAACTGCAAGAAAGTTAATGAGGTTGAATAACATTGTATAGCAATCCCAGCTATGGCAGGCATTTCATCTTGTGATAAGGGCTTGGAGACATAGTGTTTTCATCTCACAATGTGGGTTCAGTCATTCTTAACCAATTCTTTGGTCCCCTTGAAGCCTGTGTTCAATCACCACCATATTTACAGTGACGTGTAGGTGTATATTGTGGTGGATCTCAAGGGTTAATCCCAGTCGGGACTTGGGTGCTGAGGCTAAGCCCCCTACTGAATGCAGTCAGTGCCTGTGTGTGGCACATGTCATATCTGCTATCGTGAAACCACTGTGGGCAGTGGAAAGGACTCTGGTCCCATCTGCCTGCTGCCCATCTGGCTATGGATCCTACTGTCTCATCCTAGCTCTGAGGCCTTGAGCAAGTTATAAATCTCCATGCTGTTCAGGGGCCACATGAATTGGGAAGGAGGCAAAAAGTACAGTGCAAAGGCAAGGGAAAGGGAGACTGAGTCACGGCCTCTTAACCTAAGCTCACAATGTACCTGGACACACTAAATAGTGAATATTGGATGCCCCTGTGTTCTTCTTTCAGCCTAGAAAGCAGACTCAGGACTAGAGGCGGAGCTGCCACCTTACACACATGAAATTCACCATGAAGAGGAAAATCTCCGCTAACAATGACAGGACAAATTGACCAGAGAAGTCTGAGTTGCTGGAGATGTCATGGCATGGCTGCACTAGCTCAGGACCATGCATCTCAGGACTCTTGGAACATGGGAAAAATTAATTCTGGTTGGTTAAGCCATTATTGTAGGGTTTCCATAGGAGTAATTATTATTTAATCAGATCTAGGATGAAGTGGACACAAAAATTCAACACTATCAAGAAATGTTTGAAATATGTCTCATTAATGATGATCCTTACCCTAAATTTGTAGTGTGCCTTGCATTATTAGGTAAGGATAGTGAATATATACATATATATACCATATTACTAAGTATAGATATTATATATAATATTATACATATAACTATTACCAGGTATAGATAAGACATACAATACCTATATATAATTTATAACTTAAAAGTATATAATTATTCATAGTTGGGGCATATGCACAAAACCTTTTTCTGATAGGTGTGTATGATCCAAAAGGATAGAGCCCCTTTTTTGTAAAGCTCTATGGTATACAAAGCTTTCTAATATATAGTGCATTTGATCTTCGTAATAACTCTGAGAAATAAGGATTATTAATAACACTGCTTAGTTTTTGTAGCATAGTTCAGTAAATTTCTGTGGCATATTCCATGTTCCTTGATAAGTATTTTACGAAGGCAACTGCACACACATGCAGACTTTCTGATTTTCTGTCTCACAGCCTGTCCACTCAGTTGTGCTACTTTTTCATTCTAAATCAAAACTTCTTCCTTAAATCACTAATGCTGATATGTCTTAGAAACTGTCATTAGCAGCAAATTGCTCACTCCACAGGGAGAATAAATGCCCTAAAACCTACTCTCCTCAAATCTAAGGTTCTATCAAGTTTTCAAGGCTAATAAGATCTGCTCTTCCAGTGTAAAACAAAAGGAATAAAGACTCCTGGGGGAAAATATGCTTGGTACACATTACTTGTTGGAGAATTCTTCCCAAAGATGACAACTTAGAAAATAAAACATAAAAATATTATGGTAATATTACATATTGGCTTATATTTCATAGTTTGCAGATTACTAAGTATGTTCAAATGTGTTTTTGGTTTTATTTTTATATCAGCCCTGGTGTTAAGTTGGGCTTGTGTGTGAGAAATCATAAATTAGTGTCACCATATAATTACTGAGAAAATTAAATGATGTTTAAATTCAATAAAAATTAAAAAATTGTGATTGCCCAAGAAACACTATGAAATGTTGCTGCAAACCAACACAAAAGGGGAAATATTATAATCGGTTATTGAGCAAATCAAACTGTATTAATTTGTTTTATTTTGTAGCATACTTCATTTTATATAGTGTAATCATAGCTTAGATAAAATTTTGGGTTTTTTAAACTTAACATATCAAAAATGTCTCATTACTGATTTTTTCATGATTAAAATAGTGAATATTATTCTATGAATAAGCTATAAATGAAATCTATTAATCAGTTTCTTTGTTAGTAGATAACCAGTTTACTTCAGTTTTTCCACTATTATCAAATGACGTTTTGATGAACATTTTATAACAGAAAATTTCTTCCCTATTTTGAATTAGTCCTTTGGATAAGTTCATAGACTTTATGGGTAAGGAGTCTTCATATTTAAATTGGATTCAACAAGAAACAAATGTTCTGTTTAACCATCATTTTGCCAATATTGTCATATTTTAATGTTAATAATTTATTTCACAGGTGAAAAATTATACTTCATTTTAAATTTTTCTAATCTTAGTTTTTAGTAAGGTTGAGTATCTTCCTGCATGTTAATATTTTCTCCTAGGTAATTTCATGATTAAAATAATACGGCTAGCAACTGCAACTCACTATCATATATGTTGTGAATATACTTCTCAGTCTGTTTTCTTTTAGTTTACTTTTTCATGATGCTAATTTTATTATTGCTTATTTTTGTTATTGCATTGTTAAAGTCTAATAATATTGAAAAACTTTATGAGTAAGTTTGTGCAAGTTTAGCTTATTGAAGGCATATGAGATGAGGGATAACATGGAGACTGAGGTGTGCTTTGGGTAACAGTACCAGGAGATAATTTCCTGGGGCCCAGGCCTGCTATCAGGGAAACCTTGAAACATAGATTTAAAAAAAATCTTGGCAGGTTATTTAGAGCAGAACCTAGAACTACATAGATTCCAAGTAGGTGGACTATAATAGATTGTAACCATGTAAGTAGCTGGATTCCTTTTTGGAATGGAGACAGATGCCCAGGTGAACCAACATCGAGACCCATACATGGACACACAGCTGGAGAGGAGATGAGTGAGAGGCCAGGGAAATGATGTCTGCTCATCTGAGGCTGGCTTCATGGGTGTGCCCCTAACAAGTCCACCCACTACCACCCCTGCCCTCAGATGGGCTCTGTGCTTGGATTAATGCTCTGCTCTTCCTGTCTTATAATATTTAATAATTTTATCTTTGAACTTGTGTTCTGCAAGTGGAGTCCACAAGACAATGGAGCATGACGTGAGCAGAGGAGATATGTGCAATATTCACGCCTGCTGTTCTTTGCTGCCCCATTCATGTTTGGACTTCCTGATGCCTATGAACAGAATCCCAGTGGATCCACTATGCAAGGGTTACCTATGACTGCGGAAAGCGAAGGGGGATGAAAGAGTCCCCAGAGACCACGCTTTCTATTTGAACATAAATCTGCTTTAAAGTAAGAGAGAAGGCGATGCCATTGTAAGAACCACTGATGACCAAGCAACCCTATCTATTATATCTTTTATTACTCTTGTTATCATAACTCTTCACTTAACATCATTGATAGATTCTGTGACTTTAAGCAAAATTATGTATAATGAAACCACTAGTACCATAGACTAATTCATATAAACAAGAGTTATTTTCCTATTGCATCTTATCTATGTTATAACAAAGTGCTATAAGATGAAACAACTTTGAATGAAGCCACTTTATTTGAGGACCTGCTGTACTTTCCTGTGTTAGCCAGTCATTTACACTGAAAATGATGACACAAAGGGAAAGAGAGAGGAAAAAAAACCCCCACAGTTCCTTTACTTTTAGTCTTATCTTACTCATCAGTAAGCTGAAAGTAGAGAGTGTTGGTAGCATGTGAGTGTACCAAGAAGTGAAATCAAAACAGCTGTGTGTCTGTGTATGGGTCTTGATGTTGGTTCACCTGGGCATCTGTCTCCATTCCAAGAAGGAATCCAACTACTCATATGGTTAAATTGGTTTTGTGCAGGATGTCAACAGTTTTGTTAAGAGCAAGATATGAATGTATGTATGAGCTATGAAATACGATTCCAATGACTCTGCATATGAATTAATTGCTCTTATATTTGCATTTAAAGCTGGCATTGCAGAATAGAAAGATTTATGGTTAAATTCATGCTAATGATTTAAATAATATATTTTTTTTCCACACGGAACACCATTAAATGGCAAATAAAAAATGCTATGGCAATTTGAGAGAAATACCATGAAAAAAAGAGAAAAGTTTTTATATTTAGTACTCTTAATAGCTGTTTTTTCCTGCCTTTGAACCAGAAAATCCACATCTTCATCTTGCACTGGGAATTGACATTGATTGTGTGTATGGCCCTGGCCTCATAAAGATGGGAGACATTTCAAAGTTGTAACATCACAAACCTGTATTCTGGAAGAGACATTTTATATCATTTGTAGTTTGTTCATCTTTAATTTTGTAACACACTTTGTTTTTAAAGTGCCAGTTTTTCTCAGCTGTCTGACCAGAATACCAGAAAAGACATCTCCTCCTTTAGTAAAGGAAGGAAAGTGAACCCAGGGGCCAATTAGGTGGCATTGAGAATAAAGTCCCCTCTCACTGAGGGATCAGTCTGACCTGAGGTTTTGCTTCAAACTTGGGGGAAAGGAGATGGGTGTCTTATGTTTATTTTAGTAAGAGGGGCCATTTCCTTACATCCCAAAAGAAATAAGCAAAATGCTTGTTTGAACGCCCTAAAAGAATCTTAGAAAAACCCATGATGTTTATCTCATTGTTGGGCAAGCCCGAAAAAGTTTCACAATGGAGAAAACTTATTAGACTGTTCGGAGTTAGGAAGTTCAGCAACAGTGAGTGCTTGGCTTGTTTGGCGAGTGTGGTGAAGTGTTGATTGGAACCATCAATGCTTTTCATCTACTGAAAAGTAAATGGACAACATAAATACCTTTTGGGCCTAAATAATAGCATCTCGTTAGCTACAGTATTGCCACAGGCCCAGAGAATACATATAAATATGTGCTCTCTGTATAAAGATTTTTTTAAAAGTAGGTTAAACACGCATAAATCTCAAGTAGGGGGAAAATGCATAAAATCCAGAAAGAAACTTATTTAGCATCATTTCAGCAAGAGGTTGCCAGAGCTGCAACCCAGTGAGCCACGTCTCTCGACTTCCCATCAGTGATCTCTGATTGAATCTCAAATCTGCAATGAACAGCAGCAGAGCAAAGACAGGCCAGTGTGGGCTGGTGAACTTCCCAAGTTTCAGTTTGTCAACTGTCCTTATTCCTGTAAGAAGCCTACCTATATCAATTGTTCTCCTTGTGTTTAATAAGTATTTCTTACTTACAATGAATTTTTAAAAAGATAAGAAGGATATGAATTGGAAATCACATGATCTGGAAAATTGTGTGAGCTGGAGAGGACCCAGTTGGTAGAATATGGAAACTGATGGTGAACTGCTCTTAATTCCTTTACCCGATCATCCTCTCTGCCTCCAGAAGGCTGGTTGTTCTTCCTGCCTCATAATGATATCCCTTCTCTCCTTAGATAACTCTTCTATTTATTCAACAGGTAGTTATATAGTGTCTGCTGTGGACCATATCCTGTTTTAGGTTCTGGGGATGTGGCAATAAATAGACTAAAGTCCATGCCCTCACAGAGCTTACACTCTGCAGCATACAGTCACCCTTTGAGACACCATAAACACCACTTTCTTGAGGAATCTGTTCTCCTCAAACTCCCTGAAAGTCAAACTCATCATTTATACCAGGGGTCTCCAACCCCTAAGCTGAGGACCAGTACCAGTCCTTGGCCTGTTAGGAACTGGGCTGCACAGCAGGAGGTGAGCAGTGGGAGAGCAAACGAAGCTTCATCTGTATTTGCAGCCACTCCCCAGCGCTGGCATCACCACCTCAGCTCCACCTCAGATCATCAGGCATTAGATTCTCATAGGAGCACTGGTCCCTGGTGCCAAAAAGAGTGGGGACAGCTGGTTTATGTTATCCCATAATGCCTTCTTTATAGTCCTTTGCACATGTGTATTATTTTACTTGATAACTTATAATCATTTGATTAATGTTTGTCTCTCCTTACTAGAATGCCACTTCACAAAAGCAGTGGTTGTGTTGGTTCTGCTCACTGCTGCATTTCTGAGCCTTTCAGCAGATCCTTGGCTGCAAGTTAGTTGATTTTGCTTACTTTGACTCTACATACTTGTATTTTTTTCGATATACTTTTAGCCAAAAGGTGGCACTGCAGGAGAGTAAGTGAATGAAGCTTTAACCTAGCTGACTCAACAGTCTGAATGGAACCTGCAAGTCCTAGTTAGAGGTTAATGTTAATGACTAGAAATAGCCAGTTCCAAAACTTGTACATACTTAACGCACACCTGAAATCTCTTAAGACCAATGAAACTCACTTAGGTTTACTAAGCAAATTAACATTTCTATGACCATTGAAGAGATCCTAATGGAGTTCCAATAAATAAAAATAGAATCTCAATCATTGTGGTGAAATGTGTATTTATTAACTAATAAATACCTACTAGAATATATACAACAAGGCTTTTCATATTTCAGTGATTACAGATACAGAAAAAAATTGTAATTTTTTTTTCACTTACTAACTTGCTTCAAATTTTTATTTCTCATTGCTGAATTGTTCTTTGAATTCCAATTCCTTCTTACACTTTAGTAAACCTTTCTGGATGAAATAATGTTCAAACCAGCATCCTCTTCAAAGGCTTCAGGAGCAAATACACAGAAAGCAGTTAGGCAACCCCCGAGATAAAAATCTGCTCATGGTGTTTGCTGTGAATAATGAATGGTGGTTTCCATATTTTAGTGTCAGCCATCTGGGTGCCTGTGTGCCCAAGGCAAGTCACCAACTTCAACAGAGCATCTTCCTCACGAAATCATAATCTATTCCTTTATGTATTAATCTTACGAAAAGCGAATAAAAATTTACATGCCCCTTTATTTTCACATGCGATCTTTGTTACCCCTTACGAATATTTGTGTGGGGGGGGGGTGGAGGGAGAAGCACATACATAAAATACAATTCATTTGGAAGTATTTTTGCTGTATAGCCTGCTTTTTAGCTTGCTTTGTTTTATAGATGAAGTTTTGTCTATGCCCTGAAAGCCTAAAGTCTGGAAAAAATAAGACACAAACATGTCAGCTGATTTTTCAAGGTTCTTGAACAACAGACACAAAATTAATAGTCTGCTTCAGATTCTGGATCCATATTACAGCTCACAAATTATAGTTCAGGATATGGTATAAACTTTATATTACCCAGCAGGAAGATTATATGTAAGGGCCAGGTGTCAGGGACAGTGAAGTGGGGAATACAGGAAAGGTTTGGTGCATTTTCTCTGTAGATGACTGTGGAAAAGGTTACATGGGGGATAAACTCTTCAGCAGAAATGTAATAGGATGATGTCTCCTACAAATTATTAGAAGTTGTCTAGTGTTTGGAATTTGGAGAATTTGAAAACACTCCTGCTGTAAACATTAAATTAACAGCTTTTTAAAAAATTAAATTGCAACCACAGAATATATTAGCAAAAAGAAGAAAGGCTTTCATTCTGCTTCCAAGTTTTTTCAAGCACCAGAGCCAGAAACTATGCGGCTCCTAACTAAAATAACCTCTAAACAAATATTGTGACTTATAAATGAAAACATAGAAATGTATATATCTAAAAATATTACATCAGTATATGTGTAAGGAGAACACATGTTACCAGTGCTAGAAGACACCCTCGACTTGGCAAGAGGAACCACAGTCTCTATAGGCTCAATGGCGCCGATGGATTTTGGCAGATTTCAATGGGAGAAGAAAATGCCAAGTTGACAACTTTTATATTCCTTTGGGAGACAGTTTTGTAAAGTTAACATTTAGGCAACCTTGAATTCTTCCAAAAGGAGCTAACGAAGTATTTTAGAGGATTATAATTGACATGGACTGAACAAGATTATTAATTCTGTGTTTGCATACTGAGCATGTAAGAGAAAATTAGCATTTGTAACAAAGATGGTGTTTTGAAATGATTTTTGTCAATCAGTGTGGCATTCAATCAAGTTCAGAAAAGATAAAACCTAAACAAGTGAGATGAAATGCATGCAAGGCACAGAATGACATTAGTTATGGCAAAAACTCAAACACTTAGGAAAATATGTATCATTTGACTGTGCCACAGTTTTACACATATTTCTAAGAGTCAGTGCTTCTTTCTGAGTATAAGTGCTATTGCTGTGCTTCAGTGTAAGTTTCAGAAGTATAGAAGCAGTCCTTGTTTTCCAGTTATAACAATAATAGAGTGAATATTTGTTGACTGATTATTACACAGCAGGCATTTCTCTAAGCATTCTATGTAAATGAACTTTATCTGTATAACACTCCATATTAGATAGGTTTGATTACTTTCCTCAACTTATAGATGAGAAATCTGAGGCACTGGAGTGTCAATAACAATCAAGAGAAGCCATCCATAGTCCATGTAGATGCAGAGACACAGGATGACTGGTACTTAATACATTACCTGTGCTAAACTTGTGGTTATATACTTTAGGTACTTGTCAAATATCAAAATAATATCTTTAAGAGTATTCTATGTAGTTGATTTTCTCCTTGCAGCATTTCCTACCTCGTATCAGGTTTCAGGCAAGTTCATGTTCAAATTGAGGATGAATGTCGCTAGGCAATCAGGGCTCCTGAACAATGAGATCAATATCCTAGTGGGATGGAGAGTCCTTGAAAACAAGCCTGTTATACACACTAGATGCTGCTTCTCCGATTAGGGAAATTTTAGGGTAAAACAGTGCTTGTAAAGATAATGCCACTGGCTATTTATACGCAAGCTTGAGTCAACCTCAGTATGAAAACACAATTCCAGAGAGATGTATTCTTTTTTTTTTTTTTTTGGAAGATGCTAGTTTTGAAAAACACTGGCATGTTACCTGAGTTGTGATACCTGAATGAGGACATATCACAAATACCTTTCTCTGTTTTAGTGTAAAGCTCCCCAGGTGACTGGAATGCAGATATATGTGTAGTGTAGACAACTGAAATCTGATTCTTTCAGTATGTGTTGGTCAGATTAAGAAGTAAGATCCAGGTGTTAAAAAATAGAAAAAACTAAACAGCTAAGGTGGCACACAATGTGGCAGAGAAAGCAAGAAGTATATGTGGTAAGATCATCTATCTGCTGAGATTTTTGTGTCTCCCACTTAGGCATCCAAGAATGTTATTCTGCAGAATTCTATACAGTGTTAACATGGGAAGCCTACCCAAAACATCAAAACATGAAATAGTTAGAGAAAAATGAGAATTCATGTGGTCATACAATATTATTTCAAATTCACGAGGGCTTTGGAGTTTCTTAATTGGGCACCAAAACCAAGTTGTGTGTGTGTGTGTGTGTGTGTGTGTGTGTGCGCGCGCGCGCGCGCGCACGTGTGTGTGTGTGTGTGAGAGAGAGAGAGAGAGAGAGAGAGAGAGAGAGAGAGAGAACACCACCTATGCACATTGAAATGCTGGACAAGATTCATAAGGAAGTGAGTGCAGATTTATGTCGGGCTTTCACAAAACACAAAACCTTTCTTCATAGTAGTCAATAATTTGCTGATAATTTAAGTTCCTATCATCTCCCCTTGCCTTAGATGTTGGGCTTATGACTACATTTGGGGTTTAGTTATCTAAGCTTCCTGAGGGCTCCAGAGCACATAGATGGTTTAAGTTTTGAGGAGTTGTCACATGATTTTGGTGCCTCTAGTCTTCAAAAAACAAATAAACAAAATATGATGGTTCAGTTCGTCATTTTCAGAGAATTTGTGAAGGCATGAGTTTGAAACACAAGCTTACTACATCTCAAAAAAGGGAGGTTAACACAGAGAACCAAGGTTTGTATACTGTGCATCTGCAGACTTTTCCATCGTCTCCAGTACAAGACCAGAATGCTAGTGCAGAATGGAAGTCAAATTCTTCCTTCTCTGTCCTCTTGACGGAAATGCTAGTTATGAATGGTCCTCTCTACAGATCGGAAGATCATTTACCTTCTGATTCCAGCCAAGCTCCAGCACACCTCCCACTCTTGGATAATTGTGAAATGAGGGACCCAGACACACTGACCTCTCCCAGCAAGAACCAGATTTCTTTAGATCTCACCTAGAGAATAAGGGGTGGGGAGTGGGGGGAGGGGCGAGAAGGTTCTTAGGAAAATAGGGACTGTATGCCGGGAGCCATGACAAGCAACGAAGCAACCTGAGGCAAAAACAAGATTTCCCCAAATGTACAACGTTTATGGACATCTGAACACTGATACCCGTCTTGGAGAGACCTGGGATTTTCCAGAGCCCATTCAGAATTGAAACTTCTCACAAGGTTAAAGATAGACAGGTCTACTGATCTGCATTAATTCCGGTTCTGTTCTTCTTAATTCAAGTGGGTAAGTGTGTTCTTAGCACGAGTGGCAGTCCCATAAAGTTGTTCAAGCCCTTAACTACTCGTGCTGCGCCTGTGTACTTTTCTTTGAGCATTAAACGGTTCCCTAGGTTTGGGTAAACTCAGAGGCACGCCCCGTGGACAGGATGCTAGGATGAGAGCCTTTTGTCTGCAGAATGACAGCCGAGCTGCGGGTCTGCGGGAGCGAGCAGCGGTGGAGCGCGCGGTGCAGGGCCTAGCGAACGCGTAAAGTCCACGCGGCTGAAGAGGCCGGGCCTTTCCCTGCGCGCCCACTTGGTGGCTGGAGACTCGCCCTCCGCGCGGGTGCACTGCGCCCGCTTGGCTAGCGGCGTAGGGAGGGGCGGGCTCCCCGCGCGCCGGCCCCCGAGACGCCTTTCCATTGGCTCGGGGGCACGCTCGTCCCCGAGTGAGGCCTCGAAAGTTTCATTGAAGGTGGAGAAGTGCACGCCCGCCCGGGAGCCAGGGCTGCGCCGCCAGGGCGAGGCAGTACCTCGGCCGGCGGGGAGCGCACTGGGATCCGGACGGCGTTGGGTTTTTATTTTTTTACTTTTTTAACTGCGGCCCTGGAGGAGGGGCTGGAATCTGCCCCATTTGCTGTGCGCTTTGGTCTCGTTCTCCTCACGCTCGCACTGTTTCTTCTGGTGGCAGAGGGACTGGCGGCGCCACACGCTGACTGATAACACAAGCCGAGCTGCGTGCTGTCGGGGATGGTTCTGCGCGCCTGGCCGCTCGCGCCCGGGTCTCTCCTGTCCGAAGCTGGTGGGCGCAGAGGCTGAGCCGCACCGCAGCTCAGGACCAGCGGGCAGCTCCGGGAGCCCTGGCGGAGGGGCGCGCCCCAGGCTGCGTGGGCAGAGGGCGGGGGACGCGCCGACGAGGCACGTTGGCTTCGGAAGGGGTTCAGTAAAGAAAACTCCCCTGACGCCCTTGAGCAACGCCCCGGAGTCAGGCGAAAGGGTAGCACGCCCTTCTCGCCCTCTTTCCTTGCCCCAGCACCTGGAACCCTCCAAAGTGTCCCCGCGTATGGCCCTGGTCCCGACCGCTCGCTGAAGAAGCTGCCGCCGCCACATTGAGGAGTCTACACTTCATGGGCCGGCTGTGGGGGTTTGGGCGCCTGGCGAGGGGGCTACCTAGAGCCGGCTGAGGGGCGGTCGGGAACCGGGTGAGCGCGCCCTCGGGGCGGACAGCGCGGCGGACCTCGTGGCGATGCCCAGGCGGCTGGGAACCGCCGGCCGCAGGAGGCCCTAGACGGGCATGGGCCTGGCGCCCCAGTTCTAGGGACCCTCGAGCCTCGCCCCTCTGCTCGGAGTTGCTGGGCCTTAGCGATGGCCTCGGAAGTGGTGTGCGGGCTCATCTTCAGGCTGCTGCTTCCCATCTGCCTGACAGTAGGTGAGTACGGGCCGCTCTCTGAGGTTACTTGTGAGGGTGAAGGGGGCGCCCAGGGAAGGGGGCGGGCTTCCGAGCAATCTCAAGTTAAAGGTTCTAGCGCTCTTGGACTCGGTTCCGAGGTCCGCGCCGCGGTCCCGAGGTCGGCGGCGTCAGACTCACGCAGTCCGGAGTGCCACGGCACGGTCCTCTCACTGCCCGCGCTGGAGTGCACACTTGGGGTCTCTCTCAACTGTCCAGCTGCAGAGTCCGGGAGACCAGATCGGCGTGTGCTGGAGAATGTTTGTGTTGAATTTAATCTCACATGGAATTTCCTTCATGGAGTGCTGACTTGTACACAAAGGATGCCGATCCAGCTGGAAGGCGGTTGTAGACCCCTAGTCCCAGGTGCGGTGCAGGGTCGTGCCAGCGTCCCCTCCTCCCCTTGTCCCCAGATCCACAGCACAGGGTGCATATAGGAGAGACACTTGCCATCTCTCCCCTTGTATCCCAGAACCGTGACAGAAGAAGAAAAGACCCCGGATGTTCTAAAACAAAAAGGAGGGAGAAGAACAGGGAAACAGTGCCCTGAAGTTGCTTACTTTTTTTTGGTTTTTACTTCCACAAAAGCCCCTACAAAACCCAAACCAAACAAAAAAGTGCTGGCCGATGGCGCTATAGACAACCGAGACCCAGTCCAGCCTCCAGGCGTCCACCCTTCCAGGTATTTAAAGAGTTAGAACACCTAACTGCGACTCCCTGGAACTGGCGAGGGTTCAGGGAGGGCCAGAAGAGAGCTTCATTGCCGCTCAGTCAGGGATCTCACTCTTCGGGGCTGGCATGTTGTTAACAGCAACTGGGTGTCAGGTCTAGAGACGCTGGCGGCGTGCCTGGAGTGATAGCTTTTGTATTTCTCCTCTAAGAGACTGTGCCTTTGAGATTGGATCTCACTCCTAAGACTGACAGCACCTTACTTTCCCCTCTCCTGAGCAGAGCTAGAGAACAGACCTTTTATCAAGTAGCAATTGCGTTTACAAAGAGCGTGGCCTTCGCAGGAAAGGCCACCTTTATGCATTTGCCAGAGGTTGAGGACTGAACATCACACCTGTGCTGTTTTATTTGTGCAAGTAATTACGCCCAAGGGCTGTTCTAGCGTGTTTCGTAGAGGTGTAGAGGTCGATTCCAGCTATCAGGAGGATTTTGTAGTCTTTATTAACACAATGAGTGAAGAGATTCGGGGACGTCAGCGCAGGAAACCTCGGCAGAGAGTCCCGAGAAGGTTCTCGGAGTGGAAACAGTCTGTGGCGTCGCAGGGTGCTCGGGCAGCAGGAGGGGCCAGCGCGCTCATGCTGATCCTGGCCTCCTGTGTGCCCTTTGAGTTCTGAGAGACGACCATTTTGCAGGGGTCTTTGGCCTTAATAATTGCGCATGTAGATGAGGAACGCAGCTTTCAGGAAGCTGATGTGGACCACTCCATCAGCTGGTTTAAGTTTGGAGAAAAGGCTTTAGGAAAGCGATTGGGGAAAACAGCGCAGGGCTTCTTCTGGTGCATTGCATACAGGTCATGTCACGGTCTGGGGACCGTCTGTGTATCTAAAGCGCTTGGCACCGTGCCTGGCACATTTACTATATGCCAAATGGAAGCTAGTGCCCGAGTTAACAATGGGCTTTCAGTATGAGGCCGATCTGTGATTGTCAGTGCCGATGGGGGAGGAGGCCTGCGGTGTGGCCCTAGGGTCTGAAGGCACTAGCTTCCTTTTTCGGCAGCCCCTCCATCTCCGCCCTCCACCCACCTCATCTTCCCCATAGTCCTCACCTCACTTTGTTCCTTCCTTCCCTTCTCCGTGGAATGGCAGTTCGCACTAACTGTCGGAAGAGCTAGTGGTTACCTGCTGCCAGCTCAGTCCACTCTGTGACTTGGACAACTAGCTGAGTGAAATGACAGCAGGGATTACCTGTAGATTGCCAGCGACCTCACTCTGTAGCTTCGCGCCTTGCAGGACCCAGCTTGCTTGCCTCAGTGCTCCGTGGCCACTGGGGTTTGGGGCAGTGTCATTACAACTAATGGTTGGTGTTCTACACAGCAAACCCGTTAAGTAGGACCGTGGAGCTCTGCCCTCCAGAGGGGCCTAGGCGCGTTTTACTCCCAACTCAGCCACCCCGAAGCGAAGCGCGAGGCTCAAGCAGACAGCATCAGCTAGTCTGAAGGGAGACTCCCAGAGGCTCCGAGCAGATCAGGGACCATTGTTCTGCGAATGAGGAGCCGCCTTGGTCCAGTTCCTTCTTCCCCCCCCCTGGCTTCTTCCTTGGACCCTGTGGGCCTCGCACTGTGTTCATGACAGTAGGCTGGGGCCCTAGGGTAGGCTTGCTCAGGGCCCGGGATGCGTTCGTGCACTCTGCGATTCGGACTTTCCTGGATCTGCCTCCAGGGGCTCAAAGATGACAGCGCCTGCCTGCTTTCCATCCTGCGGCCTGGATCCCGGGACTGCAAGATCCCGGGACTCCCTGGCCCCGACGATCCTAAGCCACTTTTCATTTCCAGCTCATTCCTCTGGATTCTCAGGCGTCTTCAGGGCTCAGGGAAGCTAAGTTGGTTGTGTATGTGCGTGTATGAGAAAGCGAGAATGAGAGAGAAAGTGAGAATGAGAGAGAAAGCGAGAATGAGAGAGAGAGACTCGGGCTACAGGGAGGCCGAGGCCCCCTGCTGAGTCCAGAGCCTGTTGCTTCCCTCCCACCCTTGTAGAAAACTAACCTAGGGGAAGGTGAAGGGCATGGAGCTTGGACTTCATCCCCAGACCAGAGGATTGACCCCCTCACCCACCCCCTCACTTGTCTGATGCAAATTAGGAAGGACATTCTACTTCCAAGGGTTAATGATGCCTTCTGAGCATTTTACTAGAAGGAACAAAGGGGCGCTGGGTAGGTGTGGCCTGGTTTGAGCACTCATTTCTACAGGAAGTGATAGTTTCAAGGTTATTGGAGGGTTTTCAGGTCTGCATACTCCCAAGGTGCTACTAAATCAAATATTGTTTTCCCTAATATCCTGGCCATGGTGAGTGCAATGGTTTGTTTGCCATTAGAATCGATTTTTGCATTTTAGCCATCTATTTTTATATCGGAGCAGGCAGTCTGCAAAGCCAAGACTTTGCAGAAGCTTCTGTATTTCTCTTTAAACCCATTTCTCTAACATTGATGTTGAAAATTTTCTGCACAGAGATGCTCTAGCATTTTCACCCAATGACGGATGTTAAAAATTAACTGTTATATTTAATCCAATGTTTAAGATTTCTTTTTCCCTGTAAAATAAATTTACAGAGATGTGTTAAGTGACATCAGGTCTCTATTATGCAGGTGTTATGTAGCTCTTGAGTGTTAAATGCCTAACAAAACCATAATGTAATATAACATGTTATTTCTATTCAAAATGAACATCCAGTGACAGATTTTCCTACATCAATAGAAACTGAAAATTTTAAAAATCACCTAAATTATCTATTACTACTACATGGGTAGACAATCTGATTTTTTTCTCTTCAAATAATGCATGGAAAAAAAAAAGAAGACAAAACTTCCCTTAATATTATACACTCTTTAATAATTATAGTGATACCTGATCAGTCTTGTCCACTTTTGAAATATTTTTACATTTTCTTTCAGCATGATTCTACTGTTCCACCTATCTTTATATATGATTCCAGTCTATTCCCGGTTTGGGAATGGATTGGTATATTTTTAATCACATGCTCCTGATCCATGCATTCTATCTTGCCTACTGTTGCTTGGGGTTCCACTGATGTCTTGCTCAGAATCGCTGACTTAACCATTTTCAGGGAAAGGTGAAGGGGTGGGGGACCGGCTTGGACAGAATAGATTGGTTTAAGAGTGGCAGAGCTATTGTGGCATCAATAGTTTATGCCTTTCCTAAATAAAGTGACCAGAGCTTACACAAGAACATAGCACAACAGGAAACTATGTAGTACACAGAAAGAATCAACCAACTAACCAGTGCTTTGAGGAAAAATCACACTTGGGTAATAATGCAAATCCAGGGAGAATCTTACATTTTCTTTAGAGTAGATTAAAATCTGAGCAAAAATATGGAGTAACTTTTGAAATATATATGGGTATGGTTATGTAAACATAATTTTCTTTCTATTGTGTAATATATTTTTCCCTATGTGACATCTGTCATTTTGAAATCACACTTATACACACCCCAAGAATTACAAATGAAGCCTGATCAGAGTTTAGAGCCTCCTTCTGCCTTTGTTGTAGCTCTCTGAGGTAGGAGCTTTCAGCTACTGAAGGATGTATTCACAACATTTAAAGTCACTTTTCTGTCACACTTCTTGGCCTTATATAAGTAGATCATATTTATCACTTTCAGAAAAGAATAAAAGTAATAGTGAAAAGAATTAGAAATTTTTAGTTTAATTCTAAAATAAAATATTTCATAGAGATAGGCATGATCATTTTGTCACCTGGGCAATGGAAGCTGGAGCTGTGTGTCCACATCGTAGTTTGTCATGGGTTTGTCACTTTATAGGCAACATGGGCTTACTTACACAGATAAGCAGGAGGCTTTGAATTTTACTTTTGGTGGAGGAGAGTGTTATGACAGCAATTTAAGAGAACTCCGGTCACATTCAGGCCCTGCCCTCTACCTAAGTTGTTTTTGGTTGTTTCTTTTTTATCTCTGTAAAATGGAGATATTAATATGTTCTTTTATGGATGGTTATGAAATAGTGTGTACTACACACCATCTATAATGCCTGACACTCTGCAGGAGCTCAAAAAGGCAGGTATTATTATTACATTTATGAAGATGAGTAGAAGAGTAAGGATGCTTGGATGAATGTGTTAATCGAAATTAACAGACTTAACAGGCAATAGCATGAGTCATAAGGGGATTTATATGAGTATGTGCGATTTATATGAAAGCAATTTAGTATCTTCTTAGAACCAAATTATGCTATGAAAATTGATGTGTGAGTAGTAGGAGGATTTTTAATTATATGGATTTTTCTTACAGTTTTAGTCAATGTTCTATATATCTGCAGTTGCATTCTAGTTAAACAATATGTTCTTCTAGAACTGTACTGTCTGTTTACTTTTGTCTTTCTGACACATAGCATGATTAAGAACAATATGGTGATACAGTCTATAAAATGTAAAACATTAAATTTTGTAAGATTTGTAGACTTAAACAGTTGTTTTATGGACATGGAATCAAGTAAGCAAAATAAAGCAAATATCCCACTGGATCGAGGCTAAATACAAAGATATATTAGAAAACACTTAAAAAATATTTGGCTGTGAGAGATATGAAGCTTATCAAATTCACCAGACCCTCCAGTTGGCCTTTTAGACCCAGTAGGACATGGCAGGATCAAGAAGAATGAGGAGACTTGAAGTCACATACTGAATGTCTGTGGAGAGAGTACATGAGACATACAGCATTTTAAAAATTTTTAATTTTTATAATTTTTGAACTGTCCAATAATTTATCCAATAGGCATAGAGCAGTTAGCTAAATGATTTTTAATACTTAAGAGTGACGACATTAAATTTTGCAATTTTTTTCTATTTATTTAGTTAAAAAAAACTATGTATAATATTTAAAAAATTTTTCCAGGCTCCTGTAGAATATACAATTTTTGTTTGCCTTTTTTATCATATAGGATGGTGATGTTTTATTGATTAATACCCTATTTTTGAATTCTCCTTTTTTGATGTACTGGTAGGCACAATTCTGCATTAAACCGGGATACTATAGATGGCATATTTAAACATATTTGTATATGAATTTCAAATTTTAAGTACATTTAATAAAAAATCGGATTTGTTGTACCTGTGTGGTTAGTTCTGGCTTTCTGTTGCAATTTCACTAGTCATCTGGGATTAAAGATTTTGCTAAGGCTTTAACTGCTCTCTTGGGGGTTATTTATTCTGTTACCCCGACTAAGACGATTCTCCCTTCAGTATTTTTTCCGATTCTGAACTCTCCATCCCTTTCCCTTTCAGATTTGACTGTGTCAACATCGCACATCTTATCTTCCCCCTGCAGCCTTCTCTGGTGCTCAATGCAAGCTTTCTCTCTGCTCTTTACCTATACAGTGATACTGTTGGTGCCACTGCCCCTTAGATACAGGTTCTGTCCAAATCAAGTACCTCATTTATAGATGATCCTCTAGGTTTGTCTTTGCTCTTTCATCTTCGCCAACAGAAGTGTTGTTTTCTTGGGTTCATCTTCTGTGTTTCCAGCAGTGTTGGAAAACCTCAAGCCTATATCTTGGCCTCTTTACATCCTCCGCATGTGCTTGAGCCAGATTTGCCTTCCGCTGCTCAAAGCTCTGTGGAATCTATTCTGCATTTAAAAGTACTTGGAGAATTTTCTCAGTGTCAGTTACATTCCAGGCTTATCTCAGTCAAATCAGGAACTGTTGCCATTCCCACCTTCAATACCATGCTTGGCTGTCAGCCCAGCAAGTTTGTATTCCTGTCCTGGTGCAAGTAAATTCTTTTCTCCAGTTTATAGTTAGCCCTTGCAGCCACTTATAAGCAAAGACAATTCTGTTCTTTCTCTTTTCAACATAAATTTCTTAATTTCTAATTTCTCTTTTCCACATAAAATTCTCAAGGTAATGTGGCTTAGATAAAATAAACTACATTTCTCACACAATAGTCACGCTGTAGATGAACCGAAGTTTGTGTGCTAACTGCTCTCTGATATTTTTCTGGTGATATCATTCATTGCAGTGGTTCAAGATAGCCTGTTCCCATTTCCACATCACGCTGAAGGATAGAGGGAGCAAACACAAAAGGGGGAGCAAACACATACCCCCTAATGACACAACTTGGAAGTTGCATGAATCACTTCTGCTCATAAGACATTAGCCTGAATTTGATGATATTCACTTACCTAACTGTAAGGGAAGCTGGGAAATATCTTTATTTTGGCTATTGATGTGCTCAGCTAAAAACAGGGTAAGAAATAAAGTAATAAAGTGATAAAGAGAGAATAGATATTAGCATACCAGTATCAGTCTATGCTTCCTGTAGATGAAGGTAACTTAATGTGCCTTGCAGACACTGCTGATTTTTCTATTCTACCCTGCCCCCACCTTTTACTTCTACAAGTACAAGCAGGCTCCTAAATGTGACATACAAAGTTTGACCCATGAGGAGATGTACTGCACTCCAAAAGAACTGAATGAATTTACCAATTTATATAGACAGAAATCTGGGGAATAAATGTAGGAATGGGTGTTAAGAGTATGGGATAATGATAAAGAACATGTAGTTAGATCAGGCCAAATTTATTGATTTAGGACCGCTAAGTAGAGTTTCCGGATCATTGTTATAGCTTGAAGGGTTATAGAAAGGGCTCTAACAGTTTGGTTGGTTTACTGAAGCATGGACCAAAAGGGGACCTATGCTAAATGAAGTTGAAATGCCAGACCTGCCTTGGTACACCATAGAGGAAGGGATCATCCACCTTGGGAAGATCCAGAGAATGCACCTTTCACCACTACTGTGAGAAATAACTATATGGGGAGAGGGGTGTCTCAGCATCCTTGAAGTGCTCTGTGCTTGCTCCTCTCTGTAGGTCAGAAATTACAGTGGGAATTGCTGCCACTAAACTGGAATCCCTTAAGTGCAATGGTGGTATTTGAATTCCATGGGGCAGGGGTCACCAAGTGGCCCACTTAATTGCCAAAGGCAAGGTGGGCATGGTTTCCATGCTGAAAAGTGAATCAAAGCAGTAATTAGAATAGTCTGACTTCAAAAGACCTATGGCATTTAACCTGTTAGTCATATTGGTCCTAGAATTGAAATAGATTGGCAGTCTACTAAATTCTGACTTGATCTGTATAAGTAGAAGAGTTCTAGGTCAAGTGAACAGAAATCTGATTTGAATCACCAACACAGAGAGTTATTGCCCCTCAATCAATTCCCAGATTTGAGCAAGTTTACAGATACAGAAACTTTGAAAGGACAGAGTTGTCTTTGCTTAGAACTGGCTGCAAGGGCAGATCTATCAACTCAGGAAAAGAATCTACTTGCTACCAGGATAAGAATACAAACTTGCTGAGCTGATAGACAAGCGCCATATTAAAGGTGGGAATGGCAAGAATGGTTTTCCTGATTTGATTGAGGTAAGGCTGGAATGTAATTAGTACTGAGAAAAAAACCCAGTACTCTTAATTGCAGAAGAACAGACTAGGTTCCCACAATTTCCTAGCCATATGTTATTATAAGTTAGTTCAAATAGCTTATTTTTTTCCTATTACCTACTTAGGGCAGAGTGGACATTTTAACTGAATGGGAAAAGAGAATGGTTAAATGATGGATGTAGGTATGGTTTAGATTCCAGGGATATTTTTAGGGGGTCATAATATCGTTGGGTATTTAAGAGCTTACCAAGAAGAGTTCCAGCTCAAAAGTAACACATCGTTTCTAAGGCTAGCTCTGTATACAGGAAACAGGACAGAAAAATTCTTTCTCTTCCTCCTTCCTTTATTTGTATTATTTGGTTTCTGATATCCAAGGAGAAATATACTATTTTGATTAAGAGCCCCAACTCTAAAGCCTAAATGTTTAGATACAGATCTTAGCCTGTCATACTGGCCATATGACCTTGATCGAGTTGTTTCACCTTTCTGTTCTTTAGTTATTTCATCTGTAAAATATGGTAATAATAATAATAGTATCTAGCTCAGAGGATTGTTGCAAGGCTTAAATGACAATACTTGTAAAGTGCCTGACCCATGGTAAATACTCAATAAATCTTAGATTTAGTTGTTAGTTCTAGAATCAGAAATAAGGCATTATTTGTTAAAGGCTAGTTTGAGGATCTGCCCATCAGGAACAATGTATTTTCCATGGGACGATAATTTGGAGTTCCGGTCAACTTCCAAACAAGTTTTGGAACGTGACCTGTTGTAAATTGAGGACTGTCTGGTACCCCCATCTCCCTCAATCACATATGTTGGAAGGTCTCTGTGCCATTGTTTACTGGTCCCTTTGAAACAATGTGAATCTTCTTTTCTTAAATTCTCCTCCCCAGGCAGAATGAATTGTTTTGTCCATGTTCATCTGGCCCTTGGTTCATATTATCACAGGGTTTCATATTTATATGACTGCTCACTTCCTTTTCATGTATCTGCAAATTCAAGGACCCTGTGTAATCCTTGATATCTCGGGCACTTAACTGCCTAGCATATAGCAAGTGCAGTTCTCTCCCTCCTTATCCTGAGGTTCCTCATCTAACCCGGGTTGGATTTAACCAAACCCAGAATTGAAAATATTTGACCAAAAAAAAAAAAAATCACATTGTTGCTGGCGTGTACAAAGTCCTACAATGGCTGCATCTATATTGAACACGTACAGAATTTTTTCTTGTCATTATTTACTAAACAATAGAGTATAGTAACTATTTACATAGCTTTTAAATTGTATTAGGTATTAGAAATAATCTAGAGATGATTTAAAGTGTATGGGAGGATTGTGTGCAGGTTATATGCAAATACTACACCATTTTATATAAGGGATTTGAGCATCCTCAGATTTCGGTATCTCAGTGATGGGGTTTAAGGGGGACCTGGAACCCTCAGATAGTAAGGGACAACTGTATTTAAATACACACACACACACACACACACACACACATACACACACATATATAATAGATACATATTTGAATAATTTTTTTCTGACAGTAAAATTGTGGCCAATCATTATTTTAGCTGTTCAGTAAGTGCTATAATACATGGTGAACACTGAAGAAGTATTTGCCAGTTGATTCATTAAGAAATTCATGGACTATTTTTTTTTCTTGAATATCTTAGCGGTTTGAAGATAGAGTTTGGTGTAGCATCTTACAGCTACTGGTTTTTACATTTTTGAATGCGAAATTTGTACCAGTCTATTATACATGTTCTGTGACTTTCATAAATGTGGATTTTATCAGTATGCCTAAACATTTTACTTGCTTCACAGTGAATAGGGAAGAAAAAACCCATTTGACAGTGGTGAAGCTTGATCGAAGCATCATTCTTGAAGTGCATATTATTATTTTTCTTAAATATGCACTTCCTCTATCCTGGAACCACACAAATCGATCTGTTTTCTGTTGTGGTCAAATCTGCCAGGTCAGCAGTTTTGGCCACAGGTGCAGAAAAGGAGGAAGAATGTAGAACCTTAACGAGCTGATAATTTTAAACCAGAACTCCATGGAATTGATTTATGGGTCTGTGTGGAATTGAGTGGTCCCTGCTCCTGCCATACCTTCCCTCCTTCTGCGTTCCTCAAACTGTACCTGCCCGCTAGCAGCAGCCTGCTTTGACATTGCAACAGGAATATGTGCTCATGCTGGAGAATCTAGGCAGTGGGTATTAGGGCCCTAGTCTGAAGGTCTAATGAAAAAGTCTCAATCCTGTTGATAATGAGCTACGTGACTTTCCCAAGTCACAGAAACTCTATTTCTCAAATTACATCAACTAGAAAATGAAGTGTTCAAGGCTAAGGATTATTTTCATGATTCTCACAGTAATATTTTTCGCATATATATTTTTTCAATATTAGAAGGTATGACTAAAGCACTACTTTCTAGCCAACACACCAGAATTTTTACATCTAATTTGTTCTAGCCTCTTAATAACCATCATACTTACATTATTTCACACTTGACCTCAAAGAAATGTTAGAAACTGATAAGAAAAATAATATTGTATCATGTTAGATATTTGACTGCGGATTTTCCAGAACAGTTGGTATGAAAAGACAATCTAGCTTAGATTTTGCAATCACAATATTTCAATGATTCTTCCTTACTTAACTCCCAACACAGACTCATACACACATCATCAGTGATGGTAATAACAAGAAGAACAAAATGCATGTTCAAATTTGGTTTAGAATTTGCTGTGTGTAACTTTGCAGAAATAAAAGAATTTTATCAATTGTAGTTTATGATTAGTCATGCTTATAAAGAAAACCAAACTACATCGAGTTATTAACTGAAGCCAAATGAAATTGTAGGGACATAGCACTGTATAAACAAGATTTGAGGCATAAAAGATATTTTGAGTCAAATACTGAGTTTTATCATAATATGTAGCATTTCAACTTCATTGTAGACCTTATGAGATCTTAGCTGGACAATTCTATCATAATGTAAAGGAAATGGGAAGTGTACAAAAACTACAGGTGTGTGTACAATAGACGGATAGGAGAATCACACTTGCAGGTGTTGCTATCACCTGGCTTCAGTGTACCATACATGCTAGCTATAGGCCTGTGATCCTCTCTTCCTTCCCCTCTCCTTCCCCTGGTCATTTACCTCACTCTCTTCTTTCTCCTTCTCCTTTTATCCTCCAAATTTTTTAAACTAAGGATTGGACCTTGCCCACTCCAGGCAAATCCTGTCTCTTGTTGGCCCTACGGCCTGAAGTCAGAGCAGCTAGTAAGCAATGAAGCATCCTTTGCTGAAGCCAGGGTCCCTACCCCAGTGCCAGACAGTTGCTGGAGCACACAGTCTCTGTTGGATCATCCTCAGCCAGGAGACAGGATTAAAGGTCAGATTAAAAGGCTCTGGAAAGAGAAATACTCATAAAATGGAGTTTGCTCCTGGTGAGCCAGTTTCCAGAAACCTCCAGCTCCCTAGAATTTTTCATTAACAACCACAAACCTCTTTAGCAATAATTTTCAAAGCATCATCATTTTTGCTGTTGCACTGCCTTAGAGTCACATTACATTTTTGACCTGCAGTGGCATTTCCTAACAAACCCTACCTCACTTACTGGGCTTGGTTTGTAATTACTTTGGGCTATTTTCAAATATTAAAATTACCCTCAACATCCAATAATTTCCCGCCATCGAGGCTATTTAAAAGGGATGAATGTGGCATTGGCCCCAAAGGAATTTCTTAAATTGGATAGCAAAATATTTTGAACAATTATTTTTAAATTAAGGGTGTTATTTCCCCAAAGTTACTACCTAGAAGGAAACAAATCTTAGATCTATTATTTTAACCTTATGACATTAATTGGTTATCTATTCAATATATCCATACTTGGATTTGCATATTAAATCCAGTCTCAGAAAACATACTTAAAGTGTAGTGCTGATTTTCCAAAAAAGGGGCAGTCAAATTGTGTTTAGAATATCGTTGCACAGTATAAATATTATAAATTTGAATATGCAAGTAACGCATTTTCTTAAACATATTTGAAGTGTGGTTTTCATAACCCATTGGTGACTTTGTTTCTTTCAAACACTTTTTTTTTTGATTCTCCGATTCTGACCAATTTTTCTTGCCCTCTCCCATTATACATTTCCCAGAATTCACTAAAATAATATAGTAATTCAAGACTATTTCATAATGTGCCTAGCATTTCCTATCTTAAAATAGCACTGGCTTTTGTTTATTCCTATGTCAAAGAAAACTCATGTCAGTTTTCTTTTTTGATGTTGTTGTCGATTCATATCCCTTTATCACTTTTGGCATATTGCTTTCTAGGTTTCTTTTTTTGTATGGTCCAAGAGGAGTTGACAATTTTTAAACATCTTATTTTTAAGTTCTCTAAATATTACCATTTAGATCTTTTCATCGGTGTACTCCTGGCTCAATTACTGGGACTTTATCTTATCTCAATTGTCAATAAAAACATAAGAAATATTCTTTTTAAAAAACCTTTTCTTTCTCCTTAAAAATTAAGCAACACAGTGGGCACAAATAAAAAAGAGATTTGCAGGTAATCCACTGTGTCTGTACTCAGTGCTGACTGCCAGGGATTGGTTTTTCTTGCTCTAGTTCTATTAGATTGCTCTTTATCTTCCACCTCATGCTGTGTGAGTTGTCTCAGCTCTAAGGTCTGGTTTCCATGCTAACAGTAAGCTATTTGATGTTCTTTCAAGGTTTGTCATTTATTCACTCATTCTTGTGTGTCTATTTCTAGCAAAAATAAATCGCAGTTGCTTTGTAAGAACACCCATCATTTAGCACCACAGTTCTTATGTCTTCTTGATATTGTTCCTTGAATAAGTTCAGAGTGAACACTGGTTTTGTTTTCAACATTTTTCTCCACAGAGTGTCATATGAATCAATCTGATATGTGGCTGCATAAACATAAGGAATATTCATCTCTCATCAAGCACAAGTTTAAAGTTTATAGACTTTCCAAATGACAGGGTTTCTACCTACAGCCCATCCCAGGCAAAAATGTAACACGCCTAAACATATTTTAGCACCTTTCCACTCCCCCTTTTTGCCATTCAATAATAACTGCTTCCCTATCTTCTTCTCTTTCCTTTCCCTTCCTCCATGGACTTCTAGAACTTTTCCAATAGGTTGAGAGGTGAGGGCTAATCAGACCCAAAAGGTTGAGTTTTAAACTTTTGCTTAACTCTTTGCTAGTGATAAGATGAAGAAAAATTGAAGTTGTGTAGCTTCTCCGAGTCTCAGTTTCCCAACCTGAAAAATGGCAGAAATAACATAGATCTCAAAGTAATAGTAAGGAGTAAAAGAAGTCACACACCTAACACAGTGCTGACAAATTAAGGCCTAACAATGTTCTGCTGCTTCTCTTCCTTTCTCCTTCCAGGTGTCAGGGCCTCTCTCCACCTGTCTTCTGAACACTGTACCCTAAATATCACACATCACCTGGCAACTGTGGTTCAGAGACTTGTGGACTGCTAAAGCGTCAAGGGAATGTATTGTTGGCTTCATGTGCTTCCCTCCAAGGGGAACTATTTTTAACTAGGAAGTATGCTGTTTAGAGAAAGAGGGAGCTTCTGGGGATGAAAATACAGTGACTGATGAGGATAAAATAAGACCAATTGTATTTCTATCTGTGATGTTGAAATAAGTTTTCTGAGGAGCTAATGGTGTTTCAAATTCAGTTAAAATTCTTTAAAGTAATCACTTTGTAAAATATACAAAGGGTAGGAACTAAGGTAGATCTGTCTTAGTGGTAGGCATGGATGAAGGTTGTTGGACAGTGAGGTATCTCAGATATGCTATGTTAAGGCAGTGATGATACAACATGTGGTAAATAAAATATATTTTTATATCTTAATAAATATCAGAGCTGTATATCTAATACTTGAGTCATATTTCTTGGTTGATTTTTTTTTTCTTATTGTAATTTCAGATGTTGATTTAATAGCCATAAAACATCTTATATTTTAAGTTTTGGAATTCTAATTATAATTCCCTACCAAATTGTAATTCTTGTGATATTTGAACATAGTCTTAGTTTGAGATATACGTGATAACAATCAAGCAATTTCATAAAATACCAGATGGAGTTGAATTATTTCCTTTGCCTTAGAACTTGATTCAAATTGAATATGTTAGGTGTCAAATTAAAACCAAAGTGTATTTTTTTAAGGATTCCTTTCAGGATGACTCATTTAGTTGGATTGATTTAATAATTACACAATGAAATGTAAACATTTTAAAAGAATTGTTTAAGAATGAGTTACTTTATTATAGTTGTTAGATGGTCCAAATGTTGAGAATTCTAAAATGGTTTAAAAGACTATCATATATTGTGCAACTAAAGAGAAGAAAAAAATTTGAAGACACAATAATAACAACAACAACAAAAAGAAATAAGAAACTCCTAATTAATTAAGTTACACGATCACGAGTTACATAAAGTTCTAATATGATAGCCCTGAAGTTTAAAGCTGCATTTGCAATTTCACTCGATATCTTATACAACCTTATTGTGAATTCCATGGTGGAACCTGCAGGAACATTACAAAGTAAGATCCTGTTAATTTCCAGGAACAGATGGTAAGGGGTCATAAGTTTCATCACAGATCTCCTGTGATGTATTAAAATCAATGGAAAAGAC
This sequence comes from Eonycteris spelaea, assembly GCA_003508835.1. NCBI lineage: Eukaryota > Metazoa > Chordata > Mammalia > Chiroptera > Pteropodidae > Eonycteris > Eonycteris spelaea. The sequence goes on from PUFA01000230.1 coordinate 497,740, forward strand.
TCACCAAGTGCAGAGTTTGTTCTGAATTTGTTTATTAGCATTTGTACACGTGATAGTTACCTCCAGATGTTAAGCCGATTTCTCTATGTGGGAAAGTAATGAGCAATTAAATGAAGTAACACTTTGGTTGTTTGATCAGTGTGGAAAATGATAATTTGTTCATAGAGAACTGATGCCTTAATTATAGTAACTGATTGACAACAATCAAGAAATTCAAACACCTTGCAGAAATCAACACATTTTTACATAGTCATGGTCATTAATCTGGGTGGTTCCAGAGTGGGTCAGATGAAGGCAGACCACAATTCTGTTTAAATATAAAGTGATTCAGTGGTGCTTTTCAAATTTTACTTCACCATCTATAAATTTTTCCTCCTCACTGTCAATTTTATACTATGCTACGGAAAGTCATTACATAGAGTTAAATAGTCACCATTTTCAGGGTACCCGAGCATCTGGTATGGAACCAGCCTGCCTTGGTCTGATCCCAGCTCTGCAGCATGGAATCTGTGTGACATAGGGCAAGCTGTTGCACTCTGCAGCTCATTTTTCCCATATGTAAAATGGGGCTAATTATAGCACCTATCTCATAGGATTGTTCAGAGGATTAAACTTAGAAGTGCCTGGCATATTTTAAACCCAAATGTGTAAAATATCTAGAGTTTATTATTTGCCTTTTCTGTGGAAAACTTGAAATACCTGAAATATGAAAAATTATTTGAAATAGTTGATTGATTTATTTAATATTTTAATAAAATTTAATAAGTGTCTGCTTTGTGCATATGACTATTTTAGTGACTGTGAGGAATGCAAAAGACATAAATGAGCTAAAGGAGAAACCACCTGGTCCTCATTCTCAGGCATTTTGCATACATCACTTCTTATTCTTAAAAATCTCCTAAGTAGGTGTTAAATCTTATTTATAGATGAAACAATGTGTTTTAGATAGTAACAGAGCTTCATGTTTAAGTGAAACAAAGATTCCAAAGATTCCAGCTCTGTTCTTCTCCGCACCCAACTGTTTCTAACAGGCACAGGTCAGGGTTTAATTACATTGGACATTTGCTACAGCAAAGTGTCTCAATGAGTTTTGTAGACCAACTGGATTCTAGACATTGTCCTGTCGAACGCTAACTTTGTGATCCAGGCACGTCTGGTCATGAGCTTACAGCTAGTAGAATATGAAGTTCAGCTGTCTATCCCAACTCCAGTGGTTTGTGACTCAGTTGTCATAGGAAGAGTGGAAAATGCCACCCCCAGCCATTTCAGGGTTGACCTTGTGGTTCAGAGAGAATGTTACCCATTAAATCACCTACAGTTTTTTTCTTCCCCAAGGGGCTCTTTGAATTTTATGATGTAATTCCTGTCAGGAAATATTTTCATCTTACATAAACTTTCGATGTCTTAATCCAGCATTTTATGGCAGTAAGATACTAAGAAAGAGTTTCGTGATTAGATATTTTTGAGAAATAGCTGGGCTAAACAAATGTAGACATTCTTTTTCTTTATGGTAAGACTGTTCAGAGCTTAGCATCTAATACAAATGATGAAGTTCTAAGCATTTGTTATAACATGTGGTGTTTCCCAAACCTGAGTGACCACAGAACCTCTACTTGTTTCTCTTGGCACTGGTGTCCTGCGAAGCACACACTGGAAAATTCTGTAGGAACTTTGGACTACCTGGTAGGCCAATGAAAGTTTACTTTGGGATAAGAGAGTCTTTCTGAAGACCCTGAATCCGGGTTTGTGGTCACTGCTATACCTACTAGAGGACAGAATAAATGTGATTGTCTTTTTCTTATGTATGCTTGATGACTTATGTTGTGTCATTATTTGTTTTAAAATTAAAGTGGTCAAAAAGAGAGAAACCATTTTAGAAACTAGATATTCCAACTGTTGTAGAGTACCTACAAATAACTTGTCTACAAACATTTCCAGGTCTAGTTGCACCATAGTGAAAAAGCAACAGGGGGTTAAAATAAGCCTGACCACATCCTACAGCATCCCTCCATCATCTCTGGACTTATCACTTCAGTGGCCTCCTGAGGATTTTCCTGCCTTCTATGCCTCTGTACAATCCCTTCTCCACAGGCTGGCCACATTGATTTTTAATCGTTAAGTCAGATGTCATCCCTCTGCTTTAAAACCTCTAGCACTTTCTTATGAACTTAAACAAGCACTAAATCCCTAACTTGGCCTATCGTGATTCCTGTACCATCTAATCACACTAGAATTATTTTTACTCGAATACAACTATTTTTGCCTTAAGACCTTTGTCCTTGCTGTTTGCTTTGATGAGCAGTCTTCCCCAAGATCTCAGCCTAAATATTATCCGTAGGGATGTCTTCCCACACCACCTTACATCCCCACCCCTTACTCACCCCTCATTCACCCCTCATCCCACATCCCACTGTAATTATCTTGACTGTATTTATTACTGTCTGATTCTGTTTATGTGAGTGAGTTTGTTTATCATTATCTGCCTGCCAACCCTTTCAGTGCTCCCTATATGCTCTGACTTTACCACCTTGAATAGGGCCTTGCCTATAGTAAACACACAACAATTCAATACATTACATTAATGTTTACATAACAACAATGGACGTGGTGCCATCATTTCATTCATTCTTCTATTTATTTGTGTTTCAGTTTCTTCATTTGTGAAATGAGGATGATAATAGTACCTACCTCATAGAGTGACTGGGGAATTAAAAAAAATAATGTATTTGAAGTGCTGTTCACATGATATCTAGCATATAGTAAGCATTTAATAAATATAATTATTATGATGTTGATCTTTCATTGATTCATTCAGAAATGATTTATTGGTCAACCAGTATGGTTTGAGTCTGTGAATAAAAAAATGTATAAAGCATGGTTCCTACTCTTAAGATTTTTCTTAAAACTTTAGGTAGCCCAGATTTGCCATAATACACAGAATTGCTAATGTCATCCATGTGATTATGTTATTTTGAATGATGGTAGGAAGTGACCAAGAAACTGAACCAAGAGTGGGAAAAGGAGTTCCTAGTGTGTGAGCAATGGCTCTTTAATAGGCCTAGGGGACACAAAGATGAAAAAGTCACAGTCCTTGCCAGCTGGGAGTTCACAGTCTAGTGCAATAAGATGAGTCCTAGAATATGCTAAAGGCCAAGCAGAACAGAGGATGAAGCGGAAGTAATGCCTGGCTAATAAGAGACTACCCCTCATCCCCAAGACCCACTTTCAGAAGATGATATAATAAACAAAACTGTGACTGAAACAAACTTTGTGTTGATACTTCTGCAATTACTTTAAAGCAGGGGACAAAGACCTTATATCAAAGGAACAAATGTGGGGTTTTTGCATGGGTTACTTGGTGTAGGCCTTTTGTTGGCATGAACAGAGAGGAGGAGATGGGTCTTCCAGCCGCTCTTGACTGTAAGGGCTTGGCTGCCCAGCTCTTCTACTTGTACAGAAAGAAAGCCAACATATTTTGGGAAATAACTAGAGTTCCACATACTTTGGTTTGAGGTGAGAGTAGCACTCCACGGATAGAAGTCCATGCATTAGTAGATGTGAATTACTCTATATTTCTCTTGGCTTATCTTATCTCGACATGCCTAGCCATTTCATACAATCAAGTTTATGAAAAGCCAATACTGGCAAAGACAACTAAACACTTCAGAAAAATTGGCACTGCTCAAAAAGAGGATCCCAAGTTCCTGTCAGCCAGGGCTAGAAGATTGTCTTGTCTTAGGCTAGCTCCTCTTCCTTTGGCATGGAGCTAGAGCTGCTTAATCTGGCTTTTAAGTTTCTTTCTTTCCTTGTGGTTACAACCAGACTTCATAAAAGCAGAAGTCTCTTCCCTGAAGGGTAATCCTGTATTTAGAATGGAATGTTTTCATCTTGATTTCCTCAGACATGCTGAGGGAACAATGCAACAACTTAATGAAGTGTGCTGGCTTTTTAGCACTAAACATGACTTTTGTCAGCTAAACAGAGACTTAGTTGTATATGTGATAGGAATGACTTACTTCCTTACTCGAGTATCTTGAGATAATAACAAAAGTTGGATTTAAAATTGTTGAAATGCCACATTCATCATTATAAGTGCTGTAACAATGCCGATGACTTAATAACAAAATCTTATCTATCAGACACATTACAGTCTATGAAACATGTTCATATACTTTTTGCATTATAAGCTTAAGAAGGACAGAGACTGTGATTTTCTTGTTCATTCCCATATTCTTCCCATCCTCAACTCTGCTTGGCAGATAGAGGACTCACTACATAGATGTGTGTATGCACGTGAATGTATGCATACGTATATAGATATAGGTGTTCTTTCTCTCATTTAATACTTGCAAGTGCTCTGTGAAAGAGCTATTGTTATCTTGAGTTTACAAACAACAACAACAAATGGATGGAGGAAATAGGTTCTACATAAGAAAATGGAAACTCAGAGGAACTAACTTTTTCGAGTCTTCCCATATCAAGAAGGTGGTGGACCTGGACCTGGGCCTCAGATATTCTTTCTTGAAGTTTTAGTCTGGTATACGTTCAGCTACAAAAAAAATCAATTCTCAATAAGTACTGACTCTCATAAATGCTCCTAACCTGAATCTTTCCATCTGTTTTTTCCATTTCTGCCAGAGTGGCCTTTTTAAGTCTACATACAGTACAATACCTAAAATGTAGCATTAGCTTTTATAGATTAGGGTACATCGTTTATTCTGAGGGGCAGGTAAAGGGGCCAGGGTTCCCTGTTGGATTTTTCATTATTCTACCAACAGGAAGGAGAGTGCTCTCTTTTCTCTGAGAGTCTCATCCCAGGGCTTGAACCCTCCTGGAGTCAGGCTTCTGCCATCGTGCTGTTGCTTGTTCTAGACACTGTCTAGAGGGGCAGATGGAGTAAGGGTACAATGCTTCCTCTTAAATTACTGTCTGCATTCAGAACCCTTGGCTTTACCTGCTAAGGTTTAAAGTGTTCAACGTTCTGTACATTTCTTCAGGGCCATTTGTGCACTCATCTGTGTTCTGTAGGCATTTTCAACTAGCATTTTTCAATTTTTTTCTGTCACTCAGTGTTGTTATATTTCTATGGCCTGACACAATAAATGATTAATTGCATATCACAGCAAATATTGGGAGGTACTAGGAATTAAATTCTTTAATTCATTGTCTTCATTTATGTTGGATCCTTAAATAGTAGCCATTGTGACCCTAGAGGAATAGAAAGTCACCAAATGATCTGATCTCAAGTGGTTCAATCTACTAGACAAATGTTTACTAACTTTCACATATTCTGCTGTCGTTAGCCTGAAATGTCCCTTATTAGACTGTCACTCTTCATTTCTTTGACAAATAGATATTGAAAATACCTGTCTGTCAGGCACAGTACTACCTATATTTATTATCAATGCTCTGATTAGTTTACCTTTATTAGTAAATGAGACTGTGCAGATCTCTGCATTGATTAGAGACTAACTTCTATTTGTTTTTGTTCTTGAAAATGAAAGAATTCATTCCTAAGTAGTCCGTGGTCAGCCTTTTCACTAATACAGAGTGGTCTCTACTAATTAACCTAATTTGGTGCAGTTTTACTTGTTTAGAATATTGATCAGTTTTAATTCTCAGGGAATTAAATGATTAAAACATGTATTATTTTCCCTAAATCTCCATTATCTAAAGATTTTATAAAAATTAAACTATCAGCTTATTATAATTCTAACCATTCTTGCTGCCTTTAAATCAATGAAATTTTACCTAAGTATCTGATAGACAAATCTTATTGAATTTATGGATAAGATCTCTGAGGCTTTCCCTCCTCACTAATGTAACTAATGAATTTTGCTTCATTTTTATTAATATTAAAATCTATTTGTAAGTAATTATTTTGAAAAATTTATTTCAGAACTTTGGTTTGTTTCCTATGAAATAGTGCCACTAATTCCCATGACATTAGATCTAAAATAAGAGGACAATCATATGAGTTGGAAAATGTGTGTAAATGTCCTTAAGCTAAAATTTAGAGGAAGTGAATTATACTATTAGCTTTTTTACATAAAATTTGTAAAATGAAATTTTTAGTGATTGTAGTCATTGCCATTTGGAGGTTACCAAACCATTCTTAGCTAATTGTTTAAATCAAAACTTTTAGATGGTAAATCTTGATAATGTCTATCTGGTACTGGGAAAGTTGATAAGTCTTAACATGAGATTGAAAGAAGTCTTCTCTTTTGATGCATAAATTTATAATGAACTTTATATATTCAATTCACATTGTAATTGAAACTGGTAATTAAACAGAACAAGGAGAACTATCTACAGATCAATGAGAGGTTGATTACCCCTGTACTTTGGTCATGGGAATATATACAAATTTGTCCTCTAATTGCTGGATGTAATACCGTAATAGAGATCATTTCACTGCTTAAACACATTTGATATCACAGAAGACTTAGACCTTTTTGATCATAATATCTTTTGGAATTCAAAGGAAAGACATGTCAAGAGATATTTGAGAATGTTGGCAGGGGTGGAGGGGGAGGAAGGGAGCACAGACAATTATTGAGCAAGCTGAATTGCTCAGATATGTGAGAATGAAGTAATATTCTGTCAACTTTATTGATTAATGGAAAAAAATGAGTTGACACAATGTTTTACTAAATTTTATATCTTAAATATAATTTCATATTTCTTCATAAATGTGATTTATTCAAAATAAATGATTTAATTTGCATATATTTATCATTTAGAAATTATACAAGTAAATTCTGAATAGAAAAGATACGTTCTTTCTCTGATCACACAAAACCATAGATACAATACAAATAGTAACACTGTCTTACAGAGATAAGTATTTGATTTATATTTACATGAATATCCTTAGAGCTCTGTAGTCATGATTATAAAGATACGTCATTAGAGTTAGATTTGATTTGGATAACTAAAATGTCCATAAATTACTGATATTTCTTGGATGATTTCTTTAAAAAAATTTTTTTAAAGGTTTTTGGATCACAGGCTGCTTAGCAGTCTTAAATCAATGATGGGTGGAATCAACTGTTTATTTTCTTATTTGGTAGCCCTCTCCATTCTTTCTTACCCTTTAAGCACCTAATGCTATAGATGCTCAGTGAAATGTATTACATTGTTTTCTTTCTGCCAATTTTCTGAGAGGGAACTGGGAAGTGAGTGCTCATTTGTGTATGTGTCCCATTTAAAAGCTGAAGTGCCTAACTTCCCTCAAGATGTGAGGAATGCACCAAAAAAGTTTAGTTAACAATGTAAAGCAACAAAACAAGTCTTTTTGCGGAGAAACCTATTTTGTGGTGAATTTTTTTAGTAAAAAGATGTCACCGAACGTGTACTTGGGTCATGGTGGTATGAATCTTGTTGGTGCTTTGTCACAGATGTGAAGTGACAAAGGCTGGGTGATTCATTGACCAAGTGGGGTTTGGTGTAATTCTGGGTGGGTGGTACTATTCCTGTGGTCGTTTTGCAGTCACGGTGCCAATCAGCACTGCAGACATAGCTGTAGTTAAAATGACTGTCGGGAACAGTACCAGTCTGATTTTTCTGATTATCTGATAACAATTCCAAATTAGCATATGGAACAAAACTGACCTCTGAACTTAAATTTTGATTACCAAAACCACTGCAATTTTATGAAGTGTCAACTAATAGGCCATGGTTCATTTTCCAATGCATTCACAGTCATACAATTGTTTATTTACTGTAAGATACTCTGAGACTAATAGTCTAGTATATTTTAAGCCACAAGAAAGAAAGTTGTTTTGAAACAGTCACCTCTTACATTTCTATCCCTGGTGTGACTTGGCACTGGCCATGACCAGAGGCAGTGAGGCAGTGTTTAGATGTGTTTGTAACAAAGAACTAGATTCGACTGCATGCAGATGTTCCGAAGGCTGCACTGTGTTTGAGAACCAAGTTTCGTGATCTTCTCCCTCCTCTACAAACCTGCTACCTCCATATTTCATTGTTAATATAAATCATAGAGACCAAATTAGATTTTAGCCGAGAAAGTCACACAGTTCTTTTAAAATACAATTAGGCAAAGACAGTTCTCAGTTGATGATTTTTTAATTGAGCCACAATAACTTGGTTTATTTGTAATTAAATGCTAATGATTGCTCTATAGCTTTCCGCCCATCCACCCAAAGAATTATTCTTTTTATCTTTTTATTATTGTTATAAATCAATGAGAATGTAGATTCAATTGCTCTAGCTTTCTCCTCACTCCTAATTCATATATCTTTAGAGGTTCTATGAGGCAAACTGCAGTTATGTGTCTACATGACAGGACACAAGTTTCCATAGGGATAGACTGTATATGCTTTAATTTTTCTCAAGGCGGAGACTTAAAAATTCTCCTGTAGATTAGAATTTATATTTCTTGCCCTGGGTCTTATTCTGCCTGTAATTACTTCTAAGATATTTACACATTCTTCCAACAGGGTCGAGTGTTTAAGCCTCTTTTAGGTATAACTATGAAACAATATACCCAAGTAGAATTTGTATCAGTGATTTATCCTTACATAAACTATTTTACAGTAGCATGAGGATATGTGAGGTATTTCTCATACTTCTGATTCCATTTCTTGATGGTGTTTTTTTCTTTTTACATTATTTCTATTATGCAACATCCCAGCATTGTTTGGCATTTGAATGAATTCCAAAGGCTAGGTGCACTCAATCATGCCTTACTATTTTGTCTAATATTCTAATGCTGTTTGGAATAGTTTGTTCTCATCGTAGGCCATTGGAAATGAATGATGCTAACACATCTTGGAGTTCTCACGCTAGGCTTCTCAATCAACTGTGCAAGAAGTAACAAGGAAATAAGTGTGAAAGAAAACAAGCTTTGGACAACACCTACGGCCCAGCCCCTCATGGACACAGCATTAGAAGGCAGATCACCTGGTAGATAAGATCATACACTGTGAAACAAGAGCACTTGGGTTCACATCTGGCTGTCAATAGTGGGCAATTTACATAGCTCTGCCTCAAGTGTGCCCATCTGTAGTGATAACAGTATGCTGAAAAATAATTTACAAAAATAGAATGAGCTGAGGATGGACTTAACAGAGGAAAAAATAAATGTCACATTTGTGGAACATGTCTAGAAGTTTACAGGGATTGAAAGAAACATAAAAATTGCTACACTTGTGCTGACAACATAAACTTTTAGCCATCCAACAAGTAAACAGAAAACTTAGTACTCTGAGTCTAAGGAAGAGAAGCTAAAAGATTTTGCTCTTAGAAATGTCTTTGAATACAGTCTCTGTATCCATTGGCATTGAGCTGCTGCATTTGAACACAAATATCCTTGTGGAATTCAGTCTGTTGGAAGCAGAGGGCACTGACTTCATGTCCCTTTGTTGGACCTGGTGATGCTCCTAGTGAAGACTGACACCTAAAGAAGAACCCCATTGTTTCCACAGCCTCTTCTCAGCCAACCTTCTTTTAAAGGTTAGTTGGGTCTTTCAAGTAGATGCCACGTTTTGATCCCTTACAAACATCCGAAGGCAAATTTTCTGTCTCAACTAGAAATATTTAAATTATTAGACTTTAGAAATTTTGAATTACCAATGTAGGTGATGAGTTAAGTGTAGGGAAAACATTCTACACAAACTTGTTTTATTACATTTAATGTATATAAATCAGTACAGGATCTGTATCTCCTTATTCGTGGAGAAAAGTTGCCCTTAGTGCCATTATTTGTGCCTTTCTTTCAGGAATGCCATGACTAGTTTGTAAATGCTTTTGGGAATTGTAGACTTGAAGGTTTCCAAAGACTAAAATGTGTGCTCACCAAACAGTCAGACAAATTCTTTGTGTTGGCTATTTACAAATCAAATTGTAAACTCTGTATACTGGAATAATTTTTTATGGTATCTTAAGATGGTAATGAAATCATAACTCACAACTCCAGCCATGCTGAATCTTTAAGTCAGCTTAGCTTATCAGCATCTGTTTCTGCTTGAATTCTAAAGATTTTCAAGTTTGAAGGCCTCCCTGGGATTTAACCAGCTCTTTTAACTTTAGGTATCAGATTTTGCTTCACACATAAACTAATCTTAACTCAGTACCATGGGATAGGTAATGAAGTTTGCAAATTTTATTCACTCACACTCAAGGAATAAATTAACCAGTCATTATAGAAGGGCGTTTTTCACACCTTCTAAAAGCTACCTTCTCAAGCTTCCTATGTACATCTTCTATCAGCGTCTCAGAGGCTTAGAGAAACTCCCCATCGCAGGAGCTCCGCACCCTCAGAAGTTTCCAAAATCCAATACCAAGTAGGATATGTAGGGGCAGATATTGAAGGCAATGGCATACCCTGAACACTGGTCAATTTTTACTTTCATGATTCTTTTAAAATATGATAAATTTTGGAAAATAGCAATTATTACAGCTACTGCATTTTTATAGGATACTTTCTCAAGCTTATTATTATGTTTATTATTCAGCTCCAAACACTGGAACATAACTTTCCCTTTCAACTACTTACGTTTCCTCCTAAAATAGCTCTGAGTTTATCCCAAACCAATGACGCAATGAAAATATCTATTGATATTTAAATGTTCTTTTCAAAATGTACATGTATATTTGTATTTTGTCACTTTGAGGATTAAAGTTCTTTTTTTTATAACCTGCGATGATATTCTTCTCCCTTATCCTATCCACTAGGACACAAATTTATTTACTTAAATATATCACTTAAATATTTTGAATGCTTATAATTTAGTGCAAGCATTTTGTCTGGTGTTAGGGATGCTAGATAAAATACAAGATATGAATTTCAGAAAAACGATGATTTTTTTTTTTTAGTATAGTATGTTCCTTAAAGTACTTTGGAAAATTACATACAGTGCTCTCCATATTCACATATTTTGTGCATAAATGTGACATTATATGTATGTAAATTTTGCATGTTTCTTTCTTTTGTTAGTCTTACATCAAAATATTTCTGTTTTGTTACTTATTCTTCATAGTTATTATTTCAATAGCTGTATACTATTAACATAAGTTAAATAACACGCTTATTTAACTGTTTCCTATTTTGGACATTTAGAATATTTCAACTCTTTTCATTTAGAGCAGTAATCTAAAACCTATGTTTATTGACCTCAACGGGATTTAGAAAGTGCAGGGTGGATAGGGATAAACATAAACAAGGTGTTCCATTGATTTGTTACATTTTTTACACTTATTTTGTAGATTCTTTTTAAGCTTAAGAATCATTTATAAAAGTTAATTGTAAATTACCAGGGGTGTAATGAGTGAACATACTTTTTAAAAAATCTCTAATATTTAAAAGATGAGTTTCGTGTTTCCACGAGTGCTCATTAAACTGTCCATAACTAAACTTTGAGTCCTAAGTAGCCAGGTCTGAATGTTCCCCAAACTTCAAAGCTCTTAAATATTATGTAGCAAACAATTGATTAATCTGTAAAACCTTATCTTTGGGGAGAGATGGAATAATAAAGAGAAAAGAAAATATCTTAGTAGTTATGAATTTTTATGTTTGCCTTTATCTATAATTAGATTTAGGTGATATCATAACTCCTGACCTATTTAGTTAGAAGTCAAACTAATTGCTCCTGTTGTTGATTACATAGCTAAATTGATAAAAGTTTTGACAAATTTAGAAAGCTATGAGCTTAGAAATTTTATATAGAGCTTTGTCTATGAGCTTCTTTGAGTGCTGCCTTGGTGGTTTTGAAGCCCACCAACCTAATTTACTTTGATGTTAATTTGCAATAATCTATGATTTTGCTTATGTTCAGTAGGAAACAGTATAGCCTAACTGTCAGTATAGCTGGCTGCCAGCTGCCTTTTTTTTTTACCTAAGTGGGGAAGGAAAATATAGCCCAGCTTTGATTGACATTGGAGGGGAAAAAGAAACTCTCAAGTAGAATGGCTATTTGCCTATTGTACCAAGTGGAAATACCATGACGAAACCTAACAGGAGTTTATTTTGTATACATACACATATACATACATATATAATGTATGTATATATGCATATACATAAAATATACACGTGCATTTGTAGATATTCAAAATTTTGCGGAAGTATATACTGCAGAATTTTTATATGAATCACTGCTTCATATATTAAAATAAAATCTCTTGGAGTTTCTTGATATACATGGACAGTGGGTCTCAACTTTCAAACCAGGAGCATCAACATCAAATCACATCTGTTAGAAATGGAAATTCTCAGATCCCACTCTGGACCTTCTGACTCAGGAACTTTGAGAGTGGGGCTCAGGTACCTGTATTTTGCCAAGTGCTCCAGATGATTTGAGAACCATTGCACGAAGATAAGCAGGCCACCTTTTTCTTATCTCAATTAAGAACTTTTAGGATGAGAAAAATTCTTTTTAAAAATCAAGATATAATTGACACCTAATATATTAGTTTCAGGTGTGTAACATAATGTTTTGATATTTATGTATATTGTGAAATGATCACGATAAGCCTAGTTAACATCCATCACTGCACATAATTAACGCATTTTTTCCTTTGTGATGAGAACTATTACTATCTACTTTTTTAGCAACTTTCAACTATACATTATAGTATTATTAGCTACATCACCATGCCGTACATTACATCCTCAGGACTTACATATTTTATAACCTGAAGTTTGTAGCTTGTTATGCCCTTGACCTATTTCACCCAACCCTGACTCCTCTCTCTAGCTACTACCAACCTTCTTTGTATCTATGAGTTGTTTGTTTTGTTTTGTTTTGTTTTGTTTACATTCCACATAAAAGTGAGATCATACAGAATTTGCAAAAATATGTCTAAAGTCATTGTTATATGTTAGCATTGAACAATTTAATCAGTGTAAGGGCATTCTAAAACTGTTAGTCAATTTCAAGACTAGATGAGGAAGGAATTTATGGGAGGAATTCGCATATCTGAGAGCACGTAACTTTAGGCAGTGCATTTTTCTTTTTCTCATAGAATCTTGGGCTGTAAGTGGCACAAAAAGGTCATGGAAGATGATTTAATGTCTATTCAAATATGTATTTTTCAAAATAGTACATAAAATTTTGTTTCCTTTTAAATGGACTTTAGTTTTTAGAGCAGTTTTGGGTTCACAGCCAAACTAAGGAGAAAGTACAGAGAGTTCTCATATACCCCTCCCCAACACTTGCACAGACTCTCCATTATCAGTGTCTTGCAGTAAAGGGGTACATTAGTTGCAACTGATGAATCTGCATTGACACATCATTATCATCTAAACTCCATAGTTTATATCAGGTCAATTTTTAAGAAATTGTAAATAATATATTAATATTTAAAATGTATCTTTCTTTATTGCTACTATTTAACATAGTTTTCTAGATAAATTATATGTATTTTCTCCCAAGGGAAAATATTTCATTAAGTTTTCATAAAATTATTTAGAAAATAAGTCTACCGAGACCATGTAAAAGTTTGATAAACTTATCCTCCGGAACTATTATTTTAAAATATTTTTATACAAGTTACAAACTTTTGGGTCTAAAATATAACTTGGATTTCATTTTGGTAGGCAAAGAATTCTAAGAGTTGAAGTTGTTATGAGTCATAATTTAGATTTATTTGTCCAACTTTATAAGCAGAAGTAGGAGTTGTCTCTTAGTAAGATGCAAGAAAATTTCTCTTAATTTGAAACAGTATTCTGATACATTTTTATGCCCTATATTTGAAAGGATTAAGTTTTCTGAAGTATGTTTTGGCCATATATTAAATATTTTTCTGTGTTTTCATGAAAATTAATTTTAATAGTGAGCTTTAGAATAGTCATTTTATTCCTAATTTATCTCAGTTTTTTAACTTAGTTTTTATGTATTAATATGTTATTTAATCATTTTATTTTCTTCTCATGGAATTTATGAATAATAATTAAATGCTTTAATTGGAAACCGAACCTTTATTCCAGACATGAAGCCACAACTTGATAGCATTTCATATTGTATGGCTGGGTAACTGCAGTTTTACTAAAATGCTTTTTTTCTTTCCCTAGTGTTGTTATAGAAGATTTTCTCAATTCTAGATTTCAACAATACAAAATATTTCTACATCGATGTGCTTTTTTCCAACAATCTTTCTTTTGCATCATTATTATACTAAAATGATTAATAAACATTTAGTCACTTGCAGTGTTTTTGTTTTTGTTTTTGTTTTTTTGGTTTCCAGCCATTCTTGTTTATAATGTTGAAAATGTTCTCCTTTATAGGCTCCCTTGAATCTTTTCAGAAAAAAATCAAGGTGTATATAAACAAACCATAAAAAGGTAGTAGATAAGATAGGAGAGCTCCATAACTGAAGAATGTTAAGCATAAGAAGGCAGGAAATTGTGCTATCAGTGTGCAGCAGGAGTTAGAAGAAGTCTCTTAGGCTTTCAGAATCAGAGAAGCAGGTTCTGCTTCCTTGGGCAAATGAGCAGGTTTGGGGGTAGAAAGGAAAGCAGGCATTGGAGGACTTTTATCCTGGAGTTGAATTCATGGTTGCCTCTCAGAAAGAACAACTAAGATTTTTTTCTACCTGGGGCTCATGCCATTTCCTTTGCATGAAATCAAACCTACAATCCTATCTGATAAATCAAATCACAATTTCTTCCTGAGTCAAAGACAACTGAACACAGGCTGGTGATCGAGAAGTGACAAGTGCCTATTTCTACTAGAGCTGAGTCTAGTAGAAATACTCCACACAGGATGGTGACCAACCAACCCCAAAGATCCTCTCTTGGGACCTCTGAATAGGAGCTGAATAGAAAGGGACTGATGGCATTTGGAGGGGTGTTGAACTGTTTTTCTGGGTGTCTCATGAAGGCTGCTGGCCTGGGAATTGAGTGACTGTTACTAAGAAGATGTTTTTTTTTTTTTTTTTTTTTTTTTTTTTTTTTGCGTGATCTACATTCTGTGTGTCAACCAATGGTTGTGGGCACCAATTCAATTCAAGTAGAAATCCCAAGTTGGGGAACAGTGAAGAAGGAAACTTTATCCAGTGTAAACAGCTTAATCAAGATACAGCTTGGCTGTGGAGCATCAGCTCAATTGTGTTACAACTCAATTAAGCAGTGCGGCTGTGGAACAGCATAGATAAGCAGTGGCCCTTGGGCCCACCCCCATCTCCAGGCTCTGCTCCATTCCTGTCTGCCCTTCCCTCATCCGGCGAGAATTGGTGTTTTAGCTTCAGCTGGGGAAATGCAGTGTTCAGTCTTTGGTGGAAAGGAAAACTAATTTTTGAGCCAGAAGGGAGCTGACTTCTTATATAGAGAGATGTTCCCAACCCTGGTCCCTGATTGCTCCATCCTCATGCATATGAGGACTCCAAATCCTCATAGTTTGATTAGTCCAAAAAGCACTGCCCTGACTGGCTGGAGTGGAGCCCAGCTGACTGGTCAGTAAAGATGCCTGGAGATATAACTGCGTGGCTCTGATTGGATGGGAGAAGTCTCAGTCCTATTAGTTGCAATAGGATTCCAGGAACTCCTTTTTAGGAATTAGCTCAGATGGCTGGAACACAGTGCAGGCAGTCAGTTCAGTGCTGTATGCAGGCAGTTCAGTGCAGGCTTCTCCCTAAAGTGTGGCTTGTGTGAGAGGTCCCTGTTTAGAATGGCTGCTAGTCTGTCTGTCTTTAAATTTGAGTCCAGTTAGCCACCAGGTACCCTTTTTGGTAGGGATCTTCTTTCTCGGAGTCAAAACCTGGTAGCTTTTGAAAAATCCCATATTACCAAACATAGCTGCATATGCCTCATCCTTATAAAGAGCTCTAGTGTAATGAAACTAGTATTACAGACAGATAAGCTTGAAACATAGTTTGAGAGGAGGTTTTGGAGGAGCTTGAGTGCCAGGCTAATGAACTTGGAATTTGTGCAGAGAGAAAATGGTGCACCAGTGACAGAGTCTCCCTCAACCCCAACATTTTAAGGTGTTTGTTAGGCTGTGTGATGTAACCAGACTAGCTTATGACTTATTAAAAGAGGCATACTTTTTGAAGATTATCAACCTACAATGATATTTGATTACTTAGTGCATCCATCCCATTAATATAGTGAACTTCGTTGTGCATCAACAGAGTTGTCATGGACTTGGCTTTACTGCAGCTATCGAAACCATGTGAATATTTCATAATAGTCAAGGTATTGGTATGATAAATATTAAAAAAAGGACAATACTAAAAAGTTATGCCTGAAAGGGTTATGTGGTCAGGAATACACCAACAAAGTCTGGACACATACCGGGGCATTCTCTGCCTCTGGCTCTGTCCCCTGCTGGCTTTTCCTCATTATCACACTCCGGGAGCAGCTTGGGGAGATAGTGGCTGGGAGGACCTGCATTGTCACAGGATAACCTATTTACTGATAGTTGAGTAGTTCCTTCTGTGAAATAAAAAAGAAATTCAGATTTGGGTAAGGAGAGATTTTGTTTGAAGAGATTACTGCAATGCGGAGGATGCTCTGGCATCAGACATCAAGGAGAAAGGGCTTTTTATCACAGGAAGAAGAAAGCATGTAAACTGGGTTGTGGGGAATGGAATGAGCAAGTTAAGTGGGTATTTTGTCCTGATTGGTCAATGGGGGCAAGCAGTTCAACTAATAATTTACGAGACAAAGAATGGGAACATGTAGGCTCTGTGTCTGGCCTTGGCATTGGTAGAAAAAGGGGGCTTTCCTGAGTTTCAGGATTTAAGTCATAGGGGTACAGGTGTTTCTTCACATGGTAGCCATTTCCTGAAACACAAAAGGGTAGGGAGATTTCTTTCTCTTTTCCTTTTTTTGGATATTAAATTTATTTTAATAACATTACTTTTGACAACTATTTGCACATGTATTTAAAGGTACTTTTAACTCCATTACCAATTGGGTACTGAAACCAGCCTTGCCAGGAAGTGAGCAAAACTGTTTGCAAATCCCACCATTATATTACACTGTATTGGGAAAAATAATTAAGTATTAACCCGTACATTGGTTTAGATTGAATAGCTCAAATTAAACAAATATAGAGAGACTTCACATATACAAACATTGCACTGCATAGCTCATCGTTTTTAAAAGGATAAAATTTTAAAGTTTGATTTTACTTACTTCCTTAATCCCAAAGTGCTGCTTGCCTGGCTCCATAGTGCCCTCCCGCAAGGGAATCTTAACTGTTCTGTTTTCCAGGAGCACGAAGCTGAAGTGAATTCAACATTGTCACTTTATTTATACCAAAGGTATATTTCTGACGTTACATAAATCAGCCAGTTCAAATCAACACTTCTTGAGTGCCTACACTGTGCTGAGCACATGGTTAGAGGCAAAAATGAATAAACAAACCAAATCATCCAATATTCAGACCTTTGTCTCCAGGTCTGAATCTAGAGATCAGACTGGCTCTCAGAAAACCCTGAGGAGGTACTGACAGATGCAGTAGACCCAGAGACTGTGTTTAAGTGTATCCAACGGTCAAAATATTTGGATTCTGGGCGGCCTTGCTTGTTCCTTCTTTTCTGCAGACCCGTTTCTTCCTATATATGTACTACTTAAAGAAGAAGAAACAGGGTCTATATTTCTGGTTGAATCCTGGGGCATTATGCATTTTCACAGTAGATACTAGAACAGATGTGCCCTTAGCATAATTTAAGAAAGTTATTTAGGTTTTATTTTCTGCACCTGATTTGGAAAATATTGACTTATAACTAAATGCATAACTCTTTTCACAACCCTAGCAAGACCATAACTGACTAATAGAAAACATTTATGTTGTTTCAGTAGCCAGAGTAGAGTCAACCTGTGATAACTTTGTCAATTACAGTGGACTCATTAATCGGTGTGTAAGTTGGAGACTGGAATGTCAGTAATATAAATAAATGATAGTGTTGGTGTACGTATTTTGGTTATGACACAAATTCTGAGGTCGTGATCCTCTTTGAGTTCCTCATGGCGATTGAAATATTGAGTTATTGCTCTCAGGAAAGGCTGCCTTTCCTGAGGTGATTTGGTCAGGAACTTGCTAATCAACCAAACAGTCATTTCAAACAACTGTTTTAATTAATTTTAAACTCAGATGATCTTCCTGATACCAAACAAACAAACAAACGAACAAAAAACCTTGTTTATTCAGAGTTTAAAAAGTCACCTTTATCTTTACAATATCCAAATTTGATATCTGATCCTATAGATACTAGATATTAGAAGATAAATTATATATCTGTACATAAATATGAATGTGTGGTTATTTTGTGTTCATAGGAATTATCGTAATCCTAGACATCCTAGCTTTAAAAGTTAAATTCATTTTGGTCTATTTTAATCTTATCAGTTGTGAAGAGTTTTTTGTTCATATAAATGCTACCAGGAGTCCAAAGCATTCAGCCTAGGCTTCTTCAATCCAGTAAACAGCTTTTGCTTTTCAGTGGGAACCAGAGGGAAACTCACAGGTACCCATGAAGTGCCAGGCTAAGATTAAAAATTTCTTTGAAATCTCGTATTTTTTCTTAAGATGATTCTCTTTTTATTCTACTTTATAACTTATTCATAGTTTTTTGATATAAAAATAATAATTTAAATTACTTTTCTTAAAGAATAATAGTTAAGATTCTTCAGGGATATTGGCTGGGTTTATGCTATGGCTTTGAGTGCACACTGGTACCTGGTTCAAGGAGTTGTGTATACTTCAAATTAAATAGGGATCTATGTCATCTGAAAACAGAGGAGAGGAATTGGGCTGGCATGAGAAGAACTGGATCAGGACGTTCAAGTTTAAGTGCCTGCAGGGTCCCAGGCAGATGAAAGTAGTGTAGAACAGAGGTCTCCAACCCCCAGGCTGTGTACTGGTACCAGTCCGTGGCCTGTTAGGAACCAAGCTGCACAGCAGGAGGTGAGTGGCTGTCGAGCAAAGCTTTATCTGTATTTGTAGCCATTCCCCAGCACTGGCATCGCTGCCTCAGCTCCACCTCAGATCGTCAGGCATTAGATGCTCATAGGCTCACTGGTCCCTGTTGCCAAAAAGGTTGAGGACTGCTGGGGTAGAAAGTGGCCTCGGTGTCACATATTTGGGGGATGCTGGCCACTGGAGGATGCGTATTTCTCCAAAAGGGTAAGCTGCTGGAGAAAATTGCTGCCATGTGGCATGTGAGCTTAGTCCTGCCAGATGGTATAGTTAAAAAAAAAAAAAAAAGGCAGTGTGGGTTATTACAAGAAATCTTATATCAGCTTGGGATTTGATTAGGAGAACAGGAGCCATTTTATCTGTTTAAGTAAGGGAATTTTAGTTTACACCACTTGAGAAAGATGTGAGCAAAAGTTCTTACAGATGCCACAGTTCTCCGTATGTGGTACCAAGGTGCATTCAGGTAACCCTGGCTTATCTCTGACCCCTCTGAGAACCTCTAGCTATCACTCAGTTGGCAGCTCCAATGCTCCATAAGCCTGAAAAAGCCAGTGTCCACTGTCTGCAGCCCTAAAGTGGGAAATTTTCAGGGGCCAGAGGGAGACTGCTGAGACCTTCATGTTTGTCCTGTGACCTGTCTGCCTTGTGTATATGTTTGCAGCTGCTCTGGAAGCACCTCAGCTTCTCTTCCCTTCCCTATCCAATTAATGCCTCTCATGGTAGAGTCTAACACAGAAGCACATGCGGTAGAAGATTCTGGGCAGAGTTGTCCTGGCCTTCCCTTGGTGTGGAGAGACAGCATTAGATGGGAGCAGCAGTGATATAAAATGGACCACAGACAATGCAGCCCGCTCCCGGATTTTGTGTTTTGGCAAATAATTCAAATTTAAAATGTTGTTGGCCAACACAGTGTATTCCAAAGAAAACACATGTGTGTGCCAATGGTGCCTGTGGTCAGCTGGACAGGAGGAATGGCAGGCAGCACAGGACCCAGGACAGGGTAAAAAGGCATCAGGAGGCAAGGCTGGTTTAGAAGAGATAGCAAGGCATCAAGTCATCCTGACTGAATTAAGAATTTGGCCAGTGTTGGCTTCTTGAATCCATTTGCTCTGCTCTCCCTACCTCCCACTGTCTCTGAGAAACAGTGATGCGACTAACATTTTCCCATCTCCGTGATTTCTGTTCATTTGAAGAAAGGCCCAGCTGCTAGAAAGTGGTGGAGGGTCAGGTCTTAGCACAGAATGGTAATCTTCCTATTTTCTTGCCAAAAAAAGGCAATTTTTGTAGAAGAGACATAACTGAGAGTTAGATTTTAGGAGAATTTATGTTTATTGGAAAAGTGGAATGGAAGGCTGATGTTCCGGAGCTGGAGTCTTGGGCAAATGAAGCCTCACAGCTCTTCTGACCACCTTGCCTTCCATCCATGATGTCGACAGATTGGGAAGGAGCCTACTCTCAGGACTTAGGTTGTAAAAATAGTAACTTTGTCTCGATTCTAGCCATTGACATTTCTTTCCAACTTCTAACTTAAAAAAAAAAAATGCTTTGTTCGACTTTAGATGCCTATAAAGTTAAACCCAGCTAGAAATTTAGCAACAGAAATACAGGGGAGGGAGAGTCTGCAAACTAAGACTTCGGCATCTCATTGTAACATGATTTACAAAAGCACACATCTTTTTATTTCTTGGTATTAAATTTGCTGTTTCCAGCTACATATTGAAACAGAGCTCTCCCCTCTCCCTTCTGCCTACACACCTGCCAAATAAATCACCAGAGGATTAGGTACATTAAAATACATGCTGTGTACAGTGATTTTCATTTCACAGAGATGCACTGATGCCATTTGCTTCAGCAATACCTCTGGCCAGAGAAGTTTTTGACCCTCCTTAAAGAACCACGTGGACCCCAGGTACTAATGAAACCTCCAGCTGCTGGGGCGTGAGGTGGCTGACTTGGCGGAGTGTTGGAAATGTGGTTTGTGAGCTGTGTAGATAGTTTATTCGGTGTCGTTGCTGTTACCTGGCATGATGTCACCTTTTCCCAGGTCCCTAAAGGCAGGGTGCCTCTGGCAGTGCAGACAGGGTGGGCCAGCAGGTCATCCTACCTTGTTGGGTCTGTGCTGTGTCCAAGGACAGGGTACCTTAGTCTGTTAAAAATTTCTTGGAGAGTTCCCATGCAGAACAAAATTTACGTGACTCCGTGACACTTCAGCTGGTGATAGTCATCTTTTTACTGATGTACTTGATGGCAGTGTGGTACAACGGAAAGAGCTCTAGCCTTCAACTTGCTAGTTCTGTACTCCTTGTCACTTAGCAGCTGCTGTGTGGCCATTAACCCTTGGTGCCTAAACCTGCATCAAAAATGGGGCAAACAAGACCTGCCTCACGGGTCGTGGTGAAAATAAAATTAGATAACTTATGTGAAAATACGTTTTAAATGAAAATTAAGTCTCAGTTATTACTCTTGCACATTTAATACCTTTTCCTGCTCAGCACTTTGATTGTACGGTGATAATTTTCCTTTCTGAAATTCTGCAGGTCTAGCTGTTTTTTAAAATCAAGATTTTGTGATTTTTATTTGAGGCTACAGATCTAAATGAGTATGGTAAACATGTAGCATTCCATTCTATATTTTTCTGTGAACACTGATATGCTGGAATTGGAGTTTCAATGAGAATATTACATAAGTTATTTCAGTGGCAAAGAATTGGTCCCAAGTTTTCTATTAAGTTATTTTCTAATAATATTATAAATACTAATGAATGTGAATTCTGTGGCTTTTGTGTTTTTTGTGGAACCCAGTTGTTTGATTTTCTTTCAGATCTACTCATGGATAAAATCAGAGCAACTTAATATAAAGGACATAAGTTTAGTAATGTATATTGTATACTGGAAGCCACTGTCATACTGCAAATATGTATTCTGGATTTATATCATTTAGCAGAAACTATGAGAGAGAATTTGTTTTCCTTTGCTTCTGGCTTTAGTGTTAACTTTCATAATTAAATGATAGTTCTAGCCCCTCTCATCCAAACAAAAAGTTACCTTATGATCGATTTATTGAAATATAAGGCTAGCCCCTCTCATCCAAACAAAAAGTTACCTTATGATTGATTTATTGAAATATAAGGCTAGCCCCTCTCATCCAAACAAAAAGTTACCTTATGATTGATTTATCGAAATATAAGGTGAAATCAAAGGAATTTTTAGTGAATTCCCCACAATTTAGGCAGGGCCAAGGTTTAAACTCACTAATATGAAACTTGGGTCTCCGTGATTTTGAGTATTCTACAATGCCATTGTTCAGAAAAAATGTCTATGAAAAGAATCTGGTAACTATTGCCCAGTAAACCACATAATATTATACATAACATTTTACAGATTTCTTTTGAAAAAAACTAACTCAACTGAATTTTTGACTGCTTTACTTTGGAGAAGCAGAAAAATATTTTCTTACCTACTAGGTTCTCATGTATTATTTTACTCAAATACTTAAATATTATCTTTTTATTTTTAGTTTAATTTTTCCCTCAGAATTCCTGAAGGTCAATAATCTAATAACATCTCCTGGCATATTTTATCATCTTTGAGAACAAAGTAACCTTATGATACTATTTTGTGGTCTAATGATAATAGCAAATACCTTCACTCTGTGTATCATGTTCTAAACACTTCACATACTATTGAAGTGGTCCTCTTCTCTTCCCTTAGAAATGTGATTTATTTTTAACATAATTCAGATAGATAGCATTTTTATCCATCCCACCACCACCCAAAAAAGGTGTACAAAGTTAAAACTATTCAGTTCAGAGGGCAAAGCCATTGGGAGGTCAACCAAAAATGGATTTTGCCAAAATGAAAGTTTGCCTAGTTCCTAGAACTCTTCCTTGGAGTCCATCTTTTCAGGGATGAGGACACTCCCTGAGCAGCGTTGCATTGGCTTCTTCCAGTCCCTGGGACCTGCAGCCTGTCATGGAACAGTATTTAGGAGTGACTTACCATGGAAGCCATTTCTAAGGCATTCCTTCTCTCTAATGTTTTAAGGAAAGTTGCACTGGCGTCTTCTCAAAATTTATTGTGAAGGCAGTCCCTGTACTCACCCTCAGTATACTTCACCTATAAAAGAGAGATAGCTTGATTATGGCCCCATGGTTGAATGGTCATGAGGAGACAGCCTTTTGAGAAAAAATGACTGCCATGTGAGTTTTGGCTTAAAGCAGCATTCTGCAGATATGTTTAGGCACAATGACCAGAAGACATTAAAAAAATTTGTTCATGAGTAACTTTTTCTCCCAGGTGCCAAAAAACGAAACTAGAACTTTTAAAATAAACACAAGGCTTTGGTGCTTTTGAGAAGCCCTCAGCCCGACCTAATCAGTCAGATAACTCCATAGCAGAGGGACTAGATGTTCGGGAATATGTGCAGTCCATTAGGTTGCTGGTGCTTCTAGTGGAATCTTGCCTGGATGGAGGATTGATCTAAATGCATTGCTGGTTGTTATCCAGCATAACTTTGCTTATATTTTATAACGTAATTTTTATGCAGTTACAGAACTTTACAGTCAAACTTCAAGAAGCACTGGCATTCAGTAAAATGCTCCCTAGTTCAGGCTGCTGCAGGACTTGTGATGCTGTAATACTGTTTTGTGGCTTCTTTTAGATTTCTGTGAGATTGTCTGGGTTAGACTCGAGCACTGTGGGGGTGAGTATATCCATTTTGTCAAACCTCACACCTAAAGCTCCTGAGGCCATAAAAAAAAGCCAAAAAGACTAGATAAAACTGTGCTGGAGACACTTGGGAAGTGGTGGTTCTAAGTGTGGAAGCATGCTATGATGATGAAGATGTTAAGTGCTGGCGTGAGTTTCTGAGTCAAGCTATGAATTATAGATCTGTAGAGCATTTTACAAATGGGGCATATTCTTATCAACCTAAATAGCTTAGTTTCTGTCTGGTCCACAGGCTAGAAGAAGAAGTCTGATTCAAGTTCTCTTCTACTCAGCTGTCAAATGGGGGATGTGAATCTATTTTGGTTTGTAGTGTTTTGACTCAGAACTATAGTTTTGGTTGCAAGTTTCAGAAACAAAACAAAATCTTAATTAAAAAAGTAGGCAGTTTATTGGTACTTCCTCAATAATGGCAAGGCCTGGGGTCCAACTTCTTTTTCTCCATTCCTTGGTCTTACTTTTTTCTGTATTGTCATTTTTAGTCAAGCTGTTTCTTGCCAAATGGTGATTCCACACTAATAGACTTAGAGCTAGTGATCCCTATGAGGAGAATACTTTTTTTCTACTAGCTCTAACAAAACTCCCGGAGACAATGCTTAATGGTCTTGCTGAGATCCCAGTACAAATCATTGTGTTTGGGTGGGAGTGGAAGGGGGTGGGGAAGGACCTCATTGGCCAAACAAAGTAGGTCATAGCTAGTACTAGAGGGTATGGTTAACCAGTTCTTAACTATAGAAATTGTATTGAAGGAGTGTGCTCCCCAAAAGGATGAGGTACAGTTGTGCAACAGTGACATACCACCCCAAGACCTCAGTGGAGGCAAAAACAAAGGGTCGTTTCTTGCTGGCTCTACATGTTCACTGCAGTTTAGCTGCGGACCTACCCTGAAGCCTCTTCTTTGTGGACCAGGGTGATGGGCCAACCATACTGGATATTGCCGGCCTCATGGCAGAGGGTGAGAAAAGGTAGCCTACTGCATAGTAGCTTTTAAAGCCTCTGCTCAAAAGTGGCACTCCTCTTATATGGCTGGTCAAGTAAGTCATGAGGTCAAGCCTGGTGTCAGTGCAATGCGTCATGTGATTCTCCTGCAGTGGGGCCCTATGGGGCTGCAGCTCAGATTGGAAAGAGTCAAAAATGGCATCCAAATGTGCTCAAATGTCTGAGAGATGCTCTCCCACACGTCCTGGGGTATTGGGCTAAATGGTGCAGATGCACAGCAGACTCTTCAGCCACTGTCAGTTCTGGGGTCCACCTTTGAAGAGCATTTAGACCAGGTGTAGTGTGGTGATCACAAAGAGTGAGAGTACATGGGACCTTGTCAGGAAAGGAGCAATTTAGGACGAGGGATAGCTAGCTGTGGGAAAAATGGTGCTCATTGCCTCTAGACATATGAAGGGCTCCCATAACCAAGATGGAGTAGATTTGCCTTCTGAGACCTGGGTCAGGTGATTGGAAAGAGGGCTGCAGACATGTAGGTTAAGTTAAAAAAAAAAAAAAAAGAAGAACTTTTACCATTTAAAGCTATTCCAAGAAGCAGTATTATATTGGAAAATCCTCTTCCTAGAGGAGTCTGATGGGTAGAAGGGATTCAAGAATAGAGCAGGGATTTAAGCTAGATGTCTTTTAGGGACCTCCATACTGAAAAGATTTTTCTCTGATCCATGGTGATTATTAAACTTCATGAGCACTTGTTCAGAACTTGAAAGGCCGAGAACAGAATTTTTATAGTTCATGCCAAGTACTGTGAAGTTTATTTCCTGTGACTAGCAACTTATACTCACCAATGAGCTCACTTGCCTTTATGCAGAACTGTTCTTTCTGGAACTACTCTGATTGGGTCCTGAGAGCCTCCTGATGCAGAAGGAAAGCTGAGAGAATGGAGGGATTGGCATTTTCCGCATATTGGCTAACTAGATTCAGAGCAGTTATATGATTCCTTCTAAGTAAAAAAACCCAGCATGAATGTTTGGTTTACTCAGATTTTTATTCTTAATACCAGAAATATTGTCAGTTGCTGCTCTCAGAAAATGGCTGTTTGAGGAAAGAGGGTTCTCTAAATAGGTGTTGTGGGAGCCAAGAAGCACTGGCAATGACCTTGGAGATTTGTGTATTATAAATTAGGGTGAAGAGGCCTACTGATCCACCAGCTGGTTAGTTCCAGAGTCAAACTGAACCCTCAGCCAACTGACACAGCTATTGCTGTTTTAACCCCCATCATCTGTCAGTGACCCAGAGATGTTATATCTGGGTCTAGTGAATGACCACATCAAAGGTGACCTCTTTTCACTACTTTCTTCCATGGATCTTAATTACATTCACATTTCAGTGAGAAGGTTCTAGATGTCTATAGTGGTGAGATAATTATATGTATAATTTGAACACAATCCCCCCTTATTGTTTAGAGTAAGAAGAACAAAGGGTTCTATTTTGTCACAAAAAAAATCCACAAGGATCTTCTTGATTCCAAGTCACAGCTGTCTAACTCAGACTACTTTAGACAAAAAGAAGAAAGTTCTGGAATATTATGTGATTGCAGGAAGATCAGGAATACCGTTGGCATCAGGAAAATTAGAACCAGGACTTCCAGTATTCCTGGTTCACCCTTTTACTTTGCATCTTCTCTATTCTCTTACCTCAGACCAGTGCCCTTCATTTGCTAATCTAGAAACTTGACTGATCCAGAACTAGCTCACTGTATTTTCCATTTGCCACTGGACAGAGATTGAACCTGTTTTCCCAGTGATAATTTGAAAAAACCCAGGGGAGGACTCGTTGGTCTGCCCCTGAACCAGTAATCCTGGGCCAGGGCCAAGGTGTACTAAGATTGGGGCAATCACTAGGAAGAAACATTGAGGTGAGATCTGAGGGGATGTTCCCTCAAACAAAAGGTTCTAATTTCAGAAGAAGAGAAAGGACATGTGGAAGCAAACTATAGATTTCTACTGTATGATGGACATTATGGAATTGTTCAACTCTGATTTTGGATCAAAAGGGTATATAGATTCTATAAGCTTCATATTTAATAATTGATGTTTCAATTAATTAAATGTACAACCCATAATATTTAGTAACTTTAGAAGGCTTTTAAAGTATGTTTCACGCTTTTAAAAAGAGTATCATTTTAAATATCGAAGAGATTTTTATTTGTCAATAGTGATGAAGACATGACTTGCATGACCATTTACTCAGAATCCATCCAACAGGCCAAACCATTCACTTCTACTGTTGTCATTTAGAATTTAAAGTAAAAAAAAAAACCCTTCATTTTATAAAGAACATTGTTCCATGTGAGCTAGATCTAAACCCAATGGAGACTGAATACTGTAACATGGAAAGCTTAACTCTTTTATGACTATCCCTTTGTAACAATTGACACCTTTATTCTTTTACTGAGAATTTTCACTATGATAATGATCAGGATAGGTCATAGGGCAGCCATGATTCCTCCATCACAATTATGCCACAGGGCTAGAAAAAATACTGAGCAGAAATAAAGAAAGCAAAGGGTGGGTTTCAAAGAATTTAAAAAGGATGAGGCTTTTGTTGAAAAAAGACAAATGCTCACCATATTTTTATTCACTTTCAAAACATGTTCATTTATGGTTTTACATTTGATAGCTTATAATTAGGATGATAAGTATGAGGGTTTGTGTGTCCTAGCTAATTCACACTGAAATCCCAGAGGCCTTCTGCCACACAAGTATCTATCTACATAGATGTTTCCTCAGGATTATATCAACATAGCATTTTTTATAGTAACCTGAGAAAATAAAGCATTCCAACTTACCTTAAATATTTCAGAAAATTCCTTGTATGGGTATAAACATTAAATATCATCATCATCATCATTTTATTTATTTGTTTGTTTGTTTGCCAAATTGACAGGTAAGAAATGAAAGTTTGTGTTTTTTAATTAAAAGTTTATATTTTTAATTAAACAAATTTCAACTGTATAACATATTTTAAAAATTATTTGTTACTATTTTTGGCAGCTTTTTCCCTCCCTTATTGGCACATAAAAATTATATGCTGTATAATTGATGATCTCTTGTATAAAATGGTATAAGAAAAAGGTGACTTGCTGAAAACACATTTTTACACTTTTTTACAACTTTAACAGAACCACTTCCATTTCTATTACTAGGGCCTCTGAGAAGAGTCTGAGGACTCCAAAGAGTGCATGGGGAGGTTCATGCAGCTCCTCCCAGAGCCTTTGAGTTGTCTCAATCACATCTCTAGTCTCTAGAGGGGTTTAGAGTCAGTAGGAATGTTTTCAAGGATTAGGAAAGGTCAGTAGAGAGCTTAGGTTGGCTCAGTTGGTAGGAAACCAAGTTGGGTTTGAGCAGGATGAACCTAACCTAGTATGGGGCTTCACTTTGCTTTGAGAAGGCTTATGAAGAGTCTGAACCAAACCCAGACCCATAGGACTCCTCCTAGACCCCTAGGGATGCCATGATCATGAACTATTCTCCAAAATTGTATCTCCAGCTGGAAGGCCGTTCCATCCTGAGTGAACTTTTGAGTTCACAATGACCACCTGAGGTTAAGTTGGTCCTCTCTCACCTTTATATGACTTCAGAGCTCACAAGGTTCTTATTGGAGCATTATAAAAGTGAAAATGTGGTGAACGTAACCCTGGAAAGAATCAAAAGGGGCATATGATATATAAGGAAACATCTTTTAACATGATTTAAGTTGAAATTCTTAATGGACAGGTCAGGTTTTTAAAATGCTGTTGTCCTCAGCAATCAGGATGGAAACTGGCTAAGTTCCAGTCAGCTAGATCATCTAAATCATCATTTTAGTTTCAATGACATTTGACTCTATTACATGAATATTTTGTGATAATTAATTCCACTGCTTTTTAAAAAGCATTCAAATGAAAGGAAAAATCAAAAGGAGCAAGCATTTGAAACATCAGTTGTTTTAGCAAGATAATCAAATGATTGTGGATTTAGGGCAATGTATATTCAATTAAAAACCTCATTCTTTTTAATAATTATGGAAACTCTCTTCCAAGTCGAAACTTTTAAATCTTCCCTGAAGAGCAGCTTACTGTCCTGTATTGGTGCTTCAACTTTCCATTTTATCCACATTTATTGGAAGCTTTCTATTGATTCAGTTTAAAATACCATTAATTTTCTTACTATAAAAATAAAAAGTTTTTTTTTAATGATGAAAGATTTCATAAACAAAGTATATAGACAAA
The DNA here is from genome assembly GCA_003508835.1 of Eonycteris spelaea. Taxonomy (NCBI): domain Eukaryota; kingdom Metazoa; phylum Chordata; class Mammalia; order Chiroptera; family Pteropodidae; genus Eonycteris; species Eonycteris spelaea. Next base: position 526,563 of record PUFA01000230.1, read on the forward strand.
TGATATACCAGAAGAGAACATTTGTAATGTATATAACTAACAAAGGTTTACTCTCTATAATATGTAAGAGGGTATGACAATTTAGCAGGAATAAAAGATAGTTTACAAAAAAAATGGAAAATGATATTTATCATTTTGATATTTATCAAAAAAAGTACAAATTACCAATGTCATAGGAAAGTAAAATCAAACTTAATAATAAAAATATAAATTAAAATGATAACAAGATCCTACCTATGCCTCACCTTTGAAAAAATAAATGGCAAAATAAATGGACTGATTTGATATGACTGAGGGTACATTTAACAAGGCACTTTTTTGGAGGAAAGATAATTGATATTATCTATCGGAATCTTAAATATAGCCATTTTATCTTCCAATAAAATATTAACCTACAGACAGAATACTGGCACAAATTATCAGAGATATGTGTATAAGATTGTTGAATGCAGGACTGAAACCCAAAGTTCAGTTACAGGGGATTGATTACATAAATCATGGTAATTATGGAAACTGAGAAGTCTTTTAAAACAGGAATGCTATATATATATGTACTGACATGATAAGGTGATTGTTTACTTCAAAAAGAAAGTTATAGAATGTCATTAATAATACGTTCTTGCTTTTGTAAAAAAGAAGCTGGTTTGTAAGAATACACACTAAAGTTGATAATCAGTACTTGTGAGGAATGGAATTCAAGGTGGGGGGTGAGGAATTTTTTTTCATGAACTTTTTAATGTTGGAATACTTTATAAAGAGCATTTATTACTTTGCAAGAAAAAAATTAGAAAATTAGAAAATAAAGAAACATAGAACAAGAAAAAGATTACCCATAATTTTATCACCTGTAAGTAATCATTAAATTTTAGAATAATATTTTCATATATATAATTCCACATATGCGTATACATGTGTCTTGTTTTCAAATGTTCCCATGTATCAACCTTTTTGGAAAACATGTTTGATGATGGTTTCATGATAACCTATCTTGGGATAACATCACAATAATACTGAGATTACCATTTTGATACATAAATCTCTGCCTGCATCTCTGATTATTTGCTTCAAGTAAATTTTTAGAAGTTTACTGTATTAAACTATATGGTCATTTGTTTAATTAATAATTCATTTTTATAATGTAATTCATGTATTTTAATTTAAAAATCATAGAACAGAAGATTATGAGGCAAAAAACAAAAAGCTCACATTTTTCAGTTGTTGCCAAAAAGGAGCATTTTAAATAAGGGTGAAACACAGAAGTCCACAGATGTCTTCAGAAAACAGCCAAGTGTGTAGACTATTTCTGACCTAGAGGTATTCTCTATCATGAAACAGTATTTCCAAACAAAATTAATTATTTAACAACAAAATAATCCTTCTAATGGGTAAATGAAGGTGTTCATCCTATAAGCATGGAGATTACCTATTTACATTAAAATGAACTGAAGTGGATTTGCATGAAACTAATAAGCAGAGAGAAGAGGTCAGGTGAAGATGACTTACTTGTTGGTGTGTAGGCTGTTTTCCTGTTAAATATCTTCTGCTCTCCTGGAACTATAAATCAGTTCTGACCAAGCCCTGTGTTTTCTCGTCAGAGGGCTCCCAGCTCAGTGCTGGCTCTGTACTAAATTCTGGACTCGATCCCTCTGTGTCTGGGGTTGGCACACCTTTTCTTTGAAGACTGGGCAGTAAATATTTCAGGCCTCACTCACCACACAGGCTCTGTTGCAACCACTCTATTCTGCTGTCACAGCAAAACGCTGCTCCAGACAATGTTTCAAAGAATGAGTGTGGCAATATTGATATAAAAGTATATTTATGGACATTAAAATTTGATTTTCATATATAATTTTCACATTTCATGAAATATTCTTCTTTTGACTTTTTTTTTCCCTCCAATGGTTTAAAAATGTAAAAACCATTTTTAGCTTGGGGTCTGGATTTCGAGACACCTGTTCAGGAACTATTTCCAAGGAATGGATGAAATTGCCTCACATACAAAAGAAATATCCTGCGCTGGAGACAGACTTAACTTGGTAGCTATTTTTGTCTAACAGTGTCCTAGCGCAAACACCTTGTTGACTTTAGATGTTTAAATCTTTGCTAGATGAAGCCATCAGCTCTCCTCTCATGGTGTACGTGGGGACTGGAGGGTGGGCACAAGCAAGTTTCCAGTTTTGTTGGCAATGGGCAACAGGAAACACAGGAGAGGGATGCTTCTTTGTAAGGTTATTCCTCAGTTACATGGGCGACACACAGTCTCTGCTTCTCTCCTGTTGTCTTACTCTTTCCAAGTTTTCAAATGTACTTCCTTTGAAGAACAAAAGGGGTAAGGGGGAGAGTGAAGGGCAGAAGAGAAAGCATACATTTGAGATATTACATTTTAAAGATAGTTCACTTCTTATTTCCTTTGGAAATCTTTACTTAGAAGAACTGGAAGTAGCCGCATAGATGGCTTAGTAAAGCTTTTTCATTTTATCAGTGAGGAAATCGAAATCCAGAAACAGGGAGGCATGAGTCTCAGGTTGTCCATCCTTCTGGTGGCAGAGCAGGTCTGTACCTCAGAATTCAATCCTGTGTTCCTCTCTGGGCCTCCTCCCCTTTGGACAGGATTCAGCATTCAAAACCAAGCAAATATCATAGAAGCCAATGAAATGGTATTTGGTAGCAGGACTGAAACCTAGTGCCTGGAGCCTATGCTGTCTGTTCGGTCGACAGGCTTGGATGGACAAAGGGCACCATGGTCCCTCTCCTGTGGCCGCTTCACCCTGGCCATACACCATGCCTGGCGGTGCCTCAGACACTGACCCACTTCCCAGAAGATCTGCCGCTGCCCAGGTACCTGAGGATCAAAACAAGGGGCCCAGGTTAGCTTGCTGGTTTAGAGAATGTGCACTGTTTTAGAACAAGTCCCCTTTTTTCTGGCTCTTCATCCCCGGAGTTGGGGGCAGTATTAGATCAAAGCTCCATTGTCCCCGTGGTCTTCCATTCAGTACGAAAACAAGAAAAGCTTTTCACTGTTGAATTTGGAAGGATTGACGTTTCTTCCTCACAGCATCTGAGTTTAATTTATAGTCTTCTCCTTCAACTAACTACAAATAAACTAAAGGCCTTACTGAACAGCTGGGCCTGAGTATTATTCTTGGAAGTCAAGGGGACCAGTAAATGGAAAAGGAGACCAATTCATCTCTATCTCTCCCTAATCTGCTGCAAGGGGTTTCAGGCTATTTAGACCAAATCTTCCAAATTGGTTGACGTCCCGATTGAAGATCCAGGAATTATATGAGGGGGAGTTCATGTCAAGGTTATTAACCACAAAACAGGATATGTCTATTTCTTTCCCACTTCTGTTTGATTCTCACTTGGTATGGATAAAATAATTTTCACTAGTATTATATGAGTTATATTTTCCATATTGTTCAGAAATATCTCTGACCACATATTGAAGTAATTTAAAATGGAATAAGAGCAGAGGTGTGGGGTGGAGTAAATAGGGTGCAGAGGTGTATTGACCTGGCTTGTAATTTAGTTCTTACCCGGGGCATGTCACTTTACTTCACTGAGTATCAATTTCCTCACTTTAAAAATGAAAGCTTCCTGTTCCAGCATACCATGATTCCAAATCATAGAGTTAGGACATTTTTCTTTGTTAAGTAGCTTGTGTCTCCTATCATTGCAAAGAAGGAGAATTTTTTTTTCTTATTGGACTCAGGAGAAAAGAGAAAGACGCCAGTGTATGGACTTTATGTCCCAGGGCTGATTACAGTTATACTCTTATTTGTGATCTGCAGAGGGAAAAGGCATGGATACTCTTTCATGAGTCTTCACAGTTAGCAGCCATTGTAGCTTACTCCATGCAGCAGACTTTAGGGTCTCTCTCCCATTTAGAAGAACACAGCCAGTGTCTCCTTGGCATGAACAGAAGTCCCTCCACGGTGGGGTGAGCATGGGCAGTGTATGGGGACCAGAGCAGGCCCGCTGCCACTCCCAAGTGTTAGACCACACAGTTGTGGTGGCATATACTAACTGGGCCTGGGACCCCTTCCAGTAGATGATTTTCAGATCCCTGGGATGAGCTGATGGAGCGATGAGACAGTGTTCAGTCAAGCCATCCTGTGGTGCTTCACGTGACATTTTATTAAGTGCTTCTAAATTTGCAGACTAATGTTTACAAAGAAGAGACGTTTTTATGAGAACTGGAAGATGATCCCAGGCAATGTTTAAAGATATTTTATAATTTATGTAGAATAATGATCTCTTCATCCAGCTCCTGTTTTTCTTTCCTGTTTAGAATCTGTATAGAAAAATTGAGAATGACTGTCTTCGCTTTATTAAAAAAAGCAAAGGAACAACTGGAGTTAAGTAGCAAGGACTGGGTACTGGTGAATGGTGGGTGATGGTGTCCATTTACAGAAGGTGCATAGCAGGGCACCTGAGTATCTGTGGAAGTTAATTGATTTTGGAGAGTAGCTAGAGTGTTGCAGTTACCTCCAGGCACTTGCAGTTGTCTGAGTCTCCTGTAATTTAGCACTAGGTCTTTAAGAGAATGAAGTTTTTTTTTACTCATGGAAATAGATGTAAAATAATGGAAAAGTTATCAATTTGGAGTCAAAGGCTTGAGTTTGAATCCGACTAAAGCTACTTCTATGTGACTTTACAAAAGTCACTTCACCACAGATTCCTCAATTGTAAAATTTTAATGATAAATGACAACCCCTATGGTTTGGGAGGGCTAACTATTATATGCATGTGAAAGGTTGATCACAAAGTAACTTTTCAAATTATTAGAGTGGAAAAGTTGTATTCTTTTAGCTATCCAACCTACTAGACTTCCATTGCTGTACATTTAACATTCCATCACTTAATACACAGTTACTAAGTGTGTGCAGTGTACTAGGCTCTGTGCCATGTGCAGAGTGTATGGGGGTGAACGAAATCATACATTATTTGCCTTCATGGTACTTAGAGTCAGAGAGAAGCCTTTTATTTAGCCCTTTAATGCTAAGGATTTAAAATTTTTAAGTTATCTTCAAGGTAGTTTAAGATATTGAGTGAATAGATTTGATACCAAAGATAAATCCATTTTTAGGCATCTACCCAGAATCTGTAAAGGGAGGATTTTGTAAAAGAGAATATCTGGTGCCCCAAACCTAAGCTGATAATAATCTTCTTTGCATCATAAGAACAAATCTGTTTTCTTCTTGTTGAATTTATACGAAGTCTTGAGATTAAACCATATTGTTATTGTTTTGTTCATTAAATTGAATTCATGAAAATGAAGTGATTTTAAGACTGTTTTGAGATCCTCGTGTTGGATCAACAGTGTTTGGGAACCAGCTCGAGTGTGTGTGTGTGTGTGTGTGTGTGTGTGTGTTGAAGGGAGAGGTGGGCTACTGCCCCCAAATGGCGGCTCTGCTTCATTCAGGCTACACAGCGTTTCCGGAAATGGCAAGTCAGCTTATAGACCAGAGAAAAAGGATACTGTTTTCCTCTAGGTTACTTAACAATCTACTCATTATTTTTATGTATCACTGGTAGTAAAGATACAGAAGTTAGAATGTTTCCAGAAATCATTATTTGGTTTAAAAATCTTCTGGAAACCAAATAGCCCTGACCTCAATCAATATTGTAAGCTCTTGGGCTTGATAGATCTTAGGGCAAGTAAGAATGGTGTGGTTTTAAAGAATACCTTAGACATATATTAAAATGTTTTTCTGAGAACAGGTTTTGCCAGGGAAAGGAAAGAGAAAATGTGAGATTTGCTACTTGATCAAAGGATAGGTATGTTGGGATTATGAGTTTGGAAACGGTGTGGGGAAGAACTCCATGCACCATAATTTTCTCAGTTCCAACCCTAGTTACACAGGCTCAATTACTAAAAAGCAAGGACGGAACCTCATCTGTGAATCTCTTTCCTGGTTTTATATAACCCTTTTTGTTCAAATTTTTGAATTTTGTTCAAGATCCAAAGTTGAATCCAGTTAAGTTTGTTCTTGGTTGTGAAAAAAAACCTGTCTAGGTTTTTTTTTTTTTTCATAAGAATTAATAAAAACCTGTAATACTAATCATTTCTTTTCCTGGTTACAAAAATAGTTTATGTTAATTCTAGAAAATATAAAAACAGACTAAAATCTTTAAATACAGAACAAAAATCAACTGTAATTATAATGCTGAGTGATGACTACTGTTATTTTTATGTCAGCTTTTATCAAACGAATATTTAGATGTTACTTCCTGTGATATGTTAATAAAATTATATTACATGCATACATATTTTATAATTTGCTGTTAATTATTTTATAATCTCTTGGTAGATATACATCATCGACATGATTTCAAGTAGATGAATGATATTGCATAATATAGATTTTTATTAATGTTTTTAACTATTTCTCTATTGTTATTTTTAGTTCTTTGCTTTGGTAAATAGTGCTTGAAATGAAGTATTTTTGATCTTAGCCCAGACTATGATGAAGTATTTTTGTCTTGGAATAAGTTTTCAATGTAAACATCCTTATTAATGCCAGACCTCAAAACCTGTCATTTTGTAATTTTTCTCCACTATACATTTAAATTTATTAGAGAATATTTCTTATTTAATTTCAGTCAGAGGCCAGAGATGACATTATATGTATGTTACCATAATGATCCCTGAAGCCCTATATTTGTCACTTTCTTAACAAATTTATCTTCCTTATGCAAATATAAGGTCCTGTCTTTTAGAGAAGACTATGCCGCGCAGACTTTTAAAGGAAGTCGGATATGTAATTGTAAACCTGATTGGAAAGATAAAATGGTTCTGTATCTATTTTTGCCTTGTATTTATACTTTAAGCTTATTGGGCATTTTGCCTGGAAGTAATTGACTTCTCTTGCCTCTCCTTCTCCCCCCAACACACCCACCACTTTAGGTCCAAAATAGGTTTCCTTAGCTTTTGCTCAGTCCAGTCAGTGGGTACCGTGAAGCCGTTAGACTCCCGAATTTGTTGCGTCCCATGCTGTCTCACATTCACTTCCATTTTCAGGCTTAAAACCAAATATAAATACTTATTTTTCACTTTGTTTTGTTTGTTTGTTTGTTTGTTTTTTACACAGCAGCTTATATTTCTTCCTCCCTCTCTCTCTCTACTTTCTTCCTTTCCATTTAATCTAGTAGACCACATTTGGCAGCCAGCCTATCAAAGGTCAAAGGAGACTTCTGAAGTCTGTTCCAGGAAAAGGGCACCATTGCAGATGTTCTGTAATGGAGAATCAATAGAAAGAAAAATCTTGGCAAGCTGAGCTGAACAAGGGGCACAAACCAACAGAATCTCGACTTCAGCACCATTACTTTTCTCCTTTGTCTTCCCATCCTTCTCTGCTCAGAAGGGTTCTGCCTGGCTGGTCAGTACCTCAAGGAGCATTTTAGAATTTTAAATTAAACCTTTGTGCACTTCCTTTTCTCATAATGAGAAAAGGAATTGGAATATATTGACATCTTTTGTCATGATGTTGTGATCCCTTTTGAAGAGATCATAGCTCATGAGGTCAATAGATTTTCATCACAGGACTCGAAATGGTCTGGGTTTTATCAGAGCCTAAGCAGTGAAGGGTTGCAGTGAAAGGCTAAGACAAGAAACACTCCATGGAGAGAGCTGGTAGACATTTGTGCTTGAAGCATGACTCGCCTCCTGAGGCCCTGTAGACCTAAAAAGGAAAGCCCCCTTTTCCTACTATGAGGACCTTGGTAACGCATTCGTTGATCAGATAGAATGTTTGAGGAAATGTGGCCTCCACCTGTCTACGTTCTTGAGCTCTCAGCTCAATAAACCATGTGCCAATTAGAAAGTTGTGATAGGGGTTTTTAGGGACTTGGCAGGGTGCCTAGCACACAGTTAATGTTCTAAAACACTAGTTGGTGGTTATTATTCTTCAGAAGAGGAATAGCTCCCTGGCCCCCATCTTTTAACCTGAAATTCAGTTACACAAGCTTGTCTCCTAAAACAAATTTTAAGAGTTTGGGCAATCAAATTACTCTACATACATCCTTTTCTCATTATTCTCAGAGTTCTGGGATGGGAAGGCACCTTAGGAGGTTATACAGGCTGTGGGTAATTCAGTATAGAAGCACTAGTCATCATTGCTTTGGATTCTCATCTCTTGGTGAAGTGAATGAATTCTTGAACTCAATTGTCTTTTCTGTTGGAAATATTCAGTTATACATTGTGGTCTGTTTTAGTTTAATTCAACAATAGGTTTTAAGTCTTACTAGATAGGCCCTCTATGTATCTTATTAAGCATTCTATTGTCAAGATGAATTAAGATGAATTAAGCTCTGAGAGCTTATAGGGGATGGTTATCAACCATTCTGCCCATCTAAATTACCTGGAAAAATATAATTGTTGAGGTGCTAGTCTTGGGGACTTGGATCCAGTGAGTGTAGATGGGGCTGTCCTGAAGATTCTGACTTGAGGCCAGTTGTAAGGACCCACTGACCGTGAAGAGGATATACACATATGCACATGTTGTTAACACTAGGCAAACCAACATTTGCTATAATTGATTTATAAACAGTTTACCAGAAGAGCGGTTTCCATGATAACTAAATCAAACTAGATGTTATTTGGATAGTTACCAGGCTAATTCCCATGGGTAGCCCATTTCTCTGCACTTCCTGGTGTCGGTGGGGATTGGTCACTGTGTTGGATATATTCCATTTGCTGCTCTAGACCACTGGCCACCCTGTGTGTGCTTGGAGACTGCCCTGCAAGGACTGAGTTTAGGTGCTTTTCTGCTCTTAGGCTTCTGGATGGATTTGATGAATGAGAGGTCTTGGCAGGAGATCAGAGGGGAGGAGGAGAGAAGACGGTGCTGGGGGCTGTGCACTGTTGATAGCCCCTGGTTCTTCATTTTGCTTTGAACCTTTTTATAACCCAGATGATGCCACTGAATATAGCCCCTTCATTACACTTCTGTTTAGTTACCTGATTTGAGTGTGCCACTTGTATTCTGCTAGGACCGTGGTTGACATGGTCTTCTTCATTTGTAGCTAAGAAATGGTACATATGATAAAGAAAGCAATTGCCAAATTGATTATGATAGGGCTCGAAGAATAAAAATAGTAAAATATTAAAAACTATCAATGTAATTTATAGTTCTCAATACCTTAAAAGTTCTCATATGAACATTCCTTATTTCTACACTATAAAGTATTGATTAATTAAAAAATCTAATGAATAGAAAGCCACAGAGAATTTTCTGGATTTCTCATTTAAGGAAATGGGTTGTAGCACTTCATTTCATCTAGGTTTCCTCAATCAAGCAATTATTAGAAGAATATAAAAATAGGAGTTCTTCATTTTGATTGACTTGGAATTCTGCCCTTGTGTTTATTTCAGGACCTTCTCTGAGTTAAGTTCCTTGGGGGTACAGGAAGTAGTAGTAATAGGACACAGTTGCTGACTTTAGGTACTTAAATTTGGGTGGGGGATGGGGGAGGGGAAGACTTGTACCCAAATAGTTCAAGTGCTGTGAGTACACAGGTTCGTGCAAGGCCCGTGGGAATATAGCCAAGGAAGTGCCTCACGAGCATCAGGAGTTCAAGAGGTGGTTTCCTGAAGGAGGTACTTGAGCTGGCCATGAAGGAAACTCAGGAATCAGTATGTTTTAATACAAAGGTGAAGAGAGATCCAGAAAAGAAGCAATAGCAGTGGGAGCTGCCCACAGGTGGTTGCGCCTGAGATGATGAGCGCACTCAGCAGGTGGTAAGGTGGAAGGGCAGGAGGAACCAGAACATACAGTCTCCAGGCCATGCGTGAGACCCTCTTACTGCCACGCGTGGCTTCAGACACTGGAGGAGCTCCCCTTGGAGAAAGATGTAAATGGCATGTGGGTAGACGGAAGCACGAATGAAAACCAGATGTGGGGGTTATGTGTGCTCTTGGTGAATAGTTGTGGAAAGAATGAGAAAGAGAAGGTGAGCATAGTGTGATTAGGGGATGTGAAGAGGCACATAAACAAGGTGGGGAATTAATATTTCAGTGTTCATAGAAAACAGCAGAGCAGAAAGCTGGTCTCGTCTCACTGTACATCCAGGTTATAAACTTCTTGAGCACCAGCACTGTGTTTTTATGTATTTTAAAGGAAAATATTATTATCTAGAGTCAGATAAATATATTTAGACTAACATGAAGAAAGACTAAATGTATTGCTTGGGAGAGAGGGGTCCTTGTGTACATAGGATTCTTCCTGCCGAGAAGGTAGGTTGGCTCTGTGCTAATGTAATCCAAACTCTAACAGTGCTCAGGGCTGAAAATGACACTGAAGGTGGATTTGGCCAATTTCCTGATATGCCACAGACAGATCTGGCCACTCATGTATCCAAAACATACAAGACTTACTTCATTCCCTGAAAAAAATCTTGGAGTTGGAGGTACAGTTTTGAATTAAAAATCCTGTTCCTTTTAATGGTGACATTTGCAGCTCCTATAAGTCTTCCCATTAAAAAAAGCTTGAATTATTTATTTGCCTCATTTTTTTATTGTGAAAAATTTTGGCTAGAGGAGCAGAGATCCATTATCACCACATAATAGTGTTTTTCATATCTATTACTTTCTCAGAAGAGTCATGAGCAAATTTGTAAATTTGTTCTTATTGTATACGTATTTTATAACCAAATTTTTCTCCTATTTACATTTTCCACTTACTTATCAGTCTTCTTAACCCGTTAAGAATTCCTTGTTAAATTTTCATATCACTAGAGTAAATAAGATGATGTTTTTAAATATCAGCCTCACATTAATTTAATTTTATGGCAACTAATAATTTTAATATTTTCCACTGTTGACATATTATTACTCTTCAACAATCTGGGTATATCACACTAAATATAATTTTCTTGTATGTCATGTCAATCCAATTCAGTACAGCATATATTTAGCACTTACTCACTTCATACCAGGACATTGTACTAGATACTGGAAACACAAAGGGAAAAATTTGTAGTTTCCATCCTTGGTAGTTCACTATGTATACCATTAGGGTTTTCACTATGGGAAGTATGCCTTCCCTACCCACCCCTCTCCTCTTCTTCCTTCCTTCTCAAAGCAGTATTTTTTGTGTGCCAGTATGCATTGCAATTCAAGTAAGCTTTAAAAAAAATTCCTATATTTTCAGTGTTATTGGCTGTTCCATATTTAGCCTCCTAATAATGTCTAGGAAATTGCAACCTCAATAGAGAAGGGAGAACGGGACTCAGGAAAGAGGAAAGGTAGGAGATTCATTTTATAATTTATCAAGATGGGAGTACTGGCTTATAGTTTATGGCAATAAACAGTTTAAGAAACAAAATCTGTGTGTCCTAAGAATCCCCCTAAGCATGTGAGAGGCTGAAGTGAAGAAACTTACTTGACAAATGGGTTTGATGCTGGATTTTTGCCAGATACATTTGAAGGGAAAGGAAGAGAAGGGACATCTCAGGAAATTGGACAGCACATCAAAAGGAAAGGAAGAATGAAAAATTTTAGAATATTTTGAGCAAGTAGGTGATTGTTTGCAGTTTGTGGTGTGATGAGGCCTGAGACTGGTGACCTATAGGTTTTCCAGATCTTAAGGGGCCTGGAATGTTGTGGATAAGAGTCAGTGGAAGAAAGTGGAAGGAATTTGAAATTCAAAGATTAATTCAGTTTTGATTCTTGTCCTATTATTTTCCAGCTACCAACATAACTTAAGGCAAAATATTTATCCTTTCAGATTCTCATGTTCATCTTTAAAATAAAAATGACAAGACTTGTGGGGCTTTGCAAAGATGAAAAGAGATATTCATGTGTTAATTAATTCTATCATCCACTTACTCACTTAGTAAATGCTATGTTGCAGCCTCATTCCAGGAGGACATAAAGCTGACAAACCAGAGTTGGACAATGTAAAGTCTCTAACATAAATACAACCAATAGATGGATGCTCCAATATGTATATGACTAATAATTGTTATTATTGTTATTCTCCCACAATTAGTTGAAGGCAAAGGAAAGATGTGACCACAATTGTATTTTAGAAAGATGATTCTGGGAACAAGGCTTCATTCCATTGCATCTCAAACCTGATTTTTTGAAAATCAAAATTGAGACGCTAAAATTTGCTGGCGTTGTGATGTCTAGTGGAGCTTCCACCATCTCCAGTTATTACAATGGAATCTTTGTCAGAGAAAATAGCCAAGAAAAGTAGGGAAAAATTTGCTAAGGGTAAGAAATTAAATCACTTGGAGACTCAAACCCAAGTCAACTATGCATTCAGGCTGGAAAGATGAGAGAAGAGGAAGTGGTGGTTGGGTCTCCATCATGATGGGCAGTCAGTGTGAAGGAAGAAAGCTTCAAAATTCAAAGTTGGAGTTCTGGCTCTACATTCTAATCCTTGTGTGATTGTGTGCCCTCTGCAAAGGGAATGATGACAGCTTGTATTTCACAGGACCGTGGAGAGTATCAAATGAGATAAAGGCTTAGTAATCTGAACAGTGCTAGCAAGTTATTTTCCCCAGTACTTGACGTATGCTCTATAAAATCTGATTGATTCAAAAAGGATTATAAGGAGAAAAATAAATTCTGTCTGACAGGCCTTTCCTACCTCTCCTTTCTCCTTATCTAATTGATTGACTTTTCAACTAAAATGGACTACAAAGGCTGGTTGTTTTGGTACCAAACACATATACAAGGCTGTCACGCAGAGCTTTCCTGTCCCCTCAGCCCCAGTTGCATAGCCTTTGAGAGCCCAGTGTTCTCTAAAGATAATTTCAGCAAATTCCCCAACTCTTTGACCTTGGGGCTTCCTACATCTGTGTCCTATTTCCATTCTGCCTCATATCAAATTGGATGCCAAGTATAGCTCCTTCGGACACTTGTACCAAGCCTTCTGTGAGGTCTTTGTATCCCAGGAAGAGGTCACACCATGTCCTACAGGACTTGTACACCTGAGTGGCTTCACCTCCATGCTCAGTTTCTCTCTTTATTTCCTCGATTTCTGAAGCCCAGACAATATTATTCCCTCTAGAGCATTTGTGACCTTACCTGAATGCCTCAAGATCTCTCATTCTTCCCCAAAAATTTATCACAGTAAACATCCAAACAGATATAGTTCTCTAAGAGAAATTCTGTTTCTAGCTACTAAATTAAATAAAAATATTTTCATCTTGTGATAAAACATAATAAGTTAACTTTTAGAGTAGCTAGTTATGAAATAAAGTTAAAATATAGAGGTCATTTGCCTTACATTCTTAATCTGTAAAATGAATATATTCACACTTGTCTAAGTGGGAAGACTGTCCTTATACCAGCTGCTGGTTAGGAAAGATAAGGAAAGAAAGAGTGATATGGAACGGACCCTCAGATTATAAATTGTGTAGGTTGGCAGATGAAGCTGGTTGCTGGGCTAAGGAGGTTGCTGAGTGGGTTCTACAGAATAAAGGAGGTAATTTCTGTGACAGACACTATCACAACTCTGATTCACAGGAAGCTTCAGATCAATTCAGTCCAGGGTATTTTGACATTTTTACAACCTACATCCTAGCGTATGTGTTTAACACAAGTAATAGTATCAAATGCAGCTCTATTTCCTTTGAAATGTTGCCCATTATTGAAGTCTGGAAGAAGCCTTGGGGAGAGGAGTTTTGGGGGCCCCAGGGTGTATTTCTAAAGAAAACAGTGAAGGAGACTGGATGGAACTTGCGTTCATTTAATTTCCAGGTTATCTTTATAGGTAATCTGCTACAAAAATTACTAGGTTCCAGATGATAGTTGAGAAAACAACTTTAGTTCTTTTTCTGAGAAAAAATAAGAATTATTTGCCCTTCAGGGTTCATTTGTACCAAAGAAGGACAAATCAACTTAAAAATATAAAACAACCTCAAAATGGTGTACATTCAAAAAGAAGAAAATTTTTGTGACGGATATTCCACCTTGCTTGATCTTCTAATTATGTTGTTAATATGAAGTTTTAACTGGATTTACTGTGTTAGTTCTTACTGATGAATTTGGTAAGATGTTACCTGATTGTTGGTCATTGTGTGATTTACCCAAATCAGTTAAGTTTGGTTTTGAGAGTTTCCTGAAGGAGAAAAAGAAGACAAATTTTTAGCTGAAGGAGAAAAAAGACAAATAACACCTGAAGCCCTGAAGGGTGTGTTCACTTTAAAGTGACAAAGACCTGGCCCCAGGATGGCTCAGGGAGGTCTGTGAGGTCCTTAGAACTCATCCCATGTGCTGTTTAAGCACATGGGATTCATCTAGCCACTAGTAACATAAAAAGTTACGCCCTGCTAATTCCTTCTTTGTGAAGGAAATTTGAGGCTTGGGATATTAATGGCTTTGCTTTATGCAGCCCTGCTGGGATTAACATTTTGATTTCTTCTTCTAGCTGCTGCCAACAAGGTATGAGGCTCAGTGTTTGCTAAAGTTGGTCATTGGAAAGCGTATTTTTCTACTTTGTGTAATATATAAGGTTAATAAAGTCTTTCCCCCCCCTGAAAGCTGACCAAAGCCTCATCGAGCCTCTTGTAGTGAAATAGAATTTGCATTGACTCCATTTGTAAGAAAAATATATTTAAAGTTTAACTTCATACACTTTTTTTCTTCCAACAGAAGCTCCCTGGAGCTTAACTTCTTTGTGACAGAAAAGGTTCATGATTCAAAAGGCTCTCTTGTTCCTTGCCTATTCCTGGATGCTGGAGTGGAAATTATTACCCCAATTTTATTTTTCCAACAGACACTTGCGTGTCATTCCTTTTTATTATTGTTGTTGTAGCCATGTCATTATGTTATTGTGTATTGCAGAATAATCTATTTAGTGAAAGCTATTGAACATTTATACCACTAGTCAGACATGATAGCTTTTCTCTGACCCTTCTGTTTTTAAGGGCAATCGAAGTTCATCCCTTTTTTTTTTTTTTTGTATAGTCATCGTGTACTTATGATATATAAGGTACTATGCTAGTTTTCTAAAGACACAATGATGGCAAAATCCAGCTCCTAAGGGGGCTTATGGTCTAATCAAGGATGTAACATGTTTACACCTCGACAGACTGCAAGATCATATATAGTCAAGTCATAAGAGCGATAAAACCTAGATAATATGGGTATTCAAAAATGGAAGAGATTACTTGTTCTTAGATCTAATTTTATTTTAAAATACAAAATATTATGTATATGCAGTATGAGAAACTTTAACATTATAAGATAAAGGCCACTGTTCTCCCTCCTTTACTATGTCCTCCAGGAAGTGACCACTGTTACCAGTCTGGTGTACTCTTACAGATGTTTTCCGTGTGTGTGAGGGGACTGGCAGAGTGGACTACTTAAGAGTACAGGTTCTGGTGTCAGCCTGACTGGGATTAAAATCCAGTTTTACCTTGACCTTGGACAAGTTACATATTCTTTCTGAGCCTTAGTTTACTGAAAATGGGAGCTATGATTAATATCTATCTCATAGACCTGTCATATTCTATATAGTTTTATAACCCTATTTTTTACTTATTGTATTGTGAATACTTTCAGTGTTCATTCATACATGCAACAATCATTCTTTGTGACTACTGCACAGTTCCATGGTATGGCAGTCCTTGTTGAATTATTCCCTTATTGCTAGACATAATGTTTTTTTATTCAGAAAAGATTAATTTTTATTAGGGTGATAATGGCATTCTCTGAAAGGAGATAAACATTTGAGCTAGGCTGGAACATGCTTAGGAATTTGGAGTACAGTGTCATTCAGAGGACATTACAAGTTGCAATAAATATTCATTGAATGTTTACTATGCGTAGAAACAGAAACAAGATACAGTAGTGAACAGGAAAGAGTCCTTGTTCTAAAAGTGCCTAGGGCCTGGTTACATGCATGTTTGGGGAATGGCTAATAGGAGAGGTTGGCTAGAAGGGAGGTATGTTTAAGAAAGTGCATTTTTGCTTGAGCTTTTTCAGATAGGCCAAGAGTGGTAGGGTTCTGCAATCTCCCTATTCCTCATTGTAAATTTGCCAAGTGACCTAGCAAAGACATTTGTGGAGGTGAGCTAGCCTCTACAGAATGTTGATATGAACTGTCTATCTTAGCCTCATATTGGCTACATTTTGGAGATAGACTAGAATAACAAAACAGTCTCACTTTTGGGGACTTTGGGGAAATTTTTGACACATTAAAGATCATCTAGTAAATACAGTGCATATCAATGAGTCGAGAAAAGTGAAATATCATCTACACCTGGAAATTGAGGAGACCCAAGACTTCTTTATCTACTGACCAAAAATCAAATGCTCTCTCAGGTTATGAAAACACCTGTAGTAAGGTTAAACACATTACTGGAATAGTTACTCTAATTCTCCCAATAGAGTACCCCGCAAACAAATTTTTAACTACCTTAATTTTATAAGGCAGGAGGATGTGGTGTATATTGAAAATAAAGGTAGTTAGAGAAGGGAAGGCTGCACAGCCCAGGGATTGGGATGAGGTTGGGTGGGCAAGCCTAAATGTCCCTGTCATTTGTTCACTGCAAGGATTCTTTTGTACCCCACTCCATTGTCATTAACACAGACTTGAGTGTAATTAACATTCAAAGTGATGAATAAAAGACTAAGTGCAAGGTCAAAGACTCTAAGTAGTTAGAGACAACACAGAGAGATGGCAGAAGAGGCTAATTTTGAGGCACCAGTCCAATTCATTGCTATTTTGGATATTGTTCGAGGGGCAAGGATTTCACACTGTGGTCAGAGGCTACTCCTCATCAGTGTGGCATCATAAGCATAAACCCCAGACATAGTCAAAGGCTAAATTGTTGCCACAGAAGGTGTGTCTCCTTCTTTAGCAATGGAAATATTTAAAGGCAATAGTGACAGCTCCGTATATGTCAGGGAAGAGGGTACTCTCAGGAAGAAGTAGGCAGGATGTCAGAGGAAATATATCAAGACAAAAACAGCCATTTTTAATCAATTTTTAGCTATATTAATTGTTAAACGAGATACAATGTTGGGCAGCATATGTGCTGAAGATGGAAGAAATATGACTTCATTATAGTTAGCTGAATTGATTTCTTTTCATGCTAATGTACACATAAGTGCAAGGAGGATGCTGCCAAGAATAATATAGAATATTCTAAAGGCTACAGTAAAAGCCTATACAAAAATCTCGTTTTACCAAGTTCTTGAAAGAAGGAAACTGTGGCAGGCAGTAAATTAATCCTGTTATTAAAAAGCTAGTGCCGCTTGTATAAAGCCTACGCATACACGTACATCCACACTTAGAGTCCAGCCCTGGCCATTCCCCCTTTACCCATAGCTGTCTCAAACTGCTTAGGGATGAGCATGTGGTAGGCACTTGAATTTCATGAAATAAAATGACATTGCAACTGATTTCTCTTATTTCTGAAAGTGAAACTGATATTTATTCTCCATGTATAACACAGTCCAATAAATCCGTCCCAACTTATTTCAGGTCAAATCATATAAACTTGTTAATATTTAACCATTTTTGGCATACGAAGCCATCAAGTTCTATGGTTTAACCTAATAGTTTAGAGATTCCCTATCAACATAGAAGTTTAACTTTCTACATTTGAAATCTCAATGTGTCTATGAAAGTAAAATGTGAAACAGATTGTGGCATTAACAAATCTACATAAGCAGAAGTCCAGTAAGGAACTTTGCTTTATTATCAGGGTCCTGAGCATTGCTCTTGTTTTTTTCAGAGAATTAATGAAGAAAAAATCAAACTGCAGTGAATTTGTAGTATAGTAGAATTTATACACACACACACACACACACACACACACACACACATTAGGAAGATAAGTTAAACTTTGGGAAAATTACAGAAAATTAATATTAATTAAAACATTAATGAAAAATAAAAAACTGGAATTAAAAACAGTATAAAATTAAATGTGATAGCCATCTCTCTTACTTTAAAAATAATGTTTTTACTGAGGAAAATAAGTTTTAAATTCTTAAAGATTAATAGAGATTTACACATTAAGGCTGATTACAATAATTAATAAACTAAAAGATGATCTACATTTTGCTAATAATAGACTACTACAGAAGTGTAGTGATCCATAGTTTTGTAAATTGTTAAATTACATAAAAGTGAATTAAGACTAAGTTAAAAAGTACCTTCCTTACATGAGAATAAATGTATAGAAGAATTATAATCAGTGATTCTAAATCAGTAAACACCATGACACAAACCTAAGCAAGCTAGTGAGGACTTAACTTTCAATCTCCTAGTCTACAAATACTAACTCTCCTCTTCAGTAGATTAAAAAGCTAGTAAGATGCGTGGGCAAATAAACAGTTTTAATGTTTGATTTTTTCTCAGCATTTACTCACCCACTCTAATTTCATTATAATGGTAAGAGAGCAAGTTTTTTGGGGGTAAGCTTAGGAACTGTGGGTTTAAATGCAGGGTTCTTCATACTCATAATGAAATAGATCTGATTTCTAATATAATTTTTTGGGTAGCTTAAGAAATTAGCTGTTAGCATAAAAGCTTTATTTCCTCATTTGCAATTATGAGAGAAAATCCATGTCATTATTCCCTCAGATCAGAAGACAGTTAATTAACATCAGCATGATCAAGCTCAAGCATAAGGATCTGCATTTTAAATACAACTTTCTGATTTGCATTTCCCTGATAAATTAGTGGTGTTGAGCATCTTTTTATATGTCTGTTGGCCATCTGTCCTCTTTGTAGAAATGTCTTTTCATGTCCTCTGCTCATTTTTCTATCAGATTGTTTATTTGTTGTTGTTGTTTTTTTTTTTTTTTGTTATTGAGTTGTATTTCTTATATGTTTTGGATATCAATCCCTTTTGGGGTATATCATTTGTGAATATATTCTCCCATTCATTAGGTCATCTTTTTGTTTTGTTAAAAGTTACCTTCATTGTGCAGAAAGAACCTTTTTAGTTTGGTGAAGTCGCATTTGCTTATTTTTGCTTTTGTTTTTATGAGATACCACCTTATACCAGTCAGAATGGCTGTTATTAAAAAGTCAACAAATGATGTGTGTTGGCAAGAATGTAGAGAAAAGGGAACACACTTATGCATTGTTGGTGAGACTGCACACTGGTGTAGCCCCTATGGAAAACAGTGTGGAGATTCCTCAAGGAACTAAAAATAGATATAATTTTAGAATTTTATATATAAAATAGATATATTACTGAGTGATTTCACTTCTGGGTATTTTTCCAAAGAAAACAAGAACAGTAATTTGAAAAGATGTATGGACCTGTAGTTCATGTCAAGATATGGAAGCAACCTAGGTGTTCATTGATAAATGGATGGTTAAAGAAGGTGTTATATATATACGCAATGGAATATTACACAGCATTAAAAAAGAATGAAGTCTTTCCATTTGTGACAACATGGATGGATCTAGAGGGTATTATGCTAAGTGAAACAAGTCAGAGAGAAAAAGACAAATACTGTATACTTTCATTTATGTGTGTAATCTAAATGATAAAACAAATAAAAAACAGACGTATAGTAACAGAGACCAAAGGGATGATTACCAGCAAGGGGGTGGGGGGGTGGGGAGGATGGATGAAAAGGGGAAAGGGAATATAGTCAATAATATTGTGATTATTGTGATTAATTTGCACCAGAACAGGTGATTACTAGAATTAATGGGGTGATCTCATTGTAAGGTCTAAAAATGTTAAGTCACTATACTGTACACCTGCAACAAATATAACGAATATAATACTGTATACAAACTATACTTAAATTTAAAAAAATAATTAAAAAAATATAACTTTCTGTGGGTAAACTTGTAAAATGGTGAATAACAAATTAAAATATGGTTTTAAAGGAGCACTGTATTTTTCTTTAAAATTTATTTTATGCAAACTGTAATTAATCAGGATGAGTTTAGAAAACTCTGTTAAGCTTTTGCATTGTTAGTAATATTCAATTTGATATATATTAAATTAATTAAAAATAGGAAACAGAATCCTATCTTTTTATAATAATTTGAAAGGAGACAAATTTTTAAAGCCACTTGGCTAAAAATATCAAACTAATACAAATCTGGTTCAATTTGTATTTTACAGATAGTAACTCAGGTTGTTTGGAAAAAGTAGAAAACAGCCCAAAGGTTTTTATTCTCCTGATTTTTCCTTAGATTGGCTTAAAATTTGTAATAAACTGAGCAGTTGTTACAATTTTCTGCTAAGACAATTTGATTCTAAGTCCTTTTAATCTATATCCCTGTAAAAGTCTTATTTTTTTGAAGCTTTACTCTAAAATTACATTCTTTACTTCTTTAATGAAATTAATGTGCAATATAATATTTGTATTTCTTGAAGAAATACATGACTGATGGATAACTGTTGTAGCAAAAAACTTCTTAGAATAAAGTCAGTTTTCATACACTTCTGCATAAAAATGTTATGTTAAAATGTAAGGGACTATAAATGTGAAAACATGTTATTTTCTCATTTGAACAATATTTCTATCGCCTTTTGTGTCACAGATATATGGACATTCTTATGATATGCATGAAGAACATAATGTAGGTGCTACACGATCAGAATAAATGGGTAAGCATATGTCTTGTGCTTCTGAACAGCAGGAGAGAGACTTTCTGGTATCGTCTTTCTTGAAGAAATTATTTTTGTAAGTTCCTTGAGGAAGCACTAGGGACAAGACTTCTGGTGAATGTGGAGGGCAGAGATAAAAGAAAAGGGAAAAGAATGTTCTTGTCTTGAATGTTGGCTGGTCTAAAGCATCACTACTTGAGACATTTATAAATTTCACCAAATGTAAAACACAGGCGTATATAATGGGGGACAGAATGCTACACAAATAGACAATGAATCAGGTGACATAATAGCCTTTTTCCTGCCTCTTATTTCTTTAATCATTTTGCTTCCTTAGAAAAAAATCTATAATTGTTTACTTTTCTTCCTGTTTCACTGTATAATACTTTGCAGCTGTTTGTATTTTGGTGTTTTTTTTTTTTAATACAATAATCAGAATTTTGAGAGGACATTTTTTAAAAAAGCAATCGATTGTTTCAGACTACAGAAGGAAAAATATTAAAAGTATAAATCAAAAATTTCTAGAATCACTGAACTGACAGAACTATTTTGTTACTTGATTTTGGAATTGCTTATTCTAAGTAATATGTATCTGCTGCTCTGGCAACTGTTAAAATAAACAAAACTCCCTGAGGCAATAAAGATCATTTAGAATGTACTTAGTTGAAATGGAGGTTCTAAACATTTAAGACACTGTCTCCCAAGCCATTAATAATGAGATGTTGTTTGGCCTTGCTGTAGTGTATGAAGGAAGTAGGAGGTCACATCTTGCTAAAAATTTAGCTCTGAGAGCATTTACCTTTAATAACATAATCTAAAATTATTACCTTCAACTATTATGGAAGAGTAAAGTGTGCATAAGCCTCTCTAGGACATATTGTAGTAATAGGAAAGTTATTATACATGTATTGTAACACAAGCATTTTTCATAAATGTTATGTGCCCATCTTAACAATTTTATATTTGCAGAGATTTTTTTCCCCTTTCTACATTGATAAACTTTAAGTTACCAAAGTCAGATCTACCATTTTTCTATTTGGAGAGTTTGTCCAAAACTGCATGCCAACTTTCACCTTTAGAAAATAAAATTCATTAATAAGCTAAGCCCAGTTGTTTACAATTCAACTGGCAGCATTGATATTTATAAAGCACTTCAGCGATGACTGCTTATCTCACAGTTTGTAATTGTGTGCTCTCTAGGCCTGATAAGATTTTTTATTTGAGAAATTACTGTCAACTGTTGTCATCCTTTGGGGGAATTTTCGTATGATTTTTGATGGTTAAACCAGGTAGAAATAGTGGACACTATAGTGCATATGCAGGTAAGGAAAATAATCTTTTTCCTTTAAATGCTTTGATCTGCATTTTTAAAATTATATTGTCAAGTAAAATTCTTGAGGCAGAGGACAGAGCTCCCTGTGACTTGACTGTCCATGAGAGGTATGGGGTATAGGGGAACGCTGTGCAGCCAGACATGATAGCTCATTATGAGGAGGAATGAGTGTGCAGGAAGTGTCTCCAGAACCTAAATAAAGGCAAGGTCACACTTGATAAAGGAGCTATTTGCCTTTTAAAAAAAAATTATAACTATTGGGGTGGCATTGGTAAATAAAATCATATAGGTTTCAAATGTACAATTTGATAATATGTGGTATGTATGTTACATTGTGTGTTCACCACCCAAAGTTAAATTTCCTCCCGTCACCATATATTTAACCCCCTTTACCCTTATCTACCTCCCCCCCCTGCCCTCTGGTAACCACTAAGCTGTTTTTTGTCCAGGAGTCTGTTCATTTGTCATGCTTGTTTGTTGCTTTCAGCCTTTTAAGGCTTTTCTCACTCGAATGTGCCTTATTGACAAGTTCTAAGGCATCTTTTGCCCTATGTGGGGTAATTCACAATCTCCACAAGCTTGGGTAATTCTTGGGCAGCAACTTCACACATATAAAGTAAAGCCGAGAATTCAGCAATTTGGCCACTTTCATCAAATGAGATAACTTCAGACAAAAATAAATAAAGTTGGATTTTTAGAGGTGGCTTAATTTTATTTTTAATTTGGGTCTTAGTCATCTATTGCTGCATACAAATTATCTAAACATTTTGCAACTTAAAACAGCAAAAACTATTTCAGAGTTCCTGGCAGTCAGAATGGCTCAGGCTTCCAGGGCACAGTCTTCAGAGGACCTATTCCCCAGCTAACTCACGTGGCTGTTGGCTGGCGAATGCTGGATGCTGAGTAGAGACCTATTTCTTGCCGTGTGAGTCTCTCCACCAGACTATTCACAGCTTGGCAGCTGGCTTCCCTCATCATGAGCAAGGGGAGAGGCAGAGGGAGTTCCCAGAACAAAGCTCCAAGGTGGTATCTCAATGCTTTTACTATCTTTGCTCACTGGGACTGTTGCCAGTTCCAGCCCACATTCAGGAGCAAGGGATTCCTCACGTGTGCTTCAACAAGGAGTCGACAGTTACTGGGGGCCATTTAGAGGCTGCCTGCCGCCATGGGTTGTTCTCGGCCTCTTCCTAAGTTCTGGACTTTGTTGTAATAATGGTAACTAAAGGTTGTGATGTGAGAAACAAGGAGTAGGCTCCTTTCTCTTTCCTCCAAAGTTAATTGGGAATTTCCTCAGCATACAGATTTCCACCAAGCATAATATAATAATACATTACAGAAAAAGGTTATAAAATGGAAACAGCAAGATACATACAGAGCGTCTGTCATCCTGTGGAAGGAAGGCTTTAGCTCACCAAGCCCTTGACAGTTAACTGGGGAGATGGTAGACAGGTAAGCTGTGGGGAGGCCTCAAAACTTCCTGGTGATAGCACAGACTCAAAAACTAGATTTTGGGGCTCAAACCTCAGCTGCCTACTTAGCTGTGCTTTTTCCTCATGCCTGCTTTCATGTGTAGAAAGAGAATAAAATAGGATCTGTAAAGGGAGAATGGTAACAGTATGAGTTAATATGTGTGAAGTGCATAGATTAGGGCTTGATACATAGGAAGCACATAGCACATTGGTGTAAACCATTACCGATATAAATTAATAGCAGATAAGTGCACTGTGAATGCTATTTTAAGTGATGTAATCATGCAAGTGAGTTAGATTTCTCTCTTCACCCAGAAATACAAAGAATTAGGTAATTTTGCCACACAATACACATTAACATTTAAAAAACATCCTAAGGCTAAAAACAAACATTCCAGTTGAGTAAATGTTTATTGGGCAATGTCAATCCTGATGTTTTTATGAGCCAAAAATACTATACACCTTGATATCCTGATTTCCTGTTTAGATGTCCTCATGTCTTTTTCATTCCATTTCACTCATTCATTTACTGTTCCTTCCTTTCATGAGCATGAGCACTGTCTGGGCATTGGCATGGTTACAGACATATGAACAGATACATGTGACCCTAAATGAGAAGTGCTCTGGGAGAGGCTCCACAGAGAGACATGCACTTCCATTTCGGGGATGTTGTAGATGTGGACAACTTCCCATGAGAGGAAACTGTGAACTGTGTGGGAATATGCCTGATGGAAGAAGAACAGGAAAATGTTCTAGTTGGAGGAGGGAATGGAGCCTGCAAAGTCTATAGGCAGGAAGCAGCAAAGCAGATGGAAGATGTTGGCTGTTTATTTAGGCAGCAGCACAGAGAGCAGGACGTGCATTGGTAGAAATGAAGCAGCAAGCACAGGCAGGAGCCAGGCCTGCGACCTTGAATCAAGGGTAAGAACCATCGCTTAATTGACATCTCAGAGTGAAAACCACCATCCTCTGATCCCTTTGCAAGGCCCACACGATCTGGCCCCATCCAGGACTCTGCTACATACTGGGTGTGCAGGCTGTCTCGGGCAGGTCAGACAGGACAGGAGGCTTCCGCTCTAGATCCTTGGCTTAAGCCACTGGGCTCCACCTAGTACTCTCTTCCATGAGGTGGCTTGGTGAGTTTGCTCACCTATCTTACCTTTGGCTCAAAGTGCACCTTCTCAGGGAGATCTATCTTTAGTGCTCTTAATGAAGGCTATAGCTGGCCTTCCCCTCTCTGGTAACGTTGGTAGCCCTTTCCTGCTGACTTCTTGTTTACATAGCACATACCTTTCAAAATACCTGGAATTGACATTTTTATTGTGTTTATTGTTCATTATACATCTGCCCACCAAAGTGGGAGCTCCCAGAAGCAGGAAGAGATCTTCGTTGGTCCCAGTGTGTAGTGCATATGTACTCAATAAATATTTATTGACTGAATGAATAACCAAATGTCTTTAGATTGTTTTTAAGGAACTTCAACTCTAGATGAGAAATAAGAAGCAGGAAAAAAAAAAAAAGCTAGGAAGACAATTCAAATATATGTTCTTGCTCTTTTATAGTGTCTCGTGTATGTATTTTCCTATCAGTCCAATCAATAATATGAAAGTTTTTTTCTTGATTTGGATCTTTCACAAAGGAATGTCAATAATGTATAAAAAGCTACAAATATGTGTATAATAAAATTCAGATGAAAAGGCTCTTTTAGTTGATTTCTTCTTCCCCTACCACACCTTCCTTCATTTTCCTTTCTTTTGCTTCTTTCACTGCCAGCTTCTAGAACACGCCACCAGAAGCAGGGGCCCTGGACTTCTGTGTACCAAGCTCCTGTCATTCAAATTCTGTCTTGGGATTAGCATTTCTTGATCTGGTCTTCCGGTCTGGGTACCCCATCTCTTAATCCCAATGTGCATCCCACACTGGGCTGTCCCATGGACCAGGACCCTCCGTACTCTGTGACCAGAAGCACCTGGGGCCTTGACCCCCTTCACTCCTCTTCTGGTTTCCCGCTTCCTGGTTATGATAGTGCTTCTCTTGCACTTCCATATGTCAACTCCATCCTTCCTTTTGGGTGAAGCTTTCTTCAGAGGCCTTTAAAGATATCCTTATGGACGACAAAATGACAAATTCGTCTCTATGTTGTGGTGAACTTCTTTTGCGAAAACTTCTTCTGTGAAAATGGACTTTATTATTATTTTTTTTAAATCTCTCTGAAATGTTCTGCTGCTTTTTCCTTTTATAGCTGCCAGTTTTCCTTCCCCTCTTACCCCATGCATAGGCAGTCACCACGGCAACTTCCTCCATCTTTTGCGCTTCTCATTATTGCTCTTGCCTTTGGAAAACTCGTCCCTTCTTGTCATTTTAAGGAATGAACTTCTGTTCAGAACTCCTCTCCAGTCACTAAGCGAGTATGCTGTCCACACTGTTATTATTTCCAGCACATCTACGTCCCATGATTTGATTTAATGAATGTGTCTAAAGGTAAACTTTCCACCTTCTTCTTAAATGTCTTATTTTTTTCCCCATGGCCATAATCCTTATCATTACCTGGGTTGTAAGCTTTGAAGTCATTTTTGTATATTTTCTCCTCACACCTCTTTATTTTTATTTTACGAAATGCTTTTTTATTCCATCTGCTGCTTTTTTTTTTTCCAGTTACCATCATTACCACACTGCCTCGAGTGCTTATTTATACCCCAATTACCACAACATGTTTTGCTTCCCACCAATCCTGCTCATGTACAATATCCAGATTAATCTTTCTGAAATGTTTTCTCACTGATCCAAATTGTCAGTGACTAGTTATTTTCTAACATATCAACTGCATATTGCCCTGCCCTTAATTTTCTCCCTTACTAAATTTTGTTCCAACATCTTTCCATCCTGTCATATCCATTAAAACTGATATCCTCATCCCACAAATTCATACTCATTCTCATCTTTAATTTTTCTTTATGCATCCAATAAATTGATTTTTTTCATGCTATAATGTGTTCATTTTCTTTCTACATGGTATGCTGCACATTTTCTTCTCCCTATGTAGTAATGAATATGCTTATGACAATTGCTCATGTTTTTGAGGGCTTTTTGTGTATAAGACACTGAACCAAGTGTTTTAAATATATTATATTTATTCCTCATAATGAGATTATGAGTTAGAGACAATTATTATACCTATT
Organism: Eonycteris spelaea; assembly: GCA_003508835.1. NCBI lineage: Eukaryota > Metazoa > Chordata > Mammalia > Chiroptera > Pteropodidae > Eonycteris > Eonycteris spelaea. The sequence continues at coordinate 553,097 of PUFA01000230.1, forward strand.
TAACAGATGAGAAAGTGAGAACTTGGAGAGGCAAGGAGTTCTGTGCTACCTTTACAATGGACAAGTAATGTGGAGGAATGGACACAGGCTCGGAAGCCTGGCAGACCTGAATTCAGTTCTGTCTTAGATCCTAGCTGGGTGAGTGATTGAGTCTTTCTGAGCGTGAGTATCCTTACATATAAAATGAAGATTAAATGAGATAAGTAGTATAAAGCTCTGCCATAGAACATTTAACAGATATTTTTCTTTTCTTTTTTTTCAGTCTCATTTCTTCCATTGACAGCATTACCCGACATCTCAAACCCTCACTAACCCTGGTGCCCTCTATATTTCTGTAGCAATTTTAATTTGCCCACTTAACATATGACTTACTTACGACCTGCCTTCATTCAAATATATTGGTGTTGCCTTCTCAGTTAGATTTTTAGAGCAGGCCATTTAATTCTCCATTTCTCATCCTGCTTAACGTAGCGATGAACACAGAATAAATGCTTTTTTACTTCCTAATCGACGTATCTCCCTAGCTTGATCCAGTGATCTCTGATGCCATGACCACACTGCCACATGTGCTCTGTCAGCCTGTCTCATTAACACGTTCTCTTCTCTTCCCACCCACAGCATGTGCATTCCGGTACAATGGGCTCTCCTTCGTCTACCTCATCTACCTCTTGCTCATCCCTCTGTTCTCAGAGCCAACAAGAGCGACGATGCAAGGTAAGAGACGGTTGCCATTCTGTGCTACAGTCTGAATGCATTCGCTGAGCCACCTGGGTTTGTTTTTATTGTATGGGACAGATGCTATCTGGGCAGCATGCTGGTCCAGTGGGGACTGGATGTCAAACTTGTAAATAGCTGCGTGAAGCAGAGTGGTGTGGAATGTGTCACTCACATAGCTGATCTCCCATGCAAGTTCCATATTAGCTCTTTATTAGTAGGCCCGCAATATGTCTGGAATGTTTTGGCTAATTAAGACAAATTCAGTGTATTGTCAATGAAATAAGGCAGATGGTGTGACAAGATTGACATATGATTTGCCTGTTGGGTTGCTGGGGAGAATGTGGTGGCAAGTGGAAAAAGGGCAGAGAGGTGTCTTCTTACATTTCTAAGCCATGTGGCAGGAGGACTAGGCAGGAAACTGGAGCCCAGTCGTGCCTCTTTCATACACAAGTTGAGATTTATTGCATATGCCTTTATTAAGTACCGAGAGTAATTTGAATTTCAGGGATAATGTCTCAAAATGTTACTGTAAAACTTCAATACCTTTCACATTGCTCTATAGGAACAGAAGGCATGGAAAAGAATAGTGACTAAATTTTCTGAGACTCTGATTAGGAAGCATAGTCTGGTTTGTAAATTTGTATATTTGAAGTTCTTCTACAAGTATGAAAATTAAACCACAATGAATCAGTTTAATAAACTGTTTTTCAAAACAATGCCATTATAAGAAATAAGTGCTGTGCCAAATGCCTTAGGTAAGTGTGATGGCTGTAAGTTTACATGAAAGAAAAAGGGCACTGTTTGACTCAGTCTTTGATGTGGTGAGGGAAAGGCCATTGGTCAGTGCTGCCAATTCATAGTGATGACCCTTCGAGAAAAGAAATGAGTACTTGTACCCACAGCAGCAAATAACAACTCTATCTTTTTCCATTCTCCCCCTTAATATCACATTTATGGTACATATTGTGATCATTCATCCTAATAGTTATGACTGTACATGGTATGTTGATTTTCCTGCCTCAGGAAGAATCTAAATAATGGCTCTTCTAAGACGCTTAAGTTCTTAATACATAAAATTAAGAAGGGCTAGAGAAATGTGAGTTTACACAAATCCTCATTCAAACCAAAAATACATTGTTTATGGGACCCCACCATCCTAACCTCTTTTCTAGAGTTTAATGTAAACAAAGACATTTAAACAAAATAGCTTCTGGCCTTAGAACCATACAGGGAACTCTTAGTTCATGGAGTAGAGTTTGTGTTTCATACACATGTAAAATAAAGTGCTTTAAAAATGAGTACCTAGGTATATTTAATTAAATTACCTATTGCTTTTCTATCAAGTATTCCTTTACTGTTTTATCTGGAAATCAGGTGAGTGGGATTTCCCTTTTCATAGTTATGTGACAATGCTGCTTTGCCTTCTTCCCAAACTAACCAGCCCTGCTCTCGATCAGGCTGTCTCAGTCTCTGTAGGGGTGGGATATGCAAGTGTGTCAGAAGTGCACAACAATGGTCCCATCTTTTTTGCCCACGTGCATCAGGGACTGACACTATCAGGATTCTCATAGGTGAAATATAAACTGAATGCAATAAGCAGCTTTTCTCTGTGTGAAGAAACATCCTGAATTAAAACGTTACAAGGTCAGTGCACAAGCAAAGCACAATAAGTACAAAAATATCTACTGGTGCTTCTCTTATTGGGAGAGGAGAGAAGAACTGCGCTCGAAAAGGAAAGCCACAGTTGTCTTTCCAGCTACTATCTGGAAGCAGCATTGTGATTATTTTCCTCTTTCCTACGTTTTAGTGCCAAGAAGCATGACTAGCATTTAAAATAGCCTAATTTATTTGTTTGTCTGTTTTTGGAAGAAGGACTCTAAGAAAGGAGGTCCCACCTTTTTTTTTTTTTCCTGAACACATAGGATGCACAAGCTAGGTATTTCTAAGTCTGTGTTTTGAAATATCCCATTGGTGATGCAGGATCAGGCCATGATGGCCTCTGAGGAGCAGGTGCACACTGTGACAGGCCGGGAGGGGTGGCTGCGGTGCAGCTTCTCTGGGGCTCAAACACACCTGGACTTTCAAATTCGTGTTCACGCACATTTCTCACTAATCTATAAGAAAGCACATTGGCAAACTGAAAGACTCGTCAGTAACCTCTGCACCACCTGCTCATAGAAAGTCTCTACCTGAAACAGTGAGCAAGTTCGAATCACGTCCCGAGCTGCTCAGGCCTCCATGTGTGTCACCAAGACGATGAAATAATGCAGACTGCCCCTGAACTGGAAGTATGGAGGACACGTATGAGGGTTACCGTGTGGCAATATACCCTCCATTTGGTCTGTTGGATTTTTTTCTTGCATGGTTATTTGTCCTGAAAAGATATCCACAGAGACGCCCAGTATGTGGACAATTTCAGTATCATAACTTAGAGGGTGGATCTTTGGTGCAGTTCTTAGGATAGCTTAAATGTGAAATCCCAGCCTCTCCACTGTGGTTGTTTAGGGCAAGAATGTCCACTTACTGTGATCTCAGTGGCATCAGCAGGACATGGAACATCTGACTGTGCCTGAGGCTTTCCCCATGCCTGCGATTAGATAAACATTTGCTGTAAGACTGGAAACAACTGGTAGAGGAGGAAGATCAGGAGCAGTTAGTTATATGGTGAAATGTTATCAAGTTTAAAAAAAGGAATTTGATGAAAACAATTACTTGGGGATTCCATACACTTACTTATGGGTGTCATCTAAATCGCAGAAATTGACAGTAGGAGGAGCTTTTAGAAATCAGGAATCACTCTAGATATTTTGAAAGAAAGAAATATAATAGAGGGAGTCAGTCACTAGGGGCGATGGGAGAGTTAAGAAGTCAAAAGAAATATTGGGGAGATCAAGATACCAGCAAAGCAGGAAGCCTGGGGAAGACTGAGAGGTATTATGAGCAGAATTCAGAAAAGCCTGGGTCATCCAGGAGTTGCTAGAACCACAGGAGAAAGTTGAGGAATAGATCCGTGCACACTAGCATTGACTGGCTTTCAAATTAGTATATAACCATATGAGATGGTTCCATGTTAATTTTCAATAAATTGCCCATTACTTTCAAACATCAAGAGGCAGGTGGTGGAGGTGATCATCTTTCCCTTCGGTCTTCACTGGACAAAAAATCCCTAGTTACTCAGGATGTGATTTTTGACTGTTCTCATTAGACAATCTTCATCTAGAAGTGCTTTCCTCTGCCATAATTTCTTCTAGAATACTATGTGCCGTGGGTACTGAGGTATAAATTGAGAATTTTCTTTCACAACTAAGGCACCCATTTCGCAGCCTTCAGAAGGCGTTGTCTGTGACAAGCCATGGTGGAATTTCTGCCCAGGTATTGGTGGTGACTACAGGTAGCTCACACACACACACACACACACACACAGACACACACACACGCGCACACACACACACACACGCACACACACACACACACACACACACACACACACGGAAGGCTGTACCCAGTGATTATGCAACATAGGTGTAAAGACCTCCAGTTCGGAAACTGGCAGGGTTATGCCAGCTCTAGAGTACCCCATCAACTGAGGCCCCCACTGTGAGAGCATTACAATTGAATCTTTCTCTCCACAGAGTCCTGCTGCTCTCACTCCTGACAGGTGTTTTGCCCAAAAACCTCCTGTAGTATGAATCCACCTGAATTTACCTCAGGGTCTGTTTCTGGGGAACCAGACTGATCAGATGTCGGAACACGTGTTGGTGGAAGGCTAGGGATTGTAAGGCAAATGAGTTGAGCATGGGCAAGACTGTGATCCAGAAACAGTTTAAACATGCCCGTGGGAGGGTGTGAAGACACTACCAAGGGCTGCAGCCAAGGCCAGTGTGGCTGCGAGTCCTTGCTGAAACTAATTTGACCTGAAAGTCAATTCTTTTAGCCAAGTTTTTCTCCTTTACAGATGGGGACCCATATTCCTCAGGGTTACTAGACTTTGTGGGGATCACTGGTTATGACTCCCTTTGATTGTCTTGGTCCAGTGCTGACCACCTTACCCTTTTCCATTGTCTTTCATGGACAGAGTGAATTTAAGTTGGCACCAGAAGGGTCGATTCATATTCTCTCTCTTTTTTCATGCGCGTGTGTGCGCGCACGCGCACGCGTACACACACACACACACACACACACACACACACACACTCATGGCATGGAGAACAGGCACACCTTCAATCTCTCACCAGTCAGTATGCAGTACTTCCCTCAGCAAGGCCCTCATCTTTGTGTTTTTCAAGCAAGAGTCATATTTTAGTATGGCATGTCCCCTGAGTGAAAACAGGTACTAATGTAGGTCTTTCATAAAAGGGAAGTGGCTTAAAGCAAACGTTTGAAAAGCAGGGTTACTGTAACACTGCAGGAAGAGAAAGGAATCTTTTTTTGCTGTTCACGTAAGAGCACTTTCCATTCGGATTGAGACTACGTTCTATTAAATTTATTAGCTAATCTATAATTAACTTCAGGAGGCCCTAATTTCCAAATTGATGAAATACTAAGTCTTTAGCCATATACATAAGAGAGTTCCTATACCTGATGATGATTTTGAGTATGGTACATTGGTCAATATGGCGAAAGAGCTTGTATTTTATTTGAATAGAGTATAAGTAATAAAATATATAAGATATGAAAGAAGTCAGCCATAAGTTCTCAATATATATTGGCTAATTATAATATTATCATTATTTTGAAGTAAATTATTGTGTTGAACATCAGAGTAAACAAGATTTAGAAATCTCATGTGTATATCCATAGATAGTCTTTACCTTGGGACTTTTCCTGGTGCTCTTTAAATATCAGCTAATTACTGTGTGATTTCCAAGGTTTCTTGTTAAATAATATTTAGGTTAATAATGTATTAATAGAGAGCCAATAGCACTGCCTACAAAGTACAGATTATTATTTACATGCATCAATTCATTTAATTCTCACAACAACCCTTTGAGGGAGCTGCTATTGTTATTGAAAACTATTATGAAAAATCCTCATATTACAAATGAAAATTGAGTTCCAGGTGGGTGAATAACAAGCCCTAGTACACAAAGAGTAGTGTGTGGGTGGCTGCACTCTTAGTTGCTATTGTGTCATGCTTCACACCCTGGACAGAACAAAGTCCCTCTGGGGACAAGCAAGTGGAGAGGGAAACCTAGTCGCTTAATAAATACTTGTTGGCTGACAGATTACCAGGGCTTGGATACAAAGGTCTGGAGAGACAATGTGAGTGAATTTAAAGGAGATATTTTAATATATATTGGTGCAGATTGATGACATATGTGTATATTCTGCAGAAAATACATCATGTTAAGTGTAACTAGTTCTTTCTTTCAACAAATATTAATTGAAAGACTACCTTTTAGAAAACAATATATTTGGATTTGTGGAAGATAAAAAGGAGGCAAAAACATGGTTCTTCACTGCAATAGCTTCCCAGATGCATTGTTTCTTATGTATCTCATTGAATAGCAGCTCTTTCAGGGAAGCCATATACTTATTCCAGCAATGCTGCCATTTCTCTGAACTGATCTCAAGTTACTCCTTTGCAGTTTGCCTTAAGGATTTGCCTTGAATAGACCCAATGGTGGCGAACCACTGTCCTTTTAAGGTGGGTGTGATTTGTATAGCATTTCAAGTCAAGCTTGATGGGGAAAAAACTGGCAATGCAATTAGTCATGTCAATTTTATTTTATTTTTTAAAAGACAAAACCCAGAGTATTTTGTATAAAATGGAGTGCCTGAAGGTCACCCCTCATTAGAAATGAGGCAGTTTAAAGTTTATTCATATGAAAATCCCGCATTTGATACACATGATATAACAAGTACAAATGGAACATCTTTCCATGATGTGGCTGTCTAGATATTCATGACCTAGGATTTTGTTATGAAATGAGATGCAGGGACAAGAAGGCGGCATCCTGAAAAAAGTGTCAATGAACTAGACTTATCCTGGAATCTCAACTATAATAGTCAGTGACTGTTTAATCTAAACCAGAGGTTCAGTTGTAATATCTGGAGAAGTGCTTAAACTGAGGATTTTAGTCAACTTTTATGTCACATATCCTATGTGCCAGGTACTGTTCTAAGCACTCTCTTTTAGCACTCATTTAAGAGGATAAAATAATTATTTATTGAAAAGACAGAACCTCCATTCTGGAAAAAAAACACATTTATTGTGGAGTTAAATGGATTATAAATCCACTTTACAAACTAGGAATACTGCATAGTGAAGTACATTAGTGAGACTTAGTCACATATTGTCCAGTCTAGATTCTTCTTTTCCTGTTGTCATTTCACCTCATCAAGCCTTTCCATGTGCCCATGGAGTTCCTTCTCCACAAAGCTGTCATAGAGTGCCTTGTTTCATGTGCCCAATCATATAGTCTTAGCTTTTGATTCTGTCAGTGCTCAGAGTTTGGAGTCTTTTTCCAGTGGCTTCAACAGAAACTATTGCATCCTCCAATATATTCTTGATAATATAGTACGAATATTATCAGTGAAAAGGTCACAGTCAGAGATGAGAGAGATGCGTGTGAAATTTGCTCTTCTCTGAAATTTGCTTCTGCCTGTTTGCTTGGTCCTGTCAGCAAGATCTTTGTTACTATGTTCTCTCATAGGCTCATGTGAATAAGAGGGTCTAATCCATTCTTTTTCAAGGAGAATCTTTTTCTTATTGGGGGCTGATTGAAAAGGAATTCTCCAAATTACAAGACTACATTTCCTGGGCAACATTAGTCATTGATCTACAATAGGAATATCTTAGAAGCATCACCACCCAATCAGTTCACATGTGAAATGTTTATGTTATGTACACACACACGTGCACACACACACACACACATGCTGGGAGATACAGAGGTTGTGTAATTACTTTTAAACAAAGTTGTCTTCTTGTCCAAGGACCCATCCTTATTCTGAGAGCCTTTGTTCAAAAAGTTCTTTAAGACTAGACAAAACCGTAATAAATGAGAACAAAATTTCCAGTGCCATAGAAAAAGGGAAGGACTTTGAGTGCCTGTGCAGATCTTTTGTTCAGTCTTGTCTGTTCAGTTCCAATGGCTAGCTCCTCCAGGAATAGGTGAAACATAGACAGTAGCCCAGATATTTGCTGAGGCCAGTCAGACTGCCAAAGAGATAACAACAGAACTGCACACTGCCAACCCTCTCAGGCTCTGCTCTCAAAATACTTTTCAATATATGGTTTTGTAGAGATTTTCTCCCCACCGTTATGAAAGGAGTGGGTCTGAAATATATTTTTGCTTTTGTTTTTCCTAATAAATTTTGCATTGTTATTTTGAGCAAAGTAGCAGTTCCCATGGTATGTTTGCTTGCATTTACATTCAAAAGTTACTAAAAATAGGGTTTTTTTTCTGGTTATTTGGGATTTTTTGAACAATTTGGAGGGGAGATAAAATAAGAAAGAGGTAGTAAAGGAGAGGCTTACTTGTACTTTGGTGACAATTGCTAGCAAATGATATTTTTAGCAGGCCAAGTTAACTTTTGTAAACTATTGGCAAAGTTATTCTAAGATGATAAGAAAAAAAGAGGTATCTTATTCTCTTCAGCTCTAAACAGGGTCCTAATTTAGGAGGAAATTGTACTAACCATTAGTAGTGTGTGTGTGTGTGTGTGTGTGTGTGTGTGAGAGAGAGAGAGAGAGAGAGAGAGAGAGAGAGAGAGAGAGAAGAGAGAGAGTGTGTGTGTAAAATAATCACCAAAAAAAAACTTACCCTGAGGTTCTGACCCAGGATGCATTAAAGGCACCTGAGAAAAGAAAAATGATGTTCAATTTGCCTACATGAAGAGGCAAAGAGGTCTGTAACTTGTAAAGACATGTTTAGACGTCAGAGAGGAAATAGTAGCAGATATTTAAAACTGCTTACATCTGGTTTTTGTTAAAACACTGTTAGTCTTTATACCATTTGGCTTATTATTACTGCATTTTATTATGTCATAATACAGCAAAAAGTAGGAAAATATTTAATTGAGTAAGTTATTAGGTGTTTTGTATTATTAATATCGTCTCACCACTAAAAAGAATGCTAACAAAAATAATTAGATGCTTGTTTCTTACAATTTTGGATAAATTAATTATAGGTCTTCTGGTTATTTTAAATGCCTTATCTTGGGATGGTACAGATATTATATTCCATTGTTTTAAATTTGGCTTTCTATTCAGTTAGAGGGCATTTCAGGCAATATCTGTAATTCTCAGTCCAGTAAACCTTGGGTCTAATTATTATCTGACTAAAGAGAGGATTTAACAAGTCCTAAACTTTTGGGCTTTATTCATCTAGAATCAACCAAATCTACAATATGACCTCACCTGTGATTTAAATATTGCATTGTCATTATCGTGAGGTAGTTCACTTGAATCGATATCAGTTTATTGATCCACTCTTCAAATTACTATTCTTTTGTTTATTCATTTGACGAACAGTGGTGCCTACCCTGTCAGGCCTTGCACTAGGCAATTGGACATACAAAAGTTAAGTAAGACAGGCTATTCGCCCTTAGGATATAAATCTAGTTCTGCCATTTATTAACTGTTCCATCTTGGGCAAATTCTTTAAATTCTCTGAGTCTTGATTTCCTCATATGTCAAGCTCTTGGCACTGGTCCTAGACAGAACATTAAGAAATCTGCCTGTGGGAGTCACATTCACCGACACCTAGTTGTGTGTTATATGCTGAAAAGATGGATAAAGAGCTCTTGAGGAAGAAATCATAGCTCTTCTCTTACTTTTTAAATTTGTTTTCCCTTTTAATTGATTTGTTTATGTATGTATTTTTAAAATTTTATTTTGTTAGTTTCAATTATAGAGTACATTGGTTAGACATTTATATAGTTTATAAAACGATCCCCCTAATTGCTCTTTCCTCTGGCTCTCTACCTAGCCTTTACATGAATGCTGCCTGCATTCCCTATGCCGTGCTCCCCATCTCCATAACCACTTATCAACTACTAATTTGTACTTCTGTAACCCTTCACTCCATTCTCCTAGCCCTCCAACCCCCTCCCCTCTGACTGTCCCCAGATTTCCTCTAAATTTTGAGTCTGTTTTTGATCAGTTTTTTTTTTTTGTTGTTGTTGTTCCTTAGATTCTACATATAAGTGAAACCATATGAGATTTATCTTTCTCTGTCTGACTGATTTTACTCAGCATAATTACCTCTAGGTCCATCCGTGTTGTTGCAAACGGTAGGATTTTGAGTCCATTTATTTCAGCATTGAAGCTGGCTTCTTTCAAAGGCTGGACAAGACTAATTTTTTGACTGATTCATTTGTTAGGGAGTTTGGGCTTTACTTCATGTATAACTGTTTCTTTTAAACAAACTCATGTGTATTTGCAGATTCATACAAAAAAAAACCCTTTTAGATGAAAACTTAATTTAACTTTCAAACAGTGCTAATTTTTAACTTTAAGAATAAGAAGGTAACACGTATAGTGCTTGTTATATGCCAGACAACTCTCCCAAGCTTTCTAGATAGTAACTCATGTAATCCTTACAACACCACTATGAGATAGGTACTAGTATTATTTATATTTTATAGATAGGAAACTGAGAAACACACAGAGGTTAATGAATAATTCCCGAAACAAACAATTTTTAAAATTGATTCAGTGAGTGAAAGCTTCTAATATAAATAATTCAGTTATCTACATAAGCATTTCTATCATTTGTGTTTTATTACAGAATTATTATAGAGTGAAAATAAGTGTAGAGATGCATGTTTTTCATTTGCCTTATTGCAAAATAAGTAGACAATTATTGTACTTTAAACCACTTTTTAGTATATATCTTCAGCATTAAATAGAAATGAGTACACTAAGGATATTGATACGAAATATGCCTTCATTTTTGTTGTTGTTGTTCAGGGAATAAGCATAATTGAGCACCAGAAGTAGGCACTAGAGCTACAAGTAACTGTGACACTGGTCTTTCTAATCTTACAGCACACCACTTAGTCCCCCCTCCCTCCCTCCTAATTTCCTCTCTTTTCTCTCTCTATCTTCACTTGCTCCATTTTTTAAAAAATTAATTTTGCCTAAAAATAATGTATGCATTTCAACTTGCCAATATTGTGTACTCTTGAGGAATATTTGGGGAAAGACACTAACAGCCTCTTCAGGCAGCCTGGAGCCAGAGTCATCAAGCTGCAAGAAGTGGCACATGATTATGGTCATCTGGCCTCTGTAGGTGGTCTCGGATGGGCTGGCCTAGAGGCCCTGTCTAGAGCCTCATACCTGGCAGGCAAAAGCCGGCAGTTTGTGAGCATGTGTATGTTGAGGACTGAATGTGTATATCCTGAAGTAGTTTCAAGTCATCAAGGTAGCATCTTTCTTCTTCTCTTGCAAACTGGCTGGCCATGACCTGTATGATAGGATCCCTTTGCAGTTGGGTGGAAAGGAATATCACCCTCGAATATCAACCTCTTCACCATATCATGATCCTGTGGATTTAATGGCATCTGAAAAATGAAAATTACTCTTTTACAATGCAAGGACACCTGGCAAGGAAGTACTGTAGCAGTCAATGGGGAGTGCTTTAACTCTCTTGATGGTGGATATGAATAGCTCTGCCAGGTTCTGCCCTGGCCACACGTTCCCAAACACACACCTCTTCAGGACCAAGGCATTGTTTCTCTCTGTTGCCTGTCATGTTGATGGCTGAGGGCTCATAGCGATGACCATCCATCTCTGAGAACTGTCCTAAGCTGAAAAAATCTGATCCAAGTTTTGCCTCCTCCTGGTGGCAGGAATGGTGCCCCTATTTTGATAAATGGTCATTTGGGAGTGGGGCAAGGTCTTGCCCCCTTGCCTTGTTCTGGGACAACTCTGATGTTCCATCTCAGCACCAAAGCTACTTGTTGGGTGTTCTGAGGCTTTTGCTATAGCTTCATGCACCCCAACTTCTCCCAATATCCAGGCGTGTTTCCTTCCCTCCCACCACCATTCCTGAATGCAATCCCCAGATGGCCTGAGCTGGTCATCTAATGGCATGATTTTGTCTGCCCTCTGAGAGCAAGGATTGCAATTATAAGAGACACCAGAGAGTACAGTGGGCCCCAGAATAGGGCTGGTGTGGGGACATGTGCTGGGAAATGGGGCAGCTCAAGATGTTCCTATGGGGCGTGTTCTGTATGGGGCCCTGGCCAAGAGGGCATGTGAAAGCAGAATTATGGTCCCTGTTTTGCTGACCAAAACACTAATACTCCAGTATGGAATTGCATGCTTCTAGAGGAAGGAGTCTCCTGGGCAGCCTAGCAATGGTCCTGAAGAAAAAAAATAGGAGAGAGAGCACGCCAAGGACACATTTCAGAGCAATACACAATTTTCCCAAAGATGAGTCCTATTACTCAAAACAATTCCGTAAATGTCCCCTTCTAACTTCCCCAGTGTTCTTGGGAAATTCCATGAGTTTATTACTCTGCAGAATGTTGTGCAGTGGTCCGTCTGAAAGATTTCTGCCTCGGCCTCCTGGGAGTGGCCTTGCCATTGCAGAACTAAATGGTTAGAATGATCCCTCACTGTTTTACCAGATATTGAGAGTTAGAGAGCAGCCAAGTTGTTAAGAGCACAAGAGACAGAGCGAGCAGAGGAAGTGGCTAATGGTAAGGCAAGGTCTTTGACAAGCTGAGTAATGAGCAGTAAAGCTGTAGGATGAGGGGCTGCTGGATCATGTATGCCTTACCACCCTGCACCTCTTCTTTGTTCTACAATTACTTCGAGTGGACTGTGCAATAGGTGGGGATTAATCACCTATTTACTGCCAGGCTCATTCAACAGCCAGGTTATTAGAAAGGCATGATCATTGACTCTGGCCATGTTGGTAACTTTTTTTTTTAATAAAAAAATGAGTGTTTAGCAAACATTTGTCCATCTAAGTGAGCTGAAAATTGTGACAAGGTGTTGACTAGGCTGCATCTGTCTTTGAATAGCAATAACTGGTTCTATCATTCAACCATATGTTGCTCATCAAATATTCAGCAGCTAGAGCTTTTACAAAGGCAGCAGGGAATAAGGAGACTCAGCTTCTGAGAGCTGTGCTTGGCTTGGACCTTAGTGTTTAGAAATGGGGTACCAGTTCGTTGGAAGGAGGGAGGGGATTGGGGAATGGTTACCTGGGAAATTTAAAAATATTTGTGGTCCGGAGTTTTGCTGATTTTTAAATGTCATTTGTAAGTGCCTTACCAGAATCTGAATGAACAAGTCCCCTGCATTTATTCATGGGGTAACCTGTCATAGGAAGATAGAATTGCACTGAATGATGGGACTGGATGAAGTGCAGATTGATTGACTGATTGATCCATTCATTCATCTGACAAATACTTATGAGGCATTTACTCTTTGTAAAAAATATGTTAAGAACTGGTAATACAACAGTAAACAAAACCAACATGGCCCTATAATCCAGAAATTTACTATGTAGTTGGTGATACTGAAGCATAACTTTAATTTTTTAGAAACATTCTGAAGTCTAAATACAGTTGATCCTCATTACTCCCAAATTCTGTTTTTGTGAATTCGCCTACCTGCTAAAATTTATTTGTAGCCCCAAAATAATGTTTGCAGTGCTTTCATGACCATTCACAGACATGAGCAAAGAGGAGAAGTTGGAGTTATCCAGAATGCACGTTCCCAGTTGGTGAAGAAGAAGGGATGCTCTGCCTTCATGCTCAACTCTCCAACTCTAAAGAAGTGTCCTTTTTGCAGTCTGCTTAGTGACACGTTTCCCACATTTTTTTTTCTTTTCAGTGGTGATTGTGCTGTTTAAAATGGTTCACCAGTGTAGTGCTGAGATGCTGGCTAGTGTTTTTAAACACAAAAAGGCTGTGATGTGCCTTATGGAGAAGATATGTTTATCAGAGTAGTTTTGTTCAGGCATGAGTCATAATGCTTGCTGTTGGCTGTGAGTTCAATGTCAGTGAATCAACAATATATATTGAACGAGGTGTCTTTAAACAGATACACACCTCAAACAAGGTTATGTATTGATCGATTGATGAGAATACTGTAACCAGAGGTTCTCAGGAATCTAACTGTATTTCCCCTAGGAGCAAATGGTTCAGTATTCTCTAATTTGGTGTTCACGGCAGTATTATAGAACATAACTATCTCGAATAACAAGAATAAACAGTACACATTTTGCACTAGAATGTGAGTGTTAGAGTTATAGTGGCACAGGCCTTGAAGGAGGAGAGTGTAACTATCGTATTGTTTGAAAGAGATTTGACATTTAGTATTACATTAGTTTCAGGTGTACAGTATAGGGTTAGACACTTATATGATTTATGAAATGATTCCCTCCTATAAGTCTAGTGCCCATCTGATATCAGACATAGTTATTGCAATATTATTGACCACATTCTCTACGCTGTACTTCACATCCCTATGGCTATTTTATAACTACCGATTTGTACTTAATGCCTTCACTTTTTCATCCAGTCCCCTCACCCCCCTCTCATCTGGCAATCATCAGTTTGTTCTCTGTATCTAAGAGTTTGTTTCTGTTTTGTTTGTTTGCTTATTTTGTTTTTCAGATTCCACATATAAGTAAAATAATACGGCATTTGTCTTTCTCTGCCTGACTTACTCCCCACAGCACAATACCCTCTAGGTCTATCCATGTTGTGGTACGTCATGAAATTTCATTCCTTTTATGACTGAGTGATTTCTTAAATATTGCAGTTAGAATTTTCTTTAAGGTGAGTTTTGTTATGACAGGTTGAAAAATAGTGTGGCAGAGGAGAACCTCTCTAAAGTTGTTACAACTCCCTCTTTGGTGAAGTGTTCTTTGTATTTGATTTACAATTAATGGAGTCTTTTCTGATTTTTTTTTTTTTTGAGGCTTGGAATTTTAAACTTAAGGCAGAGGTCTAGTTCTGGGAGTGCCACACTATGTTAGGTGTGTGGACGGGGATGGTGAAAGAAGCTTACGTTTTTACATTTTCAGTGTTAAAATTATTCATTAATTTAATGAGAATATTTGTTTTCACATTTCACAAAGACTTTCTACTTCTATTATTTCTTATACTACAACAATATCCTAACAGGTGTTATTATCTTCCCACATTACACATGAGGAATAGGTTCAGGTTAATTTACCAGATGTTTGTCAAATTATCTATCTATCTATCTAAATTTTTATACCCCAATTAGAATCTAATGTATCCTAATTATGAAATGTGTGAAAAGAAATGTTAGCAGGGATATTGAATAATGTCAGTACTAACATATCAATGAAACAGTGTTCATTCATAATAGTATTACTTTAAAAAAATCAGTAAGCGCTCTGTTTTTTTAGGAAGTATATATGGTTAGGAAGAAAATTGATACTCTGTTTCCAATGAATTTCATAAATTTTTCTTATTCTCAGTCCTTGTTTAACCTATAGATTTGTTCTTCTCTCTCAACCTCTCTTTCTCCTACACAGAGACAAAATTTCCAAAAATAACACATATATATGTAAAATTATGATTACTAGATAAAATGCAGTATGGCTAGTTAAATTTGAATTTTAGATAAACAAAAAATACTTTTTTAGTATAACTTTGTCCAAAATTACATCGATCATATTTATACTGAAAAATTAAATTATTCATTTTTAATTTAAAATTCAAATTTAACTGGGTGTCCTGAATTTTTATTTGCTACATCTGGCAATCATAATAATAATTATACATATATGGAGTGTGTGTATGTGTTTATAAAGGGAGGAGATAGAGATATTCCTTACTTTTTCAAATCACCATTTGTTTTGCTCAGTTTGGGCTTTATAAGATAAGGATTTCTAAACTCTGATTTTCAATGTAATACAAAATGTCGATCTACTCTATCAACAGCTCATTGATCAGATATAGTATGTTAACAACAAAACATATTGGAAATTTGATGAGACTGAGATTATAGCTAGTTGATTAAACTTGTGTCTAGAATATACCTTCTTTATGTCAACAATTTTTTGATAAAATTTGTTTGAGGTTAGAGTCAGCTTACAGATAAAACTAAAAGTTATCAGCAGAAGAATGCTCTAAAGAAGTATATTCTGTATCTCATTTAACTACAAATTTGATTCAACTTAAAAAGGTTGGTTAGGGTCCCTGGGTTATTTTGTTAGTTTGAGATACCTACTAACATTTTACAGTGTACTTAAACTGCTGTGGGTTTTATTTCTGGCATTTCTTTTCCTGCCTCCCACAGGTATATGACAACATCTGAGTGAACCCTTCATCAAACACACCCATCCTGCTGATGGTGACAATTGACTTTCTGACAGATAGCTTCCTCTCAGGCTTGCAGGAGGTCTGCATCTGCTGGGCCAGGTCATTCCTGCCCTTGCCTCCAGAATCCATCTCAGGCAGCTTTCCTTCCAGGGCATCGTTGTTCTGCGGAAAACACTGAGTAGTCATTGGTGGTGTTTATTCACTCTCTGGCGGGTCTTGGAATGCTTTCATTGGTGAAGCAGCACAACTTCCTCTTCCCACACTGGCTCTCTGACACTTGGTCACACAAGGGTCAGCAGGGGCTGTGTGTACAAAGTGCACATGGTCAGTCTCCTGGCCAGGAGGCTTGAGTGTGTGGGATGCCAAGTCTGTGTGACTGAGCAGTGAACACTGGAATCCTCCTGATACTGGAGGGGACAACAGCTGGGGCTGACACCCAGGGTTCATCCTCTGGGAAGTTGTTTCTGTAGTGCACATTTCTTAGCAACTCACTTTGGCAGGAGCAGATTTTCTATGATTGACCTGAACGAAAACACACAATATAACTCGGGGAAATGGTTATAGGGTGTGTCATATTGCCTTCTCCCAAAACACTATCAAAGGATAGAATCTTTTCTGGAGAGAACATTTGGCCTTTAATGAGTAGTGTGAAATAGATGTAATGGATAGAAGAGGCTAGCCAACTAGGAGCTCAGATAAATGGCCATGTAGACAAAGACAGCTGAAATATGGTTGTAATGGGTGAAAGGACACCTTCTTCTGCTCATTTCCAGGTATAATTTTTAATGTAGCTGGATTTCACACTAAGTAGCAATAAAGATATTGAGGGAACAGACATTGCTCTTGGAGAATTAGATGAAGTAACAAGTATAATAGTTCCTTATAGGGTTTCTTACTCAATTTTCCAAATTAGATAGCATTTACATTTTTTGTAAGTTGTATTAAATCAACAACAATTTATAATGTTTTCTCGCATTAAGAAGACCCATACAATTGATATAGTAGAAAAAATGGTGAATAAATTTAACATAAACATTAGAATACCACAGATGTGGATAATATGGTAAAATAAACAATGAATAACATCATGATAGCCTCCTGTTTCAACTATTTAGTTTAAAAACCCACTGACCTTTTAGAAACAATGAGAAATGGCTGTCTGGGACACAGGACAGATTCTGTAGTGCAGATTTTGCTTTGAAATCATGTCTTTCTCCATTCATGAACTCATTACCAAGCTACCCAGCTCCTCTAACCTGCATAGACCTTTCACAACTCCTCAGCTTGGCATTTAATTGTTCTTTCTTTTCACTCTTGGATCCCTGTGATAAGTTTGAAAACTTGTGAGTCATGTCATACCATTTACTTAGCGTCTGGGGAGCAGCTTTTCTCAACTCCTAAGTGTGCATATTTTTGCATGCACATCACTGTTTGGGGTTTCCCTGGGCAGTCTCCAGAGAGTTTGGGGCAGTTATTAGAGCAGTTGAAGGCAAACTGTTCAATGATTCCAGTTTTAGACTTTTTTTTCTCAGTTTTCCAACTTGCCACATACCAATAGCAAACTCTTCCTACTTGCTCTGACATCTTTACAAGGTATCCTAACATTCTGGGTTGTTTAACATGTTCTATCCAGAGTGAGGATTTTATTTCCACCAGGGGGAGCCACTTTGCCCCAAAGGGTTCTTCAACCGTGGCATATTTCAAGGCCTTTCAAATAGTTCACACTAACCCCATTAATTGACCTCATTCGTACTTTTTCACCCCCTAGAAAAATAAGATAATTTCAAATAACCTTTTATTATGAGTATTATTTAAGAATGCAAGAACTGACTTAATGATGAAACCAAAATATAACCCCCGACACTGAGGTTAATCACGGAGTCGGGACCAAAGGGTAGGAGAAAAGTTTCAGAAAGAGAAGTGCACTACTCTAAGTATAAAGTTAGAAAGTAACCCTTATAGGTAGGTACATAAATAGTATTAGATTATGTATTTTCTACATGAATGAACATTTCATAACATTCTAAGCGAAATACTTTTGCGCTCATTCAACAATAGAGCAAAACCTCCACTTATGTGATGAATTAATTATACCACAGACCTGTGATATCATTTTAAATAGTGAGGATGACAGTTATGATCTTGTTATGTTCTCATCAATATACCTGTTACCACTAAAATCTTTATTGGAAATTTTCTAAATTAGGATGCAGGATACAAAGAAATGTAAATAATCAATGTGTCTGCACTCAAGGAGGTTACAGTTCTACGATTATACTTGGAAATAATGTTAGATGAATAAATTAACATGTAAATAATAGGAATAATAGCGCAAACCACTAAATCACTAAAGATAATTGTACACTATTCTATATAGTGAATGGCATCTACTGAAAATTCCAATTTTAATTTGACACAATTAGCTCCTCTTTTGGATAGTGTCTGCCTAAAACTCTATATGTCTTTTGAGTCTTATCCTGCAAAATGAAAGCAGATCCATGCATCTGTGAAGAGATGTATGTGCAACTTTCTGGGCTACAGTTTATCTAAAGCCTGTTCCAACTTCTACAGCTCTTGGTTTAAAAGTGGGCCTCTGTTTGTGTGTCTGTATTGGGCAGGGGGAATTGGGGAGGTTAATGTAGTTGTGCTTTTGATTCACAATAAAATGTCAGGATGAGAAATCATTGGGAGATCTTAACAAGTGTTTTTGCTAATTTTTAATCCTGAGTGTGATGATGAAAAGGGAAAGAAAGGTATGTGTGTGTGTGTGTAAGTATGTTTGTGGGTGGGAGTGTGTACATGTCTATTTAAAATAGATCCAACTTAAGAAGTGAATTATTTAGGTCAAATAAATGAGAAGAAAGGGAAGAATGAAAAAGGAGAATTCAGAACATTTGCCTGAATATTTGAAAGGAGAGAAGTACTGCTCTATAACATAAAGCCAGAAGGTGGAGAATAACAAAAACTTTCCCCCAAACAGACTAGTTTTAGAAGAAATCTGTTAAAATGATGTCTCTACCATATTCTGGAACTTGGCACAGCTTTTTTTTTTTTTCCTTTTCTGCCTATAGAATGTTCCATTTGTCTGAGAAAAGTAAAATCATTGCTTGGGTGTTACCTTCTGCAGAGTGTGCTGCTGTCACCTAATCACTGGTTGAATGTAGTATTGCATGTGGGCTTTATGCATGCAGACCATGCTAATGAATTTTCTATTTATTACTCTAAGCTATATAAATACATTTGCTTTCTTCTCTTCCCTTTGCTTCCTTTCCCTACTCTTCCCTCCTACTTTATTTTCATTTTCAGCATGGAATCTTACAGAGTGAGTTTTAAGACTAATTTTGTAAATTAGACATGCTATAAACAATGTTCCTTGATCAGTTATTTTAAGGACACATTTAATACCTATATACCTACTTCCAGTCAAGGCTACAGTGGTTTTAAAGTCATAGTTCTTACTCTTTTCTCTGCCTTGAATATTATCTTGAATAAATGGAAAAATTGAAAAAAAATGGAGAAAATAAGCATAGCCCTTCATAATTTTAAAGTTTCATGTGTTATCTAATTTGTTCCTCACAGCTATATTTATGGGTTACATGAAGCCAATTTTATTTCTTTTCTTTTGTATGTGTGTTTTACTAATAAAGAGATTGAGATAAATTATGTAAAAAAGTTACATAATTTATTTAAAGTCACAGAGCAAGTGGTAGAACCAATATAGGATCCCACATTTTTTAATTTTAATCAGTACTCTTTTCCTAACTACCATGCTGCTTCGTAATTACTGTGTGATGCCCATATCCCATAGGTACATCCAGTCTTTATACAGGAAGTTTACATAGGACCACTCTAGCCCAGGCCTCCATGACCATTAAAAAAAAATTAAGGGTGAGGAGAAGAAATTGGATTGGACCTGAAACTTTTGGAATGGATGGAGATTCTTAAATAGATGCCTTGACTTACACTTGGCATGGGAATGACTACCTTTTAATTTCCTGTCATTGAGTAAGTTTGGGTTGAAAATTAGGGAAAGAAAATACAACTTAGAAATAATATTGCTCAACTAAGTAGTTTGGAGGCTTGTGGCTTTTCTTTGCAAGTAATTTACATTAACAAAATATAATATGATGGATTCTATGTGAGTAGGTGGTATGACTTTTATGGCTATGTTATTTTACAGTGATTCTGGTGACTGGGGTCTGGAGAATAAAAGTTCTACAGACTCCAGTATTGCTGAAGTACTCCTAAGATGTGCTCATTTTCTTTTACAGTATTTGAGCCAATGAAAAACGTATTACGTTGTCTATCTTATCATAGTGCTCACCCAGTTTTATTTAAAATTCCAGGTGTATGTGACTGTATGTGTGTGTGGTGGGAGTGGTAAAGAGATACTCAGATTCTTATTCAAAGTCTTGTTTGGATCAGCAGTGTTTTTATTTGGAGAAAGTAAACTTCGAAAGAAAACTAGGTTGCAAAAATCATATAAATGTTCACTGTGCCTATGTGGATGGAGAAGTCAGAAAATTTTGCACATTGTATCACATTCCAGCAGTCCAATTACTCAGCTATTCCCAAGGCCTCTGGTGCTTCCGCACAGAATTATAATCCTGGAAGGAATTAAAAACAACAACAACAACAAAATGTTATCAGGCTTCAGTTCTTCATCTTTCTTCAGGTGGGATACCACATCAAACAGACTGCAGAGTAACTGGCCTGCTGTTTCATCTTCGTTTATGAGTGATGAGGCCTTTTGGAAGGGAGAGCTGACAGCACGGAGGGTCCTTCCCAAAATAACAGAAAGGACATTATCTTCTCTACATGTGAAATTCCCTCTCATTACAATCCGTAATAAATTCTTCTGAATCCTTACAGGACGTAAAATCTGAACATCACAATTTAGGAGTCCTACTTTATCTCTGATTGTTTAGAATTTTTTGATAAGTGTGAATTATCTCTCCCACTAGATTATGTTTTCCTTTTATTCTAACCTCTTTCATAGTACACGAGATGAGAGCTCAATAATTGTTTTTAGGTTAGCTTGTTTTCAAACTAGTAAATTGTCAAGATAGGTTTTCATTCCTGCCTTCTATCCTCCCCTATTTATCACCTCTTCTGGGATACATCCTTTCAAGTTGAAAACTGATTGCAAATATGTTACTCTTTTGTGATATGTGCTACAAAATGATTCTGTGTTAGATTTTCCTGTTTTATAAGTTATATAGAGGCCCTTCAAGTATGTTTTTCGAAGTTCCAAATGCAAACATGAAGTGCCTGGACTTGAAAGTTTATATCTATTACAGTATGATTACAATATCATTCTCAGTGGTAGGATATAATGATGATCACTGGAGTAACCTAGTCTGATATAGAGACATACCATTATTAGAATAATTCAGCATCAAAGCAATAGCGATGTAATTCATGTTGTTATGATTTTAATGACATTTCACCCAATTCATCCCATAAGACAAATTTAATAGGCCATACTGGTTACACTGGTGAAATCGGCCTTCAATAGTTCAGTGCCTTAAAGCTGTGGGGAGTTTTATGTAAGATACTTATATATTTTTCAATCAAATACAAACACTTGATTTCTTTTTTATCTCACTTCATTTCAAATAGGATATAAAATGGCTTACAAAAATATAGCATAACATATAGTATAAAACATAGCATAAGAAAAAATATCAATTCAGGGATAAAATTATTACCCGAATCCTGCAGACATTAGCAGAGGTAAGTTCATAGGAAACTCCAAGCATTTTAGCAGCCAAGTCAAAGAAGGTAGTAGCTATGTAAAGAATTCAGAGTCCCTAAGATGAAAACATTAGGTTTCTCAGGAGTGCATAAACATTCTTAATGTTAAGGCTTGGAGTTGGTTCTGTTTATTCATCCTCAAGAAGGGAACATTGTGAGATGCTGTGAACTTCAGACTTACCATCTTTTCAGTAAATAAAATACAACGGCTGTTTACTTGTTTATCTTATGCATAAGATAAAAATTTAGAATCTCCAAGAGAAATAACGACTGCATTTGCTTTAGGCTGAGGTTCTCAGTGTTGCAGCCACATAAAAATCACCTGGTGCACTTGTATGTGGCACCCGATTAGATCCAGCTGTGTAGATGAGGGACTAGCCTTGCTGGTTCTAACAGCTGCCAAATGTTCCAGAGCTCTGCCGGCCTTGAGCCTCTGCTGTTAGGCCATCCTTCAGACAGGGACTACTTGTTCACAGGCACAGGTAGGAAATGGCAAAGATTTTGAGTTTCTGCCCTCTGACAGGTATCTGGAGTACAGATATTATTGCTGCTCATTAGAAGAGAATCCTATGGGTGTTTAGTTAGGGTGTCATGTTTTTTAGGAGTTAGCTTATTATTGCTATGTGCCACACCTGTTTAATGCACCCCCCACAGGTAATTTGTTTTATGAGCTGTTGAATTCCTCATCTTTATCTTACTTTCTACGCCTCTGTGGACATATTTCTCTTGTAAAAGTGACTTCCTATTCATATTGTAGCTCTTTGATATTTTTTTCTACTTCCTGATAATTAGCCTTCAGCCTCCCCTCTCGGTGGTACCTGCTGAGTATGCTCTACATATTTACTTCTAGCAGGAGTCATAGGAACCATCAGCTTCATCCCATCTACACACCCTGTAATCAATGATTGGTTATCTCAAACAAATCGGCTTGTCCTGCACTTGAGAACGGGAGTTGCTTCTGCTTTTGCTCTGTAGGGCAAAAGTGTTGAGTTACCTCCTGACTCATTTCTGGTGTTGGTGAAAAAGGAATCTGCCTGGCAGACAGGAAGTTGCAATTTGGTGAACACAATTTCTAAATGATTATGAGTGCCAGATACTTGATACTAGAAGATTTTTTAAGCCCACGAAAGTCTATGTGTTTGTTTTAGCTCCGCTAACAGTAGTGGTAGGAGAATCAAGGGGTCTGAGTAGGAATGACCCAATAAGGTGGCACATTTAATTGAATAAATAGACTTGCTCTTCCCACTCCTTTTTTAATAGGGAAAATAACATTGCTTTTGTTTGAGTCAGAAGAGAGTAAGTAAAACTTTTGACAAATATTTCAGCAGAGGAGCAATAAGGCCTTATCCAGAACTAAAGGACAAATGTCAGCTCAAAATTCCCTTGGAAAGTGGCTGCGCAGCAGAGGATGAGAGGAGGCCGCTGGGGAAGCTCAAAGTTATAGGACTTTTAAAAAGCTTCAAAATTGAAAAAATGTGAGCACTTTTTCTCTTCACTTTCAACTCAGCACAATGTTAGGTTGTTTAAGTTGTTTTTCAAGTGTTGAGTTATAACCCAACCTAGTAAACTCTGCAAACAATATTTTTGGTGGGATGTTGGGGAAAACATCACTTTGTTAACTTTGCACATTCTTAGCAGTCAGTGATTATGCACCCCATTATGTTGAGCATCCCAAACCTGGTCAGTTGTATACAAATTTAAATCAAATTTTGACTTCCTCTGAGAGCAAGGCTTATACTCTTGGTATGACTGGTTCACATGACAGAAAGTGTTTCATTTCTGGCATGCATTATATGTGTCTGACTCTTGTTATATTGTTTATGTTTTGAAACTTTTTCAGTGAAATGCAGTTATTTTGACATTAGGTGTCAGAGATAGTTTCCAGGAGTCGGACATTTGTCATGGTATGCGCTCTTCCAGCATCTTATAGGCAGTGCTGTCAAAAACCATGGCAAAATAGGCCCTTCTCTAAGTCAACATTCATGCTGAGTTTCACATAATCACACTCTAAATACAAACGTGGCATACAGAATGCTTGCACAAACTTAACGTCATGTTTATGTCAGGTTGGCAGGGAAGAGCAGAGGAGTCGGCTCTAAAATTGCTAGTCGTCTTATGTCTGGACGCAGGAATTAGGTGAACTTAGAATGGAATCCTGCCTCCTCCACTGACTAGCCCAGGGACTTTTGGTAAGTCACTTTGTATCTCTAAACCTTAATTTCCTCATTATAAAATGAAGGCAAAAATTGTACTCAGTTCAATGATGATGTGTTGGGCTCAGAGAGATATTCAGAGGATGTTGTTATTATTTTCTGCCCTGTTCGTATCTGTCCAGTTAGAAGAAGAATGGTGGATGCTACGGGTCACTGCACTCTTGGAAGAGAGGGAGGCGAAGTCAACCCTTCTCATTCGTTCTCTTTCTTGGCTGTGAGTTGAGCACTATCGTGGGCTGGAAGTGTCTCAGACATTATTTTTCTCACTCTCTTATGAATCACCAGAATAATTAGTCTCAGGCCTATTCTGTACTTAGGGTGAGCTCTTTAAAGAGTCAGGGTCCAAAAGAGTTCTTAATACAGTTGACCCTTGAACAAAACAGGGATTTGAACTGGGTGAGTCCACTTATATGTGGATTCTTTTTCAGTAAATCACGGCCCTTTGTATCCACAGATTTTGCATCTGTGGGTTCAACCAAATGCGAATTGAACACAGTATTTTTCTGTCTGAGGCTGGGAATCTGCAGATGCAGAGGGCCAACTTAAGTTATACCTAGACTTTTGACTGTGGGTAGAGGGGTACCACCACCCTAAACCCCATGTTGTTCAAGGGTCAATGGTACATCTTGCTTCAAAGCATTTAAGCTGAGTAATTAGGAATAATATTCTTTCTCTAGATAACTCTGGTCTTATGTGCATGTACACATACACATGCGACAGTATAGAGATATTCCTGCTTCTGTGTACAACAATGTTTTAAAAATACTGAAAGACTTGCCAGATCATACTGCTTTTTTGAATGGACATAAACTCATCTTTATTTTTCAAAGTTATTTCAGTGGCATTTGTTGTTTTACCCTGGTGTTCTTAAGCCCAGGGAAGCTGGAATTCCCACCCCTTGTCCAAATGTCAGCCAGCATGGCTAACATATATCTGCTTGCTCTAAGGCAGTCCAAGAATAGCTCCCTATACTAAGAGAGCACGAGCTGACATTCAGCAAGTCTTTATTCCCAGGTGAGGTAAGGATATAATGGGCAGACATTATTACCTTCTGTCTGCAGACACGGAAATGAATGGTCAGTAGCAGAGTAAATGTCATTTATTCCTTTGCAGAAATCTGAGTGGCCTAGTTAAGAGACCCCTGAGCTTCATTTGTTTCAAATGTAGTCCTCTGGTTTTTAGACCATACTGGAGACCTGAAAATTGATGTTAGGATAGAAAGCTCTCTGCTGCTGCATTCATTTGAGTTTTAAATTCCTGCCATTCACAAAAGGTTTTACTTCATAGATTTGTTGTTCAAATCAAATAAGATAGTTAATATCAAGTATGTCTGGCACATGATAGGTCCTCAAAATGTTAGTACTTCTTATCATCATCATCATTAGAATCAGCTGTAAATATCTGTATATGTGTTAGAGAGGGAGGGAGTTTTGTCTTATGTCTTGGATGTATGATGGTAAAAATAAAGGGTTAGGCTAATATTCAGCTGACATGCATCTGTGCAGCCAAATGGATTAGAGAATGCTAAAATACACCCATCAAGGTAATAGTCACTTCTCTGAGCTTGCCACCCCTCCCCCAATGCCCCATTCCTCCCAAAGACCATGAAATCCCCTCATGATACAGCAACTAGAGGGTTATATGCGGCTCATCTGAAGACCTCCAGAACCCTGCCCCAGTGACACATTGTTAGTTCTGAGTAGTTGGTGTCTGGATTAGGCTGATAATGAAATATCTTGAATATTATTCCTGTAAAAATTATAAAAATAGTAAATTTTAATATCACCTCTTGAGGATTTTTAAAACATCAAAGCAGTATAAGTTTCAGAGTTGTAAAATTCAGCTATTTTTAAAGTAATTTCTGGGCCAATGAAAGAGAGTTCTAGTAGTATTCACCAATTATTTTCTGATGTAAAATTTAATAATTAAGAGTGGAATATAATTTTAAAAGTCATGATGTATGAAATGTGTTTTCTTGGAGACAAATTATAAGCTTACTCAAGATCCTGATGGGCTAATTTAAAAAAAAAATTACAAAAACGAGATTTCATCACAGCGACGTGGTCTAGTGAGATTGCTTCTCAAATCCTGCTGAAAATGCAAATGCAGTTTGCAGAGGGACTCCATATAAATGCAAGTTAATAAAAAAATGAGATTATTTAGTGAACTATCTTTTTATTTAGATGCTTGTTTTTATGGACATACTTTATCATCCCAATCAATGAGAAATCTTGAGTGTGCCCAGCCCTGGACTAGGTCTTGCCAGGAATCCGCAGTGGACAGCACTGTCCCTGCCAGGATAGCTTGGATCCCCACATGGACCTTGAGAAAAGTGGGCTTTCTGGCTCTTCACTGGGCTAGAGCCAAGTTGACATTGTGTTTGGTTTTCAGAAACCAGAACAGTAGTAAAACTTAACAGAGATGTCAGGTGAATAGATGCTAGAGCTTTCTAACTGATTATTGGCTTCTCCCAATAACCATTAGAAGGTTGTTTGACCTTGGGCAAGTCACTTATTGGGGACTTTGTCTCCTCATCACTAAAATGAGGGCATTGGACTGAGGGAGTGCTTAGGAATCCTTCCAGGTAACATATGAAATGTGATCCCAAACTAAAGAAAGTTTTATAGAACACAGTAAAAAACAACACTATTTTCTTGATTCCTGGAGACTTTTCCCTCATTTTGGAATTTTAAGAATTATAAAACATCTAATAACTGAGGAGTAAATTGCCTTGTAGTTCTCATATCCATTGAACCTATGTACTTTGCCATGGGTAGTCAGTATCTCTTCAGAAACTTCACAACTTGGTGACATTTATTTAAATTAACGACACTAAAAAAGAATTGATTTCTTGGCTGAAAGTTGAGTTGTAATCTGATATTTAAGATTCTTCAGAAATATAGTATTAGAAGCATTGAAATCAAAAGATGTGTATGCTGAACATTGCCTTCTTATATTACTTAAAGGGAAAAAAATCACAAAATGATTTAGAAGAGATAAAATATTTTCAAGCTAGTCAAGTTCCTTTAGATCAATTCATAGAGCTTGCAGCCTCATGAGGGAGACAGATGATAAGCAAGGAAAGTGGCAATGATATAATTACAAATTGGGTTAAGTGCTATGAAAAAAAATGAGAAGGTGCTGTGATAGGACACAGATAATGGAAGGATCCACCTTCATTAGATAGTCAGATTAGGTCTATCTAAAGAAGGAAGAAAAGTCAGCTACATAAAGAATGGGGCAGAGGTGGGGAGGCGGAAGGGATCCTCAAGCCAGAGAGCATTGTAAATGCCTGTTGGCCTGCTGAGGAACTGAGGGAGGATACAAAGCAGACGGAAGGAATGAGAGATGGTGAGGGTTGAGATCTGAGAAATAAGCGGTGCTGTGTAGATAGTAGCAAATTGCTAATTTTTTTTCTAAGTACAATGGAGAACTAATAATGGGTTTTAAGCAGGAAAATGGTGTGGTCTCATTTGCTGTTTAAAAGATTTGTAAGTTTATTGGTGATGGATGTTAACTAAACTTATACTAATCATTTTGCTACACACACACACACACACACACACACACACACACACCCCAAATCATTATATTATGCATTGAAAATGTATGCAATGCTACATGTCAATTATAAACTCAATAAAGAAAAAATAAACTCTATCTGAGGCCAGAGTGGGAAGAGAGATGAGTTAGGGGGCTGCCGAAATGAGGTAGGGCAGGGCCAGCATAATGGTAACAGGAATAAAAAACACACATTCAAAACATATTTTAGGGAGGAGGAAACATGGCAGAGTGAGAGATGTCCCCAGATCTCTCCCCTTGAAACAACAATAAGCTGAACATCTAAAACTCAGCAAAAAAAAACACCCAAAGTGCACACTAGCACTTCTGAGTGTGGGATCTGAGCATAAGAACTACCACAGGTCAGAACTCCAGGTGTCAGGTGGTGGACTTGGAGAAATAAAGAAGCTGCCTCTTGCAGCTTCTGGAACTCCCTGTAGGAGAGAGGGAGGAGTGAAGGTGTGGAGACTTCCCTAATTGGCCTGACTGGAAGTGCCCGAATGTCTAGCAGCCGGTAGCAGGGCCCAGTCATCAGGGCAGAAAGCAGAGAAGTAGGACAGGACCACAGAGAAACAACAGTTGATTTTTACCAGCCCCGGCTGCAAAACCGAGGCGGAGCCACAGCCCTCAACTCCCAACCCAGAGGGCCCCTCCTCCCATACCCTCTGAGACTGATCGCTGCAGAGCCCAAGGAGAATCTGAGCAAACGCTATCAAAACTGTTGCTAACACTGACAGGGACTGAAACTGAGAGTAGCAAGTGTGATTAAATATCTACTAGAAAATAAAAAGACATTTAGGCTTTATATAAACAGGGATCCAAGAGGCTTAGATGCCACCTACTGGAAACCAAAAGAAAAGCACCTTCTTTGCAGCAGGCTAAAGAGAGACCTTTATACAATAAATCTTCTTTCTGAAAAACAACAGAATATACTTCCATTAATGCCCAGGCAGAGAATTAGTCCATTAAACACCATGAACAACCAAGGTGACAAGTCATCTCAGAAAGAAAGAGAAAAATCTCCAGAAAATAAGCTTAGAGACATGGAAATATGCAACTTAAATGACAGATTCAGGATGGTACTTCTGAAAAAAACTCAATGAGATCCAAAACAACTTAAATCAACAATTTCAGGAATTGAAAAAACAGCTAGATGAGCAGAGCAAGGAGATTGAAACACTCAAAAGGAACCAAATAGAACTTCTGGAGATGAAGAACACATTGCAAGAGTTGAAAAATGAAATAGCAAGGTTGGCAAATAGAGTTGACCAAATGGAGGAAAGGATCAGTGATATTGAAGACAGAAATCTAAAAATAAATCAGAAGGAAGAAGAGAGAAACCAAAGAATGAAAAATTTTGAAAGAGAAATTCAAGAACTAGCTGATACCACTGGGAGAGGAAACATAAGAATAATGGGCATTACTGAAGGTGAGGAAAAGGAGCAGGGACTAGAAAGCATTTTCAGACAAATAATGGATGAAAATTTTCCAAATCTAAGGAATGAGCTGGAGCTTGGAATTCAAGAAGTCAACAGAACACCCAATTATCTCAACCCAAAAAGGCATTCACTAAGACACATTTTATTAAAGTTATCAAAAATCAATGACAAAGACAGAATTATCGAGGCAGCCAGGGAAAATAAGATGGTACTTATAAGGAAAACCCATTAGATTATCATTGGACTTCTCAGCACAAAACCGTACAAACCAGAAAGGAATGGAATCAAATATTTAAACTAATAAATTATTAGATATGAAGGAGAAATTAAGACCTTTCCAGATGTACAAAAATTGAGGGAATTTTCCACTATGAGGCCTGCACTACAGGAAATACTGAAAGGTGTCAGCTAATCTAAAACAAAATAAAAACAAAACAAAACAAAACAATACATAATTAGAAGCAAAGTGACTATCAGGCAAATAGAAGCAGAGGAGTGCAACCCTTACTAAGAACAGGACATTATAAGCTTAAATAATAAGAAGAGAATTGCTATAGCAAGATAGTAATGAATGTTCAGCATACATAGGGGCAAACTGAGATAACAATGACTGAAAAGGGGAAGATTCAGAGATCCAAATTCACAAAGGGGAAAGGAGATAAGGCACATGCAGAAGAAAAATGGACAACTGTGCGTGTGTATATATATGCACACACACATATATATACACACATACATATATGTATATATATATGTGTATATATATGTATATATGTATATATATGTATATATATGTATGTGTGTATATATATGTGTGGTTACAATTACAAATATGAAAAGGGTAATATATATACATATGTATATATATATACATGTACACATATAAAAGGTAATATCATATATATGTACATATATATATACTATCCTTTCATATTTCATAATTGTAACCACGCACCAAAAATTCAGAACTGTATAACATAAAAAGAAGAACCAGAGAAAACCTACAAAGCCAACCAAAATAAAGAAAACAGAAACACAAGGACAAGGAAGCAATGGAAACACCAAGCTACCAGAAAGCAAAAGATAAAATGGCTATAAAAGACCTCATATTTCAATAATCACCCTAAATGTAAATGGACTGAACTCACCAATAAAAAGGCACAGAGTTGCAGAATGGATCAAAAAAAAAAACCCAACCATATGCTGCCTCCAGGAGACACATCTCAGCTCCAAAGACAAATATAGACTCAAAGTGAAAGGGTGGAAAATGATATTTCAAGCAAATGGCATTCAGAGAAAAGGGAGTAGCGGTACTAATATCGAGAAATAGACTTCAAAATAAAAAAGGTAAAGAAAGATACTGAGGGACACTTCATAATGATAAAGGGAATCATGCACCAAGAAGACATAACACTTATTAATATCTATGCTCCCAATCAGGGAGCCCGAAATATGTAAAGCAATTACTAACAGAACTAAAGGGAGAAACAGAAAAACACTATCATAGGGACCTAAATACCCCACTGTCAGATATGGACAGATCATCCAAACAGAAAATCAATAAGGAAATAACATCCTTAAATGACACATTAGACCAACTGGACATAATTGACATTTACAGAGCCTTTCCCAAAACAGCTGCTTATATTCTTCTCTAGTGCACATGGAACATTCTCAAGAATCGACCACATACTGGGACACAGAGATAGCCTCAACAAATATAAGAGGGTTGAAATCATACCAACCATATTCTCTGATCATAATGCTTTGAAACTAGAGATCAACTGCAAAAAGAAATCAGGAAGAACCACAAATACATGGAGATTAAACAACATGCTACTGAAGAATAACTGGGTCAGGAAGAAATAAAAAGAGAGATCAAGAGATACATAGAATGAATGATGATAGTACAACATATCAAAACTTTTGGGACACAGCAAAGTAGTCACATAAGAGGAAAGTTCATATCATTACAGGCCTATCTCCAAAAAACAAGAATGAGCCCAAATAAACAACCTAACGCTTCATCTTAAAAAAACTAGAAAAGGAAAAAAAAATGAGCCTAAAGTCAGCAGAAGGAAAGAAATCATCAAAATTAAGAACAGAAAAAATGAAAATTGAAAACAAAAAAAAAATAGAAAAAATAATACAACAAAGAGCTGGTTCTTTGAGAAGGTTAATAAAATTGACAAACCCCTGGCTAGACTCACTAAAGAAAAAAGAGAAAGGACACAAATAAACAAAATCAGGGATAAAAGAGGGAAATTACACAACTGACATCACAAATACAAAGGAATCATGCAAGAAATTATGAAAAAGTACATAAACACCAAATTTAATAACCTAGAAGAAATGGACCAGTACTTAGAAAAATATACTTCCTAGACTGAATCAGAAGAACTGGAAAATCTAAATAGACTGATCAGCAGTATGGAAATTGAAACAATCATCAAAAACCTACCAAAGAAAGTCCAGGACCAGATGGCTTCACCAGTGAATTCTACCAAACATTCAAAGAAGATTTAATACCTATTCTCCTCAAACTCTTCCAAAAAATTGAAAGGAGGCAATACTTCCCAACTCATTTATGAGGCCAATTTACTCTGATACCAAAACCTGGTAAAGATAACACAAAAAGGGAAAACTACAGACCAATATCTCTCAAGAAACACAGATGCAAAAATTCCTAAATAAGATACTAGTGAACCATATACAGAAACATATTAAAAAGATTATATACCATGATCAAATGGGCTTTATCCCAGGGGCACAGAGATGGTTCAACATATGCAAATAAATTAATGTGATACACCACATAAACAAATTAAAAAATAAGAATCATGTGATCATATTATAGATGCAGAAAAAGCCTTCGACAAGATACAGCATCCATTTATGATCAAAACACTTCACAAAATCAGCAATAGAAGGAAAGTTCCTTAACATAATGAAAGCCTTATGTGACAAACCCTCAGCCAACATTATACTTAATGATGAAAAAATCAAAAACTTGCCCTCTAAGATCAGGGACAAGGCAAGGCTGTCCACTATCGCCATTGTTATTTAATATAACATTGGAGGTCCTAGTGAGTATAATCAGGCAAGAGAAAGATGTAAAAGGCATCCAAATAGGAAAAAGGAAGAAGTCAAACTGTCAATATTTGTGGATGACATGATTCTCTATATGGAAAACCCCAAAGATTCCACAAGAACACTACTAGAAACAATGAGTAAATACAGTAAAGTCTCTGGATACCAATTAACGTTCAAAAAATCCATAGTGTTTCTATAGTCTAATAATGAAGCATCAGAAAAAGAAGGCAGAAAAAATAATTCCTTCTGCAATTGCAATAAGAGGAATAAAATCCCTAGGGATAAATTTAAACAAAACATGTGAAGGACCTATATAATGAAAAACTACAAGACCCTATTAAAATAAATTAAAGGAAGATACAAAGAAATGGAAAGATATTCTGTGTACTTAGATTGGAAGAATCACATAGTTAAAATGACCATCATTACCTAAAGCATTATGCAATCCCCATAAAATCTCATTGGCATTTTTTAAAAGAAATAGAACGGAAAAATCATCAGATTTGTGTGGAAGCACAAAACCCCCTGAACTTCCAAGCGATACTGAGAAAAAGAACGAGGCTGGAAAGCATCACTGTGTCCAACTTAAATTATACTACAAAAGCGACAGTAATCAAAAAATTGCATGGTATTTAGCAATAAAACAGACACATGGACAAGTGGAACAGAATCGAGAGTCCAGAAGTGAACCCATATTTACATGGACAAAATATATATATATATATATTAAAAAGGCCAAAAACATTTAATATATTATATATATATATATATTATATATATATATATATATATATATATATATATATATTAAAAAGGCCAAAAACATTGAGTGGAGAAAGGAAAGCCTCTTCAATAAATGGTGCTTGGGAAAATCGGAAGGCACCTGCAAAAGAATGAAACCAGAGTTTTTGTTTACCACCACACACACCAAAATTAACTCAAAAATGGATTAAGGACCGAAATATAAGACCCAAATAAATAAAATGTATAGAAGAAAAACATAAGAACTAAAGTCAAAAACCTTGGACTTAAAGAGGATTTTATGAATTTGACCTCAAAGTCAAAGGAAATTAAAGCGAAAATAAAATGAATCAGACTACATCAAACTGAGAAGCTTCTGCTCAGCGAAAGAAAATCATCAACAAGGTAAAGAGACAACCATCTGAATAGAAAAGTAGATTTGCAAGCAATGCTCCATAAGGGCCTCATATCCAAAATATACAAAGAACTCATGACTCAATAACAACAACAACAAAAAAACAAACAATCCAATCAAAAAATGGGCAGAGGGCCCGAAAGACATTCTCCTCTCCTAGAAGACAACAAATGGCCAACAAATATATGAAAAAGATGCTCACATTGCTAGCTATTAGGAAATGCAAACCAAAAACCAAAGTGAGATATCATCTTATACCTGTTAGAAAAGTTATAATCAACGGAACAAGTAATAACAAATGGAGAGGATGCGGAGAAAAAGGAACCCTCATACACTACTTGTGGGACTGCCAATGGTGTAGCCATTTATGGAAAACAGTATGGAAGTTCCTCAAAAAACTAAGAATTGATCTACCGTATGATCCAGCAACCCTCTACTGTGTATTACCCCAAAGACTTGAAACCCCATATCAAAAAGATATTTGCACACTTATGTTCAGAACAAGATTATTCACAGTGGCCAGGACATGGAAGCAACCAAAGGGTCCTATGATAGATGATTGGCTAAAGAAGCTGTGGTACATATATCGAAAGGATTATTACTCAGCCATTAGAAGAGATGAAATACTGCCATTTGCAACAACCTAAGGACATCAAGATAATCATGCTAAGTGAAATAAGCCAGACTGAAAAGTTGTAAATCACTATATCGCTTATATGTGGGATATAAACCTAAAAGCAACAAATGAACAGGACAAACAAGAGACTCAGGGGATATGGACTAGTGGTTACTAGAGGGTAGGGAAAGAAGAAGGTGGGAAAGAGAGGTAGACAGAGTAAAGAGGGTCAAATATAGGGGGACTGGGGGAGGGCGAAGTGAGTAAAGAGGATCAAATATGTGGTAGCTGAAGGAAACTGGACTTTGGGTGGTAATCACACAATAGAATATATAGATGTCAAATTATAATGTACATCTGAAAATTATATAATTCTATTAACCAATGTTACTCATATAAACTTAAAATATATATAATATTTTTGGAGGAAAATCAATAAAATTGCAGATAGATTTATATGGAATGTGGTAAGGAGTGAGCGGGGGGAGAATTAAACTTGGTTTTCAAGTTTTAAGCGAACTGGCTGGGTGGTGGTAACATACACTGCAATGGGAGGAAGGGCAATGTTGATAAGGAAAAACAAGAGTTTTCCTTTAGGATGTGATGTTGTTTTAGTTGGCAAAGAATCTGCAAAATGGTGCTGTCATATGAGCCAAATTCAGACATCTTTTCAATTCAATACAAAGGCCTAGATTAAATTTTAACTGTGATTATGAAAATTTAATGTAATATTCCTAGTAATCTTATAGGATTGTAAGTTTAGTAAAAATATTACAGTTAACATTATATCTCTCAAGTTATTATTCAAGTAATTGTGATACAGTTTGCAATTTGATAGTGCAAAGAAAAATGTCCTGTGTCAGAACAGATAACACCTTTTCAACTCTACTTCCTGTGACATGGAAGCATGGTCTTTGTCAGAGGGATGCTGATGACTATTTGGTGAAGAAGTAAACCAGCAGGTATTCTGATAAAGCACCAAGCATAAGAAAGACCAAAACTGATGATCTTCTCAACTCCAGGTGGCCATGTATCATTGAGAATGATTAATCTATTAGTTCCTTCTCTCTCCAGAATAATGGATCCATCTGAGGAAACCTTATCCCTAAAACTGCAGAGCTTTAGTGTCTGCAGCTCTACTCATTACAGAAACATAGAGATAAAGCTCAAAGGAGTGCTAATAACAGTGCCATTGCAATGTGCATGATGCTCCTTCTCTCCATAAGAATGCCCAACTGCAGCAAAGCTAAACTTCTCTATTGGCATTTGGTTCTGGAAGCAGAATACCGACTAGAGTTTTCTGGGAACTTACATCTTTTTGATGTCATCACACATAAATATTGAACATGAGCACTGGATCTATAGATTATAAGTAACTACTGCTTATTCTTCTCTGACAGCACTTGCTTGACTATATGGAGGTGCTTTGTCATCCTGAACTAATTATGAATATCATCTTCCCGACAGTTTTTGAAGAATTTATATAAAAAAAAGACCTTACTTTATGAAAAATTCTTTCAGCCTATTAAATAATTATTTTTAAGTCTGTTCTTTGTTAAAGAACAACAGACAAAAAACTCTCAAATGGAAAAACCATTACCAAGTCATAAACTGAAAATTCAGTATTGAACTGAAACTCTAAATGAATATATTAAGATCACTATTAGTTCCTGGAATTACAGTGAATGGCTATTTTAAGTTAATGTTAATGATTTTCACATTTATTTGTACATGCCTAATTGTGAAAGAATACCCCAAATGGAACTTAAGCCACATTGAACTCCCTATTTGTCCATCAAACAATTACCTAAGACAGATGTTTAAATTAAATTTTCTCTAGTAAAAAAATTTTTTAAAAATATGCTAACAATGGTTCTGAAGAAAACTATGCAAATAAAATTGAAGTTGAAGATTATTCCAGAAAACTTTTAGGCATGGCTCTCATATGAAGCCTAGATATCTTGAAATTAAATTTTAAATGATATAATTCTGTTTCACAGTTAATTTAATTTCCCCCACTTTTTTAACCTCTTGTGCCTTATTACCAACGACTCCAATGATGGCCATTTGGCTCTGGCCTGGTTGGTCCCTGCAGTACTGACTGGTTGATTGATTGGTACAGTCCTTCTTTTATTCATACATATTATATTCAGGCAGAATCAGTCAGATCTAGACAGAGCTCAAGATGTCAGGGTTTCTTCTTTCAATCTCAAATGCTGTTCACTTTCATTTCTCCAGGTTTTACCCACACTCTGAGGTCTGTTCGCATTCCTACCCCGCCAACCCCCCGTGAATTCTGGCATCTCCTTTAGTATGTCCAAATCTCATCATAAAGTACAATTGAACTCACACCTCTTCTTACCAGTTGACTGCTCTGTGATATTTCATGCTTATTGATCTTGTGTCACCAAATAGTTGATAAAATACTCTCCGGCAGAGTTGAGTCTAAAATCATAAATCTTGCACAGAATTTGGGGGGGGGGGCTCACACTGGTTCAATTACTGCCTGAATACTTATGGTTGGTTATTTTCAGGGCAGTGGTCTTTCCATTTTCTCTTCTGTCCTTCGTGTACGATGCAGTTCCACACACATTTAGAATGCTCCTTTCCACTCATCCGTCTGGGGAGCTGAAAATACATAGCTGAATGTGGTTATTCTAAACCACTTACAGGTTAGTTGGGGAGATGGATAATTTATAATATATAATACATAAGTAAAGCAATAGAATTTGGGAAAGATGTTGGGGAAACAGAAGTTGGGCATTTGGGTCTTTGGGATTCGAGGGAATAACGAGCAGGTTTGGCAAAGAGACGTGGTGGAAGGGTGTTCTGAGTAGAGGGAACAGTCTTGCAATGCTGAGCAGTAGTTTCATATGTAGAGTTTAGCCCACACAGAGTACAGGTAACAGCTCTGAGAGTAAAATGCATATCTTAGCTCAATTTTCTTTTGCTAGTAGATGCAAGACAGGTAATTCTAGAAGATGGAGATGTGGGTGAGAGCAGGTCGTAGATTGTGATGAGGAGCTTGGAGCTATGCAGGTATTAGAAAGCCACAGAAGGGTTCCAAGAAAGGGAGTAGAATAGCTAATTTTTTGTTCGTGGGTGAGATCAGACAGGGCTGGAAGCAAGGAGGCGAGTGGAAACATTTCTATTTTGATCCTGGAACACTTTGACTATATATGTTTAATTATGTGAATTTGCTCTAAATGCAACCATAGTTTCAAATTTATTAATGAAAATAAGAATAATGTGTGCAAAAATTAGAAGACAGTTTACCCAGAACAACTATAGACTCACCACTTCCTCACTTCTTGCTGGCCTTGAATATTAGTACTGGCTCCTGGCATAACTCAAAAGAAAGTTCATAAAGAGTGACCCTGAGCTCCCAGCTGAACAGTGGGTAGGCCCTTGTAAGCTTAGAAGTCAGTGTTTTCTCATGGCCTCACTACCAACCAATGGACAAGAGCTGGGAGGGGGAGGTCATTGCTTCCTACTTATGACCGTGTGACAGTTCTAAAAAGGGGGCTCAAAAGGGAATGGTGGCTCCGAGGCTTGTTACTGGTCTTCCTCTGAGCAGATCCCAACTCATTCTTCCACCCTATCAACTCAAGTAAGAGTTGTGCATTAGTCATTGGGGCCATAGAGGTCTCCCCCACCCACATCCCGGTGGGAGGATAAAATTATGTGGACCATTCCCATTTCCTGAACAGTTGTCACCTAGAATCTCAGCTCTTTGATAGATAGGGCCTCATCCTGTATCTGTGTCCTCAAGGCCAGGCATTTAAGAAATGTCAAAGGCAGAAACAGTCTTTTGATTCCAGAATGGCATAAAGCACATCTGTGCTGGGACTGAGAGAGAAGTGGAGTACCCCTAGTTCTACCAAGATAAGGTCACCTGGATAATGGGGATAATGGGATAAGATTGCCAGCATTCCCTACTCCTTGGAAGCCCCACTGCCTCATTCCATGCGCTCTTGTACTTGGAAGGTTAACTTGAAATTAGAGACCTGAGTTCTAGTCCAGGCTCCACCAGGAACTTGGTACACATCCCTTGGCAATCCACTTAGACCCTAAATATTTCCTGTGAAAGAACAAATAATGGTATCTGCCTTGTTTACCTCACAGAAAAACTTCTGAGAATCAGAAATAATAAGAAACATATTAATCACTTTACTATTTCAAAGACACTGTTTCAAGAGTGTTTTATTTTAATTGTAACCCAAAATGAAGTAGAATATCGATTTGTCATCTCCATTTTACTGACAAGGAACTGGGCAGAGTGTAAAGTTCTCACCATCATTAAGTAAAGGAGCTGAGATGTGAACATAGGCAGTTTGGCACAGAGCCCACATTCCTAACCACTGCAGTAAGCCCCTCCAGAGAGATGACACACACAGCAATGCTTTGATGTAAAATAGGGTCCATCTTATGCAGTGGCTGTGTTCTATATTCATTTTTTAAGCAAAAATCACATATTATAAATATTACTCTTTAAAAAAAACCTTAAATAGATGTTAAATCTTCCATTTCTTTCCTTCCTTCCTCCCTTTTTTTATTTTCTTTATAGCCACATAAAGACAATTTATATTTATGTAATTGAACAGAATTTTATTCACATGCAAGATTAGAAGTATTATGCAGATGTTATGAACTGAATTGTAACCCCTAAAATTAATACATTGAAACCCTAGCCCCACTGTAACTGTATTTAGGGACAGAGCATTTAAGGAGGTAATTAAGATTACATGAGGTCATAATGGTGGGGCTCTAATCCAATAGGACTGGTGCCATTAAAGAAGAGGAAGAGACACCAGGGTTGTGTGCACACACAGGAAAGACAATGTGAGGACACAGTGAGGAGGTACTGTGTGCAAGCCAATGAAAGAGGCCTCAAGAGAAAGCAGCCTTGCCAATACCTTGATCCTAACTTCTATTGTTTTAGCCACCAGTCTGTGGTACTTTGTTATGGCAGCTTGTACTGACTAGGATGGTAGAACTATGTCTCATGTGTTTACCTTGATCTTTACTGACTTGGCTCCAATTTGGATTTTTTCACAATTTCCTTGCAGACATTACTACTGCCATACCCTCCACAAAGCCAGGGTCTGCACAGCAAGGGCTGCTCTGCTACTGTGTGTGGCTGTTGTGTGGGAGGAGTTGTCCCTGAAATGCTGAACTGGAAGCAACTTGCAGCATCTATTCCAACTGTAAACACCTTTCCCCTCTCTTTTATGCACCCAGACTGATAGAGAAAGGGAATTAAGGCAGTTCAAACCGGGCAGCTTCAGGAGATGGCAAACACAGGGTGAATGTGTGGGGTTTGTCATGAGCTGCCCTCCTGCAATTCCACTTCACATTTGGAGGCCCTGGTGGCGTGATTGAAGAACAACAAGGAAAAGGACAAAGCCAAAGGATGCCATCAAGAAAAGGCAGCATCTGGCAATCCCATTAAGACTGAGAAAAATGGAGCTGTTTCAGGATCAGGCACTTCCCAAACTTATGTCTGTAATTTCTGGTGTCTAGAACCATGCCTAGCATATTGTAGGTATTTAGATGTACACGTCAAAAATAGAATGAACTAATAAAGGCATGAACGAAAAGGACACTCATTTCTTGATTCCATCAGCATGGTTTCAGCAATGATCTGTGTGCTGGATCATGAGATCTGTAGGAAAGGGAGACCCCTCGTGCCCCAGGTGAGGCCTTTCATGACAGTGACCACGTCTCATCCTTGAGAGAATGCACTGTGGAGAAAGAAAGCCATCAGAGGGTGGAGCATTAGGATCGGCCCAGAAACTCACATTCCTAACACCACCACGGGCCCGAGCATGCACATTGAGTCCTGTGAGGCAGGGAGGAAGAGAGAAGGAGAAACGTTGTCAGAAACACCCACACTGCATGGATGACAAGCTGTACGATGCTCTTGTTGAAGGCGGGGGGCGGGGGGACGTTTTCTCCAGAATAGAGGAGACTAAGAAGTGAGAGCTTCACGCCTCCATTTGGCTCCATAAAAAAACAGTTGGAGGGTTGGTTAAGCCATCTCCTTGACACCTGTGACCAGCACCTTTAAATGGAGTTGTGACATTTAAATTGGTTTGAGATGGTGTGGTTTAGGGACAGGTGAAGTTGACTAGAATTTCTTTCATTAGGAACAGGAAGATAATTATAGACTACTCAGTGGAATTTGAGTTTATCCACCAGACAAGCTGTTTCCCATGGTGAAGCCACACATGTCGGTGCTTCTCTGCTAAGCAAGTGTGTCCACTTCCATTAATGAAGTTTTTAATCTCCATGTTTCCTTACCTTTCCATCTCCTATACTTCTTTGATTTTTTTTTAGGGTTTACATATGTTTGTTTCTTTTGTTTTTCAGTTTGAAAGATAACAAGAGATAACTTGAAGTGTAAGATAGAAAAAGACAGTAGCAGGATATTAACTATTATAAACCAATAAATTTCAAGTTTTTTAAGAGCTGCTTGCAAGGCCTTAGGCTTCAAAGGATTGTTATTAGTGAGACTAGTTAATAGCTTAAAAAGAAAGGGCTTACTTTGTGAAATACCAAATATCGTTTTCGCCTATCCCTTTTATTTAATGGTTAGAATACTGCTAGAGACCTGTGATTTCAATATTTTCAAAACACTCTGCCATTTAGACACCAGTTGCCTGCCACAATCTTGTCCACACCCTCGAGATTTGTGAGAATTTATTTTTTCTAGAAAAGTATAGTAATTCATCAGTGTTAGGCATAGACAGGAAAATAACTGATCTGCAAATGTGCAAGTCAGAAATAACTAATTTTGCATTTTGACTTGAACTAATGATGAGAAATAATGTACCTCAAATGTCCATTCAGTTTAAGCCAAGCAGAAATGTTAGGGTTGGAAATAGTTTGGTGAAGTCTGTTGAATCATCAGGAATGGAGTCTTAAAGCTGATTGTGATTCTGAGATGTTAATGGAGCCCATCAGACAGAGAAGGACTGAGGTCAAGTATTAAAAACCATGGAATTGCATAAAATATAATTAAAAGTCACATCTAATCTTTTAAAAAGTGGTCTCTTCTGTGTTGTCTTTTCTTGCTGAGGGAAGAATTTTTTGTTTGTTTTAAACCAGCCTTCAAATCCCAAACTTTGCAAACTAGGAGATGGAAGTTTCTAATTTGTTTCATAGAATGCATTTTTTAAAAAGAGAGTAGGATATTGGGTTAGATTAAAAATAGATAAAATCAGCCCCGAAGGGAGTTCATGTATCCATTACATACGTACGACTTGTGCGCATGTCAGGCACAGGGCTAAGTCCTGGAGATACGGTGTGGAGATGCCTCCTGTATTCATGGTCATACTCTCTAGTGAGAGCTAATAAGCAAGGAAGTAATCCAGCAAAGTAATTCCATTACAGATTGTAATTAATGCTATGAGGAAAATAAATGGGATGGTGAGATAGAAAGTGTATCAGTCACATTTTGCTAGATAGCAAATAATCACAAATTTCAGTTACATATAAAAACCAGCATTTCCTGCTCACTCACCTGACTAGGCGCAGAGAATTATGGACTATCTCCCCCCATGAGGCATGGCAAGGGTACTGATATGAAACACTGCAACAAGGGAGCCACAAATGGGACTATTCAAGGCCATGAGAGAAACTCAAGAAAAACAGTCATGCTGAGAATCAGGGGATGAGTTTATCACACAAGAAATACAAAGTCTCGGGTAGTAAAAAAGGCTTACCTGTTCCACAGTGGATGGTGGGGGACCAATATGAGGTCAAGTTGGAAAGGAAGGCACTGGGGATCTCGTAGGCCTTGGTAAGAAATTTTAATTTCATTCTCAGTGCCATTGGAAGCCTTAAAGAATTATAAGTAGGAGATTATTGGAAAAGATTTTGTGTCTTTAAAAGATCTCCATGGAAAGCACTTGATAAGGGAGCAAAAAGGGGCACAGGGAGAATTCTTAGAAAGGCTGTTACCTTCTCTGAACAGGACAGAGGTGACAGAGTTTGGGCTCACTCTCAGGAGAGATGTCAGTGGAAGTAGGAAAGGGATGGATTAATGTTCATTTTCAGAGATAAATCAGCATTTTTGCTGATGAATTGGATGTGGACTATGATGGAAGCAGAAAAATCAAAGGTTTCTCCTGAGTTTTTATAATGATCAACTGGATAGATTGTGGTGACATTTATTGAAATGAAATAAATAGGTGAGCACATTTTTGAGACAGAGTTAAGATTCACTTTAGACATGTTTAAGATACCTGTTATGGTTTGAATTGTGTCCAGCTAAAAGATATATTGTAGTCCTGATCCCCAATACCTCAACATGTGAGGTTATTTGGAAATTGGGTCATTGTGTATGTAATTAGTTAAGATGAGGTCATACTGGAGTAGGGTGGACCCAAATTCTATATGACTGGTGTCCTTATAAGAAGAGAGACATGGACACACAGATACACACATACACACTGGGAGGCAGAGATTGCAGTGCTGTGGGTCTAAGACAAGGAACACTAAGGATTGAAAGCCCCCAGAAGAAAGTGGAGGAGCCAAGGAACAAGGAACAAGTCCACCTTAGAAACTTCAGAGACTACATGGCCCTGCTGACAACTTAATTATGGACTTCTAGTTCCAGAACTGTGAAATACTACATTCCTATTATTTTAAGCCACCCAGTTTGTAGTATTTGTTATGGAAGCCATGAGAAGCCATATAATTCCTAAGCAGGTGGTTTGATATAAGTCGTCTAAGTGCAGAGAAAGAAGTCTGAATCTGAGGATGAAAAGTATCCATCAGTATAAAGACTTTAATGAGAATGGTCCCAGCAGAATGAAGAGCCTTCCTATTGTATCATGATACTATGTCATTTACACTTAAGAATCATTCTGCAAGGCGACTACTAGAAACGGAAAAAATAAATAGGCATGAATTTTTATAGCATGTTTTCCATCCCTGGAATGATTTAAAATAGATATCACATGATTATATTAATTATTATATCCAGAGAACATAAATAAAAAGCATTCATGCTTTAATAATGATTGTGTTTACTTGTAATGAAATGTGTATGGTGAGGGTTTTTGCCCTTGTTAGAGTATTATAAATACCATTCATTTTCAGAATTGTAAGGAACAGTCAAGGTTATCTTTAGAAAAACTCTCTTCTTAATGTGTTTTTCTCCATTACCATGAACAAATTGTTTCAATTCCTACTTGGGCACTTCCAATAAGTTAAGAAACTCATTGACTCCTAGGGCAGCCTATCCATTTGACGTTTAGAAATTTTGGCCTTAAGAGAGTGAAAACACACATCTTGGTGACTTCAGCAACTCCTACTTGTTATATGCTTTGAAAAATTTTGAAGTTAAATTTCATGCTTTGTCACCTGGAAAGCTGTTCAGATGTGCAAATGTCATTGGCCACTTTCTGGTGAGAATTTTTTCTGGGCTTGGTGTGCTTGATTCTTTTATCTGAGATTGTTTCTAGCTCCCAACAGCTCTGTCGTCTCCCTTGGCCCACCCTCAGCTTGCCAGCATCTCTCCCAACTCTGTGTTTAAACATCAACAGGTCAGAGTGTCCACGTTAAAAGTCAATAATGACAGAGAAGGGAATGATGAAAGCCTTGGAGTATGAAAAGATAAACGTCTCCCAACTACAACCTCAAGAAGAAAAAGCGAAATAAATATATAGTCTGTTTGCATGTGGACAGAAACTGGAAGGGAAGATGCCTCCAATTAAAATACATTTTATCCCTTGATATTGTGTTTATAATTAAAGTTGATTTCTTCAATACCATGTCTGTTCTGACACACTTATGCTTTTGCCTTTTCTAGGGGCTTAGTTCATAAGCATGGCTTTTGCATCCCTTCACCTTACTTGTTTTCATATATACCTTATTGCCTGTTTTTGAGGAACTAACTACATTTCTCTGGCTTTCCTCTCTGTTTAGCACTCCCCAAGTTCTTGCAGAGGTTCCCCAACATTCACTTTCTCTCTTGGTCCTTGAATTGTCAAAGTTTTTTCTCATTTGTTTTTTTAATGCCTTTATTCAAATTTGTGCATCTAGATCTCATCCTTTATGCTTGCTGCAGCTTTCATTTTTCCTTTATTCTGTCTGTGTCTATTTCTTTGCTCTTACTTTCTGTACCTTCACTGTTCCTCTCTATCTTGTTATTGTAATCATATCCACTGCCATTTTTTTCTGGCCCCTTTCAGCCCCTCTACCTCTGTTTGTTGCCTGTGGGACTTCAGCTCCCTAAAGAATTATCAACAACTCATTTTCTTCCTCCTGCCACCATCCTCCTTATATTTGCTATACTGAAGTACTCACATAGATTAATAAAAAGTGTTTGTTGGTTTTGGTAGACGGGAATGTTGAGGAAAGGGGAAAAATAACTGGAGCAAGGATAGAAAGCAAAGGCAAGGCAAGAGGGAAGAGGAAGAGTGTCATCAGAACCGCCCCGATGCATAGCTACTTCTCATTGATGAGGAGTCAGTTTTCAGTTACTGATGTGGTGATTGAAACAAACAGGCATCACAAGATAGTTCAAAAGATTTCCATTTTCAAAATAACATTTAAAATATTGAAAATAATTAAAATACCTGTGATAAGTTCTGATTTAAATTGTCCATCTTAAAGTGTTTGTTGGCTGTGTATGTGTATCTGGGTTTTAATTTTCCATAAGAAATTCAAGTCTGCCATAGAGAGCCATCAAAATAAACAAAAATTAAGTGTATATTCCAGGGCTACAAGAGTTTGTTCTGTTCTGTAGCTTAGTG
Organism: Eonycteris spelaea; assembly: GCA_003508835.1. NCBI lineage: Eukaryota > Metazoa > Chordata > Mammalia > Chiroptera > Pteropodidae > Eonycteris > Eonycteris spelaea. The sequence goes on from PUFA01000230.1 coordinate 597,682, forward strand.
TACGTAGGAATTATGGACTCTTCCCTCAGGGTCAAACAACCAAGTGAATACACTGGGCAACTGGAAAATCTTTATTGCCAGAGAATATTCTTAATGAAATCAGGGAGGTTTGCTGATGCCCAGCCTCTAAAATATGGCAAGGGGGCCCAGGTTTCTGTCATGTGGATTTACAGCAGCACCTGGGATAGGTGATGTTGCTCCAGACTGTTAATGCCAACAGACATTGTGAGTTTCATTAGGGACTGAATAAATATCATGACCCAATAAGCCAGCATTTACCTTTTTTGTTTTCTCTGGGTTTCTTAGCCCACCTACAATGTTCTTACAATCACATTAGCTGTCATATCATCTTTACAGAACTTGGAGAATTGGAGCTTTGTGTTTTAGAGTGACCTCCATTTTAGGAGGAATAACACATTTGGGGATTGAAACAGCTGTTAAAAGCCCCTTGTTTCATCTGTGCTGGGTTTCCATATCACCACTTTGAAGGATCATTTCATTTCTAACTAGGGGCCACGTCAGACCACCAATGTAGACTATAATGTTCCTAATGAATTAGCATGTTGCAACCCTTATTCACCATTAGGTGGTCAGCTCTGGAAAATGGTAGGGGCAGCAGCTGGTCTATTTGCCCTATTCATAACCTCTCAAATTGCTTAAATATGCAGATTTTTCTGGCATGTGGATGATCTTAAATTAGTGATTAAAGTATAATAGAATGGTAAGATCAAAATCAAATGTTAATGAATCCTTATTATTTCTTTATTGCTACTTTAACAAATTACCACAAATCAGTTTCTAAACACACACACACACACACACACACACACACACGCATGCACGCACGCACGCATGCACACAAATGTATTATATTATGACTATGGAGGTCAGCAGTATGAAATGGGATAAAATAAAGGGTTGTAGTCTTTACTGGAGACTTGAGAGAATATCCATTTTCTTGTCATTTCCAGCTTCTAGAGACTTCTGGGGCATTCTTTGGCTCATGGCCCCTTCCATCTTCAGAGCCAGCAATGGCTGGTTGAGTCTTTCTCATGATGCATCTGCCTCTATATTTTTGTTGTAAGGACCCTACTATTGGTCCCACCTACCTGGATAATCCAAGGTCATCTCCCATCTCAGGATTCTTAATCACATCAGCGAAGGTTGAGGAAACATTCTCAGATTGAGGGGATTAGGGAATGGGCATCTTTGGGTGCCATTATTTGGCCAAATAACTTTTTTCTTTACAAATAGATAATGAAGAAATAAAATATTTAATCAGAAAAAAAAGTTAGAACTGCTTTCATTTGCATAGTAATCATATAAAGAGGAATATAAAAAATCAAATTATCACTTGAGCTGGTGTCTTAGAGTGTACAATGAAAATCAGAAATTTATGTTTAAATTGCCCACATGGATATTTACATCTATTTAATTGTTAAATAGAAATTAAGCTTAATTAAAAATTTTAGAATCTACACTAGTGTAACAGGCTTTTTGCAATGTCTGTGGAGATAAGATATGAGGTGAACAAGGACTGAACTGCTATAAGTGTCCTCTGCTGGGAAGATAGAAAATTCCTATATCATTAGTTTATGGATGTGCTGTAATTGAGAAAAAAACAGGCTCATTAACCATTATGTGTAGATGCTTTAGCGGACATTTAGATGTCATAATGGAGCACTTAAAGAAGTTAAAGAGGATACTGAAAATAATTTTCTAAAGTTATAAGAAACAATCATTCAGGTTTATATACCCTTAAGAATTTTAACTCGAAGAATAGAGCACAACCTGCTCACTTCTCCCCTAAAACTTCTCCCTCCTACTTTACAAAGAGATAAGAACAATAGAATCGACTGGTAAAATGCCTGTTTCTGGTTATGTACATGTTTATATTTAAGGTTTGTTTTTTATTTTTTTGCAACTCTAGATATATCAAGGATTGAGAATTTGGTTTTCCTTGGGAAGGTAAGTCCCAAGGGCAGCTAACTGCGTTTTGTTTGTTTGTTTGTTTTTTTGTGGCTGTTTCTCCTAAGGCAATGGAGTAGACTGTCCAGCCTGTGAGTCTTTCTTATGAAGGTCTAGCAAACTAGTTATAGAAAATAAACATGATAGAAAGGAAATAAGAATGCCACTGTGTAGTCTTATATTCTGTTTAAAATAGAATTCCAATTTGGTTACCTGAGTGTTAAAGTAAAATTATCTATAAACATTGTCCTAATATATGCAATAATAAGGTCTTCATTAGCTGTGGGAAGGAAACAGTTAAATGTATCTAGATTTAAATATATTACAAAAGGAAAGGGGTTGTTAGTATGC